>OX451740.1:1264488954-1265161454 GCA_948472305.1 Vicia faba
CATACTCAAAAGAAGAGTTTGATCCTGGCTCAGAAGAAACGCTAGCTATATGCTTAACACATGCAAGTCGAGCGTTGTTTTCGGGACAAATGTCACAGAAGTCAGAGAAAAAGCTTTTGAAACACTAACTAGAAAAAGAAAAAGAGAAGAAAACCCAATACAAAATTAGCGCTAATAGAAGACTTATTTTTTTGAATTTGTCAATCAATAGTGCAGGCATGTGTGGGACGCAGAGGAAGAGCAGTTCTAAAGTTGAGTTAAGACAGCAAGCAAATTTTATCAGAAATCAACCATAGTTCAACCAAACCCCTGTCTGCACCCTATGGAGCCGCATTTAAGAACTTGAACCAGCCCAGTCATGTCAACAGTAGCCAAGTACATGAAACTCGAACAAAATAAAGAAAGCCAACCAATTGGAGTCTCACCCTAGTCATGATCCTGAACATCTAACCCTCAGGTAGCCAAGAAGCCAGAGTCTATCCTCTTCATAACACACCTGTGCCATAGAATACAAAAACTTAAGTTTACCAAAAAACCTTTATCCAACCTATCCTTCGTCTCCTTTTAACCCTGTCCAAGACCCTTCTTTCTTATCCAAGCCCGTGTTCGTCGCATTGGACTAACTGGCTACTTCTAGCAGCTAATCAGTCAAAGTAAAATCTGTTAATTAAATATCTTTCTCGCCTTATCCTGCTAACAGCCTATGAATGTGCGCTTGTCTAAAATCATCTTAAATCTTCGATTCCTAGTGCACTGATTCGAGAACAAGCGAGACTTCCACGCTTCCTGCTGCTCCTGCTAATGCTATTGCTACCTCCCTCCTCCTTTGCTCCTTCGATACGTGCCCGGTCGAAATGTGTTTTTGCTTTATATTCTTCCTGAAACAGCTTTGAGGCCTTGTCAGTTGCTTTCACTAATAGCGCTTATGCCAGAAGCACTCGTAGGTTAAAGAACGGTCAGATTGGATGGGCTTGTTCTTGAATGCGCAGGGACTAAGAAGACTGCTGCCATTCCATTTAGGTAATGCAATAGTGAATGTCCGATCAATAGCAATAGTGTTGTGGCACTTTTTTATGACTTTCCTGTTGAGCAGAACTTCTGGAGGATTTTATATGGATGTAACTTGCTCTATAATCATAAGTTTCCTAATCGAATAATATAGGGTGCAGGCCAACTCGGAATAGAAAGAGCCCTTTCCTTTAGTAGGACGGCACGAGTGAGCTTACTAAAGCGCGAATCCTAGAGGAGGATCAAGGGGGTCAGATCCCCGGGTGGGACAAATCAGGTCTTTGTCTTTGCAAGGGAAAGCGGTAAACTATGGGTTTCAACTAAGGTACCGTGCCCTAAGATAAGGCACAGTCAAAGCAGGGACTTAGAGACTAGCATCTGATTGTGGGCATCTTTTGATTGAATAGGTCAGGAAAGAGACAACAGGCGATTATCCCCAACAGCGGAAACGCCGTTATTCCTGAGTAGTCGTAGTTAGCCGGAATAAGAGGTTTCGCGGGGCTACCTACTTTTTGGCTAGGAACGACTTACCTATAGTTGGAACTATTCTCCGCCGACTCCTGAGGCGTACTACAGATCAGTGCGTTCTTGCCCGCTTGGTACTTTGATCCGAAGATCCTGAGCCCCTTCTTCTACCCCTTTCTTTTGGTAGCTACCAATTACTTCACCAAATGGGTCGAAGCTGAGCCATCTAAGGTCTGTCTTCCCGGTTTTCCCAGACGCGAGTCGAGTAATCTTCTTCATCAGGCTTCCTTCTCGCAGTCGAAGCGGTAGCGGTACTGGAACGAGTTCCCTATTCGATATGGTTTCATTCCACCAGTCCGATAGCACTGGGTCAAAGGGCTTCACTTTGGAACCTTTTCTTGCCCGTGGGCATTAAATTAACCCTGAGGTGACTCTGTCCCTGGCATCCCTTTCTGCCCCCCAACTTTATTCACTTCGCGGTAAACACAATAGCCAGTAGGTCAAAGCCTTTTTTGGGGTCCAAGGCCCCCTACTACCCAATTCCTGTCTTCGGAACTACGGGGATAGGTTACTTTCTGCGATGGCCCTCCACCTCGTTGGGAAAAGTTAAAGGAAATAACAAGCCCCAAAACTAAATACCAACTAGCAGCTTATCAACCACCGAACACAGACTCATGTTGGCGATGCCACGGTCAAGTAAGAGAACGATCCATTCATCCTAAGTAGTATTTTAGTATAGAAGAGAGGCATTATGAGCCTACTACTACGACTACATGCGCATCTAGTGCAGTGTCTTGGAAGCAAGCTACCTTGACCATCTTCCGAACTTATCCAGAATTTACTAATCAAACGCAGTAGGGGCAGACTGCTCTTCATTCAGCCACGCCACAGTGACCCCCGAAGCGATCTTCTTTTAGTTGCGGGACGAAATCTGGAAGCCGCTGGCTCTGAATAACCATCCCGGTAATAAGTTAAATTCTTCCATAACATAACGGGGCGGGGTTGCGCGCGAGCCAAGTGACGGAGGTGCATAAGAGTACTTCGCGCCACAACCATATCTTTTTTATAAGTTCTACGGACCGATGCCTGCTGCTTCATATGGGAGAAAAGAATCATAGATATTCCGGTCATTAGAAGGAATAACCGCCATAAAAAGATTCCTCGTGTATCATCTGTAGCAAAACTATGAACGAAAGCTAGCAATCCGGACCGTATTGAAAAGGTTCCTGAGACACAGCATGGAAGAGTCAGAATATTAAGAAACGAGATCCAAGAATGAAGAAGGGGTAGAATTACAAAACGAATACGAGCTGTGGCTAATACCCAAGGCATAAAAGAAGCATTTTCTACGGGATCCCGAAACCACCAGCCACCCCGACCTAATTCATGATGAGCCCACCAACTTCCTGGCATGATGCCCACGGTTAAAAACCACCGACATGTCAAGATCCAAATTCGAATATGTTTCTGGTCCTGGTCAGATACCACTATGTTCGCGCCGGCGTTCTAACAAAGAGGCGAAGTAGTGGTCTCTTTCTGTTCATTACGAACGACACGCTTCGCCTGCTCCCTCCCCGTGTCCACTAGCGCTCCTGTCCAGAGCGAAAAGAAGGCGAAAAAGCACCGCCAAAGCAGCATGAGCAGGCTTCTATTGCTACGCAACAAGAGAGCTGGATAGCATTTTGCAACCACATGTTTTAATTTAATGGTAAAAAGCTCGCTTGTTATACGGGATCCGACGCATCCAGCAGAGCGAAGCAGCGTTCCCTTCTTTTCGGTGGCATCCTTCCGCATTGGCGGCGAGTGGAGTGCCACAATCCCATTATTAATTTTTGATCTACATAATCCAAAGCCCATAGCACTGGCGACGTCTCCGGAATAAATGCAAGGAGGATGTATAGCTGATATAGGATCTTGTGGAACAAAATTTGATTCTGCAAGCGGTTCGGTACGAACGAAGAAATTTCAAACAAAAGGATCGGAACTCGTTGATAGGAAAGGAGAGAAAAACAAAGCAATGCCAAGAGCTCCGTCAATCCGCTGTTCATCGATAGACGAAGCTCTCTCTTTATCATATTATTCCAGATGCAACAAAGGATGAGTTCTTCTTTTTCCTTCTCGCGAACCACGGGAGCGCCTAGCACCCAGAGGAGCAAAGCTAATTATCCTTTCAGGGTAAAGCGGCGCATAAAAAAGGGCTGGCCCGTCAAACGTCCGGTTCCTTCGCGAACGAAGTTCAGAATCAACAAGGGTTCGTAGAACGAAGGGAGTGTACAACTGGGGCGCAACCCCAGTTTTTTGTTCGTAACGAGGGAGAGATAGAATGGAGTTCTTCACGAAGTTCGAGACAAAGTAATACAAAACTTCTCTATGGCCTCCTCGTTTTGAGACATTATGGCTTTGGGGTCGACCCCGGTAACAAAGAAGGAATCCATAAAAACATGGGATCCGACACCATGATAAAATACTACCCTCATGATTAGACCATGTCCCTGAGATTTGATAAAAGAAAGGTGCATTAGCGGTTAATACGTTGTAATTGGATAAGTTATTAGGAATATGACGGAACGAAAGACCGAGGAAAGAAAGAAGAATGCACCAAAATGCAGGTGTTGCACCAAACGCAGGTGGTTGTTTCTTGTTGTAAGTGAATGCAACGAAAATACCCGGAAATAACGATAAATGAAAGAATTCATATATTATGTACATTTCGTGCTCTGCTCATTTATAAATTTCTGCTTTGTTATTCCCATCATCCGGTAACCACAGGATGATCCACAAGAAAGGTGGCAGGATTCGAACCTATGGCTGGCCCGCCCCTGACCTGCTGGGTTGGGTGGTCGGGTTAGCACCCCTCTAAGCCCCTGTACCCGAAACAGATGCGCTGCGCTACCCAGCGCTACACCTTGTCTCCCCTACTCCTCTTCTGGTTATGCCATTACCAATCGCGGGTAACCCTCGGGCCGCCCGCCCCTGACCTAATAAGATAAGAACTATTATCCTTATGACCAAACAGCGATAGTTTCACGATCCCGACCAACAACTTGTTGGGAGTAGGGGCATCCAAGCTTGCCCAACCTAGACATTGTAACTGAAAGTACTGCCTACTTGTAGGCTTAGGGTAGTCCTCAAAAACCTTCTTATTTTACTGGCTTGGGAAAGACCCGTAGGCTATGGATCCCACTAATGGAATGGGACTATAACCATACTTCCATGGTCTAGGTTCAAGGACAATAAAGATTGAGGCTTGGAGTATCTAAGGCTTCATGGACCCAATTTTTAGGGCTTTTAAGGATAGACTCGCTAGTGTCCCAAGGATTTACCGGTGAAACTACTAACTGAATTGCCCTAAAATAAATATGTATTTTTCCACAGGACTGAATCCATAGAAACCTTGGCTTAGTGCCAGAACTGTAAGCGGAGGATGATTGATATGCATGATCGGTTGCAACGGTTTCACATTCATGTGAATTAAGAGATTGGCTTGAATTGAAAGGCTTTCCAACTAGCCGTTGTACCTGAGATTGCAATAAGTCCTTCTTCTTTGTCACCCCATTTCCCTACGATTTTGTTTTATTATCGCCGTGCACGATTGGAAATCAAAGGGACTAGCAGACGTACCATGAGACTTTCTCGTCGTTAGTTTGCTTGCTTTGGTTTGTTTCCGGGGAGAGGTGAGCCGCTTACGCTGTGAGGAGATAGGAGCTCTTGAGCTTAGAGAAGTTCCCTAGGCCAGACAGAGGTCTAGGGGGAGTCCGGATAGAGGACTCTTTAAACTAAACCGGTGGGCCCTCATATGTAGGAAGGCTTAAGCTTTCGAACTGCATAACAAAAGAAACTCCTTCTCCTTGTTGGTGTAAGATAGGTGTTGGTCCAATTCACCAATGTAAGTTATAACCTGACGGGTCGTTCGTGTGGAGAATCTCTCTTGTGACTCAGGATTTCTTAATCTTAGAGTGACCCTACCCAACTAACTCTCTCTAAGTAAGAGCTCGCCCTGACTTAGTCTTCTCGATAGGAATGAGAGAAAAGGCCAGTCCTTCTCCTATGAGAGACTCCGAAGTGGGCTGCTTTCAAGGGCTAAAATTTCCCTGTTTCGACGTGAGATTGGCTTAGCTTGGTCTTTCTGTGTACCTAGAGTCAGTCTTCCCATAGAGCTTAAAATATTCTGGTCTGGTTCGAGAAGCCTTATAAAGTAGGATCCTTTTTTTAGTAAAGTACCCGTGGGATACGACTTGCCAACTGATCCGAGGGTCAGGAACGGGAAAATAAGAATAAGTAGGACAGGCTCAAGGTCAATTCTTTCTTTTAGGAGAGATCCCACCCCCCTTCTTTAGCGCTTGTTCGTAATAAAATACTTCCTTCTCGTTCTCGGTCGGTGAAGGAATCAGAGCAGCTATATAATCAGCATCTGACTCTTTAACGGCAAGCTCAGCAACAATCAATTTTCCTCTGCTTTCCAGCTCTAGTTTAGTTTTTTCTTAAATAAAGCGGTGGTAGCGCGTCGAGATTTCATAACCGCAGTGAGAGTTGCCGCTGCTGGGGTAATACCCTCAGTAAGGATACCAGTCTCAGGAAGATAGCCAGACTCGGTTGTGAAAGAAGGAGCTGCTGGCTGGTGGAGTAAGCACTTTTCTTGTTACAGTATCCTTTGTTAACGTAGACGTTGTTGGGACTGATTCCTTGCCTGCTTTGTGTGGAAGTGCGTAAAGTAGGCTCAGCTTCTTTGGTAGTAGGTGCGATATTGAAGGAGTTCAGGGCTAAGGACTGGAGCTTTATTCCCACTCCCTGTAGAGTAGTCTGTCTTCAGTAGTTCGCTTGGAAAGTCGTTTTTCGTAAGCAGGAGCGTAGCGCTTCGCGGGTAAAGGGGCTGGATTAGCTTCTTCCCTTTATAGTGGCTTCTGTCATTTTCACAGAAAAAGATAAATTCCCCCTATCTCTACTTTTGCTAACGAACGCTAGAATTGGGATGTCGAGAAAGAGGGTAGACCGTAGAAGGTTCAACAAAGAAAAGTAAGTACATTCGAGCATTCGATTCAGGCCCTGTAAGCCACAAAGCGAGAGCAGCTTCCAAAGAAAAGTTTAGAGGGACTCGTTGAATGAAATCTTATATAATAGATTAGCCAATGATCTCATTAACAGAAGAAAAAGGTCATAGACCAAAGAAAGGGGACGGGCTATCTCCCACTATGAACGAAAAGATGAACAAGCTAGATCCATTATCCAATCCCTTGACTTGAACCTTAACTTATACAATTTGTATAGTTATAATTCATGTCCGAATCCGGAACTAGTTATAATTCATGTCCTATAGAAAAGATCATTAAAGAGGCGATCAGAATGGTACTCGAATCCATTTATGATCCCGAGTTTCCAGACACATCGCACTTCCGCTCGGGTCGAGGCCACTACTCGGCCCTAAGACGGATCAAAGAAGAGTGAGGAACCTCTCGCTGGTTTTTTGAATTCGACATCAGGAAGTGTTTTCACACCATCGACCAACATCGACTCATCCCAATCTTTAAGGAAGAGATCGACGATCCCAAGTTCTTTTACTCCATTCATAAAGTCTTTTCCGCCGGACGACTCGTAGGAGGTGAGAAGGGCCCTTACTCCGTCCCACACAGTGTACTACTATCGGCCCTACCAGGCAACATCTACCTACACAAGCTCGATCAGGAGATAGGAAGGATCCGAAAAAAGTACGAAATTCCAAGAATAAGATCGGTTCTATTAAGGACAAGTCGTATTGATGACCAAGAAAACTCTGGAGAAGAAGCAAGCTTAAATGCTCCCCAAGACAACAGAGCCATCATTGTAGGCAGGGTCAAGAGCATTCAACGCAAAGCGGCCTTTCATTCCCTTGTTTCGTCGTGGCACCCCCCCCCCCCCCCCCCCCCCACAAGCACCCCCCGGCGAAGGGGGACCAGAAAACGCCTTTCGTTTCCCCCCCTTCGTCGGCCCTAGCCGCCTTCCTTAACAAGCCCTCGAGCCTCCTTTGCGCCGCCTTCTTCATAGAAGCCGCCGGGGCCGGGTTGACCCCGAAGACCGAATTCTATGGTAGAGAATGCTGCTTTAATAATAATTTGGCCATGAGAGACCTTATTAAGTATTGTAAAAGAAAGGGCCTGTTGATAGAGCTGGGCGGGGAGGCGAGACTAGTTATCAGGTCAGAGAGAGGCCTGGCCCGTAAACTGGCCCCCTTCAAAATAAAAACCCATTATTTCATAAGGATTTGGTACGTGCGATATGCCGACGACTTACTACTGGGAATCATGGGTGCCATAGAGCTTCTCATAGAAATAAAAAAACGTATCGCCCACTTCCTACAATCTGGCCTGAACCTTTGGGTAGGCTCTGCAGGATCAACAACAATAGCTGCACGGAGTACGGTTGAATTCCCCGGTATGGTCATTCGGGAAGTCCCTCCGAGGACGACTCCCATACAATTATTGCGAGAGCTGGAGAAGCGTCTACGGGTAAAGCACCGTATCCATATAACTGTTTGCCACCTACGCTCCGCCATCCATTCCAAGTTTAGGAACCTAGGGAATAGTATCCCGATAAAACAGCTGACGAAGGGGATGAGCAAAAGAGGGAGTCTATTGGACGGGGTTCCACTAGCGGAGACTCTTGGAACAGCTGGAGTCAGAAGTCCCCAAGTAAGCGTATTATGGGGGACCGTCCAACTTATCTGATAAGGATCGAGGGGGATCTCGTTGTTGCATAGCTCAGGTCAGAGTAACACGCCATCAGACGTTCAAGAGGCAGTCGCACGATCGGGCATGAGTGTCTGGAAGTTGTCATTGTATACTCCCGCGGGTCGGAAGGCGGCGGGGGAAGGAGGAGGACACAAGGCGGGATCTATCAGCAGCGAATTCCCCATACAGATAGAGGCGCCTATAAAAAAGATACTCCGAAGGCTTAGGGATCGAGGTATCATTAGCCGAAGAAGACCTTGGACAATCCACGTGGCCTGCTTAACGAACGTCAGCGATGGAGACATCATAAATTGGTCTGCGGGCATCGCGATAAGTCCTCTGTCCTACTACAGGTGCTGCGACAACCTTTACCAAGTCTGAACGATTGTCGACCACCAGATCCACTGGTATGCAATATTCACCCTAGCCCACAAGCACAAATCCTCGGCGCGGAATATAATCCCCAAGTACTCCAAAGACTCAAAGATAGTAAATCAAGAAGATGGTAAGACCCTTGCAGAGTTCCCCAACAGCATAGAGCTTGGGAAGCTCGGACCCGGTCAAGATCCGAACAACAAGAAGCACTCCACTACTAGTCTAGTCGTTTTTTTTCTATTAGTTGCGATGCGAACAGGCGTTTACTTATGAGATTCATTGAGTAGGCTTGCATGAGTTGTCTGCTATAAGATAGCTAGTTTTGGGGCTTTCAACATAAATAAAAAAGCCTATCCGGCTTCGATATCGCTCATGACTTGTATTGTAGTCGGCCCGGAATGCCTTTGTAGTCTTTTTAATGCTAATGCCTTCTTACTTCATTCCTTTTTTAGTTGCGGCAGCTTCCGCGCCAGCAAGATACGGACGACGAAGCCAAAGCAATACTAAACAAGCGAGAAAGCCCTATATATTCTATTAGTCAAGCCTAAACTTTTTGAAAACTCAAGCGCTAACGAGCAAGAAAACGGGAAGGTTGGTTCGAGGACCCGTTGGTCAAAGGAAAGGGGGGGTCCTTCTTCCGGGACGGAGCCGTATGACGCGAGAGTCTCACGTACGGTTCCTTTGAGAAGGGTGTGAGACCACCACCTATCAGGCCCGACGAGCGGTCCACGGAGCTGCATCCCTACTCACCTGGTCCATGCACATTGCTCTCTCCAGGACGTTGTACGCCTATCCTAGATCTTCCCATTTTAAAGAGGATCCCGAGCTCGATCTGGTTTAGTATCAAGGTGATTATGTTTCTGTTTCTATATATATGGGTCCGCGCAGCATTTCCACGATATCGTTATGATCAATTAATGGGACTTGGCCAGAAAGTCTTCTTGCCTCTATCATTAGCTCGGGTAGTCGCCGTTTCTGGTGTTTCAGTCACCTTTCCATGGCTCCCTTAATTATGTGCTCGGAATTTCCCTCTTGCTTGAGTAATGGGAAGCGGGCTAGTCCCCAAAAATGCCCGTTCGCTTATCGTTGGGGATCAAAATCTTACTTGCTGAAACAATACTTGTAGGATTGCGTTTTCAAAACCTTTAGAGAAAGAGAGGAACCAGAAACTATAGATTCTCCAATCACTGCTGTTGTACCCCAAAATTTGACCTCCCATTTCTCATGGATTTCTCATCACAAAACCTTTGAAGCCCAAGATCCAGTTAGGGTTTCATCTGCTCAAGACTCCTCCTTGCACTGTTGACCCAAATTAGGGTTTGTGTTTGCACAAAGATGTTTTGACCTAAAATGCCTAAGATGACTTTCATGCTTCATATGGGACTCCCAAGTTTATCCACATCAAGTTTCAAGCCTTGATTCCAAGTTTTGCCCAGTCAATTGGACAGTTGACCTAGAAATCAGCTGTATTGGGGAAAAAGTCAACTGTGGCCAATTGACAGTCAAACCTCATGAAGATTGACCCACATTAACATTATGAACTCATATGAACCATTTGATCAAGTTTGGATCACAATTCCACAAGAAATTTGATCAAATCACCAAAAGGGCAAAATGGTCATTTTTAGGGTTTTGACTGCACAAAGGCAATTTTTGACTGTTTGACCTAGCCAATGGCAAACCAAGCTCACATATGGACTCAGAGACCCCATGGAATTATCTTGACATGCTCAACAAACTCAAAAGATCCCAAGTATACAAGATTGACAGTTGAATTCCCCAGTCAATTGATCAATTTTGACTGTACACTGAAAAGTCAAACTTTGACTTTTTGGTCAAAATCAAGAGTCAAGATTCATTTTTCATCACAACATGCCAAATCATGAAACTTGTTCACCAAGAAATCACAAAATGCAAATTAGGGTTAGAAATTAGAATTTTTCATAACTTAGAATTTTTCTAAGTTATAAAAAACCCTAATTTTTTCCCAACTTTGCCCCACTTTTTCACCAAGATACATTTGGATTCAAACAAAAGTCAAAACATGAAAGTTGTAGCTTGTTGCATAATCTACAACTTTGATTCACAAAGTTTTCCCATTTGAGGCTTGTATCGCAAGTTACAAATTTTTGAATAAGGGCACTAAACCATTCTTAACTTAGTGAAATTTTAACCTATTTTGACAAGGTTTTCTACCCAACTTCAAGGCCATTTTCCATACACTTCCACTTGTAATTTCAATTTGCATTTCAAAGATGGATTGTAGTACACATTCCAAGCTTTCCAAAATGTCCAAGAACTTCTCAAACAACCTCATAACTTGAGAGAATCGAATTTCACAATTTGGCAAAAACTCACTTTTGAATTGATCATGAACATGTTTCATAACTTAAGCCATTTTCAAGTCAGCATAGTTTGTGCTAAATTACAGGTCCTAAAACCCTTTGACACTCAATAATTCAATGCAAAACCATTGTGTCAAGTTGTTATTTTAAGCATTTGGACATTACATGGAGAATTAACCCTTAACTAGAAAAAGCACTATTTCCATTTTTGAAAAGGAGAACTTTATGTCAAGTTTGCAATCCAAGTGGTACAGTCCAAATCTTCTTGGCACAAGTTTGTGAGCAAATTACACTGATTAAGGCCAATGTATGCAGTATAGTGTGAGGGCCTGTACAGGCTAGAAACATCAAGTGGCCATTGCTTGCTTAAAGTTCAAGTAAGATAGCATAACTTGTACCAACTCTCATATCAGCCTACAAACACTTGGACAATCTTATCAAACACATTCCACACATTGATCCAAAGCTGAAGCACGAGCCTTTCACCTCCAATCCCTCCCAAAACTCAGAATCACCTTGAAACTGCTCAAACAGAGCAACCTCTGCAGATTGAGTTCCAACTCTCAATCCTTTCAAGCATTCTTGCCCAAACCAGTTCATACACCTTCCCTACCATCTATGCAAGCTAACCAAAAGCAAAAACACGACCTGTAATCCCTCTAACTGGTTCCACCATTTTCACATTTCTGATTTGCAGGTGAAGTGCTCTAGCTCGATTCAAAAGCTTTCAAGGCAAAGTAAATATTGGAACAGCATCACCACACCTCAAGGAAGCTACACCAACCATTATCTTGCCCTGAAAGCTTCTCCTTTGCCAGATAGAACTTCAACTGAATAGGTAAGTTTTTGAATTCGTATCTCTCTTATTAGGCATCATTAGCTCTAAGTTTGTGAATAAACAATGTTCTACTCATGCCACTGAACATGTATATGTTTTTACTTTTCATTTCTTTTGCTTGAGCTGTGAGAATTTAAGGTTTGAAAATGGCAGAAAACTTAGGTCAGGATTTGGAATTGTTAAAATTCTCTCTCATTTCTGAGAGTTAGGATGAGTTTTTTATATATTTGGAATCGTGATTCAATGCTTGACATGTTTTGTGTTGAAAGTTTGTGCAAAAGCTCAAAGAATCAGGATATTTGAATCCCTGTTACAAGCGCACGTTTTTGGCTGGAGGTTGAAGAAGGTGTCTCATGGGCTGGGCCAGCTTTTGTTCTACTTTTCACACCATACAATTGCTTCTGCACCCCCTGAGCCCATTTGGTTTATTTTTAATGATTTCTGACTTTTTCTTTTTTTTGATTGATTCATTTATTTTTTCTCATGTTATTAAAAATATAAAAATCTTTTTTCTCACCATTTTTTAATTTATTAGGTATTTATGTGATTTTCTTTTGATTAATACACAAATAAATGAATATATACATTTCATTAAAAATATTGAGAAATATGTAAAAATACTTTTATTTTCATTTTTTATTTTATTTTACCTTCTGAAAATACTTTATATAAAAAATACTTTTTTTACAAATATTAAATATTATTATTATATATATATATATATATATATATATATATATATATATATATATAATACACATCTAAAACAATACATATATACATATATTTATTAATATATTTAGAGTAAATACAAAATATATACACTTTTGTTTTTTTGTTATTATTAATATTTAATATAAAAATACATTTTTGACAAATACCTCATTTTATTTTATTTTTGTATATATAAATAAATATTTGTACATAATAAATGAATAATGCATTTTATTTAATAGGATTAGGGTTTTACCCTAAATATGAAAATACTCCAAAAATAATACCTTTTTATTTTCTTTTTATTTTACATAAATAATACTTTTTTTTCATACATATAAAAATTCTTTTTGCATTCTTGCATATTTGTTTTTATTTTATTTAATTTATGCAAATTGATCACCTTGTAAATGATTCAATATTGATGTAATAGTTTTAGGTTTAAATTCCTTGTCAAAATCCCCATTCGAACATTTGTACCCCCCTTCCCATATATGGTTTTGTAATAGCTTAGTAAATTTATTTTCTCACTTTATTGCTTTCTAATTATACCATGTTAGAATTAGGGTTTGTATGCAAAAAACGACAAAATAATTTGACCTAATTTCAAGATAAACAAGTATGAAAATGGACAACACATCTCACACTTGCACCCCTAGGGTATTCAACTTTGTTGCCTTTAAATAATTGGGCCATGTTGCATGTTGGGTTTCTTTGGGTAAAACAAACAAATGAATGATCATAGTCCCTCAAAATGTTGCCTAAATGAATGATCAAGTCCCTTTTTAAAGAAAAATTGCCCAAAGACATTTAACACTATTGCAATTATGGTCTAAGCGATGACCCGCGCCCGTCCCTTTCGCCTCCTAAGACAAGATTGTCCACCAAATGCAATGGTGGAACAAAATTGTCAAAAGGTTTAAAACATAACAAAAATCCTTGAGAAAACTTTAGGGTAGATAACTCTTAAGTACTTGCCAATTTACAAAGAAAACACTTGCCTAATTTCAAACTACACTTCACAAACACTTTCAAAACAAACTTTCAAAAAACCTTGAAACATCTTTTCAAAAGACAAACACCTCTTGTAAAACATTCGAGTAAGGAATTGTTACAAGGGTAGCCTACACAAGGCATCTTTTCAAAACATTTTCAAAACCATACACCAAGCACCATTTTAAACAATTGAAAACCAAGGCAAGTTGATCTAAGCAAGTACCTAAGAGCCCGTGGATAACCATGGATAGAAAGGGTGCTAATACCTTCCCTTTCTATAATCTACTCCCCGAACCCAAGAAAAATCTCAAAGGTTTTTTTGCTGTGCTTTTTAAACCTTTCCTTAGGATAAAATAAAAAGTCGGTGGCGACTCTTGCTCAACCGAAACATTTGCGAAAACAAACGCAAAACCTCAAGTCAGTTCTCCCACCGTATCACAGAACTGGCGACTCTGCTGGGGAATAATTTAAAAGTGGAGTAACCTTAGGGCTTAGATCACCCTCTTGCATGACTAATTGTTTGAATTGATTGCTTTATATCTTGGCTCTATTGTTTGGGTTTGCAATCCTACACTCGGATTTTGGGAAACATTCATAGATAGCAATACATTGTGGAAACTGTGCGGGGTATACCGACACGGTCGAAGCAATAGCTATATTAGTGCGACATATTTGTGAGTACCGGTAACCCTTGAGTTCAATCAAGGAGAGTACGGGGCCGCTGAGTGATGTCACTAAGCATTAATGACCTAGAACCTTAATTGACCATCTTGGCCTTTTATTAGGGGTAGTGAGATGACCGGCTTTGGTGCAGTCCGAAGTTGGTAGATACTCGATACTACACTCATTGAGGGTTGTTTTCTTGGAATATTTTGGTCGCTAGTTAAGTGGCTAAACCAAAACCATGAACAATGAAAACAATCCAGTGATATTGAGCTCTTTAGAACCCGGTTACTATTTATAGGACAGGTTTTTAAGCCAACTACACTCAAGAGGGTACTTACCTATGAAACCCCATGCAAGCCTGAAACTAGGGTTTGGTGTGATTTGCTTGTGCATATGTTTTGTGCATACATCATAAACATCATGAAGCATCATATGCATTCACTAACCATTTCAAGGGTTTGGATCTTCATCTTTGTTCTCGTTTTGTAGGTCATGGAAGTTCCTCGCAGAAATACCATTCAAGTCAACCTTGTGAGAATCTCTCCTCAACTCAAGGAGCTCACCTCAAGAATTCCGGAAAATTCATCCTTCAGTGAAAGACATGGTAGACTGCTCAGCCTAGTCAACACCAACATTGAAGAAGACATGATGAAAGTGCTATTCCAGTTCTTTGACCCTCTTCACCACTGTTTCACTTTCCCTGATTATCAGTTGGTACCCACTTTGGAGGAGTTTTCTCAACTCCTGAGAATTCCTATACTTAATCAACTACCCTTCAACGGTACGGAAAAGGAACCAAAGCCGGAAGATGTTGCTCGAGCATTACATCTACAATCATCCGACATCAAGGGGAATTGGGAAACCAGAAGCGGCGTCAAAGGATTCTTAGCAAAGTTCTTGTTTGAGAAGGCACAAGAATGTTGGAACTCATTGGACCTACAAGCTTTTGAAGAGATTGTGGCACTCCTTATCTATGGGTTGGTCTTGTTCCCAAATCCTGACCAATTGGTAGATGTCAACACCGTCAAAATCTTCTTGTCTAGAAATCCAATACCAACATTGCTTGGGGACATTCTTCACTCATTTTACACACGAACAATGAGAAAGAGGGGTGTTCTCATGTGCTGTACTCCTATCCTTGCAAGGTGGTTTATTTTGCACCTTCCGCAATATGTCTTGAAGAATGACCAAGGTACAAGGTGGTCCCGACGGTTGATGACTCTTACTTATTCTGATGTGCATTGGTGTTCTCGGTCCAGAGAAAATGTCATCATTGTCGGTCGTTGCGGAGAATTTCCTAATGTTCCTTTACTTGGAATCAGGGGAGGTATCACCTATAACCCTTGCCTAGCTTTGAGGCAATTTGGATATGCACGGAGGGATGGCCCTCATGACATGTTGATTCCTAACCTAGTTTTTGACTTCGACAACGATGCGCAAGGACTTCGCCAAAGATTCATCAGAGCTTGCGGAAAACTCAACAAGGTTGATAGCAAGACTCTGGGACACAAGAACTCCATCCCTCTTGAGCCTTATCTCAAGTGGGTACGAGCCCGAGCCCAAAGTCCGATGATGCCTTATCCTCATGTTCTTCCTGTGATTAAAGAGCCCGTCAATGAAGGAGAGGTTCCCTACACCATCCTACATCCAGACATGCCTACATCGTGGGAGGAAATGCAGAAAAGTTGGATTCAGCTTAAGGAAGAACGAAATAATTTTGAAGCTAGCTTCTACGCCAGTGAGAAGAAGGTTCTAGAGCTTACCCGCCGACTCCACGAGCAAGAGGCCCTCAACACCTACATTGCACCAAAGAGGATGCGCAATGTCTTTCTGCCTTAAGAAGTTTATTTTGTAATATCTGGCCCATGGGGCATTTATGTACTAACAAATTTCTTATTAATATGACGTGCGTTCTTCTTTGTCTGAAACAATTTTGAATGTTCTAAATCCTTGAATGCATTGCATACATAAGCATGCCATTCATCATGTGCATAAGCAGGTCTCACTCCAGGTTTCCTTATCTGTCTGCTGTTTATTTCAGTAGGATGGATCTCGAGCAAACAGTCAAAGACCTACAAGCTCAGAATGCACAGTTCCAGCAACTCCTGATGACCCTGGCTAAAGGTCAGGAGGATATCAAGACTCAATTGGGGAATAAGGACCCAGTGAAAAAGAAGAAAAAGAGGATTGGGGTGGCTACTTTGGGGAGAAGATTTGACGGAGAAGCTCGAAGAGTGCTTGAATTTCCTCCCACTTCTGATGAAGGGACCAGTAAAAGAGATGGAGCTGCGGTGCCTTCCGAGTCTGATGCGGAAGAAGAAGAGGTTGAAGAGGATGAAGATTATTCTGACCAGCAATACCCTCCAGCTGATGATAAATATAAGGGTTTAGAAGACAGATTGGCCGCCATGGAATTACAAAGAGTACCGGGTTTGGATTTTGAAGATTTGGGTTTGGTTGCCGGGATTGTGATTCCCCCAAAATTCAAAGTGCCAGTGTTTGTGAGGTACGATGGGCTGTCCTGCCCCAAAATGCATCTCAGGTCCTACGTGAGAAAGATTCAACCCTATACGGCAGATAAAAATCTCTGGATTCATTTCTTTCAAGACAACCTTTCGGGAGCTCAGTTGGAGTGGTTTTATCAGCTAGAAGGAACCAGTGTCAGAAATTGGGAAGATTTGGCCACCGCTTTCTACAAACAATACCAGTATAATTCTGACCTTGCTCCTACGCGTGCCCAACTTCAGGGTATGTCACTAGGAACAAGCGAGGGATTCAAATAATATGCACAAAAATGGAGGGATTTGGCTGGCAGGGTGCAGCCTCCTTTAACCGACCGCGAACTCGTTGATATGTTTCTAGGGACCTTATCTGGGCCATTTTTCAATCATCTAATTGGTAACTCTTCCGCGGGGTTTACCGATTTGATCTTGACAGGCGAGAGAATAGAAGCCGGCATCAAGTCAGGAAAGATTCAGAAGGGTGTTGCTGCAAGTGTTGAGAAGAAGCCTTTTAAGAAGGAAACAGCTATGGTATATTCTCAGAGAAGAGCATGGAAGACTGAACGCCGACCAACTATGGGGGCCGTAATGATTCAAAACACTCCAAGTGAGCAGCCTCGCTATAACCAGTCCAGACCAAATCAACAACGAGTGGAACGGCCACAACGGCAGTTCACCCGTATTAACATGACTCCAGCGCAAGTGCTTCCCCATCTGTTGAAGTTGAATCTTGCCACCATCAAGGAGGCACCAAAGAATGTGAATACGTCCTCTCCGCATTATCATGCCAATGCTAAATGCGCCTACCATTCAGACAGTGTCGGCCACGACACCAATGATTGTTGGGCACTCAAGCATAAAATCCAAGACCTGATAGAGGCTAAGGAGGTAGAGTTTGACGCTCCAGAGAAGCCTAATGTAATATCTGCACCCATGCCGAAGCACGGCCGAAATGTCAACGCCATTGAAGAAGATTTGTATGTTGCTGATGTCAGTGATCTGACTACTCCACTGCTAACCATTAAGTTGAATTTGTTAAGGGCCGGGATCTTCCCGGGATGTAAAGAAGACTGTTACTGTTGTTACTCTCTGCCATTTGATTGTCCGCTACTGAAGAAAGGCATCCAAGGCCTTATGGATAGTCGACAAATTTTGTTCGAAAAAGTTTCTGTTGTTCCAGTTCATACTGAAGATGTCTCAATCATAACCATTCACGCCAATCTTTCCAAGGCCGTCAAAAAGCCTGTTAAGATTACGCCAGCTACGAAATCTGTTCCTTTGAAGATAACAATGCCAGGGCCTGTTCCCTATGTTTCTGAGAAATCGATACCTTGGAACTATGGCGGTGACGTCTACTACCATGGTATCAAGCAAATCGAAGTAATTGAAGAAAGTTCAGATGATGATGAAGCCAGCATTAGCAACATTGCGGGCACTAGCAAAATCACCAGGAGCGGGAGAATATTTTCTCCAGAGATTGCCCCTCCAAGAGCAGTCTTTGGACCCTCATCAACTAACGAGGTCATCCCTGCACCAATAAAACTCTCTGCTAGAACTCCTCTGATTGAAGACATTGTTGTTCCTAGTACTGTCTCTCCTACCGCTGCTGACAAAGGTAAGGGAATCCAAGATGAGCCCGTCAGGACGAGGGCTCAACCCTTGGTAATCCCGGAAACCTCCAAGAAGGAAATGGACGAGATTTTGAGGATAATCAAAAGAAGTGATTACGATGTGGTGGAACAGTTGGGGCAAACCCCCTCCAAGATCTCCATGCTGGCACTGCTACTTTGCTCAGAAGCGCACGCTAAAGCCCTGATAAAATTCCTGAAGGCAGCTCATGTGCCCCAGGAAACCTCTGCGAATCAATTTCAGAATTACGTGGCTAGCCTGACTGCGGACAATGGATTAGGTTTTTCTGATGCCGACCTAACTCCTAAAGGTAGAAATCACAATGATGCTTTGCACATTTCAGTCGAGTGTCGAGGAACTACTCTCGCACATGTCTTGGTTGATACTGGTTCGTCGCTGAATGTTTTGCCTAAGAAGGCCTTGGACCGGCTAGATTGTGAAGGGTTGGAATTGAAGCCGAGTGATATTGTTGTCAGAGCTTTCGATGGTTCAAAGAGAATGGTCCATGGAGAGGTTGAAATTCCCATCAAGATAGGCACCGAGGTGTTTAAATCCACTTTCTATGTTATGGACATCCGTCCATCATACTCTTGCCTGCTAGGTAGACCTTGGATACACCATGCTGGGGCGGTCACCTCCTCCTTACATCAGATGTTGAAGTATCCTGTCAAGGGAAAGATCATCACTGTCCATGGCAAAGAAGAGTACATGATTAGCCACTTAAATTCTTTCCGGTATGTGGAGGTTGAAGGAGAATTCATCGAGACGCCGTTTCAACATTTCGAAGAAGTCCTTCCTGAAATAGCAGTAGCGAAGTTGACGGCTGAGACACCGAGGCAGATGGCCAGGATGGCATCTCTGGAAGATGCAAGGGCCGCAATAAAAGAAGGGAAGAATTCAGCATGGGGACAGTTACCCGACTTTCCGCATAAGACTGACAAGTTTGGGTTAGGATTCACAGCCACCGGCCAGAAAGCTATGCGCCGTGCGAAGATTGAGAGGGCGCCAGTCAAAATTTCTCCCTACGGAATCAACGCCCTGGAAGATGAAGACAAGGAGAGCAACATTGAAGAGTGGATTTATCCAACTGTCAAAGGAGGATTGAGCAATTGGGAGGCTAAGGACTTTGTCCCCATCACTTTTATTCATCAGTAATTTATCTGTTAAACATTTCTTACTTGGTCTGTAATATTTACTTTCAAACAATCCGTACACTATCTTTTCACCTCCTGTCTTGCCCGGGGCATGTAGGTCCATTTGTAAGGGTTTTGATTAGTTTTCATATCCATATGCCATGTTTAATGATTCATTGGACGTTTTTCATTTGATAAACTGTTTATGTTCATTTTCTTTCCTTTTGCATTTTTGTTTAAGGATGGCTATCCCTTACACACACCCACACTCACCAATGCAGGTACCCATCCACTCAGGATTCCATGGGTGACCATTCTGCTATATCTTTCAATAACTCTGAGGATCTGGTCAATCTAGCCGAGTATGAAGATGACGAAGGTTGTGAAGTACCCGGGGAACTAGCCAAACTTCTGCAACAAGAGGAAAGGGCCATCTTACCGCATGAAGAGCCATTGGAAACTGTTAACTTGGGAACCGAGGAAGACCGGAAGGAGGTGCAAGTGGGTGCCAATCTGAAACCGAGTGTCAAGGAGCGCCTGATACAGTTGTTTAATGAGTATGTTGAGATCTTCGCTTGGTCTTTGTTGTACCCCAAAATTTGTCCTCCCATATTCTTCAAGAAATTGCCAAGTCATGCTTCAAAATTCTCCAAGGGTTGCACAGTGTAAGGGCCTCCTAAGCAGTCAAAATTAGGGTTTTGGTCCTGATCAAGAAAATGAAGTTTCCAAAGGTCCAATCAAGTCTCACATGCCTACAAATATGGTCAAGCATCCTCATACCAAGTTTCAAGACTTTCAGCACAAAATTGCACAGTCAAAACCCTAATTGTACTACAGTCAACTGTAGGGGCAAAATGGTCATTTGACAGTCAAAAGTTCAAATTTTTGGTCAACATCTCATTTTGAAGCCACAAACATCATTTGATCAAGGCTTGATCATGATTCTCAAAGTTTGGCTCAAAAATCATCAAGATGCAAAAGTTTCCTTATTTGGACAGCTGAAAAAGTCAACTGTAAATTGACCAGGGCATAACTTTCACATGGATTATCAGAAAAATTCCATCCAAAGCTCATTTTGAAGATAAAGACATTTCCTACAACTCATCTTCATACTTCAAGTCCAAGAAATGCTCTCACAAAAAGTTATCAATTTCAACATTATAGGTCATTTTCAAAAGTCAACAAAAAGGGACTTTAAGTCAAAGGCCATAACTTGAGATTGGTAAATCAAAATGACATGGGACCAAAGGCATTGGTTAGAGGACTCAAAGACCTTTCCAAAATGTCCAAGAACATGAGCAAAGCTTAAAAATTGAGCAAGTTATGTCTTGTGGAAGTTGGGAAATTTTTGGATATTTTGAAAAGTCAACATTGCTTCAAATGACCTAAAATTGCTAATGGGCCTATTTTTCTTCCACAATTCATTATCCAAGGCATGTGAACGACCACTTGGCCCAAAGGGAAGTTTTTATTCATTTTTTATTTATTTATTTGGATTTTTATTAGTAATAATTCATTTAAATTAAAATAAATACATGAAAAATGCTAAACCTAGTTTTTCAATCTTTTTGTGCACCTTATATCCTCAAGATTTCGTGCCTAGCCATATATGGAAAGAATCAATTGGATTGGTCATGATTTGGTAGCAAAAGCATGTGAAAAAAGATTTGAAAATCATGGGGAAAAAATCAAATATTGCATTCATTAATTCAAGGATTGTGATCAAATTTTTTGACCTAATTCACTCATACATAAGCACAGAAGCAAGACCTAATGCAAAAAACCAAGAAGCTGCGCTACAGACCAAGCATTGAACTTGAAAATTTTTGCCAAAAACTCAAAACTGAAAACCTAGTTCTAGGGCGATTCAAGGCAAGATTTTGATCTCATTAGCTTGCTAAGGCTTCATAGAAGGATTTTGCATCAAAAACCACAAGCTTTCGTGCCCAGAAACGTGAGAACAATCTCATCTGTACCGAAAATTTTTCATACTCGTGCATCTCAATTCATGCGTTTTTTTGTAAATTTTAACATGTGATTTATATTCCTTATGCAATTCTGATGCTAATCCAATAGTTTAATTTTGTTTTCATGCCATATATGAAGATTTGCCATTAACAATATTTAGGGTTTGTGAAGCTTGAAATTGGGCGTTTCGTGATATGGAAAAATTAGGACACGTGAATATCACCATTGAATCAAGCATACTCAGACGAAGAGAAACCCACCCTCACGCTCAATTTATGAGGCCTTATGGCCTATTCGCTATTTTCTAATATAGCATCTATAGCAACGTTTGAAAACCGTTGCTTATTGTTTTTGTATTTCAGAAAAAGAAAACACAATGAAGAAGACGATGTGGTGGCTAGCAACGATTGGCTCCTTTGAATTCAGCGCGCGCTTTTTCATATTTTTAGGCCACTGACCAATTTTTGTTTTTGTTATTTATTCATTATTATTTGTTAAAAGCGCGTTGAGTGGAGCAGTGGTGAAGCACTTGGTTGGTAACGTTAATGACCTGGGTTCGAGCCCCAGGTCCTCACCCCTTCCATATGGTTTTTTTCAATTAATGTTCATATGTAGTTTCCATGCTGAAGACCACCATACGTCTCTCCATCAAGCCATCCACCTGTTCAATCTCATCAATCCAAAGGCGCAGATCTGAGGGACATGGTACGCGTGAGTCAACGCTAGAGTATGTGATTGGAAAAGTCCACCAGGCCTGAAGCATTGGGCCAGATTGCTAAAGGCTTAACCTCCATATTAAGGGGCAGACCCCCTAGGTTTGCAATTCTTTCTACTTTCTTTATTTTTTTTTATTTTCTATTTTCTTTTAAATTATTGTTTTCTTAATTAATTTATTATTTTCACAAAAAAAAAAAACACATAAAAAATCAGAAAAGAGAAAAAATATAGTAAATATTTTATTTTAGTATTTTTATAAATAAATTACATTAATTAGATTTAGTTATTAAATTAGGTTTAATAGTAATGTTTTCATAATTAATTTAAAATTTGTAGAACTAGGGTTTATGATAATTTTTATTCTTTTTTATTTTTCTTTCATAATAATTAAAATCTTAAATATTTATTTTCGTAATTAAATTGCAATAAAATAATTAGGGTTAATTTTAGGATTAAAACTTTAATATGTTTTCTTAATAAATTAAAAATTGTAGAATTAGGGTTAGCATTTATTTTAATTACATTTAATTCTTTTTCCCATTAAAATCATTAAAATACCAAAAATACCAAAAAACAATTTCCTTTCTTTTTTAATTAATTAATTCCATCAGTTAATTTAATTTTGCAAAAAGGGTCCAACGCCCTCGTTTTTAATTCTTATTTGATTCGCATATTTATTTTATTTCTTTTAATATTTATGTATCTCTCCCAAGGCCTTGTAAATTATTTCTCGCACTTTTAATTCTTTATTTTCTTTACTTTCTTTATTTTTTCTGTCAAATCGGGTTCAAGAAATTTTGGCGATGTGGACCCGCGCCTTTTGTAATAGCTTAAGAATCTTTTACTTCTCGCACTTTTAACTGTTAAATAATGGCATGAAAGAATGTATGGACAAAAAATAAAAACAAACGCTAGATCACCAATAACATGACAAAAGACAAAAATACTTGAAAACGACACACAAATCGCACACACCACCCCTAGGGTACGCCTCACTGTTGCCTTGCCTCGAAAGGTGATCGTCGAGTAGAGGATGTCTTATTAAGTCCTCATGATCCAGGAACCTGGCATGAGGGTAGCTTCTAAGGTGTCTTCCCATTGCTCTGGTGATCACCATGTCCCTACAAACTCGAATTGACCCGAACACCTCCAACGGTGGTGCTACCTACCTCTCAATGGTGGGATGGCACTACTTTAAAGGACATTTACACAGACGAATTCCTTAGGGTAGATAGACAACTCTAGATACTTGCTCTAATTTCAAAACAAATTCAAAAATACTTTTCACACCGACACATTTTCAAAAAGCTTTCGAAAGCAATTTTTCAAACACTCTTGAGGACCGATACAAGAGTCGAACTGAAATTTTCAAAGAAACTTTTTTTAAAACCCACATTGAAAAGCGAACAAACCATTTTGAAAACAAAAATGAGCAAGTATCTAAGAGCCCATGGATAACCATGGATAGAAAGGGTGCTAACACCTTCCCTTTCTATAACCTACCTCCCGAACCGAGAGCAATCTCTTTAAGGAATTTTTCTGTGCTTTTGTCCTTTCCATTTGGAGAAAATAAAAGACGGTGGCGACTCTTGCTTCCGCGACATTTCGCGAACCAGCGTTAAACAGTCAGTTCCAGATCCACCGATCACAGAACTGGCGACTCTGCTGGGGACTATCTTATAAAGTGAGGTGTACCTTAGGGCTAGTTCATAACTGTGTTTTCAATTGTTTTCCTTGTGTGCTTTAAATTATGGGTTGCTTGGGAGTTCTATAGATCCTAACCCGAATCTAGGGATACCTTATTAGAAAGTAGCAACAAGGCTGTGAGGGAACTGTGCGGGGTATACCGACATGGTTGAAACAGTCTGCTACATTGATGTGGCACTTTGGTGTGTACCGGTAACCCTTGAGTTCAGTCAAGGAGAGTACGGGGCCTCCGCGTGGTGTCGTGAAGCATCAACAGACCTTAGGAACCTTAATTGAACTATCTTGGCCTCTTTAGGGTAGTGAGATAACTGACTTTGGTGCAGTCCGAGGTTGGTTGATACTCGATACTACACTCAATTGAGGGTTGCTTTCCTGGAATATTTCGGTCGCCAGTTCAGTGGCTAAATCGAAACGATGAACAATGAAAGCAATCCCGTGATATTGGGACCCTTAGAACCCGGTTACTTTGATAGGACAGGTTGAACCCACCAACTTCAAGAGGGTACTACCCAGACCCCATGCTGGCCTTAAACCCTAAGGGCTTGTCTTGTGTGCCTTGTGTGCCTTACATGTTTGTCTTTGTAAATATCTGTGGTATGTTTAATCATAGCATCATGACATCATCCAGCATCATATGCATTGACTAACCATTTCAGGGGTTCGAATTTTCATCTTTGTTCCTGTTTTGTAGGACATGGAAACTGTTCGTAGAAAGACAATTCAAATCAGTCTTGTAAGGATCCCTCCTCAGCTTAAGGAGCTTATATCCAGGATTCCCGAGAACTCTTCATTCAGTGAAAGACATGGAAGTCTCATCAGTTTGGTCAATACCAACATTGAGGAAGATATGATAAAGGTCCTGTTCCAGTTCTTTGACCCTCTGCATCACTGTTTCACCTTCTTGGACTATCAGTTGGTACCTACATTGGAGGAGTTCTCCCGGCTCCTGAAGATCCCTATCCTTGATCAGCTACCCTTCAACGGTACGGAAAAGGAACCTAAGCTTGAAGAGATTGCTAAAGCCTTGCACCTACAGTCATCTGACCTCAAGGGACATTGGGAAGTTAGAAGTGGTATCAAAGGGTTCTTAGCCAGGTTCCTGTTTGAAAAGGCCCATGAATGTTGGAACTCCCTTGACTTGCAAGCTTTTGAAGAAGTGGTGACCCTCCTTGTCTATGGTTTGGTATTGTTCCCTAACCCAGATCAACTTATAGATATCAGTGCTGTCCAGATCTTTATGTCCAGTAATCCTATACCTACGTTGCTGGGGGACATCCTTCACTCATGTTACACTCGAACCATGAGAAAAAGGGGTGTCCTTATGTGTTGCACTCCTCTCCTGGGAAGGTGGTTTATTTCGCACCTTCCACAATCAGTTTTGAAGAATGAGCGGGGTTTGAGATGGTCACAACGGTTGATGACTCTTACACACGCGGATATACATTGGTGCCCTAGGTCCAGAGAGGATGTCACCATCATTGATCGTTGCGGGTAGTACCCTAATGTTCCTTTACTTGGAATCAGAGGAGGTATTACTTACAGCCCATGCCTGGCTTGGAGACAGTTTGGTTATGCTCGGAGGGATGGTCCTCATGACATGTTAATTCCTGACATAGTTTTTGACTTCGACAACGATACTCAAGGACTTCGCCAGAGATTTATCAGAGCTTGGAGGATGCCAAGTAGGATAGACAGCAAGACACTGGGGCGCAGGAACTCCATCCCGTTGGAACCTTATCTCAAGTGGGTACGCGCCCGCTCCCAGAAGTTAGTGATGCCTTATCCTCATATGCTCCCTGTGATCAAAGAGCCAGTCTTGGAAGGAGAAGTATCCTACACTATTCAGCACCCTGATATGCCCACATCCTGGGAAGAGATGCAGAAGAGATGGATCCAGCTTAAGGAGGAACGAAATTCTCTTGAGACTAGTCTACATGCCAGTGAAAAGAAGGTCTTGGAGCTCACCCGCCTGTTGCATGAGGAGAGGAATCTCAACACTTACATAGCTCTAAAGAGGATGCGTAGTATATTTTGGGATTGATTTGCTTTTGTGTTATTTTGCCCATGAGGCTTTGATGTACTAAACAGTTATTTCCTTAATGATAACGTGTGTTCCTTTTTGTCTACAACAAATTTGAACTTTCGAACCCTTGAATGCATTGCATAAACACATATCATTCATCATGTGCATAACAGGTTTTTCCTCTTTTCAGGTTGCTTACAGTTCTTCGCTGTTTTTTTCAGCATCATGAATCCTGACTCGTCATCAACTGAGACATCCATCAAAGCTCTTCAGGCGCAGAATGCGCAATTTCAGGAATTAATCAAGGGTTTGGCTCAAGGCCAAGAAGAGCTGAAGGCTCTGCTCCTGAAGAAGGAGAAGAAGAAGAAGAGAAGAACTGTTCTGTTTAACTCGGGCCGAAGGTTTGGCAATACTCTGCAGAATGAAGAGGCTGGCTCTTCCATTGGCAAGAGTACTCCTCAAACAGAAAAGGGTCCTAGTCCGGTAGTCTCCGACAACGAGACTGATTTTGATGAAGAACAATATCCTCCGGCAGAAGACCGTTACAAGCAGCTGGAAGATAGGCTGAATGCCATGGAAATACAACAGGTACCTGGGCTGGATTTTGGAGATCTGGGTTTGTCTACTGGTGTGATCATCCCTCGGAAGTTCAAAGCACCATCTTTCACTAAATATGACGGGGCATCTTGTCCCAAGCTACATCTCAGGTCCTATGTTCGGAAAATCCAACCGTACTCGGCGGATAAGAATTTGTGGATCCACTTCTTCCAGGAGAGTCTTTCAGGGACTCATCTCGAATGGTTCTATCAGCTGGATGGGACCAAGGTTCGTAACTGGGAGGAGTTGGCTACTGCTTTCTACAAGCAGTATCAATATAATGCCGACCTTGCCCCTACACGTACCCAACTCCAGGGTATGTTGTTAGGTTCAAGTGAAGGTTTTAAAGAGTACGCTCAGAAGTGGAGAGACCTGGCTGGCAGGGTGCAGCCTCCGTTGACTGATCGAGAGTTGGTGGACATGTTCTTGGGGACCCTATCTGGGCCGTTTTTCAACCATCTTATCGGGAATTCGTCTGCAGGGTTCACTGATTTGATTCTGACTGGAGAAAGAATTGAGGCTGGGTTGAAGTCTGGAAAGATTCCGAAGGGTGCATCGTCTAGTTCAGAGAAGAAACCCTTCAAAAAGGAGGCTAGTGCTGTATATGGCTCCCGGAGATCAAAAAGATTTGAGCGTCGCCAATCTGTCAGTGCGGTAACGATTGCCAAGCCTGCTGCCGCTCCTCGGCCGACCAATCCTCAAAGGGCTGAAAGACCCCGGAGAGAGTTTACCCATTTGAGCATGACCTTATCGCAGATCCTGCCACAGTTGCTATCCACCAATTTAGTGACTGTCAGAGAGGCTCCGAAGTTCCCAAATACTACATCTCCTAAGTACAACCCGAATGCTCGTTGTGCTTACCATTCTGATAGCCCGGGGCACTCCACTGACGACTGTTGGGCCTTAAGGAGCAAGCTGCAGGACCTTATTGACGCCAAGGAAGTACAGTTTGAGGCATCTGAGAAGCCCAATGTAGTGACAGCTCCCCTACCTGCTCATGGAGTGAATGCTATTGGGGACGAGGATGAAGTGGATGAGGCTGAGTTTGATAGCTGGATTTACCCGGCAACCGACAGTGGACTTAATAATTGGAGTGCAAAGGACAACCTATCTGTTTCTCTTGTTACTAAGTAATAAATTCCTATGTTTTTGGTATCTGTAATAAACAATAAATTGAACTTTGTGGCCCGGTGTCTTACCCGAGGCACCGTGGTTTTATTTGTGAGGGCATATAAATTGTCATTTCATATATCATGAATGAAAATCTTGGACGTTTTCTCGCACTGCAAATCTTATGCTCCTTTTCTGCCTTTCTTTCTTTTACATATATTTCAAAACAGCTGTATTTACACACACACTCACTCATACAGGTTTCAATCCACTCCGGATCTCACTGATAACGACCCTGCTACTGCCAGTTATGACTTCGAAAATCCGATCAACTTAGCCGAAGACGAAGGTGAAGATGATTGCGAAGTGCCTGGCGAGCTTGCAAGACTGTTGCTTCAGGAAGAGAGGGCAATCCAACCCCATGAAGAGCCAGTGGAAACAATAAACTTGGGTACTGAAGCAGACAGGAAAGAGGTAAAGATTGGCGCCAACCTAGAGCTCAGCGTGAAGCAACGGTTGACTCAGATGCTGCATGATTATATGGAGATCTTTGCCTGGTCCTACGAAGACATGCCCGGGTTGGATACCGATATTGTGGTCCATCACTTGCCTACTAAGGAAGACTGCCCTCCGGTTAAGCAAAAGGTCCACCGTATGCGTCCAGAGATGTCTGAGAAGATTAAGGCCGAGGTTATGAAGCAGTTTGATGCCGGGTTCCTTGCAGTGACTTCTTACCCTCAGTGGGTTGCTAATGTGGTGCCGGTACCTAAGAAAGACGGTAAGGTCAGAATGTGTGTCGACTACAGGGATCTGAACAGGGCCAGCCCCAAGGATGACTTCCCTTTACCTCACATTGATGCCCTTGTTGATAATACAGCTCAGCACAAGGTGTTCTCTTTCATGGATGGTTTCTCAGGTTACAATCATATCAAGATGGCACCTGAAGACATGGAAAAGACTACATTTGTTACTCAGTGGGGCACCTTCTGCTACAAAGTCATGCCTTTTGGACTGAAGAACGCTGGGGCAACCTACCAACGTGCCATGGTTGCTTTATTTCATGACATGATCCATCATGAGATAGAAGTGTATGTTGACGACATGATCGCTAGGTCCCAGACTGAGGAAGAGCACCTAGATCATCTGCAGAAGTTGTTTGACCGGTTGAAACTGTACAAGCTGAGATTGAACCCGAACAAGTGTACCTTCGGGGTAAGATCGGGGAAGTTGCTAGGCTTCGTGGTAAGTGATAAGGGTATTCAAGTGGACCCTGCTAAGGTCAAAGCTATTCAAGAGATGCCAGTTCCTAGGACAGAGAAAGAGGTCAGAGGCTTTTTAGGACGTCTGAATTACATTGCTCGCTTCATCTCACACCTGACTGCTACCTGTGAACCAATCTTCAAGCTGCTGAAGAAAGATCAGGTAGTACGTTGGAACGATGAATGTCAGGCTGCTTTTGACAGAATCAAGGAGTATCTCCAAGAACCACCTATCCTTATGCCACTGGTTGAAGGGAGACCTCTGATATTATACCTAACAGTGCTTGACAATTCAATGGGGTGTGTGCTGGGGCAGCATGACGAGTCTAGCCGAAAAGAGCATGCCATTTATTACCTTAGCAAAAAGTTTACCGACTGTGAGACCCGATACTCACTGCTTGAGAAAACTTGCTGCGCTTTGGTATGGGCTGCTCGCCGGCTGAGACAGTATATGCTGACTCACACTACCTTGTTGATCTCAAAGATGGATCCTATAAAGTACATATTCGAAAAGCCTGCTCTGTCCGGGAGAATAGCAAGATGGCAAATGATCTTGACGGAATACGACATTCAGTACACAACCCAGAAAGCCATCAAGGGAAGTGTATTGGCAGACCACTTGGCACATCAGGCCGTAGATGACTATCAGTCAATGAACTTCGAGTTTCCGGATGAAAGCATCATGATAGTAACTGACTGTGAAGTTCCTGGACCGGATGAAGGACCTGAACCAGGATCCCGATGGTCTATGCACTTTGACGGAGCCTCCAACGCTTTGGGAAACGGTATCGGCGCCATAATCATATCTCCTCAAGGCACTCATACTCCGCTCACTGCCCGGCTGTGTTTCAACTGTACCAACAACATGGCAGAGTATGAGGCGTGCATCATGGGTCTCCAAGCTGCGATCGATCTAAGAATCAAGTTTCTGAGTGTCTTCGGAGATTCCGCTCTTGTGATCAATCAGATCAAAGGAGAGTGGGATACGAAACATCCAAACCTGATTCCTTACAGAGAATGTGTGTTGACCCTGATCCCCCACTTCACAGAGATAACCTTTGAACACTTTCCAAGAGAAGAGAATCAGCTGGCGGACGCGTTAGCTACAATGTCTTCTATGTTTAAGGTCAAATGGGATAATGAGGCTCCCCGGATCATCATCTGGAAACTGGACGAACCGGCATACTGTTGCGATCTCGAGACTGAATTGGTGACTGAGAAGCCTTGGTACCATGAGGTAAAGAGATATTTGGAAGCTCAGGAATACCCTGAAGGTGCCTCTGTCAATGATAAGAAGTTCTTGAGAAGGTTCGCGGCCAAGTTCTTCCTTAGTAACGACATCTTGTACAAGCGAAACCATGATTCAACCCTACTGCGTTGTGTGGATAAAACTGAAGCAAAAAGAATCATGGAAGATCTACATGAAGGGACCTTTGGTACACATTCCAGTGGACATACAATGGCGAAGAAAATCCTACGGGCAGGATATTACTGGTCCACAATGGAAGCTGACTGTTACCAACATTCCAGGACATGCCATAAATGCCAGATTTATGCAGACAAGGTGCATGTTCCTCCATTTCCTCTGAATGTTCTGACTGCGCCTTGGCCGTTTGCCATGTGGGGCATAGACATGATCGGTGAGATTAAACCTACGGCATCCAATGGGCATCGCTTCATCCTAGTGGCAATTGATTATTTTACAAAGTGGGTCGAAGCAGCTTCCTACGCTACGGTAACCAAGACTGTTGTGGCACGGTTCATTCGGCATAACCTGATCTGTTGGTACGGCGTCCCTGAGAGAATTATTACAGACAACGGTACCAATCTGAACAACAAGATGATCACTGAGCTCTGCGAGCAGTTCAAGATACAGCACCACAATTCTTCTCCTTACAGACCAAAGATGAATGGGGCTGTCGAAGCAGCAAATAAGAACATTAAGAAAATCGTGAAGAAGATGACAGTGACTTATAAGGATTGGCACGAGATGTTACCGTTCGCTCTACATGGGTACCGTACCTCAGTTAGGACGTCAACCGGGGCAACTCCTTTCTCTTTGGTTTATGGTATGGAGGCAGTCTTGCCAATCGAAGTGCAAATACCCTCTCTCCGGATAATGAAAGATGCAAATCTGAACGAGGATGATTGGATCCAGGCCCGACTTGATCAGCTCAACCTTATTGATGAAAAAAGACTTGCTGCTATCTGTCATGGTCAGACGTATCAGAAACGGATGATCAGGGCATTTAACAAAAAGGTCAGACCACAGGAATATCAAGTTGGGGATCTGGTAATCAAGAGAATCATCCTTCCTCAGAGTGATCCAAGGGGCAAATGGACCCCTACGTACGAAGGGCCATTTGTGGTTAAACATGTGTTCTCAGGAGGAGCCATGATTCTAACCAACATGGATGGTGACGACCTTCCTCACCCCGCCAATGCAGACATAGTAAAAAGATACTACGCATAAAAAGACCCGCTAGGCTGACACGCCTAGGCAAAAATTAGGGCTTCCCGTCGGACCAAAAGGGTTCGGGCAAAATGAAGGGATGAAATAAAAAAATCTGTACACCCGGCAAGTCGAAAACCTGAAAAGGCGGCTTGGGCAAAAATGGGTATCCCGGTGGACTGAAAACCCGAAAGGGCGGTCCAGGCAAAAATTAGGGATAAAGCGTAATACTATGTCTCATTGATCACTTTGCATCCAGAATCCGGTATCTACATCAAGTTCAGACGGCATCGATCAGTCAGCTTCATCTTCGTTTAGGTCATCAAGTGATGAGACGCTCGGAGATATAAAGGCGATAGCAGAGTTGAAACCCAGTGGATCATTCATATTTCACACAGCTGTTTTATTTTCTTTTGTACAAAATTTGTATAAACTCTTTTGTTCGGCGGCGTTCTCTTACTAGGACGTCAGCCTCTTGTACACAAAACGCCTATTTTCAGGCCATTCAAAAATCAATATAAATATATCTTTCAGTTAAAACGTGCCGACTGTTTTTCTTTTTCTGTTTTGTTTTGCGAAGAACGTCCAAGGTTCAATTTGTGATATATGCATTGACAATAATTTGCTAACTCATAAATATTTGCATACGAAACAAAGGATTTATTACAGGTAACATTAGAAACAGGGGCAATAAAAGAGTTGTCTAGCAATCTAATTATTCCATCCTCCAAGGTACCAAGGTAGGTTCAGCTAAAAAACATGACCAAATATCTTAATTCCCCAGAGAGTGAGCCAGCAAGTCAGTATACTCTCCTCAAGTAAAGCTATACCATCAAACCTTAAGAAAGTTGGGTATCCTCCAGCAGCTCTCAACATTCCCCAGCATATACATGAATTCTTAACAAGCATCCCCGGCAGTCTGGGTCTAAAGATCGTTCCCCGGCGTTCTATTGACATGCAAAGGAGTCACTTCCCCGGTACAGCTCAAAACTTCCCCAGGAGAGTCCAATCCAGTTTCCTCAGGAAAGTTGGAATCCATCTCCCCAAGCAGTAAGCTTATCCCCAGTAGATTCTGGAAGCTTATCCCCGCAGGACACGAACGCGTCTCCCGGCTTTATTTAAAGAGTTATTTCCTTACTAGGATATAACTGGGTTATCCTCAGCCAAAAGCCACGGAAAGATCGTTCTCGACGAAGTCTTCTTATCCCCAGCGAAGTCTATTAACACTTCCAACTCCACAAGGGTATCCCCAGCAAGTCTTCATCAACTCAACAAAGTATCTCTATCCCCACAGAGTATCGCTTCCCAGCAAGATCGCTAGAGTACTTTTCTTCCCCGCAGAGTAATTCATCCGCCAAGTTTATTCCCCAACGGAGTCATCTTCTCCTACCGGTATGCTTGCAACTATCGTCCCCAGCGGAAGCAAAAAAATCTATTCTCCAACATCAGCCCAGGAGTGACTTCCCGACACCCGTCAAGGATTTACTTTCCTAGACGAAAACATACATAAACATCACATACATCATTATAGTATGCATATACGCATCAGATCTTACAAATCTCACTTACGTGGAGAACATCATCGCTTGGTCCATATCATGCATCGCATATGACTAACCTTTACCTTTCAGGAAAGATTCATCTAAATTCTCAATCGTCTTTCAAGACTCTAAGACCTTATCTGGTTCAGTTAGTCGACTCCAAAGATTTCTTATCCAGTCCAAGGCTTTCTCTAGTCCAGCTAAATCGACCCCAAACAGATTTTCCTGATGAAGACTCAGTAGAAGTTATCAAAGGTTTTTCTCAAACGTCCGCTTTTGAGATTATAATTTCCTATGGTTCTCTCCCCAATGTTGTGGAGATGATAATTCCATTCCAGGTTTTTCTCAAACGTCCGCTTTTGAGATTATAATTTCCTATGGTTCTCTCCCCAATGTTGTGGAGACGATAATTCCATTTCAGGTTTTTCTCAAACGTCCGCTTTTGAGATTATAATTTCCTATGGTTCTCTCCCCAATGTTGTGGAGATGATAATTCCATCCCAGGTTTTTCTCAAACGCCCGCTTTTGAGATTATAATTTCCTATGGTTCTCTCCCCAATGTTGTGGAGATGATAATTCCATTCCAGGTTTTTCTCAAACGTCCGCTGTTGAGATTATAATTTCCTATGGTTCTCTCCCCAATGTTGTGGAGATGATAATTCCATCCCAGGTTTTTCTCAAACGTCCACTTTTGAGATTATAATTTCCTATGGTTCTCTCCCCAATGTTGTGGAGACGATAATTCCATCCCAGGTTTTTCTCAAACGTCCGCTTTTGAGATTATAATTTCCTATGGTTCTCTCCCCAATGTTGTGGAGATGATAATTCCATTCCAGGTTTTTCTCAAACGTCCGCTTTTGAGATTATAATTTCCTATGGTTCTCTCCCCAATGTTGTGGAGATGATAATTCCATCCCAGGTTTTTCTCAAACGTCCGCTTTTGAGATTATAATTTCCTATGGTTCTCTCCCCAATGTTGTGGAGACGATAATTCCATTTCAGGTTTTTCTCAAACGTCCGCTTTTGAGATTATAATTTCCTATGGTTCTCTCCCCAATGTTGTGGAGATGATAATTCCATCCCAGGTTTTTCTCAAACGTCCGCTTTTGAGATTATAATTTCCTATGGTTCTCTCCCCAATGTTGTGGAGATGATAATTCCATTCCAGGTTTTTCTCAAACGTCCGCTGTTGAGATTATAATTTCCTATGGTTCTCTCCCCAATGTTGTGGAGATGATAATTCCATCCCAGGTTTTTCTCAAACGTCCGCTTTTGAGATTATAATTTCCTATGGTTCTCTCCCCAATGTTGTGGAGACGATAATTCCATCCCAGGTTTTTCTCAAACGTCTGCTTTTGAGATTATAATTTCCTATGGTTCTCTCCCCAATGTTGTGGAGATGATAATTCCATTCCAGGTTTTTCTCAAACGTCCGCTTTTGAGATTATAATTTCCTATGGTTCTCTCCCCAACGGTGCGGAGATGATAATTCCATCCCAGGTTTTTCTCAAACGTCCGCTTTTGAGATTATAATTTCCTATGGTTCTCTCCCCAATGTTGTGGAGACGATAATTCCAACCCAGGTTTTTCTCAAACGTCCGCTTTTGAGATTATAATTTCCTATGGTTCTCTCCCCAACGGTGCGGAGACGATAATTCCACTCCAGGTTTTTCTCAAACGTCCGCTGTTGAGATTATAATTTCCTATGGTTCTCTCCCCAATGACTGCGGAGATGATAATTCCATCCCAGGTTTTTCTCAAACGTCCGCTTTTGATATTATAATTTCCTATGGTTCTCTCCCCAATGTTGCGGAGACGATAATTCCATTCCAGGTTTTTCTCAAATGTCCGCTGTTGAGATTATAATTGCCTATGGTTCTCTCCCCGATCCTGCGGAGATGGTAATTCCCACCAAGATTTTGCTCAATGATTGCTATTGAAGTTAAAGTCATCCAAGGTTCTCTCACCGTTCATGCTGAGGTAGTAACCACCCCTGGTTCATTCATCACCGTTTGAAGCTCCGGATTCAGCTCCTGTAACCAGTCAGGACACATCTATATCAAGCATCTGAAAACCAGCTCCTGTAACATGTCAGGTACTCATTTTTTCTTTTGCAGGTACGCAAGTTCTCGCTAAGGAATCTCTTACGCGATCAACATCCAGATGGCATCTATAAGCCCATCATCCTATCCATCAATCTCCAAATGGCATCTATAAGCCCATTCCCCCATCATGCTACTATGTGAGCGCAAATTTCTGGGCACTCTAGTGTTCAATCATCTTTCACCCTCGGATTACGAAAGGCACGTCAGCCAATCTGCATCCTCAGGTCTAAGAAGATTGAACAGGGGCAACTGTTGTACCCCAAAATTTGCCCTCCCATATTCTTCAAGAAATTGCCAAGTCATGCTTCAAAATTCTCCAAGGGTTGCACAGTGTAAGGGCCTCCTAAGCAGTCAAAATTAGGGTTTTGGTCCTGATCAAGAAAATGAAGTTTCCAAAGGTCCAATCAAGTCTCACATGCCTACAAATATGGTCAAGCATCCTCATACCAAGTTTCAAGACTTTCAGCACAAAATTGCACAGTCAAAACCCTAATTGTACTACAGTCAACTGTAGGGGCAAAATGGTCATTTGACAGTCAAAAGTTCAAATTTTTGGTCAACATCTCATTTTGAAGCCACAAACATCATTTGATCAAGGCTTGATCATGATTCTCAAAGTTTGGCTCAAAAATCATCAAGATGCAAAAGTTTCCTTATTTGGACAGCTGAAAAAGTCAACTGTAAATTGACCAGGGCATAACTTTCACATGGATTATCAGAAAAATTCCATCCAAAGCTCATTTTGAATAGAAAGACATTTCCTACAACTCATATTCATACTTCAAGTCCAAGAAATGCTCTCACAGAAAGTTATCAATTTCAACATTATAGGTCATTTTCAAAAGTCAACAAAAAGGGACTTTAAGTCAAAGGCCATAACTTGAGATTGGTAAATCAAACTGACATGGGACCAAAGGCATTGGTTAGAGGACTCAAAGTCCTTTCCAAAATGTCCAATAACATGAGCAAAACTTAAAAATTGAGCAAGTTATGCCTTGTAGAAGTTGGGAAATTTTTGGATATTTTGAAAAGTCAACATTGCTTCAAATGACCTAAAATTGCTAATGGGCCTATTTTTCTTCCACAATTCATTATCCAAGGCATGTGCACGACCACTTGGCCCAAAGGGAAGTTTTTATTCATTTTTTATTTATTTATTTGGATTTTTATTAGTAATAATTCATTTAAATTAAAATAAATACATGAAAAATGCTAAACCTAGTTTTTCAATCTTTTTGTGCACCTTATATCCTCAAGATTTCGTGCCTAGCCATATATGGAAAGAATCAATTGGATTGGTCATGATTTGGTAGCAAAAGCATGTGAAAAAAGATTTGAAAATCATGGGAAAAAAATCAAATATTGCATTCATTAATTCAAGGATTGTGATCAAATTTTTTGACCTAATTCACTCATACATAAGCACAGAAGCAAGACCTAATGCAAAAAACCAAGAAGCTGCGCTACAGACCAAGCATTGAACTTGAAAATTTTTGCCAAAAACTCAAAACTGAAAACCTAGTTCTAGGGCGATTCAAGGCAAGATTTTGATCTCATTAGCTTGCTAAGGCTTCATAGAAGGATTTTGCATCAAAAACTACAAGCTTTCGTGCCCAGAAACGTGAGAACAATCTCATCTGTACCGAAAAATTTTCATACTCGTGCATCTCAATTCATGCGTTTTTTTGTAAATTTTAACATGTGATTTATATTCCTTATGCAATTCTGATGCTAACCCAATAGTTTAATTTTGTTTTCATGCCATATATGAAGATTTGCCATTAACAATATTTAGGGTTTGTGAAGCTTGAAATTGGGCGTTTCGTGATATGGAAAAATTAGGACACGTGAATATCACCATTGAATCAAGCATACTCAGACGAAGAGAAACCCACCCTCGCGCTCAATTTATGAGGCCTTATGGCCTATTCGCTATTTTCTAATATAGCATCTATAGCAACGTTTGAAAACCGTTGCTTATTGTTTTTGTATTTCAGAAAAAGAAAACACAACGAAGAAGACAATGTGGTGGCTAGCAACGATTGGCTCCTTTGAATTCAGCGCGCGCTTTTTCATATTTTTAGGCCACTGACCAATTTTTGTTTTTGTTATTTATTCATTATTATATGTTAAAAGCGCATTGAGTGGAGCAGTGGTGAAGCACTTGGTTGGTAACGTTAGTGACCTGGGTTCGAGCCCCAGGTCCTCACCCCTTCCATATGGTTTTTTTCAATTAATGTTCATATGTAGTTTCCATGCTGAAGACCACCATACGTCTCTCCATCAAGCCATCCACCTGTTCAATCTCATCAATCCAAAGGCGCAGATCTGAGGGACATGGTACGCGTGAGTCAACGCTAGAGTATGTGATTGGAAAAGTCCACCAGGCCTGAAGCATTGGGCCAGATTGCTAAAGGCTTAACCTCCATATTAAGGGGCAGACCCCCTAGGTTTGCAATTCTTTCTACTTTCTTTATTTTTTTTTATTTTCTATTTTCTTTTAAATTATTGTTTTCTTAATTAATTTATTATTTTCACAAAAAAAAAAACACATAAAAAATCAGAAAAGAGAAAAAATATAGTAAATATTTTATTTTAGTATTTTTATAAATAAATTACATTAATTAGATTTAGTTATTAAATTAGGTTTAATAGTAATGTTTTCATAATTAATTTAAAATTTGTAGAACTAGGGTTTATGATAATTTTTATTCTTTTTTATTTTTCTTTCATAATAATTAAAATCTTAAATATTTATTTTCGTAATTAAATTGCAATAAAATAATTAGGGTTAATTTTAGGATTAAAACTTTAATATGTTTTCTTAATAAATTAAAAATTGTAGAATTAGGGTTAGCATTTATTTTAATTACATTTAATTCTTTTTCCCATTAAAATCATTAAAATACCAAAAATACCAAAAAACAATTTCCTTTCTTTTTTAATTAATTAATTCCATCAGTTAATTTAATTTTACAAAAAGGGTCCAACGCCCTCGTTTTTAATTCTTATTTGATTCGCATATTTATTTTATTTCTTTTAATATTTATGTATCTCTCCCAAGGCCTTGTAAATTATTTCTCGCACTTTTAATTCTTTATTTTCTTTACTTTCTTTATTTTTTCTGTCAAATCGGGTTCAAGAAATTTTGGCGATGTGGACCCGCGCCTTTTGTAATAGCTTAAGAATCTTTTACTTCTCGCACTTTTAACTGTTAAATAATGGCATGAAAGAATGTATGGACAAAAAATAAAAACAAACGCTAGATCACCAATAACATGACAAAAGACAAAAATACTTGAAAACGACACACAAATCGCACACACCACCCCTAGGGTACGCCTCACTGTTGCCTTGCCTCGAAAGGTGATCGTCGAGTAGAGGATGTCTTAGTAAGTCCTCATGATCCGGGAACCTGGCATGAGGGTAGCTTCTAAGGTGTCTTCCCATTGCTCTGGTGATCACCATGTCCCTACAAACTCGAATTGACCCGAACACCTCCAACGGTGGTGCTACCTACCTCTCAATGGTGGGATGGCACTACTTTAAAGGACATTTACACAGACGAATTCCTTAGGGTAGGTAGACAACTCTAGATACTTGCTCTAATTTCAAAACAAATTCAAAAATACTTTTCACACCGACACATTTTCAAAAAGCTTTCGAAAGCAATTTTTCAAACACTCTTGAGGACCGATACAAGAGTCGAACTGAAATTTTCAAAGAAACTTTTTTTAAAACCCACATTGAAAAGCGAACAAACCATTTTGAAAACACAAATGAGCAAGTATCTAAGAGCCCATGGATAACCATGGATAGAAAGGGTGCTAACACCTTCCCTTTCTATAACCTACCTCCCGAACCGAGAGCAATCTCTTTAAGGAATTTTTTTGTGCTTTTGTCCTTTCCATTTGGAGAAAATAAAAGACGGTGGCGACTCTTGCTTCCGCGACATTTCGCGAACCAGCGTTAAACAGTCAGTTCCAGATCCACCGATCAAAGTCTTATGAAGACATGCCGGGTTTAGACACAGACATCGTGGTTCACCGTCTCCCCACAAGAGAGGATTGCCCGCCGATCAAGCAAAAAGTTCGCCGAATGAGGCCTGACATGTCTGAGAAGATCAAGGCAGAAGTAATGAAGCAATTCGATGCTGGCTTTCTGGCTGTTACGTCCTATCCTCAATGGGTCGCTAACATTGTGCCGGTACCTAAGAAAGATGGCAAAGTCAGGATGTGTGTGGACTACCGGGATTTGAATAGGGCCAGTCCCAAAGATGATTTCCCGCTACCTCACATTGATATCTTGATCGACAATACAACTCAACATAAAGTGTTTTCCTTCATGGATGGATTCTCGGGCTACAATCAAATCAAAATGGCCCCCGAGGATATGGAGAAAACTACTTTTGTCACACAATGGGGCACTTTCTGTTACAAGGTGATGCCGTTCGGGCTGAAGAACGCAGGGGCAACTTATCAACGCGCCATGGTAGCTTTGTTACATGATATGATACATCATGAGATTGAAGTTTACGTAGACGATATGATAGCTCGGTCACAAACAGAGGAAGAGCACCTTGAACACCTAGAAAAGCTGTTTGCCAGATTGAAAGAATACAAGCTCAGGCTGAATCCAGGTAAATGTATTTTTGGAGTTAGGTCTGGTAAACTCCTGGGATTCATTGTAAGCAACAAAGGCATTGAAGTCGATCCCGCAAAAGTGAAAGCAATACAAGAAATGCCTGCTCCCCGTACTGAAAAGGAGGTTAGAGGGTTCTTGGGGCGCTTAAACTATATTGCCAGATTCATCTCACATCTGACTTCTATCTGTGAGCCAATTTTCAAACTCTTGAAGAAAGATCAGGTAGTCAAATGGAACGACGATTGCCAAGCTGCTTTTGATAGAATCAAGGAGTATTTGCTAGAACCTCCTATTCTGATGCCACCCGTCGAAGGAAGACCATTGATCATGTATTTGACCGTATTGGATAACTCAATGGGGTGTGTTTTGGGCCAGCATGACGAGTCTGGTCGAAAAGAGCATGCTATTTATTACCTTAGCAAAAAGTTTACCGACTGTGAGACTCGCTACTCACTGCTCGAGAAAACTTGCTGCGCTTTGGTATGGGCTGCTCGCCGACTAAGACAGTATATGATGACTCATACTACCTTGTTGATTTCCAAAATGGATCTTATCAAGTATATCTTCGAAAAGCCCGCTTTATCTGGAAGGATAGCTAGATGGCAAATGATCTTAACTGAGTATGACATCCAGTACACCACCCAAAAAGCTATAAAAGGGAGTGTATTAGCTGACCATCTGGCTCATCAGGCTATCAAAGACTATCAACCCATGAGATTTGACTTCCCAGACGAGGACATCATGAATTTGGACAACGTTGAAGGTGACGGACCGTATGACGGACCTGAAAAGGGATCCCGATGGACCCTGTACTTTGATGGTGCTTCAAATGCGCTTGGAAACGGTATTGGCGCAGTACTCATTTCTCCGGAAGGTTGTCACACACCTTTCACGGCCCGACTTTGCTTCAGCTGCACAAACAACATGGCTGAGTATGAAGCCTGCATCTTTGGTCTCAAGGCTGCTATAGACTTGGGGATCAAATATTTGATCGTATTTGGGGACTCGGCTTTGGGTATCAGTCAAATCAAAGGAGAATGGGATACCAAACATCCTAATCTCGTCCCATACAAAGAACATGTCCTGACATTGTTGCCGCATTTCGAGCAAATTACCTTCGAGCATTTCCCGCGAGAAGAGAATCAGCTAGCAGATGCTCTAGCCACAATGTCCTCCATTTTTAAACTCAATTGGGATAACGAGGCTCCCCAAATCACCATCGAGCGAATGGATGAACCGGCACATTGCCACGAGATTAATACCGAAGAAGTAGTGGAACAACCTTGGTTCCATGAAATCAAAAGGTATCTCGAGACTAGAGATTATCCTGAAGGAGCTTCAGTAAATGACAAGAAGTTCTTAAGGAAATTTGCTGCTAAGTTCTTCCTAAGCAACGACATCCTTTACAAACGAAGCCATGATTGTGTGTTACTCCGATGCGTAGATAAAGTTGAAGCAGAGTTGATCATGACTGATATACACAGCGGCACATTTGGCACTCACTTGAGCGGGCATACAATGGCTAAGAAGATCCTAAGGGCAGGCTATTACTGGTCTACTATGGAGGCTGACTGCCATCAACATTCCCGTACTTGCCACAAGTGTCAAGTCTATGCTGACAGAGTTCATATTCCTCCGGTTCCTCTCAACGTCCTGACTGCTCCGTGGCCCTTTGCAATGTGGGGGATTGATATGATTGGAGAGATCAAGCCCACGACTTCCAACGGACATCGCTTCATCCTGGTTGCCATTGACTACTTCACTAAATGGGTCGAAGCAGCTTTCTTCGCCTCTGTCACTAAAAATGTGGTTGCCCGCTTTATCAAGCAAAATCTCATATGTCGGTATGATGTTCCAGACAGGATCATCACAGACAACGGTACAAATCTGAATAACACAATGATCACTGCATTGTGCGAACAATTCAAGATTTATCATCACAATTCATCTCCCTATCGGCCGAAGATGAACGGTGCTGTTGAAGCTGCGAACAAAAACATTAAGAAAATCATTCAGAAAATGACAGTCACTTACAAAGACTGGCATGAGATGTTACCATTTGCTCTGCATGGATACCGTACGACGGTACGTACTTCAACTGGGGCAACCCCATTTTCTTTGGTTTATGGCATGGAAGCTGTTTTGCCTATGGAAGTCCAGATCCCTTCTCTAAGGATTATGAAGGATGCAGGTTTGAATGAAGATGATTGGATGCAGACCCGACTTGATCAACTCAATCTGATCGACGAAAAGCGACTTGCCGCTATATGCCATGGTCAGACGTATCAAAAGCGAATGATCAAGGCCTTTAATAAGAAAGTCAAACGTCAAGTGTATCAAGTCGGAGATCTTGTAATCAAGCGGATTATCTTGCCGCAAAGTGATCCCAGGGGCAAATGGACTCCTACATATGAAGGACCATTTGTGATCAAGAGCATATTTTCTGGTGGTGCAATGATTCTGACCACCATGGACGGCGACGATTTGCCGCACCCCGCGAACGCAGACATAGTCAAAAGATACTACGCATAAAATAACCCGACAAGTCGAAAACCCGAAAGGGCGGCTTGGGCAAAAATGGGCATCCCGGTGGATCGAAAACCCGAAAGGGCGATTCAGGTAAAAATTAGGGATAAAAAACAAAAAAATCTGTACACCCGACAAGTTGAAAACCCGAAAGGGCGGCTTGGGCAAAAATGGGTATCCCGGTGGATCGAAAACCCGAAAGGGCGATTCAGGAAAAAGTTAGGGAATTAAAGCGTATGACTATGTCTCGTCGGATCACTTCAAAGACAATCTCTTCATCAACCGGTTCCAGGCTTCTGATCAATCCAGTCATCGTCAAACGAAGCATTGAATGGACAGATATTCAGGGTTGTGAAAGCTATAGCGGAATGGAATCCCATGGAATTATTTCACATAGCCATCCTTATTTTGTATAAACCTTTCAAATATTTACGACAAAATCCTCTTACTAGGATGATTGTCTCCTTTGTACAAATATACTCATAGAAAATCAATACAAATACTTTTCCCAGAAATTTGTGTCATTTCCTTTTCTTTTCTCTTGCACTATTTGTTTATTTTGAGAAACGTCCAATGTTTTGTTAAATAGGCATATGTATTTGAAACCTAATCATTTCCTTATGAACCAAGAAAGAGGATTACTGATAAGTCGAAGGTACAGTTGGATAACCCGATACCCTTTCAAAGGAAACCCCCGGGAGATTTGGAATCCATATCCCTAGCAAGTCTTGAAGCTCATCCCCAGTAGATTCTGGAAGCTTATTCCCCGCAGAGAACGGACGTCCCTCCCGAGTTTTATTCAAAGATATTCCCCCCAGGGACTTATAACTGGGTTATCCTCAGCTAACAACCACGGAAGATCGCACTCGCCAAAATTCTTCCTATCCCCAGCGGAGTTCATCAAAATTCCCCAGCATAACTTATCAATACAATCCCCAGAGGAGTTTATCTTTGTCATCCCCAGCCAGAGAATCCTCCAGAATTCATTTTCCCTCAGAGTTCAAATTTTCAGTATCCCCAGCTGAGCTAAAGCTTCAAAATTATCTATTCCCCAGCGGAGCCAAGCTAATGAACCGTTTCCCCACAAAGTTTTAGAAAGGAAAATCTTGAGTTCCCCAGTGAAGTCGCCAGAGATACTTCCCTCCAAGCTAAAGATTCTCAGTCTTACCTCCCCAGCATGAGTCTATTAGATTAGAGCTCCCCAGTAAAAGTCACCGGGAATTCCCCAGAAGATTGGTATACAACCCAAGCTCTTTATTCCCCAGCAACAACCAGGAATTATTCTTCCCGGCAGCAGTCGAGATACTGTCACCTTCAGCCATCTCGGATTCATCCATCCATTGCAAGACAGCTCTCCAGCTTACATGCGCATTCATTTACATTCATATCATATAACATACATTGTGTCATGCATCATAACATTGCATATAACTAACTCTTTACCTTTTCAGGTAAGATCAGTCGAAAGACTAAGATCATTATCTTCCGAGATTCTTTCCAGGAATAGTTCAGATGTGACCCAGACACGGCAACATTCTAATGCTTATTCCAAATTTATCCAGATGTAGTTTTACACGAGCTCATCATCAGGAAGCCCTACACCGGTTCCTCCTCAAGATTTCTGAAAACAGTTTACGGGTTCTCCAAGTAAGGGATGTTAACCTATCGCTTGTTCAGTTTCTTCTCAAGACTTCTGAAAACAGTCTATGGATTCTTCCCAACAACGGATGTTAATCTATCACTTGTTCAAATGCAACTTTTGAAAATAGTTTACGGACGCTTCCCAACAACGGATGCTGCTCTATTGCTTATTCAACTTCAAGACTTCTGAAAACAGTTTACGGGTTCTCCAAGTAACGGATGTTAACATATCGCTTGTTCAGTTTCTTCTCAAGACTTCTGAAAACAGTATATGGATTCTTCCCAACAACGGATGTTAATCTATCACTTGTTCAGATGCAACTTTTGAAAATACTTTACGGACGCTTCCCAACAACGGATGCTGCTCTATTGCTTATTCAACTTCAAGACTTCTGAAAACAGTTTACGGGTTCTCCAAGTAACGGATGTTAACCTATCGCTTGTTCAGTTTCTTCTCAAGACTTCTGAAAATAGTCTATGGATTCTTCCCAACAACGGATGTTAATCTATCACTTGTTCAGATGCAACTTTTGAAAACAATTTACGGACGCTTCCCAACAACGGATGCTGCTCTATTGCTTATTCAACTTCAAGACTTCTGAAAACAGTTTACGGGTTCTCCAAGTAACGGATGTTAACCTATCGCTTGTTCAGTTACTTCTCAAGACTTCTGAAAACAGCTTACGGATTCCTCCCAACAACGGATGTCAATCTAGTGCTTATTCAGACCCCTAGTTCAGAGATGGTCCAAAGCTTGGACACCTTCCTGACACTCATTCCAGATGGCATCTTTAAGCCCATCCCCGACAAGATTCTGTCACCCCTCCAGATGGAATCTCTAAGCCCATCTCCAAATGGCATCTCTAAGCCCATTCCCGCATCCCGTATTTTGACGAGTGCAAATTTAAGGGCACTCTAGTGTCCAATCTCCTTTTACCCTCGAGTCACGAAAGGCAAAACTTGCCAATCTAACTCTTCGGATTCACAAAGATTGAACAGGGGCAACTGTTGTACCCCAAAATTTTCCCTCCCATTTCTCATGGATTTCTCATCACAAAACCTTTGAAGCCCAAGATCCAGTTAGGGTTTCATCTGCTCAAGACTCCTCCTTGCAGTGCTGACCCAAATTAGGGTTTGTGTTTGCACAAAGATGTTTTGACCTAAAATGCCTAAGATGACTTTCATGCTTCATATGGGACTCCCAAGTTTATCCACATCAAGTTTCAAGCCTTGATTCCAAGTTTTGCCCAGTCAATTGGACAGTTGACCTAGAAATCAACTGTATTGGGGAAAAAGTCAACTGTGGCCAATTGACAGTCAAACCTCATGAAGATTGACCCACATCAACATTATGAACTCATATGAACCATTTGATCAAGTTTGGATCACAATTCCACAAGAAATTTGATCAAATCACCAAAAGGGCAAAATGGTCATTTTTAGGGTTTTGACTGCACAAAGGCAATTTTTGACTGTTTGACCTAGCCAATGGCAAACCAAGCTCACATATGGACTCAGAGACCCCATGGAATTATCTTGACATGCTCAACAAACTCAAAAGATCCCAAGTACACAAGATTGACAGTTGAATTCCCCAGTCAATTGATCAATTTTGACTGTACACTGAAAAGTCAAACTTTGACTTTTTGGTCAAAATCAAGAGTCAAGATTCATTTTTCATCACAACATGCCAAATCATGAAACTTGTTCACCAAGAAATCACAAAATGCAAATTAGGGTTAGAAATTAGAATTTTTCATAACTTAGAATTTTTCTAAGTTATAAAAAACCCTAATTTCTTCCCAACTTTGCCCCACTTTTTCACCAAGATCCATTTGGATTCAAACAAAAGTCAAAACATGAAAGTTGTAGCTTGTTGCATAATCTACAACTTTGATTCACAAAGTTTTCCCATTTGAGGCTTGTATCGCAAGTTACAAATTTTTGAATAAGGGCACTAAACCATTCTTAACTTAGTGAAATTTTAACCTATTTTGACAAGGTTTTCTACCCAACTTCAAGGCCATTTTCCATACACTTCCACTTGGAATTTCAATTTGCATTTCAAAGATGGATTGTAGTACACATTCCAAGCTTTCCAAAATGTCCAAGAACTTCTCAAACAACCTCATAACTTGATAGAATCGAATTTCACAATTTGGCAAAAACTCACTTTTGAATTGATCATGAACATGTTTCATAACTTAAGCCATTTTCAAGTCAGCATAGTTTGTGCTAAATTACAGGTCCTAAAACCCTTTGACACTCAATAATTCAATGCAAAACCATTGTGTCAAGTTGTTATTTTAAGCATTTGGACATTACATGGAGAATTAACCCTTAACTAGAAAAAGCACTATTTCCATTTTTGAAAAGGAGAACTTTATGTCAAGTTTGCAATCCAAGTGGTACAGTCCAAATCTTCTTGGCACAAGTTTGTGAGCAAATTACACTGATTAAGGCCAATGTATGCAGTATAGTGTGAGGGCCTGTACAGGCTAGAAACATCAAGTGGCCATTGCTTGCTTAAAGTTCAAGTAAGATAGCATAACTTGTACCAACTCTCATATCAGCCTACAAACACTTGGACAATCTTATCAAACACATTCCACACATTGATCCAAAGCTGAAGCACGAGCCTTTCACCTCCAATCCCTCCCAAAACTCAGAATCACCTTGAAACTGCTCAAACAGAGCAACCTCTGCAGATTGAGTTCCAACTCTCAATCCTTTCAAGCATTCTTGCCCAAACCAGTTCATACACCTTCCCTACCATCTATGCAAGCTAACCAAAAGCAAAAACACGACCTGTAATCCCTCTAACTGGTTCCACCATTTTCACATTTCTGATTTGCAGGTGAAGTGCTCTAGCTCGATTCAAAAGCTTTCAAGGCAAAGTAAATATTGGAACAGCATCACCACACCTCAAGGAAGCTACACCAACCATTATCTTGCCCTGAAAGCTTCTCCTTTGCCAGATAGAACTTCAACTGAACAGGTAAGTTTTTGAATTCGTATCTCTCTTATTAGGCATCATTAGCTCTAAGTTTGTGAATAAACAATGTTCTACTCATGCCACTGAACATGTATATGTTTTTACTTTTCATTTCTTTTGCTTGAGCTGTGAGAATTTAAGGTTTGAAAATGGCAGAAAACTTAGGTCAGGATTTGGGATTGTTAAAATTCTCTCTCATTTCTGAGAGTTAGGATGAGTTTTTTATATATTTGGAATCGTGATTCAATGCTTGACATGTTTTGTGTTGAAAGTTTGTGCAAAAGCTCAAAGAATCAGGATGTTTGAATCCCTGTTACAAGCGCACGTTTTTGGCTGGAGGTTGAAGAAGGTGTCTCATGGGCTGGGCCAGCTTTTGTTCTACTTTTCACACCATACAATTGCTTCTGCACCCCCTGAGCCCATTTGATTTATTTTTAATGATTTCTGACTTTTTATTTTTTTTGATTGATTCATTTATTTTTTCTCATGTTATTAAAAATATAAAAATCTTTTTTCTCACCATTTTTTAATTTATTAGGTATTTATGTGATTTTCTTTTGATTAATACACAAATAAATGAATATATACATTTCATTAAAAATATTGAGAAATATGTAAAAATACTTTTATTTTCATTTTTTATTTTATTTTACCTTCTGAAAATACTTTATATAAAAAATACTTTTTTTACAAATATTAAATATTATTATTATTTATATATATATATAATACACATCTAAAACAATACATATATACATATATTTATTAATATATTTAGAGTAAATACAAAATATATACACTTTTGTTTTTTTGTTATTATTAATATTTAATATAAAAATACATTTTTGACAAATATCTCATTTTATTTTATTTTTGTATATATAAATAAATATTTGTACATAATAAATGAATAATGCATTTTATTTAATAGGATTAGGGTTTTACCCTAAATATGAAAATACTCCAAAAATAATACCTTTTTATTTTCTTTTTTATTTTACATAAATAATACTTTTTTTTCATACATATAAAAATTCTTTTTGCATTCTTGCATATTTGTTTTTATTTTATTTAATTTATGCAAATTGATCACCTTGTAAATGATTCAATATTGATGTAATAGTTTTAGGTTTAAATTCCTTGTCAAAATCCCCATTCGAACATTTGTACCCCCTTCCCATATATGGTTTTGTAATAGCTTAGTAAATTTATTTTCGCACTTTATTGCTTTCTAATTATACCATGTTAGAATTAGGGTTTGTATGCAAAAAATGACAAAATAATTTGACCTAATTTCAAGATAAACAAGTATGAAAATGGACAACACATCTCACACTTGCACCCCTCGGGTATTCCACTTTGTTGCCTTCAAATAATTGGGCCATGTTGCATGTTGGGTTTCTTTGGGTAAAACAAACAAATGAATGATCATAGTCCCTCAAAATGTTGCCTAAATGAATGATCAAGTCCCTTTTTAAAGAAAAATTGCCCAAAGACATTTAACACTATTGCAATTATGGTCTAAGCGATGAACCGCGCCCGTCCCTTTCACCTCCTAAGACAAGATTGTCCACCAAATGCAATGGTGGAACAAAATTGTCAAAAAGTTTAAAACATAACAAAAATCCTTGAGAAAACTTTAGGGTAGATAACTCTTAAGTACTTGCCAATTTACAAAGAAAACACTTGCCTAATTTCAAACTACACTTCACAAACACTTTCAAAACAAACTTTCAAAAAACCTTGAAACATCTTTTCAAAAGACAAACACCTCTTGTAAAACATTCGAGTAAAGAATTGTTACAAGGGTAGCCTACACAAGGCATCTTTTCAAAACATTTTCAAAACCACACACCAAGCACCATTTCAAACAATTGAAAACCAAGGCAAGTTGATCTAAGCAAGTACCTAAGAGCCCATGGATAACCATGGATAGAAAGGGTGCTAATACCTTCCCTTTCTATAATCTACTCCCCGAACCCAAGAAAAATCTCAAAGGTTTTTTGCTGTGCTTTTTAAACCTTTCCTTAGGATAAAATAAAAAGTCGGTGGCGACTCTTGCTCAACCGAAACATTTGCGAAAACAAACGCAAAACCTCAAGTCAATTCTCCCACCGTATCACAACTGCCCTTGCTGCTCCTAGCTTTCTTGCTCTATTTATTAGACAACCACCACTGATTCTTCTACATTCATAGAGTGATTTGCATAAAAATAAGTGGTGGATACTCTTCTTATACCATGCTTACTGAATTCAGGAATTAACCATGTGTACTTCATGCCAAACCTGAATACCATTCTTTCAAGCATGAAGTCATTAACCATAGAACCATAGCTATAGCTTGCTTGCCACTTGCAAAGAAAGAGCTTTTTAGAGTAAAGTCAGGCAGTAAAGCACAGACATGGCATGCGGAGAATCCGTTTTTACAGCGGATTATGTAATACCTTATTATGTAATAGCTCCTTCATGCTTTACCTCCTCGCTCCCTATCGGCTAAAGCATAAAGGAGCGATCCCTGCCATCCATATTGTGATGGCTCTGGCTAACAATCTTAATCGCCTTCTCCTATGAGATTTTATAATCTCGTTGATCTCGAGATGGCTGAGTCCGATTCACCTTGTACTGAAGGGGCGAGTGGGAGGAGTTATATTAATAAATAAAAATAAATAAGGTAACCACATAGGGAGAGAGAGGACTCGGAGGACGCACGACGCACCGGGAAAAGCTTCGGATGTCTCTAGTCAACGTGAAGTTGGGCGTACAAAAACAAGTAAATAAAGGTAAAACACCTAGAAAACCGAACACCCCGAAAAAAGGGGGAATTTGATCAAACAAAGTATGTGCAGTATGTGATCGGAGGAAGGAATATAAATAACCCTAGTAATCTTCAACAACAAGGACAAACACAAGGTACAGAGACAGAGAGAGAGAGGCACGACAGCCGCAAGGCACTTTTGCTTTGATTTGATTGTATCGGGAGATGGGCTTGCGTATTAGTTGGGTTTGCTTCTACCGAGGCAATGTTCCGGAATTTTTTTAAATCTAAAAGAGCAACCGACTGAGAACGAGGTCCCACATTGTCTCCATCAGCGGCTAGGAAAAAGTCTTTGACTCTTCTTCTAGTTAACCACTGCTTTAGACTATTCCTACTATTAATAGTTCTCAATCTTACTTTTATCGTCCAAGTCTTTTAGAGTATTGTCTTATATAGTAAGGTCAGTATATAAAGAAAGAATAAATTAAAGCTTTCCTAAAGGGAAAGGAGTTCATTATTTGAATACTTCTTCCAATTTCCCTTCTTCTCAAGCTCTTACTCTTACTGGTGCAGATAAAGTCTTTCTTACGGCCAGACGACTTAAACACAGCGCTCTGATCTCCGACCTCCAAGGACCCAAGCAAAGGATTGAATTCGCTAACCTCAGCTTAACTGAAGTCAATATTATAACAGAACTGGAAAGGGCATACCTTGAATACAGATCAAGATTCACTCATGCACTCTGGAACTGACTTAGGAAAGCTAGCCTTAGCCCAAAAATAAAGGAAGGCAGCCGAGCCGAAAGCCCTACAAAGAATATCGCTTATGAACAGGCCCAGGGGTTGTCAGTTGAGAAGGAAGTCTTTATTGAATTGATCATAGAAAAAAAAGGATAGAAATGGAATCAATTGTTTAAGTCGGAAGATCAGATGTTTTGAGTGGAGAATCGGGTTCTACTAAGCAGAAAAGCCTTCTCTAATCTAACGGGTCGATTCGAAATGGGAATGGAGTTTGAGGCTAGTGGAGCAAGCATGAATAATAAAAGGAAAAAGCCAAAATGAGTGGAAAGAAATTCAAAGCAAAGCCACCACCACCGAATAGAACCGAAGAGTAATATCCTGTCCTTCCCTACCTACTGTATTCAAGCGAACAAGTGTGTTAAGCGAATCACTTTCCTCCAGTGGTACGCACTACATGAAATCAATGCCCAGACAACTATGTGCGTAATCTATATATCTATCGTTATTGATTTCTTTCGCGTATGGAGTGTTAGGGTATTGCAAAGCTTCTCACCGGAATAAACTCGATATTAAGCACAAGAGACGCTTGGGCCTATTACAGACAGGCTCGCAAGCTTAACACGATGATAAGGTTCCCCACTTAACCCGAGTTTTCGGGTAGAGTAGTGGTCGCCATGCGCCCATCGGTTATAGCCGCTCGCTAGTTGGGGGCAGGAGACAGCCTTTAAGATAAAGAAGGTCTACTGGCCCGGTACGATGTGGTTTTGTTGGATTTCTCCGTCCGCGTACTTTCACTGGCCCTTTGAATCGATCATGAAATACTCCCCCATAAAGAGAAGGTTATCCGCTGTTTAATCTCGAAATCTGAACTTTTACAACCACCAACAGGAAGACAAGTCAGTCAGTATGAAAAAAAAAGTATTTTTCTAGTCAAGTTCCAGCTCTAGATAGGGAAGGACGACGAAAAGCACGAGTTTACTTTGAGGTAAAAAAGCCGACGGTGCCTAATCTCCTCGGATATCATCGGCCATCGTTCTCATCGATGCAATGACCAGACATGTCACACCATCCCTCGCTGCCCTAACTCACCAGTCCCTAGCATCTACCTAAGTGGTATCCTATCACGGAGGCTAGTAAGTAGGCTTTTCTCATATTTGTCACTCTCCACCCAGTATATCCTTCGATGGAAGGGGTACTATCCAATTGTAAGTAGCTTGATTACTGTCTGGCCTTTATCCCTTGCTCATAAAAAATGGATATGGGAAAGGTTGGTGAAAGTGTAAACTAGTGACCTCGAAAGGTAGGTGGGCCATATCCAGTCCAGAATGCATTTGACTGACTGCATTGGTACCGAAACATATGATCAGGCCGTCTGGGGTATATGATATGACAGGTGGTTGTACTAATGATTGGTAGGTGGGACTGATACCTAACTCGCGTATCTATCCTTGTGGAGGGCCCTCATTCAATGATCAGATATGTCCATGGGATTAGGTATGAAATGGGCCATACCAACTTGTTGCTTGAACAAGTCCTAGTAGTAGGGCTCCTCATATGGTTAGTGTCCCTGACCCGTAGCGTAGATTTTTGAATGGGATTGGGAATATATTTTAGTATTAACCGAATTTCGGAGGGGGTTCCAATTCATATCCGAGCGTTGGTGCACTTCCCATCTGTTCCCGGGCTTTGACGTAAGGCCTGTAGACCGAGCCTCATATCCCTGACTTCAGAGTCCTACGGTCTTCTTTCTTCTCCCTAATTCTCCGTGAGAACGAATCTTAACCCTTGCTTGGTCTTTTTCTTCCTCCTGACTCTCACTTGGAAGCAAGAGATGAAGACGTATGCCTTCCTTATGATCGATCACCCTTTCCCGATGGTCCAGTCAGTTTTTCTTTCTTCACTTCCTTTCTGTTGCTGCTAGGATAGATGCGGAAATCAGCCTTATTAAAGAAGAGAAGATAAATCTTATAGAAAGTGGTTTCCAAGTAATAGTAGAGATTTCACTTCGCTTTCTCGTATAGTTTCTAGAAGCTGCTCGATCCCCTTCCCGAAAAGATATTCCTTCGAGCTTCAAATTATCTAAGTCAAAGCTTATGGTTGCTTATAGGCAGTAGCTAAGCGCGCTGCATCGCCTTCTTCTTCCATTGAAGGAGTGTGAACTGTTCAAGACACCCGATAATAAAAATGAAAGGAACAAGAACAATAAAAAAAACAAAAATTACGCACCTACTAGAACAACCGGGATCCATTCATAAAAGATCAATATCAATATAAGATCAGTTGTATCTTCTACGACCTGACATTCTTCCAACAATCTCTTCCACAAGAGTGCTCTAATGGCAAAGAGCCGTATCCACTTAAAACTCGGAATTACTTACTTATCATACACACCTAGCCCGGGGCACTTTCAGCCGGTGGTAGGGGTCCCTAACTTGGTTGGAGCTTAGGCCACTAGAACGCGTCTTTAATCTAGTTCAGGAAGGAAGTCTGGCACTCATCTCAGTCTCAGGGACATGCCCAGAAGAAACAGCTGGTGTCAGGTTTTCGGGAATTGAATCAGGATTGTCTTGTACCAGAACTGATTGCACTAGGAGAAGAAAGCCAGTTGTTTATTCCCATTCCCTTTAAGTCAGGGATTCGTTTAAAGCCTTTCGCTAGCATTGCAACAGAATAGAAGAAATGGCATCCATCAGATTCATTAGCTACGGACGCATAGGAATTCTTTCTTACTGTAGCCACACAGAAAAAAAATTAGATTTTATAGACGAGGTGGTAATCAAGTAGCAATTAACTTTTAAACCTCTTTCTTCTTTATCGCGGGCCCTAAAGAAGATCCTTGCCCTTGTTCGATAGAATAATCTGGAGCGGATTTCCGATAGTTGCCAAGTCGAAACCCATAGTATACATCCAAAAAGGAGAGTTCTTTCAGAGCGGGCCAGGGAATCTAAATCTAAGTAAATCATAGAATCGATTCCCGTTGAAGTTTGACGAGAGATATAGGTAGTATATATAGGTTATGATTTCTTCACTCACGCGAGATTGCTAGGGAAGAAAAGCGAGAACTCGAATGCTTCTCCTATTCTCGATAGATGAGACTGAGAAGTAGATCCAACCTAGTCTAGTAGTAAGCAATCTGCCAAAAGCAAGGTTTTTCTTCCTAATCCTAATCTCGTAGTATACAGGCTTATTCTTTAATAGCGGCACATACAATACGTGTCAGAAGCCTTAAATCTGATGTGATTTACCCCGGTTACTAACTGAAAGCGGCTCTTCGTTAGTGGTCGTCGCTCGAACGAATCAAATAATTTCTGCGCTTCGTCTTTAACACTGGAGGGAAAGCCGCCGATTGACACTACTTCTTACTTTTTTTTCCTTCTAACCCGTTCTCTAGGATCTAGACTCAATGGCTTACAGATACAAGGCGGGGGAATGACTCAATGGTTTTAACTTGCCTTACCCATACCCTTCCCAGACTCTATCTACTGGGACTGACTTCTTGGCTTACTGCAACGCTTACTGTATCTTTAACTGAAACTTCTTTGAAAGGTCCCTAGAAGGGATTGGAATAAAGGCCAGGCAGGTTTGTTTAACAGTCTTTTTCTTATCAATCGGCGAGGCCTCGCTAAAGCTCCGCTTCTTTAACTTGAAACTCTCTGACATTAGAGAGTGCCCAGTTCTCTCCGCTTCTCCTTTCAGTCTAGATTAGCCTGTTGATGTTGAGGCTATCTTATCACCTGTAAGGATCTTCTTACTTGATAGAGTTGCTAAGACCTCAGTATGCTTGTATGTCTTATCACTCCCCTCGATCTGCCACCAGCCAATAAGAGACAGAAGAGAGAGCGCACCCGACAAAGCGGATAGGAGAGGTCTTTCTATCTACGACTCACTCTTGGTCTCGAAAATTCATTTGACTTGGTTCACTCCGTTCGTAGACTCTATCGACCCTGGAATGGGCAGACGTACAAGCACCAGTCTGGTACTCTTCGCGTGGCTCGGTAAGCGAAAACTTCCGGAATGCAAGGCATATCTAGCTTTCACTCAACTATATGATACTAGTTGGTATCAGCACATGAAGGCTATAGCAAAAACTCTTATTCATCATCAACAGGATAGGACCAGAGCTTCTATTTACTCAACAACTCTTACTGTAACAGAAATAGCACCGCTTGCTTATTCAAGACCGCCACTTCTATAACACCAACTGCAGATACCGTACCTTCATGTACAACTTTCTTCTTTCACAACTCTTTCCTCCTAACGCTGGTAAGACACTTTATTATCCCGAACTATATGGCGTAGTGTATTCACTTAGACTCAATTGAAACCGAGCTTTTGTGGGCTGGGCCTTTCCCTTACAGGCTTTCTTTCTAATGAAAGGGCCTAAGACTCAGGGGCGTGCGTGGGTCAGTTTAGTTTGGTCCTAGCTTATCGTTAGGGTACTAAAATAAAACGCTTGAAAGCCAATGGGAATAGGCTAGCCCGCACTTGAAATTAAAAGGCTTCTATAACAGGGGCATTACGGGATTGAGAGCAATTGGTACGATAAGACCTGCAAGAAGGCCCCGAGCTACATATCTATCGCGGCTAAACATCACTGGAACGGAGCGGAGTCACTCGACTTAGAAGATGGGATTGAGCTCTACTTCTTATTCTTAATACGAGAGGAGGGTCACTGGCTGATAGGTGGAAGTATTCAAGATAACTATAGAGCGGAATGCTTGGAGCGAGCCGAGTGCTTTCCTTTTAGCCGTGTAACTTGGCCTATTGGTCTACTGGTCTATTAGTCCTTGTTCTCTTTTTGTTATCCGCATTGGAGCTAGAAAGGGCTACTTGTAGGACTTGTACCGATCTGTATTTAGCCAGCTCTTTAGCTCTGCTTGGGTCTATTGGTCTAGTGCTATTCGGTTAAATGTCCTTTGTTTGTTGTCCCGTCGTTCAAGGTCGAGGGCATAACTTTGGGTTAGAGCTCGAGGGTTATATCCAATGAATGAAGGGCACCGATGCCACCAATCCCCTTTCATCTTAGGGGCGACTCTATGCCTTCCCGGCTTGGCTTGCTTTCTTGGCCCAGACAATTTATCTTTACTTGGCTCAGTCTCTTTGAACCTCTACCTAGAGCATCTTCGAATCTTGTTGAATTGGTCTACCCCATTACCTTATTGTTTAGTTAGAACCGGAATCCCTATACCTAAAGCTACTTATTCAGATTCTGTTATTAAACCTGAGCCTTCTGAAGAGTCCATGTCCCTTTAGCCGGTGGAGCTGGTTCTAACCTCTTCTTTCGCTTACTGCTTTAGGAATATCAAGATTAGTCCACTACTAGAGAAAGATCCCTTGTCTTTGGCGCTTAGTCTTCAAGTTCTTCTTCAATGTCAATTGTAACTTACTCCAATGCATTCTTTCACTCCCGTTCCTATCTTATTATACCGGAACATCCTCTGCGCCGTTCCCTGGATATGCCATTTCCGCCTAACCCTAATCTCTTTCTTGACTGAGCTGCATTTCCAATCCGTTTAGTCGGTCTCGTACCCAAGTGTATATCCCTTCTTTGTTTACGTAACACTCTTGATCTTGAAACCAGAGAATAAGCTGACTGCTCTAAGTCGATCTATTATTATCTTTCCCTCCAAACCTTCCTAGTCGAGCTTCCACCGCCCCTAAAGAAAGAGATGGGAGCACATCCGTAACTCAACGTTACGACTTACGGGCACTCATCTCATGGATACCCCTTCTTTTCTTGAGCCAGAGTTGGGCTTTTGCGGCATCTAGTTCAGTATCAGATAGAGCAGATAGTTTAGTCCCTTGGAAAATAAGGTTGACTTCTCTGTCACTTCCGTACTTCTGTAACTTATCTTTAGCTTATTAATTGAATTGGTTAGAAAGTCTTTCCCTGGTATTGGCTAGAAGAGAGGGATTAGTCCCCCTCCAACACTGACTTCTTAGTCGAGTAGTTATCTTTCTTCTTAGCTTCGGTTTTATCGAAACTGGCTACTCCTTATGATATGCCACCTAAACCCCCGATCTAAGAGCATTTGAGAACATCTCCGGCATTGTCGAGGGAAACTCATATAACCGGAATGATTGGCCTTCATGCCTATCCCCATCGATCAGAACTGGCAACAAATCTTTCAGCGGATGTAGCAGCGGATCAATATCCGCTGTGTTCAACTCCTGCTACTAGGTCAACTCCAAACCAACGTTCGGGAAGGGAAGCCAAACTACTTCTTGAACTAAACAAATTATTCCTTTTCATTGATTGACTAATGCCCCGCCCCTCGGTTGAAAGATAATCTTTTACCGCTGGATCAGTTGCAAAAGAATTATTCCTATTATAGATCACTGCCATCTCACGAATTGGATTTGAACCAATATCTCCGGGCGACTTTCCTTTTAGTCGATCGTGAGTGGGTCTGTCGTACTCCTCATTATAGTCCTCCTAAAATCAATAGCATTTCGTCGGAAAACATCCTGTCTTTTTACCTGAGTAGTCCTATGCATAGTAAGTACTATAGCCCCAATCATGGCAACTAATAAAATGAGACTCGAAACCAAAAACCAGACGAAATAGTAGGTATAAAGTAAATTGCCCAATGTTTCCAAATTAGTCCAACTTCGTACCTTTCCGGCATAAACCGTATATCTAAGAGAGGTCGTATTTCTTTGGGTTGGTAGTAATGGAATGGTTTCATTATCCAAACTGAAGAACATTTCCCACCAAAGCATCAGTCCAATAATACCACTCACTGGTAAATAGAGAAATACTTCTTCGTGAATCTCCGCTATTTGAATATGGAACATCATAACAATGAATAGGAATGAAACGGATATAGCTCCTATATGAACTACTGGGAAGATCATAGCGGAGAAGTCGAGACCTAACAAAATAAGTAAACCTGAAGTGTCACGAAAGACTGGGATGGGAAACAAAATGGAATGTACCGGATTTTTAGCACGTGCAACCATCAAACCAGAGACCAAAGCGGGGCTCGACAAAACAGAAAGTATCATGGTACCCTTAGTCCAAAAAGCCTTCCATCCATCCACTCAAAAGGGGCCATAACCTCTCGTCCTGGTATGCGCTACTACCAAGCACTGAAATGCCCGGTCTAAGTCCTAGGTGGGGAAAGCATCTGTTCTAACCACTTTTTCGAGGGTTTCCAAATTCAAGGTGCATATCTCTCTGATCCGGCTGTCTGGTCTTAATTGTGTCCTCACCAGGGATCTCCTCTTTCTAAGATTCAAGCAGCTTATTGCTCTTCTCCCGTATCCTTCCGCCACTGGCTCAACGAATTCTAGTCATTTGTTCGGAACCAAGTGTGGACTCGTTCCTAACGCCATAACAATCATATTCCTTTATTTATCCTCGTACAAGCAATCTACCCCTATGTTTGTCTGTACAAATAGCCCTAACATTGTGTTCTAAGCGCCAATCTCGATTCTCCTCGCAGTTCTCCCTTTAACCTCTAATCAAAAGTCTAGCTGTCTGCCTATTTGTCGTACTAGGGGCTATATTATTACCATAAATAAATCTTCTTTTTTTTTTCAGAAATCAATCTCATGTCTCCATCTATCTCCTCGCAGTGTCCTTTCTACCCTCAAACCTGACGGCTCGGTCAGTTCACCTCTTAGTAGGACTTGTGATTGGGCAATTAAGGTCTAATAGCCGCTACTGGAAGTTCTTTGTCCTTTCAGCAAGTCTCCGGGTATTCCGCGTCCCAATGGGCTCTATCTCACCACCTCCTCCGTACTGCCAGTCGCGTAGGAGTAGTCTGGGAACCTTCAAAAACCTTCCCCGATTGACATGAGTCACGGTAGGCCTACCGTGACTCATGTCCCTAAAATGTTCAGATTCCACTTCTTGCGTACGTTTCCAATTTATTGGCACTGGTTGGTCTCCTTCTATATCCGCTTCCTTTAGTCTTCGCCTTTAGATAAGATAACAAAAAGTGTCAGTTTATTTAGGCATCTTAACTATTCAAAAGCTTCCTTCTCCTTGTTATGGTTACGATAATCTTAGGGGTCAAGATTCATGGCGTACGTCCGTATAATCCATGCTCAAGCTTCCATTCCTTCTTTAGGAGGGTGGAAATTGAAGTCTCGAATACAGATTCCAATCGTCCAGGCAAGCATGCATCTTAGGCGCCCCTTGTAAAAAAAAAACGTACCGAATGAGTCACGAACCGTCGGAAGCGCCTTTCTTTCTATGCCTTCCTTCTTCTTTTGATTCTTTCTTCTTTCTGTTCACCTGAGCGGAGTCTTTACTTGCTTTCGAGCGCTTGGTCTAGCCTATTTGTTTGCTGTTAGAAGGGAAGCCTGAGCACAGTAGCAGGTAAAGAGAGAGGGATTGCTCGACAGGGAAGACGGGAGAATATCCAAATCAAAGATAGGCACTCGACTCTATATACAAGAAAATAGTGAACTAAGGGGATCACAACGGCGAAGGGGGCCAATCGAGGAGACTGAAGGAGATGGATGCAGTGATTCGGAAGTAGCGAATCATCTTCTTTGCAGTTTTTCTGGGGAGTGGCTATCAAGCTAGCCAAAAATTACATTATTCGGCTATTCATATATATTTGTATAGAAAGTTGACTTCTTTCATTCAAGTAAGATAGTTGATCGAGAAAGGTCCTCTTCCACTGAGAAACTAAGGAGCGAAAGCGATGTGCTCCGATGAAAGCCTTGCGGGTCTAACGCGACCCTTTACTCAATGAATAGGAAATATGACCACACACAATGACGAATCCCCGCGATCTGGGGCATGAAGCAGTTGGCTCTCATTGGGAATTCTCCATAGCATGACTAGTTAAAGCAATCAAATTGATTGAGACAAGCAAGCCTCAATCCCGGGTTCCCCATGACGAATCAATTGTGTCGGGCGAAAGAAAAGGCCGGGGCAGGAATGCGGTAGGCGGTGGTCCTATGAATGGGTTGACTAAGATAATAGAAAGTCTACGGTTAGTTCCAACAATATCTAACAAAGACCGTAATTACATACATAACATAGTCATAGTGGAAACTATCAAAACGAGTAAGCTAGGTTGCCTATGCCTAAAGCCTGTCTACTCCTAACAAGTCTAAAGATAGAAGTGACTTTATAATAGTATGGCTGGAATCAGGTTCTCCTATGCGGAGGGAGGGCTGGATTTACGCCTTTTTTTAGTTATCTCAAGAAGTTACCGTCAAAGAGAGAGCCATGGCTGCTCACACATTGTTAGAGCGGGAAGGGTTTATATTAATTTCGCGTTGCATGAACCTGGTTGTTTGGCTATTAGATTCGCACAGACAGGCAGCAAAGAAAGGGCTTCTAGCCTACTAGTTAAGTAACAACAGTTGTGGTTTCTTAGAATCATCCTCAGAGGGAGCCCATTACAGCACCGGGATACATAACATAAAGGCAAATCATTGTAAAGTCTTATCGTCAGGTTTGAGACTAAGATTCGAGCATTTAATCGACAGAATTTGCATTTAAAGCCGATGATGGTGTAAATGATTCATAACTAATCTTCCCTTCATCGCTGTAAGTGGAATGCCCTTAAATTATTCCATAAATAGGGACTCGAAATCTAATACAGCCATTAGGAGAGATCCCGACATAAGATGCCAACGTCGGGCATTCAAATTAACTAGTCTTCTTCGCTACAAGTCTGATTCCTATTGCTTCTAGCCCCATTACATACCTTTGATAGCCATTTAAAATCTATCTATTTGAGACCAAATCCTATGACCACATTCTCCTTTGAGTTCCGATCTGACATTCATTCAGAAAGCGAAGAACTTACTTATTAATCTATAACTGTAGAGTTCTAAATCTCGGATTTGATTTGAACCAACGCTCATCAACGGATCACGACGTGAACTGTCAGCCGAGCTACCACCGAGCTACCGATACGGGAGGGAGGGACTGATTGATACATGGAAGCCTATAAAATCAAGTGAGTCCGCTCATAAGAACAGTAAGTCCCTCTTAGTCTCACCATGTGCCCTTATTATGGAAGCTATGATTTCTTTCTCATATTCGACCATGTTTGGACGTTGTGTAAGATGAAACTTCTTCTTTCTATAGATAGATAAGGGAATGAATGTAGCTCGTGACGAACCTACTGAAACAGCCCTAGACCCAGGTGCTAACTAGTGAGACACCTTTCCCGAAACTATAACTACTCCTAACCCGGCTGAATCCGGGGTAATCCTGACTGCGCCAAAGACTACAACGGCCTTTTCTTACTCATCCATCTACCTTGAGACTGCACTGTCTATAGGCACCTTTCCTGCCTCTTACTGCGGGACAAAGAGCTGCAACCTTAAAAGAAGCGGGAGAGCGATCAATTGTTGGGTTCCTGTGCCCTAGTTTATTCATGTGGTTGGGTTAGGCGTATCTGAAACGTAGGTATTACTATCTTTCTTAACCCCTTTCAGAAATGTAGACGGGTAAGGCGGATGGAAAGTCTCTCATAGCAACATAGAGATCGAGCTTGGAGGCTTGTCTAGCAGGTGATTTGATTGGGCACCCACGGAGGCTGCGAAAGGGAATCGGTTCTACTTGAAACGGGAACAATCATCCCAATGGTCACTCATAAGGTACTATATGTAGGAGATATTCTGAAAGATCTCAAAAGGAGAAGGGAACGACCCCCTTCGATCCTACCTGCTAAATTGGGGAAGATATAAAAAAGGGGTCCTCTCGCTCAATCCAATATAAATTGTTCCTAGTCTTGTGATGAGCCTTAAAACAGGCCTTGAAGCATGGGCGGGGCTAGGGAAGCTCTTATAACTCAACAAAGCAGGTATTTTAATGCTTAACACGGGGGCTAGAGCTGAGGTAAGTGCATCTGATTCTTCCTTTGCAACCGGGGATGAAAGTAAAGGCTAGCAGGGATTGTCATTCATCCGGATACAATATTATGTTTACAAGTCTTGTTGAAGATGCCTTGACTGTATCCTTCGGTTCTGTTCGCAGATCTGGAACATTCCTTGGCAGCGAGTGAAACGATCGAACAAGCCTTTACTAAAAACAAGAATGATAGCTTCAGGAAACAACGAGTAGAGGGATTTCAACACCCTTACTTCGGACGCCAAAAAGAGGATGAGAGGGAAAGGCACCACGCGGTTAAGAAGCTGACAGAGAAGCAACTGAGCATGGACATCCTCACTGTGTTATTCGTCTTCATAATCCTTGTTGTATCTTCCACCGATGCTATTTCCTATAGCTTGCTGGTATTGGACATTTCTTCTGAGATTGGGATGAGGAATTGGAGCTGGTAGGGCTTCCTTTCCAAACAGGTCTCAGTCTTCGAAGTGATCCAACAGTTCCATCTCCAGTAAAAGCATAAGAGGTGCATCTGATCGGGTAGCAGTGGGAGAGAGGAAGAAGAGGCACCCACTAGAGAACAAATGATATGGCTCGTTCGTATAGGAATATCAAAAGTGAATGCCTATGTGCCAAATAGCGTGACTCAAGAGATAATTGCAGCATGTCAATCAAGGTTCGGATCAAATCGCATTGAGAAGGAAGGGAGACAGATCTCAATGTCATGATAAAAGGAGCGGGGACGAGCGTCAAAGAAAGCTGGTAATCGAAGAAGTAGTGAGTAGTAAGGATGACGGTGAGTCAAACAAACAAGCTGGGGGCTATTGAGCTTGTTGAACCAATGAATCTTTCGGTCCGGCCTTCCAGTTACGAAGTGGATTGTGTTACACCCTTCTGTTCATCTCATCCCAGTTGTAGTTGATCCAATCAATCCAGAACCTACAGTAGTTTAACTAGTGAAAGCAAGGTCGGGAAAGAGGAAAGCAATTCCCTTCTTTCGGTAAAGAATTTCTTTGAACTTCTCTTCCAATTCTTATTTTAACTTTATCTACCATACTGGCACGGACCTGCACAGGAAATAGCAATCCTACTAAGCCAATCCTATGGATTCGACTACCACCGGGAGAAAAGGCGCTAAGAAAACAAAGCGCTCCTCTCGGAAGTTTCTAGGAAAGGTCGAATGTTAACTAACGACTGAACTCATGGGCAGCTGTGAAAAAGAAAGAGGAGACCTTCAATCAATGCTTTTGGGCGAAGTCCTTGTCACTGTGTAAAACTGGTACTTTCCTATAGTTGATCAAGGCTGCTGCTTTACTTTGCTAGTGAATCAGATCTTTGGCTTTACCGTCTTACTATTCGGAGAATGGACTCTGTTAGGGGTGATATCTCTCTATCTTAAGTCAGTCATTTCTACCGGCTCTGAGTAACTTCCTTTAGGAAGGAAAGCAAGTCCCATCAATTGAGCTGTTGATGGAATGAATGGAATAAGGGCTGCTTTCAAACCTGAAACAGGTCCAGGTATTGGAATCGGGCTAGGAGCAGCTATTGAATTTGTTTATGGCGGTGTGATAATGCCAGTCGAAAGGGAAAGGCAATGACTATCTGTTCTTACTCTTTTTCCAAAGGCCCTAGAGTAATAAAAAGAACTCTTCTTTCAACTCAGCTCTTGTGAAATGGTCTCTGTGGTTCGCTTGCCCTTGTGACTATGCTTTCAGTTCTGTGGTGAACGTCGACTCTTCACTCTTGCTTTCTGTGATACGGTGGGAGAACTGACTTGGGATTTGCGTTTGTGTTCGCAATTGTTTCGGTTTAGCAAGAGTCGCCACCAACTTTTTATTTTATCCTAAGGAAAGGTCAAAAAGCACAGGAAAGACCTTTGAGATGTTTTCTTGGGTTCGGGGAGTATATTATAGAAAGGGAAGGTATTAACACCCTTTCTATCCATGGTTATCCATGGGCTCTTAGTTACTTGCTTAGATCACTTGCCTTTTGCTTTTCAATTGTTTTAAATGGTGCTTTGTGTGTGTGGTTTTGAAAATGTTTTGAAAAAAATGCCTTGTCTAGGAAACCTTTGTAACAATTCTTGTTTGAATGTTTTACAAAGGTATTTGTCTTTTTGAAAAGATGTTTCAATGTTTTTGAAAGTTTGTTTTGAAATTGTGTTGAGATGTGTGTTTGAAAAATGGCAAGGATGTTTTGCAAGATTTTTGATCAAGTAACCAAGAGCTATCTACCCTAATTTACTCAAAGATTTTTCTTATGTTTTAACCCTTTTAACAGTGTTGTTTCACCATTGTATTTGGTGAACAACCTTGCGTTAGGATGTTGAACGGGACGGGCGCGGGACGTTTGTATAGTCATAGAAGGCAACATATGAGATGTTTTAGCAATGTCGTTTTAGGGACTAGATCGTTTACCGAAGGCAACATCGAGGGTCATCGAGGGACTACGATCTTTTATCGAGGGTCTTTGCTAAAACTCCCATGCTCGAGAGACATGACTATTTTCCGAGGCAACAAGTGAGATTACCCTAAGGGTGCATGTGTGCAAAGTCTTTTATTGCATGCATTTAGTCTTTGATTTTTAGGTTGTCTACTTGTTGATTTTATCTTGCCATACATCCCCTATTTTACTATCATTTGTACAAAGAAAATAAAATGCAGAAAGATAAAATCCTACGCTATTACAACCATATCGAAAGGCATAAAAAATTTGAAGGAAAAAATAAGATAAAAGTAAGAAAAATGAGTGTCATTCGATTGGGGGGAAGCAACCTTCGATTTGCATTCTGTTGGCCTCCTTCGATTGGGGTTGACAACAACAAAGTCACGTCTTTCGATTGGGCCTTGGCAGGGGCGAGGTCCTGTCCTTCGATTGGGCAAAGGCAGCAACAAGTTGTATCCTTCGACTGGGGCCTGGAAGTCAGTGTATGGCGAAGCCTTCTGGTTCTGCCTTGTTGCCTTCTTTGACTGGAGGTTGAAAGCAGTGAGGGAATGCCTTTCGACTGGACATGGTGGGACAGCATGTTGTGCCTTTCGATTGGGACCAATGGGACATCATGTTGCGCCTTTTGATTGGGACCAGTGGAACAGCATGTTGAGCCTTTCGATTGGGACCAGTGGGACAACATGTTGTGCCTTTCGACTGGGGGGATGAAAGCAGTGAGGGAGTGGCTTTCGATTTTTTCTTTGTCTCCTTCGACTGGTGGTTGGAGTCAGTGGTTCTATCTTTTGTTTGAGGCATGGAAACGGAAAGGTTATGGATTTCGTCTGAGGTCTGGAAACAAAAAGGTTCTGGCTTTTCCACAGGCTCCTTGCTGACTCCTTGTAAGCATATTAGGCCCTCAAATTGTGATTCGAAAGGCTTGTGCAGCTAGCCAATCGAAGGGTATAACAAACCTGTCTCAAGTTCTTAAAAATTCAACATCCAAACATAACTACAGTCCAGGGGTTAACACAAAAACAAAACAATGGGTCTCAAAGTCCAAAGTATAACTAATTAAAGTTGAGTTTTCAGCATAAGAGCAGTCAAAATCTAATGCTAAAACATGGTCTAGAAATATCTACATTTTCTTTATTGGCATGCGCATATGATATTTAAATGAAAGAGTTCCAAGTTTTAGAGAGAACTTACCTCTTGAAATGCTTAGTCGAAAGAGCTGTAGATGAACTTTTTTTATGGTGGAGGGAGCCTCGCCGGGATCTTCCTGAATCTAGTTCTGTTACTGTTTGGTTTGGGCAGTCACTTAGAGTTTTGCAGGTTTGAGAACGTTGAAGAGTTTGAGAATATGGGAGAGTTTCAGAATCTGGGAGAGTTTTAGAGTATGGGAGGTTTCAGAATATGAAAGGTATGTAATTTATTCACACAGTTTGTTTTGATGTCTGGAACTTGTTTGCAAAGTTTGTTTTTTGCTCGTGTTAACAGAAAAAAATCTCTCTCCTTCTGTTTTGCAAATTTTCTTTTATGAAGCCAAGATGTGTCAGTATTTTGAACAGGCTTGTACCAGCCATCTTGTATGCTGCACACAATCTTCTAGCCCCCCCCCCCCCCCCCCCAATTTGTGGGCTTGATTTGCTGCATGAGATATGGACCAATGCTCAAGGGATTCAGTTTTGACATAAAGCACATTTTGGCAGAAATAGACATGTCACTTTTTCCACTTAGGGATTAATCTTGTATGTAATGACCCAATGGATAAAATAAAACCTTAGTTCAATGGTTAAGCATTAAATTAAGGAGTGTAAGTTGGTTTTGAGGCCTTCAAGCTAGCACCAAACATGCTGATTTGAAAATGCAAGTTTGTATGAACATGTCTCGGTCATGAACAAAAGTGAGTTTTTTTGCCAACTTTGAGAATTCAATTCTCTCTAACCACAAGGGTTTTTGAGGAGTTCTTGGACAATTTGTAAAGCTTGGAACATGTACTACAATCCATCTTTGTAATGCAACTTGAAACTCCAAGTGGAACCATGTGAAAAGTGGCCAAGAATATGGGTCAAAATCCTGCCTAGATTAGGATAAATTTTGCCTAAGTTAAAAGTTTTAAGTACCCTTGTTCCAAAAATCATAACTTGAGATACAAGCTTCTTCTGAGGAAACTTTGTGAATCAAAGTTGTAGAATTTGTGATGGACTACAACTTTCATGTTGCAAGTTTTATTTTAATCAATTTGCATCTTGGTGAAAAAATGGGACAAAGTTGGGAAAAAATAAGAAAATTTCATAACTTAGAAAAATTCTAAGTTATGAATTTTTTTTCATTTTAAACCCTAATTTGCATTTTTAGGTTTCTTGATGAACAAGTTTCATAATTTGACATGTCTTGATGAAAAATGACCCTTGGCACTTGATTTTGACTAAAAAGTCAAAGTTTGACTTTTTAGTATACAGTCAAATTTTGATCAGTTGATTGAAAAATTCATCTGTCAATCCTATGCATTTGAGTTTTTTTTTGAACTTTGAAAATCCTTGTGAGAAAGGCTTTGATGATTGAGAGGGCAAATTTTGGGGTACAACAGTTGCCCCTGTTCAATTTTCTTAAACCTGAGGATATAGATTGGCTTTCGAGCCTTTCATGATCCGAAGGTGGAAGATAATTGAACACTAGAGTGCCCAAAAATTTGCACTCGTATGGTCTAGTATCAGCATTGTGATGTCGGGAATGGGCTTACAGATGCCATTTGGAGATTGTTGGTAGGAGGATGGGCTTATAGATGCCATCTGCAGGAGTGTCGATCACATAAGAGATTCCTTAGCGAGAACTTGCATACTTGTTGTTTGTAGAAGATTCCGCTGGGGAAGTCTAACTTTGTTGAGATTTAGGAACTGTCTCGTGCCCACCGGGAGTATATCGTTGAGGTTATAGAACTCGTCCACACTATGACAGAGGAAAACATCAAGATCTAGGAACTGACTCGTGCTTACCGGGAGTATACCGTTGAGGTTATAGTACTTGTCTACACTATGACGTAGGGAAACATCTTCATCAAGATCTAGGAACTGTCTCGTGCTCACCGGGAGTATACCGTTGAGGTTATAGAACTCGTCCATACTATGACGGAGGAAAACATCAAGATCTAGGAACTGACTCGTGCTCACCGGGAGTATACCGTTGAGGTTATAGTACTTGTCCACACTATGACGTAGGGAAACATCTTCATCAAGATCTAGGAACTGTCTCGTGCTCACCAGGAGTATACCGTTGAGGTTATAGAACTCGTCCACACTATGACAGAGGAAAACATCAAGATCTAGGAACTGACTCGTGCTCACCGAGAGTATACCGTTGAGGTTATAGTACTTGTCCACACTATGACATAGGGAAACATCTTCATCATGATCTAGGAACTGTCTCGTGCTCACCGGGGTATACCGTTGAGGTTATAGAACTCGTCCACACTATGACGGAGGAAAACATCAAGATCTAGGAACTGACTCGTGCTCACCGGGAGTATACCGTTGAGGTTATAATACTTGTCCATACTATGACGTAGGGAAACATCTTCATCAAGATCTAGGAACTGTCTCGTTCTCACCGGGAGTATACCGTTGAGGTTATAGAACTCGTCCACACTATGACGGAGGAAACTGTCAAGATCGAGAACCTTATCTGAAATTCAACCGATGATAATTCAATTGAGATTTAAGAACTGGTCAGATATTTGACTAAGCTGAGAACTTAACTGCATTTTTCCTGAAAGGTAAAGGTCAGTCAGATGCAATGCATGATATGGATCAAGCAATGGTGTTCTCAACATAAACGAGATTGTATGGTATGATGCGTATATGCATGTATCATGATGTATGGAAGTGTGATGTTTTAGCTGGGGAAAATAAATCCCGGAGCTGCCGGAGAGTAGAGTTGAATTCTTCGTTTCCGCTGGGGATGATGAACGAAGATGATTGTAAGAAGAAGCCTGCAAGAGGAGAGAACTCTGTTGGGGAATAAGCTGATGAAGAGATTACTCTGCGGGGAATTACTCTATGGGGAAGAGGTGTTCTGCTGAGGATTTTAACGATAAGCTCCGCTGGGAATTCCGTTGATAAGATCCGTTGGGGATTTTAAGGATGAACTCCACTGGGGATAGAAAGAACTTCGCTGGGGATAGAAAGAACTTCGCTGGGGATGATCTTTCAGAGTCTACTGGGGAATAGGAGTTGTGGTCCTTTGATTTTTAGTAGTCGGAGAGGCAAACTCAAGCTGGGGAATCCTGGTGTTGTTGGGGAAATAAACCCTGTCGTCAGTCCGCTAGAGAGGTGACATCTTCGTTGGGGGAAGTCCTCGAGGATTCTTGAGGTTGATTTAGCTAGGGAAAGGGGGTCAGAGATTATACTCTTGCTGGGGAATCATCCTATGAGAAGGACCTTGGGGAGACTTGTCATTGCCCCTAGTAGCGAATGTTTGTGGCATTGCCAAAAAGTTTGATTGTATGTAACCCTTTGTCGGGGTTGACGTTCAATTCCCCAAGTGACGGAGATGGAGACTTGCCCCTGGTTACTCTGCACTTCTTTGAGAGATTTTCTAGAATCTTGACTGGACTGCCCCAGGTGTGCTGGATAGTGGATTTGTCAATGGAAGTGTCATCCTTTTTGAAGTGATTTTGTTCACTGAGAGGGCTTTCATTCATCGGATATTCGCTGTGTGAATTTCTCCGCTGTCAAACAAATAGCCAAATGCAAACAGTGATATTCAAGTAATTCAAAGTTTATGCTTGTCTCGAAGTTTTGAAAAATGCGTTTTTTAGCAAAAAACGTTTTATAAGACAAATTCAACACAAGATTTAGGGCAAAGCCTTACAGGAGTCAGGATACCTTTTGTAACAGTATGCTTTCGAACTAACCCATGATTCAATTAGGACTTTTGAAGGGTTGTAACGTGGCTTAGTTCATGGTTTAAGAAACAAAGGATAAAGGCTCAAAGTATATTTGTACCCACCCGCTCTTCGTGATGTCCTTTAGTCCTAAACTCAGTTAATTGTGCGTCGAACTCTATTCGAGTTTGGAACGACATTTTGGTGATGGTTCACACCAGTTGAATTTTATGGAAGGCAGTCATCATTTCTTGCAACATTTTTCATGTTTATTGAGGATTGGTAATGACCTTTTTCTTTTGATTTGTTATCCCTAACTTTTGTCTGACTGTTCCTGTTTTCGAGATCACAGTCAGCGGGATGCCCCAGCTTTCTTAAGCCTCCTTTATAGGTTTTGGCTCAGTGGGCTTTTCTCTTTTGAGAGATTGACTTCCTATGAGATAAGGAACCACCACTGTCTTTTGATTCCAGAGGAGCACTTTTGATGTCGTTCGTTATATTATGAACTGAGAGTTTGCGACTTCAATGCATATCTTTTTTGAACTAACTGAGATACTACCCTGCCCCAGGTTTAAATCAAAGGTTTCAATTTGTTTAAAAACAGAAAACTCCTACTTCTTTGGCTCGAAGGGGTTGACTAGGGATTATCTTCCTTATAACTCCAGTGTTTAGGATTTGAAAGAAATGCCTGTACATCATCAGCAAGGTCTGTTCAAAAGCATATTGTATGAGATTATGGCATTGTTTCGTCATCCTCCCTCTAAAGGCTTGTAACTTTTAGCAAGAGTTGAATATCATAAAGACAGTATAAGAATAGTGAAAACGTGTGGATGAATTCAAGACAAACATATGCAATGCATTAATGAAACAAAGTTTGACATTAATAGATAATTGTTTGAATACAAAAGAAATTACAACTTGAAAATTCAAATGGAACAAAAGTCTCCCAGTTCGAGCTTTGTCATTTCGAGTGGAGGACCCTTAACGGAAGATTTTCATCTCGCCATCCGGCATGAATTACAACACTCCTTCGTCAATCAAGTCTTGGATCTTGTTCTTCAGAGTCCAACAGTCGTCGGTGTCATGTCCAGGACTATGGGAGTGGTATACACAAAATGCATCGGGACGATAGCCAGGAGCAGAGGTGTTGGGATTCCGGGGAGGATCCTTTAAAGTAATCAGATTGACCTCCAACAAGCGTTTCAATATTAGAGATGATGGTATATCAGTCTCAAAGAAATGTCTTCTAGATGCATTTCGCTTGCACCGATTACCCCGTTGATGCTGGCGAGGTTGTTGCTAGGCTTGTGACCCTGAAGCAAGCTGGGGAGCTTTTCCTTTGTCTTCTTGTCTCAAAGGAGGTTGAACGATGATTTGATCTTCAACCCTAGTTGTTTTCCCCACTTGGTTATTTTGAAGCAGCTTGTTGACGAGGACCCTGAGCTCTTCTTGTCTTTGAGCTAAGTCTTGAATGAGAGCCATCTGGCCCACCAGCTGTCCCATCATCTGGATATTCATTGTTGCCAACTTGATTTGTAGCCCTTCCGACTGATCATTCCTGATGCCGCATGGATTCCCTAGGACCAAGCCCCTTGTGAGAAGAGCTTTTATTTCTTCTTGCCCCTGGGATAGGTTTAAGAACATTTCTTGAAGTTGGGCGTTTTGAGCCCGGAGATCTCGGTTGTTTGGTTGGAAAGCCATTCCTGAAATAAACAACGAGAACATGAGAGACCTGTATTGGGAGACCTGTTATGCAATGATATGTATGATATATGTATGCAATGTTTTCAAGGATCTCGTGGGGTAAACACAAGAAAAAGTTAGAAGTTGAACTTTGGTCAACATCTTTGATTGGAGAACTTTGTATCGATGGATGTCTTTCCACGAGAATCAAGCTCACCATGTCAAGTGGGTCATAGCCCCCGATTCAAGTTGTTGCACTTGATCTTTGACGGCGTTTGTTCAGAGGAAAACCCTCTTGCCCCTTGGTAGACATCTGGTTCAACGTGACCCTGCATTGAAAGACCCTCGAGATCCTTGAAATGGTTATTGAAAATGCTATGGTATGATGTTATGATGTTATGGTGTTATGTACATGTATGCAAAAGTAAGCAAGTGTATATACAGACAGTCATATTCACACAGAGAAAACAAGTCCTTAGGTTTAGGCTTGCATGGGGTTTGTAGGTAAGTACCCTCTTGAAGTTAGTTGGCTCAACCTGTCCTAAAATAGAAACCGGGTTCTAAGGAGCTCAATATCACTGGATTATTTTCTATGTTCATTGTTTTGGTTTAGCCACTTAACTGGAGACCAAAATATTCCAAGAAAACAATCCTCAATGAGTGTAGTATCGAGTATCTACCAACTTTGGACTGCACCAAAGTCGGTCATCTCACTACCCCTAAAAAAGGCCAATATGGTCAAGTAAAGTTCTAAGAGTTCGTTAGTGCTTCATGACATCACTCAGCGGCCCCATATTCTCCTTGACTACTCAAGGGCTACCGGTACCCACAAATATGTCACACTAACATAGCTACTGCTTCAACCATGTCGGTATACCCCACACAGTTCCCTCACAGTTTATTGCTATTTACCTAAAAAGGTGCCCCCAAATCCGGGTGTAGGATTTACAACAAACCCAAACAAGGAACCCAAAAAGTAAAGCAATCAAAGCAAACAAAGCAAGCATGTAAAGGTGATCTAAAATCCTAAGGTAACCCCACTTTTAGAATAATCCCCAGCAGAGTCGCCAGTTCTGTGATACGGTGGGAGAACTGACTTGGGATTTGCGTTTGTGTTCGCAAATGTTTCGGTTTAGCAAGAGTCGCCACCGACTTTTTATTTTATCCTAAAGAAAGGTCAAAAAGCACAAGAAAGACCTTTGATATGTTTTCTTGGGTTCGGGGAGTAGATTATAGAAAGGGAAGGTATTAGCACCCTTTCTATCCATGGTTATCCATGGGCTCTTAGTTACTTGCTTAGATCACTTGCCTTTTGCTTTTCAATTGTTTGAAATGGTACTTTGTGTGTGTGGTTTTGAAAATGTTTTGAAAAAGATGCCTTGTCTAGGAAACCTTTGTAACAATTCTTGTTTGAATGTTTTACAAAGGTGTTTGTCTTTTTGAAAAGATGTTTCAATGTTTTTGAAAGTTTGTTGTTGAGATGTGTGTTTGAAAAATGGCAAGGATGTTTTGCAAGATTTTTGATCAAGTAACCAAGAGCTATCTATCCTAATTTACTCAAAGATTTTTCTTATGTTTTAACCCTTTTAACAGTGTTGTTTCACCATTGTATTTGGTGAACAACCTTGCGTTAGGATGTTGAACGGGACGGGCGCAGGACGTTTGTATAGTCATAGAAGGCAACATATGGGATGTTTTAGCAATGTCGTTTTAGGGACTAGATCGTTTACCGAAGGCAACATCAAGGGTCATCGAGAGACTATGATCTTTTATCGAGGGTCTTTGCTAAAACTCCCATGCTCGAGAGACATGACTATTTTCCGAGGCAACAAGTGAGATTACCCTAAGGGTGCATGTGTGCAAAGTCTTTTATTGCATGCATTTAGTCTTTGATTTTTAGGTTGTCTACTTGTTGATTTTATCTTGCCATACATCCCCTATTTTACTATCATTTGTACAAAGTAAATAAAATGCAGAAAGATAAAATCCTACGCTATTACAACCATATCGAAAGGCATAAAAAATATGAAGGAAAAAATAAGATAAAAGTAAGAAAAATGAGTGTCTTTCGATTGGGGGGAAGCAGCCTTCGATTTGCATTCTGTTGGCCTCCTTCGATTGGGGTTGACAACAACAAAGTCACGTCTTTCGATTGGGCCTTGGCAGGGGCGAGGTCCTGTCCTTCGATTGGGAAAAGGCAACAACAAGTTGTATCCTTCGATTGGGGCCTAGAAGTCAGTGTATGGTGAAGCCTTCTGGTTCTGCCTTGTTGCCTTCTTCGACTGGAGGTTGAAAGCAGTGAGGGAATGCCTTTCAACTGGACATGGTGGGACAGCATGTTGTGCCTTTCGATTGGGACCAGTGGGACAACATGTTGCGCCTTTCGATTGGGACCAGTGGAACAACATGTTGAGCCTTTCGATTGGGACCAGTGGGACAGCTTGTTGTGCCTTTCGACTGGGGGGCTGAAAGCAGTGAGGGAGCGGCTTTCGATTTTTTCTTTGTCTCCTTCGACTGGGGGTTGGAGTCAGTGGTTCTATCTTTTGTTTGAGGCATGGAAACGGAAAGGTTATGGATTTCGTCTGAGGTCTGGAAACAACAAGGTTCTGGATTTTCCACAGGCTCCTTGCTGACTCCTTGTAAGCATATTAGGCCCTCAAATTGTGATTCGAAAGGCTTGTGCAGCTAGCCAATCGAAGGGTATAACAAACCTGTCTCAAGTTCTTAAAAATGCAACATCCAAACATAACTACAGTCCAGGGGTTAACACAAAAACAAAACAATGGGTCTCAAAGTCCAAAGTATAACTAATTAAAGTTGAGTTTTCAGCATAAGAGCAGTCAGAATCTAATGCTAAAACATGGTCTAGAAATATCTACATTTTCTTTATTGGTATGCGCACATGATATTTAAATGAAAGAGTTCCAAGTTTTAGAGAGAACTTACCTCTTGAAATGCTTAGTCGAAAGAGCTGTAGATGACCTTTTTTGATGGTGGAGGGAGCCTCGTCGGGATCTTCCTGAATCTAGTTCTGTTACTGTTTGGTTTGGGCAGTCACTTAGAGTTTTGCAGGTTTGAGAATATGGGAGAGTTTCAGAATCTGGGAGAGTTTTAGAGTATGGGAGGTTTTAGAATATGAAAGGTATGGAATTTATTCACACGGTTTGTTTTGATGTCTGGAACTTGTTTGCAAAGTTTGTTTTTTGCTCGTGTTAACAGAAAAAAATCTCTCTCCTTCTGTTTTGCAAATTTTCTTTTATGAAGCCAAGATGTGTCAGTATTTTGAACAGGCCTGTACCAGCCATCTTGTATGTTGCACACAATCCTCTAGCCCCCCCCCCACCCCCCCCCCCCCCCCAATTTGTGGGCTTGATTTGCTGCATGAGATATGGACCAATGCTCAAGGGATTCAGTTTTGACATAAAGCACATTTTGGCAGAAATGGACATGTCACTTTTTCCACTTAGGGATTAATCTTGTATGTAATGACCCAATGGCTAAAATAAAACCTTAGTTCAATGGTTAAGCAGTAAATTAAGGAGTGTAAGTTGGTTTTGAGGCCTGCAAGCTAGCACCAAACATGCTGATTTGAAAATGCAAGTTTGTATGAACATGTCTCGGTCATGAACAAAAGTGAGTTTTTTTGCCAACTTTGAGAATTCAATTCTCTCTAACCACAAGGGTGTTTGAGGAGTTATTGGACAATTTGGAAAGCTTGGAACATGTACTACAATCCATCTTTGTAATTAAACTTGAAACTCCAAGTGGAACCATGTGAAAAGTGGCCAAGAAGATGGGTCAAAATCCTGCCTAGATTAGGATAAATTTTGCCTAAGTTAAAAGTTTTAAGTACCCTTGTTCCAAAAATCATAACTTGAGATACAAGCTTCTTCTGAGGAAACTTTGTGAATCAAAGTTGTAGACTTTGTGATGGACTACAACTTTCATGTTGCAAGTTTTGTTTGAATCCATTTGCATCTTGGTGAAAAAATGGGACAAAGTTAGGAAAAAAAAGAAAATTTCATAACTTAGAAAAATTCTAAGTTATGAATTTTTTTTCATTTTAAACCCTAATTTGCATTTTTAGGTTTCTTGATGAACAAGTTTCATAATTTGACATGTCTTGATGAAAAATGACCCTTGGCACTTGATTTTGACTAAAAAGTCAAAGTTTGACTTTTCAATATACAGTCAAATTTTGATCAGTTAACTGAAAAATTCATCTGTCAATCCTATGCATTTGAGGTTTTTTTTGAACTTTGAAAATCCTTGTGAGAAAGGCTTTGATGATTGAGAGGGAAAATTTATGGGTACAACACTTTCCTACTTATCTTAATAATAATTCCACCGTATTTAACTACGCTCTCAAAATAAGTGCTTTAGTCTACGAGTCTTAGGGGAAGACCAATCCCTAAAAAGGCATGTCTTAGAAGGTCAGTATAAGACAGAGTGGGAAAGATTTATACGCAACAATATCGACAGCAGCTGAAGCTAGCTTTCTTAGCGGATTGACTAATTCAAACATATGACGTATGACGATCGTTTAGAGCACCCACCTCCTGTGGGGGTCTCATCCTCAGGCATATCTGTTCCAGAGAGAGATCAAGAAGGAGAGATTTGCTCCTATGGGAAATTCTTCCCCTGCTTGATTTTCCCCAAACCCAACTATTTGATTTGTTAGGATTTCTTATCTATGTAGGGTTCCCTCCCACTGGCTATGAAATCTAGCAGGGTCCATTCACTTCAATATCCTTATATGTAAGCTCGGGGAAAGGTCAACGACAGCAGGCTTCTTTGTCAAAGACATATCGAGTGAAATTTCATTCTTTCGTAACAATTGACTTATGCCATTTACTGATGAAGATTAGGATATTATCCCCACGGGACATCATGCCCCACTATAATGGTGGTCCGCTCGATAGCCTGGAAACGACTCCTCCATTTATTAGTTATTAGCCCGCCACAAGACAGGGAAATGAAGCTAGCGGATCCACTCGCAGTCATGCTCTTCTCCTTACTCGTCTAGGAAAATGATCCCGGGTAACCTATTCAATGACTGATGTTTTAAACACTCTCGCCTGCGTATCCTTATCCTTATCCCTTTGTTGATGAATCGCACCTTTCCCTCGTAAACTTGAATTGGAATTCTGCCACTCTCGATAAAATTGGTATCAACCCCTCGAAGACGGACATTTCAAGTGTGCCGGAAAAAAGCCTCTTTTGGGCCTATTTGCCTAGGTTCTTATGAATGAGCTCAGGAGATTCATGATCTTAGGTTTGAATGAAAGAGTAGGATCAGGATACGAACGTAGTCGTTGGTACCGTAACTTTAGTTTAGAATGCGAGAATATATAGACTTTCCCATTGAGATAGATTCTCATGTTCTTGCAGACGTAGACTATAGAGATTTTACCACCCCCCGAATGCTATTATTTCGTTGTCAAGGGAAGTATCTCTCTTGGTGTCGGGAACACGGCTTCCAAATCCTATACTATTTGGGAGCCAAGTCGTATAGCTTAGGCCTTTCCATCGTACTCCTCTTGATGCTATCAAGCAAGGCGCTTGGTCTTAATGGTAACTGACCTGGACAATTCTCAATATCATCTAAATGAAAATATAGTTAAAATAATAATATATTAATCAACTCTATTTGCTAGAAGAACGTCTCTTTTGGCCCTCCCTATAGATTATGCCTTTCCCTTGGCACTTGAAAGAAGGGAATCCAGTGTGAGTGCTAGCTCCGCTCCAAGGAATTTCCTTAGGTCTAAGCTTGACTATGGAGAGTTTTTCTTTCATAAGGTGCTGGGGATATCTTTGACTATATTTACTATCCTTATAGTAATGGTTTGATATTTAACTAAAAAGATAGAAAAAGAGGGTTAATCTGGTCCTCAAGGGTATGACCTATCAGTCAAGACCTGCCATTCTCTTTACTCCGACAGGAAAATCACTACTAACGTAGACTACCGTACTTTTAAGCCCCTCAGCTTCAATGCTAATAATTCCTTTCCTTCTGCTTCTGCGTGAGAAGATTCCTTACCCTAGCTTCGTAGTCTAGGTGTGTCTATACGGAGTGATTAAGCCTTAAATGCTATGGATTATATTAGAAGAGGACCCCCTATCTCCATCCCAGCACCACAAAGCCTCATAGAGGTTGAAGTTTGGAATGGAAGTCAACTAGCTTTTCTTTTTATCATTCACCTTCTTTTGGATGAAGTGACTTGGCGCTTTTATGATAACACGAGCTAAGGTTTCACTAAATAGAATCTAGGTTTGAAACCATACCAAAGGGTATTTTGTCTTGGTGTTCCCGTTGCCTTACCACTTCCATTATCCTTTCTCTACGCAAACCCTGGGTAACCTTCATTGCCTTTCCTCTGTCTTTCTACTTCCTCGGAAGTAGAGCATTTTCCGCTCCTGGCGATTCCGCTTACTCCAGCCAAGTTAGCTATTGGACTAAGACTAAGGTATGGCTCATTGATAGTAGCTTGTCGGAATAACTGTACAGGTACTTCGGCGAAGGGACAAGCACTGGATCTTCCATGCAGTCACTATCTGAGAATCATCTTTCCATGGCCGCATGTCTATTGGTATACTGAAATGGAGCAGGTACTTTTTCAGTAACTCTTTCTGAGGAACATAAGAAGAAATAAATGGATGCCCTCTCCGGATGTTCATAGTCATGAATCACCATTGGCTTTCATTCGTACCTGATCCTCCTCCCCAATCACATATACTTCCCTACTTCTGCTTGCAGTGATAATATCACATGCGTAAGCGCGCGTATGCTAGAAAGACGTATAAGCAAGCCTTTCTTTATGAGTATGAGTCAACCAAGCCGCTTCAAAGAACAAAGGTCTCTGGAATGCCGGCTGAGGTCACTTTGCAGGTCAAAAAGAAGAAAGAGGGTGGTAATCGGATTTGACTGGAGGCAGATTCCAGACAGCAACTTCTGGGAAAAATGACATTCCATCTTAAACAGAGCTCTATCTAAGCTCTAATACACACGACTGAACCCTGGAGACTTTTGCCTCGCCATGTAAACTGAGAGCCTAGGTACCCAAGATCAATGATTTTGCTTTCAATCTTTAAACTTCCCACATCTGAAGAACTTGCTTCCAGAGCCAGGCTTTCAGACTTTCCATAGGTTTCACATAGAGAGAAATCAATAAGCACTCGCTCTTCTTCTCCTGAACTACCTTCATATGAACGAACTGAGAGTCATCCTGAAGGACATCCACTGATATATCTTTGCTCTTCCACAGGACAAAAATACCACCTTGAGGTTCCAACCGATGCGATGAAGGTTTTAACCACTTTCTTGGCCTTCTCACCACTGACCCAAGTTTAAAAAATAAAAGCACAACTCTCTCAGGTGAATTAAGTCCATTCTTACACCATGAAGCCTCGGAGGTGATTCCAAACTCGAATCTTCCACACAATAAGGAAAAGACTATACCACCCATGTTGTAGTGGGGCTACCCATCATATGACGAGCAATCCGGCTGCATTTGTCTCATCTCTAAAAAAATGATATTGGTAGGACACCTTTGCGATGACCGCCAAAGCTATGCCATCTTTATTCCAACTTCCTCTGTGTTGTCAAGGATCTACACACGCATAATGCTATAGCTATAGGGTGCCGCTCGTAGCCAACCCCTATATGCTTGAGACCCTAATTTTCCTCTTATTTATTTGTGGCTTCTTCATAACAAAGAGCTTCCTTGTGGCAACTAGGGGCTTTATAGGGGTCCTCTTGTTGTTTGAAAGGTAGGTTTTGTCAGAGATTAAATGGAAAGGAAGGGAAGAGGTAACTCACCAACCAACAGGAGGAGGATATGAAATAGAGCACCAACAACCGTTCTACTCGAGCGGAACTTCTAACTGAAGCTTCTCACGTTTTTCAGCAGGGTCTGGGCTACGGGGTCATTTTCCAAACCCTCTCTTATGCGTTCGGGGATGGCCCCTTTGAGTTGGCTCATGTCTTCTATCTCTTCTAACTTGTTGGATGCCAACTCGGCCTTTCGACTTAGTGCGTCGGCAACTTGGTTGGTCCTCCCGGGCTTGTACTCGAGGACCATGTCGAACCCCACCAGAAAGTCTTGCCACCGTGCCCGCTTGGGGTTGGGCTCTCTTCTGAGTAAGGAAAGAGCTCGTAGCCACGTTATCGGTCTTGATCACGAACCTTGAGCCCAACGAATAAAACTACACTGCGCTCCAGCAATTCAATGATCTCTGTGACTTAGCTATCAAGGTCACTCGCCACGAGCGCTTGTTGCGAAAATTCGGACTTGATGCAATAGTGGCGGAGATCAAGATCACTAAGCCAGTTGTTTGCCTTGCTCTACGCAAAGCCCCACCCAATAAGGCTGCCATGCTAAACAAGCCTGGTATGGAGCGGACTGCAGGAAAATTTGGCAATCGGCCACGTGACTTCACGTACGATGTCTCAAAGGCCGATGAGATCTATGATTGCTTGGAAAAAGTAGGGTTAGTTGGGTCCCCAGAGCATCAAGTCCAGTTAGACGCACTAAAGGGACAGAAACCCATATGCTAGTTTCATGCCAGTAATAGTCACGCCACAGCTAACTGCGTAGCCTTCCGCCGTGCAATACATGACAAGATTGATGTTTCCTGATAAGGCAAAACGAATGTTGATTGACAAGCAACCATTTCCCAAGACCGCGTAGGCAGCGCCGGTGTATATTCATGACCACTACTTTTATTTGTCGATATATTCAGTGTGCCGCGAGTGCTTTCTCTCTTTTGTCCAACTTGACTTTTTTCTTCCACATATGCCTCGCTTGCATGCCTTGTGGAAAACTAGACTTAAAAATGGTTTATATAAATAAATAAGAGTCACGCTCTTGAAGCCCTAAGAAATAGGCAACATCGGTTCGAATCCGAATTGGGGTGGGGCTCTTTCTCCGGAGTTTGAGAGTCACTTACCCAGAAAAGATGTTGCTAGGCAGGCCGTTATTATAATAGAGGTGCCTTCAAGTAGAAATGAAATTTAGCCGACACAGAAAAACTGAAGAAAAGCTAAAGGCTTTCTCCCTCCATATCATATGCATTACCTATATCATTCGACCCCTTCCTCTTTGTAGGAATTAAGATCTTTCTACTCCTTTCGCCCTACGACTCCTCATGATGAAAGCTACTTCGCACCTTGAGTCTGCTTTCTATATTAAAAAATAGTTCTCCCTTAAGCTAGGACAGTTGGGCAAGCCGAACCCTGTACAGTAGAAGTTACAACTATTATTGATCCAGTTGCCACCTTTTCACCATGTTTGGATGACACCCGTTCTTTCGAAGCAGATAAGGGCATTTATGGATCGTCTCACTTGCCTGCGAACATAGCGAAAAACTATTCAAATTGAGCTGACGGTAAAGTAAGCTACGTTAAATAAAGCCTATCTTCTATGGGGAAGCTATTTCCGTACCAGGAAGCAGTTAAGGTGTCAAAGTGCGGCACTAATCAATCTCGTCAACAACGCTAGTCTGGAGATTTTTTCTTAAAAAAGGATCTGACCATATTGGTCAGAATAATACGTATAGGCGGACGTGATTCCTCCCTTTTTTCCTTTATAGAGAAGCGGGGTGACAAGATTTGATAGATGCCAATAATCCACAGTCTGACTAGTCAAGGCATATAACTCTCAAGCTCCCGACCGCAGGCCAAAGAGATCTTCTGACATATTTACAAGCCATCTCAACAGGCGTCCATTTCCCTTATATTAGCCAAGCGAACAAAAATCTTTCTGCTATCCGGTGATATTAAAAGGTTTCTTATTCATCCATATTCTAGGCTCGGAATGCCTCTTTACGTAAGTCTTTATTAGCCAGCTAACAGCTAACGGGGCCACGAAGCGCCCAAGGAATTGCGACGGCTCGATACCGGCCGATTCCTACTTTAATTGAGCTCTGATGGTATGATGCTAGGTCTGTTTACAACATTGACCGCGGTATCCTGCTTGCACGGACGGCGTGTAGGATTGCCGTAACGTAATATGAATGGTTTAATGAATAAATTTTGATTAGTAATGTTATTTCTTTCATCCTTGTTCGACACTTGTTATTGAGTTGGTGTAAAAGAGGGCTAAGCCCAAGACAAGAATTCCAATAGTTCGCTTTTTCGTTTTAGCGCTACTTGGATACTTCAAGCCAAGATCAGGACGATGGGTGGGAGATAGGGGCATGCATCCAAGAGCTTATTTTCTCGTTGTTGCTTGTAACATTATTAATGAGAAAAAGTGGCAGGCTCTATTTTCATGCTTAATGTTGTCTCCTTCGAAATCAATGCTTAAGTCAATCCACTTGCATTGGTGGTCTGTCTCTTCCCTCATCGCATGCGCTTCGCTTCGACCAGGGTTTAAGCCTTTGATTGTCCGGTAGAGTAGATTTCATCCCTCGATCTGGTCTTCTGTAACAATCTGATCTTTAACTTTATGAAAGCTATTTTATTGGGGATCCTAGGTGGGGAAATAGCAAGTCTCTTTTCTGGCTGACTTACAGTCGGGAGGCCAAGGGAGGCGTTTGGTCTGCTTGTCGCATACTACTAACCTAACCGCGAGTCAATCTATCTATCTATATATTCTTGATGGTACGAAGCCTTTTTTCAAAGCCCTAAGGCGGGCCTTATAACTTTTTTTTTAGTTTAGTAACCTAACCCGCCAGATACAAGTTTTGCAAAGTAAAGACATTCTTCAATGAGTGAAATCGAAACAGCCGCACAAGCATACGCATAATCAGGCACGGCATATGCATCATCAGACGCGGAAGGAATTTTATAATTTTTATTTCTTATTCTTATTATTTTATTACGTTAAACTGTTACTAGGTTAGGTTAGCCCCCCCATTTGATCGACGGTTTTACCGCTTTAGCCGACACTGATGCTGCCATTTAGAAATAAAGTAATATGGTTACGACTTGGTTGGTGTTCAGTGAGCCGATCGGCGAATAAAAAAAAGATGTTTTTGGAATTTCTATAAGATCTTGACTTTTACTATTTTCATCTTTGAGCGGATGGATACGCATTCAGTTAGCTTTCTTACAGCATATAGGCTCACAGCGGATACGACAAGACCGCTTATTCACTCAGCAACAACAGTGCATTCAATAGCAGCATTCGATTCGATGCTTCTTCCCTATTCTATTTGTAAACAACCGACCGAGGGGAAGTCAGCAGGAAGCCATAACTGCAAGAACCACAACGGACCGGTAGGATTGGCGAAAGAGTCTTGCAACAGTCTGTACAGGCTCCTTTACAAGCAAGCTAACAAGAACGAGGGAATCTCCAAACCGAAGAGCCGAAAAATAGCACGTAACCCGTGGAGGATAAAATAACCTTTTAGTTTAAGAATAATTAGGTCGGGATTAAAACCAATCAAATAAAAAAAGAGATAGGCAGCGAACATAACCGGTGACAGGATAATCAAAGAAATTATTATATTAAGTGGCGAAATTAAGATTTAAGAAAGAAAGACATTCCATGACCTCTAAAATTTCATGACACATTTTCTATTGATGGAGAAAGATATTATTACCTAAGTGCTTGTCTGTTCCTTGACGCGGAAACTTACGGAGAACACATCTCACTGAAACCGAACCCAATCCTCTCATCTTAACTCTGACACCAATCTTCACGAGACGGCTCTTGACCAATTCCTTTTGTATCGTACCTGGTCGAGCTCTACCTTGTACTTCCCGCCCGAATTTCAATCTATTTCTTATAAACCTGATCCACATCCAACAGCAGCAGTCTTTGTTGGTCCTCTTTTCCGTGTTAGATCAGAGCAAGACCTGTTAGAATCATCCCCAACATTTCCTTATTTAGTCAGGCCCAGGGTTAACCACAGGAGCAACCTTGGTTTTTCTTTACTCTCTAGCCCTACCTGAAACATTTACATTTCAAGTTCAATCTGAACCCTACTAAACGATTCCTCCCGGAATGAAAAGTACGCTTTATCGTTCCACTTCTTTCTGAACTCATATAAGATTTCACTCGAGTTCAAGATTTCGTCACTTAGTCAGAAGGGATCACCTCGACATGTCAAAGAACCGGCGCTACCAGACCTTGGTCGTCTCCGCTGGGCGGGGCTCACCGCAAACCTACTTCCTCTTGGATCCTTTCCCACTGCCCTTTTCTTTCCAATTTCAACTCCAGTGGCCTGGTTCTTTTTTATGTAATTCTTTGAGTCGTTTTGTGTCTACCGCCTCATCCTCAGCCTCTTCCTACCTAAATAAGGCCCCCTAGTCCTTCTTATCTATTCCTTAGAAAATGAAAGATTCATTCTTTAGCCAGATCAACATCCTTCTTCCTATTACCTATCTCCAGATCAAGATCCTAACATGATTAAAGCCATAACTCTACTATTTTAGTACTTAGTAATCCTACTTCCAATTCACTATCTACTTCCTTTGCCAGCCCTCCTCCATAGCTACCTTGAAGGGAAAGCTGGATAGACCAAGCCTAGTAATTAATTTAATAAGAGGGACAAAGGCCACTCAGGTCTATATCTAGAAAGGAGGCTGGATTGGAAGATTGAGAGACCCGGGACTGTGTAGGTTTGCAGAGAGGCTAGAGAATTCCCTTCACAAAAATAGAATAGTAGGTAAGATTCACTAGCTAGAAGTTGACTGATAAGGGTAGAGTTTGCAGTAATCGATGAGAGAATGGTAATGCTAAAGGTAGGAAGAAAGAAGGCTCATTCTATGCTGACCACTTACTATGGCTCTTCTCTCATTTGATTTGAGAATCTTATTTAAGCCATAGGCTATCGATTGGGGGAAGAAGGCATGCCTTTGTTGGTCACCATCACCACCATCGTTAACATCGGTACACTCCTAAATAAGGCCTACCTCCCTTCCATTCAACCATAGCAACAATGAGAACATAGACTAAATTAGCTAAGCAATGCATCAACGGGAGGATTCTGAAATTATCTTCTCATATGACATTCTACTTTGAGCAAGACACTTATGCCTATTCCTTGATAGGAGAGGGAAAAGCATTAGGCCGGCCAGTACTAGAACGATGATGAATAACTCTGAGGTGGGTAGGTGGGAATCCGAGGATTAAACTTCTGTTGATGAATGCATTCATACCATCATCTCTATCCCTTTCTCATTATAGGCCAAGCTCTTCCCTTCTTAAAGTACTTTGCCTTCGGCATCTCACTTGAATTGGAGAATGTATTAAGCATAGGATCATCCAGAGTCTGTAAAGTCTACCTCGCTTAGCTCAACCTTATCCATAGACGATCTCTATCTCTTCATTGCTATGGTACTCTTTGTAGTAGGTAACTTTCTATACCTGAGCCACTTTACTAACCCTTAGCTTGTGTTCGATACCTCACGCCTTCACTTAATCCAAAAGCTTGGCTTGCTTCGTGTTCCAACTCAGCAATATGAATACCATCATTAGTAATAACTTCCCCTTCACCTAATCCCTTTATCCCCTCTCCCAATCCCTTCTTTCAGTTGAATGTTTGCAAAGTCTGATAGAGTGGAAGAGAGAGAGGGATTAAGAGACTTAGAGGACATATGCTACTAAAGTCCTAACATGGGGGCATAGCGTTTTGACTATATCCTTCCTTACTTGTCGGAATAACGACATCTAATGATTTAATACCTAGATTATTGATGAATTCGGCGTAACAAGTTAATACTTCCACTTATTCCCTAGAATAGAAGACATGGAGGCCTTACAACTTTTCAGGATCTATTACCTGCATGACAAGAATATTAAATAGACATGAAATCAACAAGAAGCCTATTCCTACCCTAGTTTATTGGATCTTAGGTCAATGAAACTGTCCCTATAGCTAAAGTCAAGCCAGGAGTTCGCATTTTAGTTTGAGTTCAGGACAGGAAAGTATGGGACCTAATTAAATGGAGTACTTGCGCCCACTCTCGACACCTACTTTATTAAACGAAGGACATGGCAGGCATACTCTTCGACAGACAGAAGGAAGGATTGGACTGGTGCTATAACTTTCCCTTTTTCCAGCCATGTAGGTTTTCTTGAAGCACAAGCCATTCTAAGAGCGCAATTCAAGCCTTAGCCTGAAAAAGGCTAAAGACTGTTGGGAGAGTCCTGGGCGGTCCCGCGACCATTTCCCCTTTTCTTTTGGATGTAGCTATTTCCTTACATATAGAGGAATCGAGGAGATTCGTATATGCCCAGAAGCTCGCAAGACCCACGGCGCCTTGCTACAATAACGAGTGGCTAGTTCGTTCGATATCTAGGGGATACCCGTCTACTTCGCTTCACCAAGCAGACCCCACGTACTTTAATTGTCTGTCTGCTACTACGAACCCGACCCATAGGCCCATACCTTTCTCGACCGAAGCCATAAGTAGTAGTTTAACGCTTGATCGAAGCGGCAGTTACCAGGCCCGGCCCAACTATCCCAGGGCAGAAGGACGCAAAAAGCCCAATGTTACAGGGGCTTGGGATGCCTCACCAGGATGAGGCGGTAGCACTTGGCGTGAGTGCGCTAATAAACCAACCCATTTGATAAGAAACCCTATCGAGTGTATGCTTTCGGTTAAGTGAAAGGATAGACCAAACCAGCTCACTAACGAAATTTAAGATCGGGGAATGTTACTCGAAGCATATCTCGTTGGATGGATGTCGTTGCCACGAAGTTAGATTTTATGGGACTTTCATAAAGCGGACTACTATCAGTAGTATATGCCTTCCATGGGAAAAGCGGTAGAACATCCTGATCTCAAAGGAGAGCCTTGCTTTTTCTGTGCTGAGTCTATAAGCAAAGAGGGGGTGCCCAGTACACTTGAGATGCGTCCCAAGGTCGCCAATGACCAGTACTGCAACTGAAAGCCAAGGTATCTTACCCTAAAAGGCAGAGTTGGAAGACTTTCTTGGTTCAAATCCAATAGTAGCTAGAACCAGTGAAAGGGTAGTTCACCAGACCCGCTCACGATAATGCGAATGAAACGGAAGATAAGCCTATTACTGGTTACGGTGATAAGATCCTAACAAATGGCCGTCCGATTTACATTTACAACAGAAAAAGAAAAGATAAGGCAATTAAGTGATGAAAGATAGCGGCAGACTAAGGAGTAAAGACTGTCTCTTTCTCTTCTATTCTATGCAACACATTTAAAGACTGACTGACCTACTAGAGGGAATAATTACTCTTATTGACCGAAGGATAAAGGACTCCTATTCTTTTTTCACAATCGCCGATCAGATGTTAGGAATCGATTGCAGCGAGAAGCCTCTCTTGGCCAAGAAGCAAGAGTTCCGGTGCAGGAGTAAGATTCTTATCCAATCTGTCTATTAGTGGAATCCCCTAAAATAAATCTTAATCTCGTGTAAATAAAGGGAAATTTGATGGCTTAAAGGAGCTTTTAAGCCACTCTTCTAATTCCTCTTGGGTTATTTCCGATCGGGTCTTGCCAGGGGTTGGTGCATTGATGCCGAGAATACGCTGTTTGAAAGGTAACTTGATCTAGATGCGGAGTCTAGTTTGCACTTTATGGTACAACTTTTTATCCTTTAAATAAGAGGAGGTGGTCAAGACCTTAGGCAGATCGACGTATCTAGTTTCAGTCTTGCTAACGGGCGACAAAAGGATGTTGGCCTTCCCATTTGAAGCGGAGAAGGGGACCCCACAAAGATCTACTTGGCCTCGCCAGCCAGTCTACTGATTATCCATATAAAGTATTCTGCAAGCTTCTGGGGCAGGTCGCCTCTTATTTAATCGTATATATATATAATGGAATATATAGTTAGGGGTTGATCGCTAGTCTTTTAATCCACAAAAACCTCCTAAATACCTACCTTGGCATCTTTAATTGAAAAATGCGTATGGTAAGTAAGAATAAGAATGAACGGAAGGATGAGTCGATTAGATTAAGAGGAAGGAGGAGTAGGCATCGACCTAGTTAGTCGTTCTGAGTGAAGCTGAGGAGGTTCTTGGACTAGTTTCTCATGTATATAAATAATAAGGCTCCTTCTTTCTAGAAGGGTAGTTTTTCCTGCCTATCTGTTCCTATGTGTGAAAACGAGTATGTGAACAGAACATCTTTCAAACATCGAGATTGGGTTGGCGGTCAGTAAGGAAAGCCGGGTGTGGCGATCCGATCAACGAAAATAAATCCTGAAATTACATATATAATGATAGAAAGAATCGTTCAGTAGGCTAATCTTGACAGTTTCCATTTTCGATTGAGAAAGCGGCAGGCCCAAAGAGCTCTACAGTAGTGCCTCCTTGCTTGGTCTCAACAATTTGGCTTTGACACGGGAACGAAGACTTTCTAGAACAAATATTAAACCTTCACTCTTTGCCAAGATAGTACGAATGAAGTTATTAGTGCTACCTAGCCCCGTCTAGATGGAGAATCTCTTATATGATATAAGTCGTCGCTTCGCTCGAGTGACTACGTACCTGCCCCTTCGATATAGATGATTGGACTGTCTTTCTTTGGCCTATAAGAATGGCACTTTCCTTTTCTTGGTCGGTTCGAATCCGGCCCAGTCCTAGGTACGCACGTAACAGACGTTCGTATGAACTAGAACCTTTCTTTTGATCAATAGAACAGGAAGAGGAGTCAGCCAAAAAGAAAGAAAACAAAAAGTAATGACCACCAAGATAATGCATATATTATTTAATATATGGCCCATTTTTTCAGATAATTGTTGTTTTTATCTTTCATATCCTTTTTATCTGTAAGTCTGGCTCTTGGTAATATTTTTATCTTAAAAGCAGTATTCGCGTACAATTCTGCTTTAGGGCTGCCAGTTGAATTCCGGGCTTCCTGGAATAAAATTTTTGTGAAGGGACTGTATCCCGGTAACTAGGCCACCCCACAAACGGTTCCCGACATATGTGAAACTCTATTATTAAAACAAATCACGAAGAACTCTTATATCGTTTTATTTCTTACTTTTTTATAATATTCCTTCTGAGTTGTTCCGTTGTTTTTTTTAGTCAGACTTCTAGAACTAGAATAAATCTGACTAAGGAAGAAGAAGCAAAAATAGGTTTCTTTTTGGGGCAAATTTATTTTCCAGTGGCCTGCTTGATTTCTCTATTTTTCCTATCTTATAGCGGGTAATGAGCTGAACATTATTTATTGCTTTTTCCAGAATATTAGCTCCGGGCTTGCTATGACGTTTGAAAGTGGTCATGAGGGGATACACTTAACAGTCTACCCCCCTCTTACCTAAGAAGGTAGTTTGTCTCGCCCAGGAGGTGGGAACAGTTGAAAACAAAGTGGTGAACGGGTGAAAGTGCCTTCGATTTTGATTCTTTTTCTTGAGGGGGATTCTGTCTGTCAGAAATAACTGTCTGTCTGGTCTGCATTTATAAAGTGTTCAGTGGACAATTCCTTCTCTTGATATAGAGGTTTTAGGTCTCTGGAAGGGCCTTCATTCTTTCTGTTAGTTTTCGTTTGTGAATCTTTATCCCATGCATAATTTGTTGGTCAACAACCACAACTCAATAGAATGAATTCTTTAAGACTCCGGACAGAAAGAGATTCCAGAGGGAATCATTGTTTCTCAATCAATCATGCCTCAACTGGTTCTGGACAGAAATATAGAGAGTTCTTATTTTTTTTTTAAATTTTGATCCCCATAGCTGCGGTTATTTTATATTCCCTTTTTAGAGGTGGACGCCCACCCGCGTTGGGTCTACCCGATCCCAATATTGATCTGTCTTTAGCACTTGATGCTTTACATATAGAAATAGAGATTCAACTTGAAACCCTGTTCAAGGAACGCTTTGGGCAGTATCATGTATTGCCTGACGGATTAACCTTCTCTGCCATTGGTGAACATCTATACTCAAGGGTTGGAACCTTGGATGGGTTGCAGGATATTCTCGTTGATCTCCTTTTTCTAAGGGAACAAAGCCCTTTTTTTCAGTTTGCTTTGGATTTTGTTATAGAAAGGGTATAGCTGGTATCAAAAAATGCTTGCATAAAATAAATAAGGTCCATTTTACCACGTAGTTCATCGGTCAAACCAACGATTCTCTTCTCAAAGTTATAGAGAGATCTTTTTCTAGTTAGACTTCTATCAATGCAATGAAAGAACCATCCCTTCCTATTTCTTTGTCCTGTCAGATAGAAATATAAGAAGACCCAAAAGAGCCCTTCTTTACCACTTTAGGGGGTGGGGGTGAATGGGGGTTTAGATACAACCGAGGCAAAGTGGTTTATGATTGAATCTCAGAGGCATTCTTATCATTTGGTAGATCCAAGTCCATGGCCTATTTCGGGTTCACTCGGAGCTTTGGCAACCACCGTAGGAGGTGTGATGTACATGCACTCATTTCAAGGGGGTGCAACACTTCTCAGTTTGGGCCTAATATTTATCCTATATACCATGTTTGTATGGTGGCGCGATGTTCTACGTGAATCCACGTTGGAAGGACATCATACCAAAGTCGTACAATTAGGACCTCGATATGGTTCTATTTCGTTCATCGTATCGGAGGTTATGTTCCTTTTTGTTTTTTTCCGGGCTTCTTCTCATTCTTCTTTGGCACCTACGGTAGAGATCGAGGGTATTTGGCCCCCAAAAGGGATTGGGGTTTTAGATCCTCGGGAAATCCCATTTCTTAATACCCCTATTCTCCTTTCATCCGGAGCAGCCGTAACTTGGGCTCATCATGCTATACTCGCGGGGAAGGAAAAACGAGCAGTTTACGCTTTAGTAGCAACCGTTTCACTGGCTCTAGTATTCACTGGCTTTCAAGGAATGGAATATTATCAAGCACCCTTCACTATTTCGGATAGTATTTATGGTTCTACCTTTTTCTTAGCAACTGGCTTTCATGTGATTATAGGTACTCTTTTCTTGATCATATGTGGTAGAATTATCGACGAATCCACAATCCCCGAGGTATTACAGGAAATACACGAAGGTATTAACGTCCAGCACATGGGCGGCAAGTCCCTATCAAGGAAGGCTCTACGAGCGGGGTACTACTGGCCGACAATGCAACAGGACGCCAAATACCACGTCAAGAGATGCGACAAGTGCCAGAAGCACACCAACATGCATCTCGCTCCCCCACACGAGCTGAGTATACTGTCATCCCCGTGGCCATTTTCCTGGTGGGGGATGGATATCCTCGGACCATTCGTACAAGGAACATACCAGAACAAGTTACTCATTGTGGCCGTGGATTACTTTACGAAGTGGATAGAGGCCGAGGCCCTTGCGGAAATCACCTCCCATAACATCCTCCGCTTCTACAAACGAAACATCCTCACCCGATTTGGAATCCCGCAGGCGTTGGTCACAGATAACGGTACCCAATTCACCGACCAAAGCTTCATCGCCAAACTCGGTACCAAAAAACATTTCACCTCAGTCGAGCATCCCCAAACCAACGGGCAAGTCGAGGCCGCCAACAGGGTTATCCTGCGGGGACTTAAGCGTAGACTAGGCGAGGAGAAAAAGGGGTGGGTCGAGGAAGTATATAGCGTCCTATGGGCTTACCGCACTACACCCCATTCGACGACAGGCGATACCCCGTTTCGACTAACATATGGCACTGAGGCCGTCATCCCAGTAGAGATCAGGGAACCCTCCAGGCGGATAGAGATGCCTCTTGACGAAGAAATGAACGACGAGGCCCTGAGGGATGAGCTCGACCTGGTCGAGGAAATCTGATCGGGGGCAGCCCTGCGCGAGGCCACTTTGAAACAACGAGTAGCCCTGCGTCACGATGACAAGGTCATCAGACGCGAGTTCCAGGTCGGAAGCCTAGTCTTGCAGAGAAACTAGAAAGATTCCCGCGAAGGGAAATTAGCCGTGAACTGGGAAGGACCTTACTGCGTCCAGAGCGCTACAGGCACCAAAGCATATTATCTCGAGCAGTTAAACGGAGAACCACTACCACGACCTTGGAATGCTGCAAAGCTGAAACAGTACTATAGCTAAAACCCTCAACCACCATGGACTTTTGCCGTCGAACATTCGCCCTTAGCCGACAAGGAGAAAGTATCGACCACGTAGGCGGGTCCAGGTACTAGCCCGACCTACCGACCACCAAGGGCACACCGTCGTTCACCCAATGAGTCGAACGCTAATGCCCGACAGGGACACCTCGATCGAGCTCCACTGTCAAAGTACCCACATGGCAGAACACCCAGCTCGCGATGGACAGTTCACGCCACGAGCGTTGGACCCCGATTTAGGTCATACGCCCGACATGCAGACTCCACTCCGCACAATCGACACATTTCGAAATGTGTCGAACCATCACGAGGGTCGAAAGGGTATCTCCGCTCAAGCACAAACCTTATCAAATATTCGTTATAAAAATAACAGTCGAGCATATACCTAGATACTAGCATGTAATTGCAAACAAAAGCATCTTTCGAAAAAGCAATCATAAAACGAATTAATGATGTCCCGACCACGAAGGCCGACGATGTTCAAGATTACAATCCAGGGCACGAAGGCCCAAAGAAATTAAGAAAAACACAGGCACGCAGGCCCCAAAAGCTAACACGGGCACGCAGGCCCCAAAAAACAAAGCAATATACAGGCACGCAGACCCAAACAATAACAAAGTCAATCATTCCCCGGAGAGTTGACGACCACATCAGGAGAATCGGGAGGAGGCACTACCTGGCCGTCGATAATTTGGGACAGAACTCCAACCCCTTCGGTGTTCAAGCCCAGATTCAACACGGACAACTAACTCACCGCAGTCTCGAACCCGTCAGCCAGAGCACCAACACAATCTGACTCGAGGAGGTGGATGCGAGCAACAAAATCCGAGCGCGTATGCAAAGCGGATATCTCCTCTGGCTCGTCCTCGAAGGGAAGCATAACAACTTTTAACTCCTCAATCTCCCTCGTCAACCGTTGGTTGTCGCTCTCCAATCGTTCCTTGTCGAGTTGGAGGAAATCCCTCTCCTCAAGGACCTTGTCGGCCTTCTCCTTCTCCCCCGACAGCAAGTCAGCCTGTTCACGGAACATCTCCTCGGACCGTTTGAGGGCTGGCTTCAGCTTACGAGACTTGGCCGCAAGAGCCTCCTTCTCCGATTCCAGCTCCCTAACCCGGTCTGTAGAATCTGATCCTTCCCCTGCAAGGACCACATCCATCTCGACCATTTTCACCACTCCGACCATGCTAGCAGCGAGGTGTTTCCTCCGACCTTCCTTGTCGAGCCGCTTAATGATGTCGGCGTCATTGTCGGAAACAGTCAGGGGAAACCCCTCAAAGAAGTCCTTCTCCAAAAAGCAGGACGGTAAGCCAAAAGCCCAGACAGAAACAGGCTCATCAGTCGCTTCCGCTCTACCCTCTGGCCGACTCCTCTTCCTGCTGACCAGCGCAGTTTGGCGCTCGGCATCTGGGGAACCTGAAGACCCACTGGATCCTTCTCTGCCCAAGTCAACAGGCGGGCCCATCCGCGTGGCCTACTGCGGTCTCACCAGTCTCTTATTTATCTTCTTGTCCCGAGTCAACTTTAGCAACCTTTCACATCGCTCCGCCATGTGACCTACAAATGAAGAGAACCAGGATTAGCTACACACGACTAAAGGCAATAAAAAAGGAATAACAATAAGAGCAAATCAAGAAACCTAGGAGATCTACGGCCTGCCCGTAGGATTGGCATTCGACGAGCGCCTTGGTATTAATAGGGCGCGCCTCGAACGTCGGATAGCCGTCTTCATTGGGAATGTCGTCCCCTTCCCTGGTGACCCACCGGGCAGGAAAGAAGCCATCAACAAACTTGTTTAGGACGCCGTAAGCCTCCTCGTCCTCGACACTCATACCCCCAGCAGGAGTATGGTAGTACCCGGGACCACAGTTGTAATGAGCCAAGTACCAATGAATAGGGAACCTGGAAATCCGCCCGACCTGGGGATTGCCCTCAGCGTCCAAACAGGGCTCCCCGTCCTCGTCGACCACAGTGGCTGGTTCGAACAAAGAATCTAGGGCCGTCTGGGTGGCCGGCTGCAGTATGTACCATTTGTCCTTAAAATCTCTCACAGAGTCCACGTACATCCTAAACTGTCTCTTTGACTGCTTAAGGGACACCCAACTATGTTTGCCTCCTCGGGACTGGCGTTGCAGGTGGAAAACCCTGAAGAACAGGGGAATCGTCGCCCTAATTCTCAGGAAACGACCAGTTAGCTCGAACGCCCGGAGAAAGACAATCGCGTTGGGGTGGAGCTGGGAGAAGGCCAGGTTCAGATGGTTGAACACTCCGACCTGGAAGTCATTAAAAGGAAACCGAAGACCAAGATCCCTGAATACGATCTCATACATGGAGAACACATCTTGGGTGAATTCCGAGCAGATGCGAGCATCCCTCGTCGGCCTCATTATTTTAAAGTTCCGTTGAAATCCTTCTTGAGTACCGCCGTACTCGATGACGATATAAGCTTGTCTGCTGCGATGGCTGTACACCAAAGCTATTCCCAAGGGCTCGGCACCCACCCAATCCAGCGTAGGATCGTCGACGGTGTCGACCAAGGTAATAGACTCTTCTGCTGTACTTGCATCCTTGATGTCATTGCGCCCCGAGGACTCGGGAATGTCGGCCATTTACCTACAAAGTACAGGAAACTGGTGAATTCGACAGCAAATCCGTGTGCCCGTCACAGAGGCGGGGAGAAGTAAGCAATGCTCAGATCGAATCTACAGCCATTCGCGAGAGAAACGAGAAACAAGTGGATCTCAACCAAACACCGAAACCCCGGCGCGAACTGCGTATCAATCATGAACGGCGCAAGCGTAACATGAATGCCCCGGGCGAATCTTAAATCACGCGACCAAGTTCATAATTTCGCTTACCCGGTACAAGAACACTACAGGGAAACTAGCCTACATACTAACGAAAGGATGAATACCCCGGTCAAGTTCATGACTCCACTAACCAAAACACATGAGTATCGCGAGCAAGATCATGAATCATATGCCTAAACTTATGAATGTCTCGGGCACGACCATGAATCAGGCGCCTAGCGCGTTTAAATCTACCGGGCATAATCTCCAGATACAAGTTTCTACTAGAAAATCATCATCAAAACTATCCACAACACGGGAAATCAAAGGGAAAGGATACTTACTTGGAAGGAGATGAGAAGAAACGACGGTGGTGGAAGTAAACGGAAGATGAACGGCACGGCGGTCTCAACGGTGTTATGAGAACTCACGACAGTAAAAACAGAGAAAATAGGAGAGGCGTGAAGATGTGAAACGAACTATGGGCCCTGGGATCCTATTTATAGAGATGACGTGGAATATGAAACGTCACACCGGGGAGCCACAAACCGCCCCCGTCCTCGACACCTAGTAACCTAGATAATGATGGCCCTATTCACTAGGGCGGCGTTGCGATTTCCAAGGACTACACCACGTGTCCAACAGACGCAACTGACGCATCCCCGCGAGCAATCCTCGAGCACACCTCGACATGGAAAACCCGGCGTCGGGCACGAGGTCTCAGCAAAAGGGCGAACTAGGTTCAAGTCGTAACTCCTGTAACAGGAACAACGACTTGGGGGGCTCCTATTCTGAACTGGGCCTGCCCTTGGCCCAAATCACAAGTAAGGCCCAGATCCAAGCCGTGCCTCAAGCTATGCTAGGAACCAAATTCCCCGAGCATACCCAGTCACGGGCCGTTACGACTATGCCCGCTGCTGCCCTCAACGAGAAGCGTCCCTGACATGGACATCCCAACTCGAGCCCTGCTCGAGCATCCTCCCCGTAGGGCAGACTCAGTCTCTCTAGATGCTTTGGATTCTTTAGAGCTCCGGGAAGATCGCGTCTTCGTTCTTCCTTGTTCTTCGCGGAGCATCATCCAGGAAGGGGACCATGTGCCGGTCCCCACTACTCACGTAGAACCTGGCAGTCCCTTTGTTGGGCCAGTTTTGATCAGCCCAATAAAGAGACCTTGGCCCAACGCTGGGGGCTATAAATACCCTCCGTTTCAAGAGGGTCAGGTATTCATTCTCTAAGACACCTATATACAATTTGCCTGCTCATTCCGTCGCTTACTTTATTATCAGAGTGTCTTGCAGGTACCCCCCATCTCTCAGATCCAGTTTGAACCAGCTGTGGTGGTCTAATTCTGATCAGATAAGATCACCAAGCAATGCGAGTAACAGGAGGAAGTTGCTGTTTGAAAATTGCCGCTTTTGGTTTCGCTTTGGAAATGAGAGAATGGAAGAGTAATTTGGAACGTTACTGCAAATTCTGTTTCGCTGTAAATTTTTATATAAGGAGGAGAATAGCAGTATAAACCACTTTACCCTTTTACAATTCTATTTAAATTATTATTTTTTTTTGGATTTTATTATTGTTTTGGATGTTTCAGTTTTTGTTATTTGTTTTTGATAATGGGCTTATGAGCCCATCTCTTACTTTTTCCTTATTTTTGTTTGCATTAGGTTATCATGTTTTTGTTTTAAGTGTAGTAATATTTAAAACATAATCAAAATTCCTTTTAGTAATATATCAAAGAGAATAAAAATTCAAAAGAAGCACGTTTCATCTGATTTAGGATTTTAGTCAAGTTAATATTAGCCTAATTTCATATATGTTAAATTAATTTTACATTAGGTTATTTCTTTGGGTAATTTTATCTTTGATTATTAGAAACACCAAGAAGAATTATATATAGTTTAGTTAGGGAAACTAAATTTGTAGATTTTTTCTTAGGTCTCCCGATTAATTTTTACATGTAAAATTAATCATAACATGAAGTCGATTTTTATAATATTAGTTAATTCAAGTATTTTATAATAGGATGTCCACCTTCGAATAATTAAATCGATCGACACATCGTCTACCGGTGTATTATTCATAATCAAATGATTAAAACCCACACAACTCACCCCATAAGCGCTATTGGTCCCAGTTCAAAATCTGAACTTGGGCCCTTGTTCTATATACCCCCAGTTTTACCTTTTAGTGCAATTGTGCACCCCCTGCAAAATTAATTTTATTTATTTATTTTTATTTTATAATTTCATTTATATTTTCATTTATTTATTTTTATATATACATATATATTTTTATATAGTTATATATTTATATTTTTATAATTATAATATATGACTATTTATTATTTTGAATGATTTATCATAATATTGTTCATTTGTATTAAATTACATCTTTCAATTATGCACTTAAAACATTTTTCACCATATAAATTAATTTAATATTTTACATCAAAATATTAAAACTCGTGCGATTCACTAAATTATTATATTCGCAAGCGACACGTGCCTAATATCTGGCCACATGATGAGGAGACTATATCTGACACCCTCACTTTACATCTAAATAATATTCAACCAAACATGAAATCTTTTTTTCACAAATTAAATTAATTCGAACAATTAATTTTCGGAAAGGAATGCAAATATATTTAAATTAACCGCATATTTGGTCTAACTAACTCCTCTATTCATACTCTTAGACCACGTACGTGGGAAATTCAAAATATTTCTCACAATCTTTTAAAAAAACACAAATCAACCTCAAACTACGAAATGAAACTCTGATTCCTCCTAAGAGGATACATAGGCATACAATCAAAATTGTGGTGAGTCCCACTAACTAAAATTCAAACCCTTTTCCCTAATAAAACAATAAAAACCCTATTTCCTAAACGCCAAGCTTCTAAACCTAGTATCCTTGCGAACAAGGTAGATAAGGGTTACCTAACACTTTCCCATCGTCTAGAAATGAGTCCAAACCTAGAATCTCTGAATTTCTGTTAGGGTTATTCCTTTATACTCCCTTCCTTTAGGATAAAACTTAAGTGTGGCGACTCTATTAAAAAACCAGTTACAACAACTACATAGGAGGGGAAGTCATGTAGTGTGGCGTCTCCCCTCTAATTTACATGCATGCGTCACACAGAGTGGCTTGACCTTTGTGTGACAAATTTTTTTGTTTGAAAAGTGGTTACATTGGCAATTTTTTTTGAAAATATGGTTATTTGAGATTTAAAAAATGTAATTATTTAAAAAAAATTCAAATAATAATGTTAGTGGAGCTATACAAGGTCAATCGATATTTACTTATTTATAAGCTAGAATGGTAGGATCATGAAGAACTCTGCTCTTTAACTGTCTTTCTTGCGGAGTTAATGATGAACGCCTAGAATGGTCGAGTCAAGAATGTACGATGTTGCATGTTTTCCAAATAGAGTTTTTAAATAGATCCATCGACAAAGTTTACTTTTTTTTTCCGTGGATTTTACCAGGTACCTTATGAGGTGTACCCCTACAATTAAAAAAAGAATAAAATTAATTTTACAAAATTTTTTAAGAAAATATTAATGAATTTTTTTTTGAACTGAACTGAACTTTAGGTAAATTAATAAATCCAGTATGACGTTTTACTTGATTTTGGAAAAATTTGGCATGCACTCAGCATAAATATCAAATTCACAGGAAATTTGGCATACAAGTTTTTTCTATCACCATCATCAATTATGTAAGTATAATTTTTTTTTCTTTCAGTTGCCTTATAAGAAAGAAGATAGACGAGACGAAGTTCTAAAACATTTTACGTTTGTTTTTCCCCACTACAAGAAAAGTAATAATGCAACAATAAATCATATAACAACAATAAGTCATGTCTAAACAAGTAATAATACAACAAGTACTAAAGCATTAATGTCTTGTCACCATAGACAATGTGCATAATCTACGGTCTTATAGTATAAATCTCACCATCTTTGTTTTAAATCCATGAGGTTTTTAGTAAGAAGAACTATTATCTGCATCCATTATCGATCAAACATACTAGGCGGTGGAGGCAACAATAGGATGTCATATAAAACTTTGAAAATATCTGAAGGTCTGACAACATATGGTGGTGAGGAGATACCATATGAAGGATCGACTAAACTAGGATGAATGATTAGAGGATGTGATACCCTATGATACCACTCTATGTTCCCATCCTAAGCACTACCTAAGAAATGTGAGAAATATTCCATTTCCTTTAATTGCAGTGGCACAACTCACCAGTATATAATCACCCATAAAAACTAGATGGTACAATGTGGTATGGTCTTGATATGCCCTACACATTATCAAATTGTCGGAGACACCACTTAGAAAAGTAAGTAGTCATTGTGCTCTCCAACATACATAACTTGAGAATAGTGTAGTGTCGTCAAACTCTCAGTATATACCCGATGTATGATGTCTAAATGATATAATAAAGAGCAAAAGCATCAATCCCACAATTGTACTCGTGAACACCGTCTGAGTGAGCACACTTGGAGAGCCATTTGATTGCCTGTGAAGAGTCATCTATGATAGAACCCCGTAGATCCAATAATGCAATAAAAATACAATTTAAAATCACACAACTTTACATAAATACTTAACAAAAAAGATAAGAAATATATGTACCTGAAAGAGACTCATATAACCAATAAGTTGTTATGTATCAAATTCAATATCCTAACCAATAACATGATATAAGACCTTCGCTACAACAGATCTCCATGCTCATATATGGAGTTTAGGGTCAATAAAAAGGGATATATACCTCACATCAATATAGACACGTGACTTATCTGCGAAAATAACACATTCAACCAGATGCAACAAGTTTATTATGGCGGCCTCCTAATACATAAAATGCTCCACAATTGATGTATAAATTTTTCGAAGCCAAGAGAGACATAAATAAGTACCAATGTTAAACCTAAACTTCTCCAAAATGTTCCCCCAAATATATTTATGCACTCATGGTAGCTAGTTTAACACTCATGAATGAAGGATTGAAGAAGTTACCAACAATGAAAAATGAAAGATGCTAGTGATAATCATTTCCCCAAATGAAAGATGAAATGAAAGATAACTCATCATGCCTTCACTCTACAAAAGTAGATAACAAAGAAGTGTCAAACATGAGGAACAAACAACGCGCCTACAAACCTACAACATTCACTAAACCATTATTGACCTCCTTAGGTATTTGCACCCCAAGAATTCTTTCAACATTAACCCATGGGTAAGGACATTCAATGAGATATGATTGTGTAATAATTAAATCATAAAATATCAGTTATTTTAATTAACAACTAATACATAAAATCAAATTAAACTAAAATATTTATAACTCTCCATGCCATAGTCCAAATTCAAAATGATCACTACTCTATCAACATTGTTAAGTCAAAGTATTTTCAGGTTAGAGGGACCTCTTTGAAACCTCATATGCGTTCTAATCTTACGTGAGGCATTGATAATTATCATCAGTATTGTGCTCATAAAACACTGCATGTTCAGACACCTTGGGAAATGTCTTTGTATCAACATGATTAGGCACCTCAATATATTTCAAGATTTACACTTGATTTAAATCACAGGGTCTTTGATTCAAATTAAACTTTGTTCTTGATTCGAATCAAGTGTGAAATGGGTCAAAAATCTGATTCCTTTCCACTTCACTTGCTCATTTGACTCAAACCACGAGACGTTCTTGATTCTAATCTAACTACCTTTTTCCTTTTATTTTTGTGATTGATCTCAAGCACATATAAATAATTTTGTCATAATTTTCTAATTACAATTTTAGAGAATCTCATAATCATTTTTTGATTTCATGTGAAATGAACTTCCTCTCACTTTTAAAAAGTTCAAAATTCTTGCAATCGAAATTCGTTATCCTTAAACCTTTATTTTGATTTAAAATCTTGATAATGAGATATTTGTAATTGATTGAAGAAGATGACACCTTGAAACTAATCATTCTTGAAGATTTGGTACAATTTTCTAGGTTATTGCAAGATTGAGGTTGTTGTTATTGGTACTGACAAATTCCCTTGAAAAGTGTAACACCCCGATTTTTTAATTTCTATTATTTAATTATTTTATTAATTATTATATTATATAGTAATTGATTTAATTTTGTGATTTGATAAATATTTGAATTATTTGAATATATGTGTTATTTGAATAATTGGAGTTATAAGTAAGAATAGTAAATAATTAGAATTGGGCTTTATGTCATAATAGAATGGGTAAGTGGAATTAGACCCATTAATGAAATAGAGTTGTAAGAAGAGGGATTAGAATTAGTGTTGTCATAAAACAAAAAAAAACAAAGAAGAAAAGAGAAGAGAAAAGGAGAAAGAGGAGAAAAGAGGAAAAATGAAGAGGCAAACCTAAAGACTCTACACTCAAGGTAAGGGTGAGACTATATGTTATTATGAGAGTATATTATGGGTAGTAACATGTAATAGAATTGTGTATGTGAATTTCTAGGTTCTGAATCATCCAAATTGATTTAGGGATTTGGAAATTAGGTTTTTGAAATCTAGATTTTATGATATAAATAGGTTCCCTATGATGTATACATGTTAGAATATGTTTACATGGTGAAAAATGGGCATTAGAACATGTATCTATGGTGATTTTTATGCACAAGTCAATAGTTGTTCGCAATAGATTTTTCTAGTTTTCGTAGAGGGCACTTAGCGCGGGTAAGGTCGCTTAGAGCGGGTGGTTGGACACAGAAAAATTATTTTATGCATGAATGAGATTGAGATATTGTATGTTATAATTTATCCTAGATTTATATGTATTTTAATAATTTATTTGACTTGATTCAGATTAGTTTTCTAAGCGTTTTGATGAGAAACTTAACACTTGAATTGTGTATGTAAGCGTTGGAATTTGATGATGATTGAATATAACATGATTTGTATATAATTGCTACATGCTGTAATAATGTGTTGAGATGATTTATATTATGAGATTGTGTATATGTGATTGATTGGCTGAAAGATGTATGTTGTGCAATGTTGTGAAGATAATTCAAAATGTGTTGAATTATGTGATGAGTTATTGTGATGAGTTGTTGAGATTGCATATGTACATGCATAATTTGTGTCAAGAGGCAAGGTTTGGTAATTCTGTGGGAACTATTGACTTGTCCCAAACCTAATGTTGAATGGGGTTTGAAAGCTTAAGGCTGAATCAAGCTTTTATTGGTGGTTATTTGTCTTGGAGATGTGGACCCGGCAGGACCGATAAGGATAACATTGGTACCACATGCATAATGCATTTGAGTTGCATTGGAGTCACATGTGTCAATGTAAATTGTTTTACTATCACTCATTATGTAATATTTGTGTGAATGTGGTGTTTTGATATGTAACATGCGATAATTGATTTAGTTGTACAATTATGGTAATTAGAATTGAATTTCATTTGGAATATGAATTGATGAGCTATGTTGTATATGTGGATTGATATATTGGATTATGTTATTCCTAATACATGGTTTTATGAATAGTGATGGATTCATATTGATGTATGTATGTTTTACATTGCTTTTGATTATATATTTTCATAATGATATGAATTCTCACCCTTCTATTAGAATGATGTTTTATACGACATCGCTCATGTACCGGAGATAACGGTGCTTCTTCCCAGGATTAAAGGAGGAGCCAGATCCTTATTTATCTTCTTATTCCTAGGTAGTGAATCATTGCTCTGGTCTATGTAACACGGGGATATTCGAACTCATGTTTGATTTGTTTTGAGAGATATTTGTTATTACTCTTTTTTATTTGGATATGTATGAGATTATGTGATGTTTGGTCTAGGTGCCTAGTACTTATGATATGATTTTCAGTATGGGATTTCAATAATTTGTATCCTTATGTTGAAATAATTATTCTACTGTGAGATGCATATTTTGTATTGGTGTATGAAACGTGAATTTGAATATGTGTTACGATCATGACCAGTATGCAATGTTTGAATTTTCTTTAGTGTTTTTGTAAAGTCAATTGTGACGCCCTCTTTGAGATGTATGCTAATTTACTCTAATTATGCTATTTATGTCTATGTGGGGTTAGAGGGTGTTAGAAAAAGGAGGAGTTCTTCTTTGCATATTGCCTTGGTAGTGACTGTGTGAAAGGATACTGATAAGGCAGAGTTCTTCTCAAATATTTGGACAATTCATCGCTCAAGGAATCAGTAGGATCAAGGGGTGATTGTTACACACAGAGGCTTGGAGCATATTGATAGTATTGGAAGATTAAATAAGTGTTAATCGAGTGAAAATGTTTCCTAAGAGTTTGAAATTACGCTGTATAGAAGTCAAGATCCAGATAGAATATTTTTTTCCCAACATTATTGCGAATTAGTGATTATATGAACTCTTGCAATATTTGTCAAAATAAAAAGGAATAATGCATGTTCCAATTAGAAACCATTGAAGAGTGCACGTAGGAAAAGCGACGATGAACTCTAAAACACTATAAATTCCAATGTCTTCTCTCTCTCTCTCTAACTCTTGCATTTAATTTTTCGTAGAATATTGCATGCTTAACTTTTCAATTCTTAGAGTAGTTTATCGTTTATTCACTTTGGTAGCAATTTATTTCTTAACATTGGGTTTTGTTAGAAATGTAACCAAATCGAGCTTTAGTGGTGATTAAATTTTGAGAAACTATTGATTTTGGAATTCATGGAAATTGAATGGTTGTATAAACACATCTCATGGAGTATACAACTAAATCAATTGAATACCTTGTGTATCATCAGTAATTCATATTTTATATTTGTGAAGTGATTAAGTGGTAACGTGATCCAATTTCTATACAAGTATAGTTCTCATATTTTTGATCTAAAATCTTTTGTGCGCAAACTCTAAAAAACCTCTAAATCCATTTTGGAAAATCGGTAGAATTTTTGTTATACTCTATTCAACCCCCTTTAGACTATTTTCTTACTCCATATTCTCACCCAATAAATATAACCTTTAAAATTGTATTATATAATTATAACATGAGATATTAAATTATATTAGAAAAAAATTTACACTTATTAATGTTTTACGAGGTTTTTGCAACCTAATATTCGTATCTTGCTCTTTAATCGTTAGAACTTCGTTAAATGCTTATAGTTCTTCTTCTATCACTTTCTTCACCTCTAGTATTTTCTGCAAAGTAAATAATATTTTGTAAAATGAACTAGTTGTGAAGAAAGTGTTAGTAGACAAATTAGAAGAATTGAAACAAGTTCTAACCATTAAAGAGAAAAGTGTAGATAATAAGTTGTATAAAGTTTGTACAACATTGATTAACATAACTTGTTCTTTTAATATAACTTAATTTTTCATATTTTTGATTTCTAAACCAAATCAAAAGGTTATATGTTTAGTGAGTAGTTGGTGAAATAACCATTCCACATGTTATAATAAATTCAAGTAAGTATATCACCACCATTGGAATATATAACTGTGGTAAAATGTTGTGAGTTAAGTCTTTCACCATGGTTGGAAGAACCAATTGTGGTGAAATATTTTGAAATTTGCCAAAATGCATGCACTGGGTATCGAACTCTTGGCCTCAACCTTTTACTACAACTGTTTTATACAACATTAGTGGTATGTTATATGATATTATTTTTTTACCACGACTAGTAGCCTGTGGTGGTAAAGAGGATACATAGTACCACATACGTCTTTATCATGGGCCACCATCCTTGATGGAATCCTTTTTCCAAGCATGGTAAAATATGATTTTTGTAGTAGTGAAACTAGAATTTCTAAAATAAATTAGATCAAAACTTATTTACTTCAGCATCAGGGTTTTATAAATCCTAGTTTTTTGAAACCTAAAGTCGCACCTTCTCTCTAAGCCTTGATTAAAATCACCTAGCATTGTAAGTAAATATATTTTTATTCATATGGACTGAGTAGAGATCTTTTTGTTCATGCAATGTTTGTGATCACTATATAAATTCAAATTGAAAGGTTTATCACTAAAATAGGAAATAATTCAACCTCTAATCACAACCATTGATAAGGATCCACCAAAGGGGGAAATTTTTTATCCATTGGGTTTCATTTTGAAGAGGTTAACTTAATCAAGTATTTCTAATGTCATCTAATTTGACTCGACCACAGTGAATAAATAAATTTAGACTATGTATGAATCAAAACTCTAGCTACTACTTGTTGGGAAAGTTACCAATAAAAAACACTCGACATAAGGCTAACAAAACTCTAGATACTACTTGCTCAGAAAGTTATTAATAACAAACACTCAATACAAGGCAATGTGTATAAGTAAAAGAAGCATTGAAAATGATGAGTAACAATAAGTAAGTTGGGCCAAACAACATACTTATTTAAGTGTCAGAAATTCTTGGAGATTGTTAGAACAACAACCATCATAGAAAATTAAAGATAAACAAAAGTTAAAGACAATGGTGTGTATCTCTGAGACTATCGAGCAACTATAGTTCCATTTATTTTTGTCTACTGAATTAAGATTTCAATGTTACAACCAACATATAATTCTAGAGCTCAGTTTATAATAATACCACTGAAGCTCCCGCACCTCCAAGTTACCTACCCATAATAATCCCACGATATGAGTCATACTCAACAATACCCATAATCACATTTTGGGTCTTCCACTAATTTACAAATTAATACAAGTATTTGGTACCATTGTACCCAAAAATTTGCCCTCTCATTTCTAAGGCATCTTCTCTCAAGGATTTTCAAAAGCTCAAAGTTTGCACAAGCACAAAATAGACTAAAAGGGAAAAACAGATAAAAAATCATTTTTTTTGAAAAAATTGAAGAAAAGCAAGCTTGCTTCGATTCATTCATCCTTTGCAGGAAGATTCTGGATTCTTCGAGTGAGCCTTGATTCACACAATTCGATTGAACATTTGGCTTTCCTTCGAGCAAGCTTTCCACAAGCTTCGACAAAGCATGTGGCCTCCTGCACGTAAGCCTCAATTCAGGGGGCAATAAACTCCTACAGGAAAGCTTTGATTGGGAAAGGATTACCTTCTCACAAAGCTTCGATTGGAGTATGGTTTCATTTCAAAGCAACATACGTCGAATCCAACTCTGGACCCCTTCATGCATCCTTTGGTCCACAAGCTTCATTCAAGCAATTGCCTTCTGTATGCTAGCTTCGAATGGGAATTATGACCTTCTGAAATCTTTCTTCGATTCTGAGGGAAATGGCCTTCATAAGGATTTCCATTGACACAAAGCAGGGACCTCCTGCATGCTGGTTTTGATTGCACCATTGGCTCCTTACGTGTTTGCTTTGATTTATAAGGCATGGGTTTTCCTCATGTTAGCGTGTACAAGGCATTGTCACATGCATGTCTCCTTCGAATACACCTACATGATGGCTTCGAGTCAATCCTCAGACTTGTTTCAAACCCATCTTTATGCAACCTACGAATCCTCCTGCAAACTTGCACGCACAAGGCAGGGGTTTCTTTCACGCTAGCACCCACAAAGCAATGATTCCCTTTCAAATCACCTTTGAATCCACCTTCAGGATTGTTTTGAATCACCTTCATATCACCTTCGAATCCACCTTTAGGATTGTTTTGAATCACCTTCATATCACCTTCGAATCCAACTGTAGACCTTTCAACACACATAGCACTGCATTATGACACACAACTTGGTGGCCCATTCGAAGGACTTGCCATGGTTGGGAAATAATTAGTTTTTTGTTTACTTTTGAGTCCGATCGAAGTGTTAGGCCTAAGTGATCAAAAGCAAGAAGACTTAGTGGCATATTCAGCTGAAGAGGGCCATTCGAAGAACACATAGTTGGTCCATTCGAAAGACACACAACTGGTGGAAACAAATGCTGCTTTGTTAAGTCTGGTCTAAGGCTATAGAAAGATGAAGGATTCGATTCAAAGAGTCAAGTTGTCCATAGGTCAGGCTACATAGGCCTCCAACTTGTGCCTCACTCCATATTTAATTGTTCTCCAAGCCAACTTGCTCTTGATGACATCACTACCTTTTTAAAAATTTCTTGAGCCTTGCGCCTGCCTCTTCTGCACACTTACCCCCTATAAGCTAGGAGCCACCCATCTCAACCATTGATTTTAGTACTTTTATCTTGGGATTATAAAAATTCAACACAAGTGGATGTTGTCCTTTCAAAGAAACTATATTTTATTCCTTCACAAAGCTGCTCATTCCAAATTTTCTCTCTATAAATAGAGAGTTCATTTGCACATCAAAGGGGATGAAAAAGAAAGAAAAAGAAGAAGAAGGCTGAAGAAGATTTTGGCTGTGTGGAAATAATCTTCAAAAACTCTCAAAAATCTCAAACATTTAACACCCTCCCAAACCCAGAACTTGAAGAAACACCACACTTGTTTCTTTAAAATCCAGAAATAAACAAAGACCAATAAACTTTTCTTGGTTTTCGAATCTAGCCAAAGAAACACCACGTTTGTTTCTTCCCCTTCGAATTCAAGAACTCTCAGGGAAACAAATCAAGTCCAAGACCCCCATTCCAACTTCAAGCAAGGTAAGTTCTCTTGACCTTAACCTTTCTTTTTAAGCATAACATGTGAATACTCATTTCTTTTTGTTTCAAGCATTATCATTACCTTTTTCATTTGTCTTCGTTTTCACCTTCTTCATTTGCTTTCTTTGCTAAGTCTTTTGGTTTGTTTTCTTTATTTATCAAACTTATTTTTAAGAATTAATCTAGCCATGAAGCAATATTAGCATGGCCTCACCTCATGCTGCTACTTAGTCCCCAAACAAAAGAAAACAGGAAGAAGGTTATGTGGGTCGAAGCCTTTTCGGCTTTACCCGATGCTGTTATCTAAAATGAAAGAGGTGTGGTCGAAGGACATATATTCATTTTGTTTTGTAGGTCCAGTCGAAGTAAGCAGAAAAAGGGGTATGGCCGAAGGATACATTCATTTTTGTTTTGCAGGTCCAGTCGAAGTAAGCAAAAAAGGGGTATGGTCGAAGGATACATTCATTTTTGTTTTGCAGGTCTAGTCGAAGTAAGCAGAAAAAAAAGGTATGGTCGAAGGATACATTCATTTTGTTTTGCAGGCCCAATAGAAAGAAGCTGAAATAGGGTGAATCGAAGGAGCATACTGCCTGGGTCGAAAGACTCACTTTTCCTCTTTTTTTTTTTAATTTTTTTTATGGTTGCAATAACTTAGGATTTATTCTTTGCATTTTTATTACTTTCTTATTAGTAATTAGGCTATATGGAAATATAAAATCAACAAATAGATAACCTTTAAATTCAAAGACAAAAATGCATACAATCAAACATACTATTCACACACATGCACCTCGAGGGTAACCTCAATTGTTGCCTCGGAAAATAGCCATGTCCCTCGAATATGGGCGTTTTAGCAAAAGTCCCTCGATAAAAAGATCGTAATCCCTCGATGTCCCTCAATGTTGCCTTCGGTAAACGATCTAGTCCCTAAACGAAAAATTGCTAAAACGTCTCATAGGTTGCCTTCTATGACTATATAATTGATCCACACATGTCCCTTTATATCCAAAGATAAGGCTTCTTACCAATCAATCGTAAGATAGCAATATAAAAGAAAGAGAGAAATGAAAAAAAGACTTTTGAGTAAGGTAGAACGTTCTTAGTTGCTTGCTCACAATCTATTCTCAAAAAACAAACATTTTTCAAACACACCAAACACTTTCAAAAACATGAAATATTTTCAAAAAGTCCAACACTTTGTATACATTCTTATAGAGACGAGAATCATTACAAACTTTGCCTAAACAAAGGCGATTTTCAAAAATACTTTCAAAATCCACCACAAACACATTTTCAAACAAAGCAAGTGATCTAGCAAGCAACTAAGAGCCCGTAGATAACTACAGATGAAAAGGGTGTTAATACCTTCCCTTTTCATAATCTACCCCCTAACTCAAGAAAACATCTCAAAGGTCTTTCCTGTTCTTTTCACCCTTTTCTTATTGGATAAAAGAAAAGTCGGTGGTGAATCTTGATATCCATAACAATTGTGATCAAACACAAAACAAACCAATTTAATTCTCCCACCATATTACAGAACTGGCGGCTCTGCTGGGGATGTTTCTTAAAAGTGTGGTTACCTTAGAGTTAGATCACATTTACTTGATTGCATTGTTTGATTTGTTTGCTTTACATTATGTTTCCTTGTTTGGGCTTGTATGACCCTCTACCCGGATCGGGGAACACCTTTTAGGTAAGTAGCAATAGATTGTGGAAACTATACGACGTAGACTGATATGGTTGAAGCAATGGCTAGGTTAGTGTTACACATTTGTTGGTACCGGTATCCCTTGTATTGAATCGAGGAGAATACGGGGCCGCTTAGTGGTGTCATGACGCACTAACTGACCTTAGAACCTTAATTGAACAACTTGGCCATTAGGAAGTAGTGAGATAGTCAGTTTTGGTGGAAAGTTGAAAATTGGTTAATACTCGATACTACACTCATTGAGATCAAAATTTTAGGATATCTCGTCCGTAAGAAAATATTGTTTATGCCGAGACAATGCCTAAAAGAAAGGTCAGTGATATTGAGATCCTCTAGAACCCGGTTACTTTCTAGGACAGGTTGAGCCAACTAAACTTCAAGAGGATACTTACCTACAAACCTCATTGCAAGCCTAAGGACTTGTCTGTTTTGTGTGCCTTGTTCACATATACATAACATCATAAACATCATAACATCATAAGCATTCTCACTAACTATTTCAAGGATTTAGGAATTTATCTTTGCTTTGTTTTGTAGGCCATGAATCCAATTTGAAGGAATACCACCCGAGTCAGCTTCGCGAAAGCACATCCTCAACTCCAAGAATTAGCATCAAGGGTGCCTAGAGATTCTCCCTTCACCAAGAAATATGGTCGACTTCTCAGCTTGGCTACCTCCAATTTCCAGGAAGAAATGATGTGCGTACTCTTCCAATTCTTTGATCCCATGCACCATTGCTTCACCTTTCTTGACTATCAATTGGTTCCTACATTAGAAGAATTCTCTCAATTGTTAGGAGTACCTGTACTTAATCAAATACCATTCGCCGGTTTAGAAGAGATTCTAAAACCTGAAGTTATTGCCAAAACTTTGCATTTGAAGAGATCCGACATTGTGGAAAGTTGGGAGACAAGAAGTGGAGTTAAGGGTTTCTTAGCCAAGTTTTTGTTGGAGAAGGCACGTTCATTCTAGGAGGATATGGATTTTAAATATTTTGAAGATGTCTTGGCTCTTCTAATTTATGTTTTGGTCCTATTTCCAAATCTAGACCAATTCATAGATGTGAATCCCGTGAAGGTTTTTCTCTCTCGAAATCTTGTACCTACCCTGCTGGGAGACATTCTACATTATTTTCACACTCGCACCATGAAGAAAAGAGGCACTCTCTCGTGTTGCATTCCATTACTCTATAGTTGGTTAATTTCGCACCTACCTCGATCAACATTGAAAAACGAGAAAGGTCTGACATGGTCTCAAAGGATGATGTCACTCACATATTCAGACATCCATTGGTGTTCTCGATCCTTGGAAGACATTACCATCATTGACCATTGTGGGGAATTCCCTAATGTACCTTTTCTTGGCATTAGGGGAGGCATCACTTACAATCCTCGTTTGGCTCTGAGACAGTTTGGATACGCTAGGAGGGATGGTCCCCATGATGCACTCATCCAAGGTTTAGTATTCTATTACGAGGGCAACGACCAAGGCTATCATCAAAGGTTCATAAGAGCTTGGAGAATGGTAAACAAGGTGGATAGTAAGACATTTGGGCATACAAACTTCATTCCTTTGGATCCTTATCTCAAGTGGGTATGAATTCGTGCTCAAAGTCTCGTTATGCCATACCCCGCCATCTTACCTATCATCACAGAACCTGTTGTCGAAGGAGATGTTCCATATACTGTCTTCTATCCGAATATGCCAACAAATTTAGAAGAATTGTAAAAGTCTTGGGTCCAGCTCAAAGAATAACGAGATACTTTTGAGACCCAATTCTATGCCAGTGAGAAGAAAGTTCTGGAGCTCACGAAACAACTTCAAGAAGAGCGAATTTTGAATGCCTACGTCGCGCTGAAGAGGATGCGCTCGACCTTTTTGTCTTAAGAAGTTGTTTTAAGTTTATTTCTTCCATTGTAAGCCCAAGAGGCATGTTTGTAATCGAATCGAACTTATTAATACAAATGATGTTTGTTCCTTTTGTCTAAAACAAATTTAAATCTTCTAAATCCTTGAAATTATCTACATACACATTTTTCATGCAACATGACATAAACAGGTTCTCCACAACATGTTTTCTTATCTCTCTACTGTTTATTTCAGTAAGATGGATATCGAACAAACAGTGAAGGACTTGCCAGCGTAGATTGCCCAATTCCAAGCAACCTTGTTGACCCTGGCCAAGGGATAACAAGATATGATGTCAATGCTAACAACCAAAAGAAGACCAAAAAGAAGGCCCTCATCAACATGGGTAAGATATTTAAAGGTCTGGTTCGTCAAGTACAAGTAGTTGCAGAGTCGTCTGAAGAGGACGGAGATCAAGACGAGGAGGTAAGGAGCACCCATGCTGAGGTGGAAAATAATCAAGCCTCTGAAGATGAAGAATACTTTGATGAGCAATACCCACCTGCCGAGGATACATACAAACAGTTGGAGGATAGGCTAAAAGTTGTTGAAATTCAATCCGTACCTGGTTTGGATTTTGACGATTTGGGTTTAGTGTCTGGGGTCGTCATTCCCCGTAAATTCAAAATACCAGTCTTCGCCAAATATGATGGGGTATCCTGCCCAAAACTTCACCTAAAGTCTTACGTGCGCAAGATGCAACTACATACCACAGACAAAAAGCTATGGATCCACTTCTTCCAAGAAAGTCTGACTGGGACTCAATTAGAATGGTTCTGTCAATTAGAAGGTTCCCGTATCCACACTTGGGAAGATCTAGCCACCACTTTTTATCATCAGTATCAATACAATATCGATTTGGCACCAACCCGATTTCAACTCCAAGGTATGGCAATGGATGAAAATGAGATTTTTAAGGAGTATGTGTTGTACCCCAAAATTTTCCCTCCCATATTTCTCCAAACATTGCAAGAAAAATCTCCAAGTGGCTCAAGGTTGCTCAAGGGTTGGTCAGACAAGCTCTATCCTAAGGCAGTCTACCCCAAATTAGGGTTTTGTGTTGCATCAAGATCCTTGAGTCCAAATGACCTCAAGTTCTCCCCAATGTCCTAATATGTTCTCAAGATCATCCATGTCAAATTTCAAGCCTTGTAGAGGAAGTTTGCTCAGTCAATTGCTCAAAGGTCCAAAAATCGACTGTGCTAAGGCAAAAGTCAACTGTGACCTACATACAGTCAAACTTCAAGATTTTTTGTAAACATTCTCATTTTGAAGGATATTTCATCATTTGATCAAGGGTTGATCATGATTCATCAAGAATTGCTCAAAATTCATCAAGATTCAAAAGTTGCTAAATTAAGGTTTTGCAGGAAAAGTCAACCAACTTTGACCAAGCATAACTTTCTCATACTTTTAGAGAAATGACCCATCCAAAGCCCATTTTTAAGAGGATGCAATTACCGAGAATCCATCTTCATACCCCAAGATCAAAATATGCACTCACAAGAAGTTATGAATTTTGACATTATAGGTCATTTTTGAAAGTCAACAAAAAAACCTTTTTTGTCAAAGCTTCTAACTTGAGCATGGAATATCAAAATGAGATGATACAAAAAGAGTTGATTAGAGGACATCAAAAGCTTTCTAAAAAGTCAAAGAACACCTCCAAAAGTTCAAAATTGCAGAAGTTATGCATTGTTGAAGTTGGACCTTTTTGCAAAATTGCCAAAAGTCAACTATCCCCAAAACATCAAATTTTGCCAAATGGGCCCATTCTTTTTCACTTGTTTTTAGTTTTCCCTATTTCTCACGTGCTCTAGCTTTGGTCATGTGTCCATATCTTATTTTTATTATTTAATTTTATTTTTATTTGAATTAATTCATTTTAAATCAAATAAAATCACATAAAATCAAAGATATTGATAACCAGAGATTTTTTAATGATTTCAGGTTCCAATGGACAGCTAGTACCTCATCAAACTCGTATAAAATGAATTATGTGCAAAAAAGATTGAAATCAAGCAAATTTGGAAAGATTTAATGGAAGAATCAAATCAAATTCAAGGGCATTGATAGAGCAAGATTTGAACCAAAAATGCTACCCTAATCCAATGTACAATCCATAAGCAAGCAAAAGGCATGAGAATCAGGGTTAGAGATCAAGTGTGGAGGCAGAACCAACTTTGCAAAAATCACCAAAAAGCTTGAGATCAAAATCAAGGTTGAAGGCATTTTCAAGAGTTGAGACGTATCCCAATCGCTTCCTGGCAATGCACACAAGCTATCCCAATCCAAACCAGGCATTCTCAGGCCCTCATACGCGCTGTAAGTCCTTCGTAAAACCGCCCTGTTCTTGATTTCGTATTTCTCAATTTAGGCATGGTTGATATGAATTGATAGCATATTCTGAATCTACAAACCATTTGCAAGCATTTGGTATCATTCAATTGTGTTTTCGTGACCTATAACGAGACCCACCATTATTAGGGTTTCGTCTTTTGTTTTTGGGATTTTCTGTTTCAGGGAAAATTGGTTCACATGAAGGACATGGTTGTGATCAGGAGGTTATGACGAGTTCAACCATGTTCTTGGAACATGTTTACATGGCCTTAGGACGATTTTAGGAGGAAGCCATGCTTTTAGCTGCGGATAAAAATCCGCAGGTAATTTTTACAGTTTTGGAGGAAGGGGATGATGAGTTGTCATTCTCCCATAAGTCCATTAAAAAATAACGCGCGTTTTTTATGTTTGCTGGAAATTAAATTTGTTTTTATATATTATATTTCATTTGCATTGTTATAACAAAAACAACAACACGCCCCAGCGGTCAACACATCAGCGTTTAAGGCATTCCAAAGTTGGAGGTCAGGGGTTCGACCCCTGCCTCCAACATATTGCATTTTCTTGGTATTTTTAAGGTGATCAGGTGCGCGCATTGGCCAGACTTCCATCATACTCCATGACCAATCCAAGCGCCAGATGGCCAAAGGGCCAGATCTGGTGGTCAAATATTGAAGGTCCACCAAGGAGCCAGTCAACGCGCCTACACAGGATCCCAAAAGTCCACATGGGTCAACATCAATTGGGCCAACGAATTTCTTTCCACACCCTCCAATCTCAGACCCACTCTCTCTTTTATTTATATTTTATTTATTTATTTAATTGCTTTATTTTATTTAATCAATTTCTAACCAATAACAATTTTTTTCTTTTTATTTAAAAAATCACAAAAATATCATTTTGTCCAATTAAAGTTAAGAACTTTATTTTTCTTTAATAAATTTTAATTAATTAGTTAGGTTTTTAATTTTAGGAAACTTTGATTTATTTTGTAAATATTTAAAATTAATTAGAAATCATTTCGGTTTTAATTCTAATTTAATTATTTTATTTTCTTTCCTAAAATAATAAAAACTCCAAAAAACATGTCATTTATTATTTTTTCCATTTAATTAAATTAATTTAGTTATTTAATTTAGAATTCAATTCTTTTCTTAAAATAAAAACAACAAAAAATGGCATTTTCTTTTAAAAGGGTCAAAACCCTAATTGTGCATTCGATTTAACTTCGCGTCGCGCTTTATTTATTTTTATCCATATTGATGTATCTGTTTCCGGTATGTAATAGATAATTAGGACATTTTATTTATTTACCGCTTTATTTTATTTTATTTTCAAAGGGTTGCTTTTGGCGATGTAAATACCCGACGCCTTGTAATTTAATTTCCGCATTTTAATTCCGCAAATTATAACTACTAGATGTTTGATAATAGGGTTTGCATGACAAGACTGAATGTTTAATCTTAAAATCAAATTAGATCACCCTTAACATGTGCAAAGATAAAAATAACTGAAAACGACACACTCACACATGCACACTCTTAGGGTACACCCCACTTGGTTGCCTTCGTATACGATCATTGAGTATAGGTTATTTTAGAGGTCGCCCTCTTTTCTAAAATATCATAATTGCCTCGAAACGGTTGCCTCGGATATTGTTGCCTCAAACAAATGATCTAAGACATTAGGGTTATCGCTAAGGCGTCCTAACATTGCTTTAGTGTCGTATGTCCCTCATTTTAATTGACCCTCAAACTCCAACGACGGTGCTACCTACTCATTAATAGTGGGATATAATTGTCTAAAGGAAATTAGCATAGAACGATTCCTTTTTCGAGTAGGTAGATTAGTTCTTAAATACTTGCTCATCCAAAACAAAATTTTCACACTTACACTCCTTTTCAAACAAAGTTTTCAAAAACACTTCATTACACTCTTGAGGATAGAAGCAGGAGTTAAATCAAAGTTAAAAACAAAAACTTTTCAAAACCCACAAGGACAAAGAAAACATTTTGAAAATGATGAGCAAGTACCTAAGAGCCCGTAGATAACTACGGATAGAAAGGGTGCTAATACCTTCCCTTTCTATAAATCTACCCCCCCGTACTCAGAAATATATCGAAAAAAGGAATTTTTCTGTGCTTTTTTCCTTTCCTTGTTGGATAAAATAAAATTCGGTGGCGACTCTTCCTTACCGCGACATTTTGCGAAAACAAACACAAAACGCAAACCAGCATTCCAAAAAACAGTTAGTTCTTCCCACCGTATCACAGAACTGGCGACTCTGCTGGGGACGCTTATAAGTGGGGTGTACCTTAGGAATAGTTCATAATGTTTTCAATTGCTTGATTTGTATGCTTTATCTTTGTGGGTTTGAATCGGAGTTATTATAGATCCTAACCCAGATCTGGGGAACACCCTTTAGGTAAGTAGCAATAAACTGTGAGGGAACTGTACGATGTAGACCGATACGGTTGAAGCAGTAGCTATGTTAGTGTGGCACTTTAGTTTTTACCGATATCCCTTGTGGAACAACGAGGAGAATATGGGTCTTCTAAGGGGTCATTAAGCACCAACTGACCTTAGAACCTATAATTGACCAACTTGGCCATAGAACAATAGCAGTATGCTACACTCATTGAGACCAAACTATCGCGATGATTCCGGCCGCAAGAAAAGGTTACCAAATGGGAATTATGACAGATCGAGGGTGGTCAATGATATTGAGATCCTCTAGAACCCGGTTAATATTTTTAGGACAGGTTTGAATTAACTAAACTGAAAGAGGGTAATACCTAAACTCCTTGCCAGCCTGAAATCTAAGGGCTATATGTGTGACTTGTATGCCCTTACCATGTTTGCTATTTGTGGATACTTGTGGTGGGTTTTCTATCATGACATCATGCATCATGACATTGCATGCATCTTGCATTGGACTAACCCATTTCAAAGACAGAGGGGATTTATCTTTGTTCTGTTTTGTAGGTTATGGCACCCATGCGTAGAAACACTATTCGGATCAGCTTTGTCCAGGTTCCTACTCAGCTTAGAGATTTGGTTTCCAAAGTGCCAGATACTTCCTCCTTTATCAGAAGACATGGGCACCTCCTTGGTTTGGTCACTTCCAAATTAGACGAGCAGATGATGAGTGTTTTGTGCCAGTTCTTTGATCCATTATATTACTGCTTCACATTCCCAGACTATCAGTTAGTCCCTACTCTGGAGGAGTTCTCTGATCTACTTGGTATCTCTATTTTAGAGCAGACCCCATTTACAGGTTGGGAGAAATTCCTTAGGCCGGAAGAGATTTCTTCGGCCCTCCATCTGACAAAGGCTGGGGTAATGTCAAACTGGGAGACTCGAAGTGGGACAAAAGGCTTCTTGGCTAAATTCTTGGTTGATCGGGCTAATCAGTTCTGAGATAGTCTAGACTTTCAGGCATTTGAAGACATTCAGGCTCTTCTCATATATGGTTTGGTGTTGTTTCCTAACTCAGATTATTTCGTCGATGTGAATGCGGGGAAGATTTTCATGTCTGGTAATCCTGTGCCCACTCTCTTGGGTGACATTATGCACTCTCTTTATGCCCGTACTGCTCAGAAATGGGGAACCCTCATGTGTTGTGCACCATTGCTGGTGAGGTGGTTTATTTCTCACCTCCCCTAATCAGTTCTGAAGAACAAGGAAGGCATGGGTTGGGCCTACAGAATTATGTCTCTCTCTCATAATGACATCATCTAGAGTACTAAGGACATGGAAGAAGTGGCTATTATTGATCGCTGTGGGGAATACCCCAATGTTCCACTACTTGGAGTTCGAGGAGGGATTACCTATAACCCTTGTTTAGCCTTACATCAGTTTGGGCGAGCTAGGAGAGAAGGACCTCATGAGTTGCTGATGCCAAGTATTGTCTTTGACTTCCAAGGGGATAGGGACGAGCATCGCCGCAGGTTCATACTAGCTTGGTATAGGGTGCACCGGTCTGATCCTCATGTGTTAGGTATGAAGACCTCTCTTCTAATGGAACCATACCTCCGATGGGTTCGAATCCGTGCCCAAAAGCTGGGAATGCCGTACGAAGCTGTCTTGCCTGTGATTGTTGAGGTTGCTGATGAAGAAGGGGTTCCACCTACCATCTTCCACCCATACATGCCTACTGACATTGGGGCATTAAAGAGGTCTTGGATGCAGCTAAGAGAAGAGCGGGATACTTACAGAGAAAAGTATCACGAGCAGGAGCGGAAGATTCTAAAGCTTACAAGACAGCTGGAAAATGAGAAGGTCCTCAATGACTATGTAAGCACAGGAGGCAAACAACCATGGGAGCGCTGATGTCTTTTGTTATTTCTAGTTTTGATTTACTATTTCAGTTTTTCTTTTTGTAACGCCTTAAAGGAATTTATCAAACATTGTTTCAAGTTTATCTAATAAAAGTGTGTTTCATTTTGGTTTACGAATTTGAATCTCCAAAGTCTTTGAAATCATATCATACACATTTCATTCCATGCACCTCATTACAGGTACCCATTACAGGTCTCTTATCTTCTTCGCTGTTTATTTCAGCACATCATGTCTTCTGAAACATCAACTGAACAAGCTATCAAGGCTCTGCAAGCTCAAAACGCCCAGTTCCAGGAAATGTTCATGAACCTGGCTAAGGGTCAGCAAGATCTGAAGACTCTTATATTGAAGGATAAGAAGAAAAAGAAGAAGAAGACGGTCCTCTTGAATATGGGTCGCAGATTCGGAAACAATTTGTGAGAAGAGGTTGATTTGACTCACTCATCTGGAGGGGGAGAAAACCAGGAAGAAAGGAGGGATCCTAGCCCTGTGGTTTCTGACAACGAGACTGACTTTGATGAATACCAATATCCTCCTGCTGAGGATAGGTATAAACAACTTGAAGAACGGTTGAGCGCAATGGAGGTCCAGAAAGTCCCTGGTCTGGACTTTGGAGATTTGGGTTTGTCATCTGTGGTGGTGATTCCCCACAAGTTTAAAGCACCAATCTTTGCTAAATACTACGGGTCTCCTGCCCAAAGCTATACCTCCGTTCGTATGTTAGAAAGATTCAGCCATATACCGCTGACAAGAACCTCTGGATCCACTTCTTTCAAGATAGTCTTTCAGGGACTCAACTTGAATGGTTTTACCAACTGGAAGGAGCTAGTGTCCGTAATTGGGAGGACTTGGCTGTTGCTTTCTACAAGCAGTACCAATACAATGCCGACCTCGCTCCCACGCGTACCCAACTTCAGGGTATGTCTATGGGTGCGAGCGAAGGATTCAAAGACTACGCTCAGAAATGGAGGGACCTTGCTGGAAGAGTACAACCCCCGCTGGCTGACAGGGAGTTAGTAGATATGTTTCTGGGGACCTTGTCTGGTCCGTATTTCAACCATCTGATTGGAAGTTCATCATCCGGGTTTACTGAGCTGATTATGACCGGGGAAAGAGTTGAAGTCGGTATCAAGAGGGGTAAAATACAGAAGAGTGCTTCATCAGGTACCGAGAAGAAGCCTTTTAAGAAGGAATCCAACGCAGTTTACAACGCAAAGATCCATAATAAACCTGAGCACCGCCAAGCACTCAATGCGGTGGTTATATTAAGACTTGTTGTTGCTCCCCAGCATAACAATCAGCCAAAGGCCGAGAGGCCATGAAGACAATTCACTCAGCTTCATATGACCCTGTCTCAGATTCTGCCGCAGTTATTGAAGACCAACTTGGTGATTCCGAAGGAAGCCACGAAGAATCCCAACACTACATCACCGATGTACAATCCAAACGCCCCCTGTGCTTTTCACTTTGATAGCCCGGGGCATGATACGAATGATTGTTGGGTTTTGAAGAATAAGGTACAAGACTTGATTGATGCTAAGGACATTGAGTTTGAAGTGCCTGAAAGGCCTAATGTTATGACTGCTCCTATGCCCAAGCATGGAGTGAATGCTGTAGATGAAGACTCGTTTGTGGTTTCTGTGAAAGACATTGTTACTCCATTGATGATTGTGAAGAAGAACCTTCTATTAGCCGGTTTATTTCCGGGCTGTGACGAAAGTTGCCATCTGTGTTCCGTCCTACCTACTGGTTGCCATCTTTTGAAGTCAAGTGTCCAACGCCTGATGGATAATAAAGAAATTCTGTTTGAGAATACTTTTGTTCCTTTGGTTCCTACTGAAGAAGTTTCTATAATCACCATTTTCGACAATTCTTCCAAGGCTTCCTCGAGAAAGCCTGTTAGAATTACATTTGTTCCAAGAATCGCTCCCTTGATCATTACTGTTCCTGGGCCTATCCCCTATACGTCAGATAAAGCTGTCCCATGGCACTACGGGGCTGACGTATATTATCACAGGGTTAAACAAGACTTAAGTGCTGAAGAGGCTGATATTAACATCAGCAATATTGTTGGATCTAGTAAAGTCACCCGCAGCGGAAGACTTTTCTCCCCTGAGATCTCTCCACCAACTGTTCGGAAGCCTGTTGTTATTACACCTACCAGTGCACCTGCTACTGTTCCTATTCATGTTCCAATTCTTACCCCTGTTGCTGAGTCATCTGACACTCGGGGCAAAGGAACCACGGGTGAGCCTGCCCGGACGAAGGCACCAAAGACGATTACTGTTGAAGCCTCTAGACAGGAGATAGAGGAGATTTTAAAGATCATCAAGAAAAGCGACTATAATGTAGTCGAACAACTGAGGCAAACCCCATCGAAGATCTCTATGTTGTCCTTATTGTTGTGTTCAGAGGCCCATGCTAAGGCTCTGATTGCTTTCCCGAAGACTGCGCATGTGCTGCAAGAGACATCAGCTGATCAGTTTAAAGATTGTGTGGCTAGTATGACTGCTGATAATGGGTTGGGTTTATCCGATGCAGACATGACTGCTAAGGGGAAGAATCATAATGATGCCCTGCATGTCTCCATTGAGTGCAGGGGCACTACTCTAGCTCACGTGTTGGTGGATACTGGGTCATCGCTGAATGTTTTACCTAAGAAATCTCTAGACCGGTTAGACTGTGAAGGGTTGGAGCTGAAACCAAGCAACATTGTTGTTAGGGCCTTTGATGGGTCCAAGAGAATGGTGCACAAAGAAGTGGATATTCCAGTGAAGGTTGGTTCTCAGGTCTTCGCATCTAAATTATATGTGACGGAAATTCGGCCATTTTATTCTTGTTTGCTGGGTTGCCCGTGGATCTACAAAGCTGGGGCAGTAACTTCTACGCTCCACCAAATGCTAAAATACCCAGTGAAAGGGAAAATTGTGACGGTACGAGGAGAAGAGGAGTACATGGTAAGCCACTTCAACTCGTTCCGATATGCAGAGATGGATGGGGAGTTCATTGAGACCCCGTTTGAACATTTTGAGGAAGTTCCCCAGACGCTGGCCTCAGCTGAAACTGCTGTTGAAGATCCTCCAATGAAGATGGCTTCCCTCAAGGATGTCCGGGCTGTTGTTGAGAAAGGTGGGTGTGCAAATTGGGGCCAACTCCCTGATTTTGCACATAAGACTAACAAGTTTGGTTTGGGTTTCACTGCAGAAGCTCAAAGGGCTGTTCGGAGTGCACGAATTGGAAGACCTCCCTTGTTTATCAGCAGTTCAGGAGTGAATACCATTGAATATGGCGATGAAGAATCTGAGTTTGACAGCTGGATTTACCCAACTGCCGATGGTAGACTAAACAATTAGACGGGAAAGGACTTCGTGCCAATTTCTTTTATTACCCAGTAATGAGACTTTTGTTTTAAGTTTGTAACAGACAATTTTTGAACTTTATGGCTCGGTGCCTTGCGCGAGACACCGTGGCTTTGTTTGTGAGGGATTTGTATTTGTCATATCCATATATCATCAATAAAAGCATTGGATGTTTTCTTGCATTACAAATTTTGCGCTCCTTGTTTTTTCTTTTTTACGCCTTATCAAACAGCTATTTGTCTTGCACACACTCACATATAGAGGTCTACATCTACTCTGGATCCAACTGATAACGACTCTGCTACTGCCAGTTATAACTTCGAAAATCCGATCAACCAAGCCGAGGACGAAGGTGTGGACGATTGAGAAGTGCCTGGGGAACTTGCTAGACTATTGCTTCGAGAAGAGAGGGCCATACTACCTCCAAGCCACCAATTCTGATGCCTCCAATTGCAGGAAGACCGTTGAGCTTATACTTAAAAGTGCTGGATAATACAAAGAGGTGTGTTGGGGCAGCATGACGAGTCTGGCCGAAAAGAGTATGCTATTTACTGCTTTAGCAAAAAGTTTACCGACTGTGAGACCCAATACTCACTGCTTGAGAGAACTTGCTGCGCTTTGGCATGGGCTGCTCTCCGGCTGAGACAGTACATGCTGGTTCATACTACCCTTTTGATACCAAAAGATGTGAACATCCTGACAGCTCCTTGGCCTTTTGCAATGTGGGGCATCGACGTGATTGGTGAGATCAGACCTACGGCATCTAAAGGGCATTGTTTCATCTTGGTAGCTATTGATTACTTTACGAAGTGGGTTGAAGCAGCTTCCTTTGCTACCGTAACCAAGAACATCGTGGCACAGTTTATTCGGCACAATCTGATATGTCGGTATGGTGTACCCGAGAGGATCATTATGGACAATGGCACAAATCTCAATAACAAGATGATCACCAAACTCTGCAAGCAGTTCAAGATACAGTATCACAACTCTTCTCCTTACCGGCCGAAGATGAATGGGGCTGTAGAAGCGGCTAATAAGAACATTAAGAAGATTGTGCAGAAGATGATGGTGACGTACAAAGACTGGCACAAGATGTTACCATTTGCTCTTCATGGGTACCGTACCTCGACACAGACGTCAACAGGGGAAACACCCTATTCCTTGGTATATGGCATGGAGGCCGTCTTGCCCATTGAAGTTCAGATACCCTCTCTTCGGATTATGAAGGGTGCAGGTTTGAGAGAAGATGACTGGATTCAGACCCGACTCGATCAACTGAACTTAATTGATGAAAAGAGACTTACTGCTATTTGTCATGGTCAGACGTATCAAAAGCGGATGATCAAGGCATTTAACAAGAAAGTTAGACGACAAGAGTATCAAGTTGGGGACCTGGTTATCAAGCGCATCATACTGCCACAAGGTGATCCCAGGGGAAAATGGACCCCTACTTATGAAGGGCCATTTGTGGTTAAGAACATTTTCTCAGGAGGAGCTATGATTCTAACCACCATGGATGGTGACGACCTTCCTCACCCTGTCAATGCAGACATAGTGAAAAAATACCACGCATAATCAAAGACCCGCTAGGTTGACTGGCCTAGGCAAAAATAAGGGCTTCCCGACGAACCAAAAGGGTTCGGGCAAAAATAAGGGATGAAAATGAAAAAAGCTGTACACCAGGCAAGTCGAAAACCTGAAAAGGCGGCTTGGGAAACAATGGGTATCCCGGTGGACTGAAAACCCGAAAGGGCGGTCCAGGCAAAAATTAGGGATCAAAGCATAACACTATGTCTTATTGGATCACCTACAACCAGACTTCGGTATCGACTATCAAGCTCGGACGATACTAATCAATCTGATCTACCTTCAACCAATTAGCAAAGTGATGAGATGCTCGAGGATATAAAGACAATAGCAGAGTTGGAACCCAGTGGGATTGTTCACATAGCTATTTTGTTTTCAAAAATTGTATAAATTCTAATTGTTCGGCAGCATTCTCTTACTAGGACGTCAACCTCTTGTACAAAAATGCATATTTACCGGCCAAACCTCAAAATCAATACAATTCATCTTCAAAGAAATTTCAAACTGTTTTTCCTTTATCTATTTTGTTTTGCAAAGAACGTCCAATGTTCATTTTTGATATACGCATTTGACATTAATTGCTGCTCATGAATATTTACGTGCGAAACAAAAGACGATTACTTGTAATATCAGAAACAGGGGCAAATAAGATTTGTCCAAGCTTTACAGTTGCTCTATCCACCAGGTACAAAGGTAAGTTCAGCTGAAGAATATGACCGAGGTAATTTCACTCCCTGCGGAGTAAGAAAAGGACAGTAATGTTAACTCTCCACCAGCTGAGACTCACAACCGCGAATGAAGCGGTAATGTTCTCCCCAAGCAGAGTTTATCTACCATCAGCACTGAAAGGTCTTATTATCCCCATCGAAGTATAAAAAGATAAATATCCCCAGTGGAGTTTGAAATTTCCCCAGCGCAGTCTGAAAAAGCTTCCCCAGTGAAGTTTGGAGAATCATCCCCTGTAGAGCCTAAAAGGTTATCCCTAGTGAAGTTGCAATGAAAGATCATCCCCAGCGGAGTTCTTTCCTTTCACAAATAGAAATTCAATTCCTAACAGGATTCAGTATCACCAGCAACGGTAACTCATCCCCAACAGAATTTATCAGTGGAATCCTCAGCAGAGCATCTCTTCCCCACAGAGTAATCTCCTCATCATTTTATTCCCCAACGGAGTTATCCTCTCCTGCAGGTTTATTCTCACAATCATCTTCATTCGCTATCCCCGGCGGAAACAAAGAATTCAACTCTTTTCTCCAACAGCTATCCAAGATTTATTTTCCCCAGCTAAAAACATTACATTTCCATACATCATGACGCATGCATATATGCATCATACAACACAATCTCATTTATTTTGAGAACATCATTGCCTGATACATATCATGAATTACATAAAACTAACCTTTACCTTTCAGGAAGGATGCAGTTAAGTTCTCACAAAATTCAAAGCGTTGAAGCTTTTACCTCAGTCGAATTACTGACAAGTTCTTAAATCTCAACAGAGTTTTTCTCAGTTGAATTACAGACAAGCTCCTAAATCTCAACAATTTTCCTCCGTCGAATTACAGACAGGTTCCTAAATCTCAGCAGAGTTTTCTCAGTTGAATTATGGGCGAGTTCTTAAATCTCGATGAAGATGTTTCCCTCAGCCGAATTACTGACAAGTTCTTAAATCTCAACAGAGTTTTTCTCAGTTGAAGTACAGACAAAGTCCTAAATCACTACAAAGTTCCTCCGTTGAATTACAGACAATTCCTAAATCAATCTCAGCAGAGTTTTCTCAGTTGAATTACAGGCGAGTTCTTAAATCTCGATGAAGATGTTTCCCTCCAGTCGAATTACTGACAAGTTCTTAAATCTCAACAGAGTTTTTCTCAAGTTAAATTACAGACAAGGTCCTAAATCTCGACAAAGTTCCTCCGTTGAATTACAGATAGTTCCTAAATCTCAGCAGAGTTTTCTCAGTTGAATTACGGGCGAGTTCTTAAATCTCGATGAAGATGTTTCCCTCCAGTCGAATTACTGACATGTTCTTAAATCTCAACAAAGTTTTTCTCAAGTTGAATTACAGGCAAGGTCCTAAATCTCGACAAAGTTCCTCCGTCGAATTATAGATGAGTTCCTAAATCTCAGCAGAGAAGTTTTCTCAGTTGAATTACGGACATGTTCTTAAATCTCGATGAACATGTTTCCCTCCAGTCGAATTACTGACAAGTTCTTAAATCTCAACAGAGTTTTTCTCGGTTGAATTACAGACAAGGTCTTAAATCTCGACAAAGTTCCTCCGTTGAATTACAGACAGGTTCCTAAATCTCACAGAGAAGTTTTTTCTCAGTTGAATTACGGGCGAGTTCTTAAATCTTGATGAAGATGTTTCCCCCTCAGTTGAATTACGGACAAGTTCCTAAATCTCGACACCCCAGTCGAATTACGGGCAAGTTCCTAAATCTCAACAAAGATCAGACTTCCCCAGTGGAATCTTCCCTAACAGCAGGTATGCAAGCTCTCGCTAAGGAATATCTTATGCGATCGACACTCCTTCAGATGGAATCTTTAAGCCCATCCTCCCGGCAGAAATCTCCAAATGGCATCTGTAAGCCCATTCCCGACATCGCAAGGCTAATACCACTTCATGCGAGTGCAAATTTCTGGGCACTCTAGTGTTCAATCATCTTCCACCTTCGGATCACGAAAGGCATGAAAGCCAATCTACATCCACAGGTTTAAGAAGATTGAACAGGGGAAGCTGTTGTACTCAAAAATTTTCCCTCCCATATTTCTCCAAACATTGCAAGAAAAATCTCCAAGTGGCTCAAGGTTGCTCAAGGGTTGGTCATACAAGCTCTCTCCTAAGATAGTCTACCCCAAATTAGGGTTTTGTGTTGCATCAAGATCCTTGAGTCCAAATGACCTCAAGTGCTCTCCAATGTCCTAATATGTTCTCAAGATCATCCATGTCAAATTTCAAGCCTTGCAGAGGAAGTTTGCTCAGTCAATTGCTCAAAGGTCCAAAAATCGACTATGCTAAGGCAAAAGTCAACTGTGACCTACATACAGTCAAACTTCAAGATTTTTTGTAAACATTCTCATTTTGAATAATATTTCATCATTTGATCAAGGGTTGATCATGATTCATCAAGAATTGCTCAAAATTCATCAAGATTCAAAAGTTGCTAAATTAGGGTTTTGTAGGAAAAGTCAACCCAACTTTGACCAAGCATAAATTTCTCATACTTTATGAGAAATGACCCATCCAAAGCCCATTTTGAATAGTATGCAATTAGATACAATCCATATTCATACCCCAAGATCAAAATATGCACTCACAAGAAGTTATGGATTTTGACATTATAGGTCATTTTTGAAAGTCAACAAAAACAATTTTTTGTCAAAGCTTCTAACTTGAGAATGGAATATTAAAATGAGATGAGACCAAAAGGGTGGATTAGAGGACATCTCAAAATTTCTAAAAACTCCAAGAACACCTTCAAAAGTTAAAAATTGAAGAAGTTATGCATTGTTGAAGTTGGACCTTTTTGCAAAATTTCCAAAAGACAATTATCCCCAAAACATTAAATTTTGCCAAATGGGCCCATTCTTTTTCACTTGTTTTGAGTTTTCCCTATTTCTCACGTGCTCTAGCTTTGGCCATGTGTCCATATATTATTTTTATTATTTAATTTGATTTTTATTTGAATTAATTCATTTTAAATCAAATAAAATCACATAAAATCAAAGATATTGATAACCAAAGATTTTTTAATGATTTCAGGTTCCAATGGACAGCTAGTACCTTATCAAACTCGTATCAAATGAATTATGTGCAAAAAATATTGAAATAAAGCAAATTTGGAAAGATTTAATGGAAGAATCAAATCAAATTCAAGGGCATTGATAGAGCAAGATTTGAACCAAAAATGCTACCCTAATCCAATGTACAATGCATAAGAAAGCATAAGGCACGAGAATCAGGGTTAGAGGTCAAGTGTGGAGGCAGAACCAACTTTGCAAAAATCACAAAAAAGCTTGAGATCGAAATCAAGGTTGGAGGCATTTTTAAGAGTTGAGATGTATCCCAATCGCTTCCTGGCAACGCACACAAGCTATCCCAATCCAAACCAGGCATTCTGAGACCCTCATACGCGCTGTAGGTCCTTCATAAAACCGCCCTGTTCTTGACTTCGTATTTCTCAATTTAGGCATGGTTGATATGAATTGATAACATATTATGAATCTACAAACCATTTGCAAGCATTTGGTATCATTCAATTGCGTTTTCGTGACCTGTAACGAGACCTACCATTATTAGGGTTTCGTCTTTTGTTTTTGGGGTTTTCTGTTTTAGGAGAAATTGGTCCACATGAAGGACATGGTTGTGATCAGGAGGTTATGACGAGTTCAACCATGTTCTTGGAATGTGTTTACATGGTCTGAGGACGATTTTAGGAGGAAGCCATGCTTTTAGCTGTGGATAAAAATCCGTAGGTAATTTTTACAGTTTTGGAGGAAGGGGATGATGAGTTGTCATCCTCCCATAAGTCCATTAAAAAATAACGCGCGTTTTTTATGTTTGCTGGAAATTAACTTTGTTTTTATATATTATATTTCATTTGCATTGTTATAACAAAAACAACAACACGCCCCAGCGCTCAACACATCAGCGTTTAAGGCATTCCAAAGTTGGAGGTCAGGGGTTCGACCCCTGCCTCCAACATATTGCATTTTCTTGGTATTTTTCAGGTGATTGGGTGCACGCATAGGCCAGACTTCCATCATACTCCCTCACCAATCCAAGCGCCAGATGGCTAAAGGGACAGATCTGGTGGTCAAATATTGAAGGTCCACCAAGGAGCCAGTCAACGCGCCTACACAGGATCCCAAAAGTCCACATGGGTCAGCATCAATTGGGCCAACGAATTGCTTTCCACACCCTCCAATCTCAGACCCACTCTGTCTTTTCTTTATATTTTATTTATTTAATTGCTTTATTTTATTTAATTAATTTCTAACCAATAATAATTTTTTTCTTTTTATTTAAAAAATCACAAACATATCATTTTGTCCAATTAAAGTTAAGAACTTTATTTTTCTTTAATAAATTTTAATTAATTAGTTAGGTTTTTAATTTTAGGAAACTTTGATTTATTTTGTAAATATTTAAAATTAATTAGAAATCATTTAGGTTTTAATTCTAATTTAATTATTTTATTTTCTTTCCTAAAATAATAAAAACTCCAAAAAACATGTCATTTATTATTTTTTCCATTTAATTAAATTAATTTAGTTATTTAATTTAGAATTCAATTCTTTTCTTAAAATAAAAACAACAAAAAATGGCATTTTCTTTTAAAAGGGTCAAAACCCTAATTGTGCATTCGATTTAACTTCGTGTCGCGCTTTATTTATTTTTATCCATATTGATGTATCTGTTTCCGGTATGTAATAGATAATTAGGACATTTTATTTATTTACTGCTTTATTTTATTTTATTTTCAAAGGGTTGCTTTAGGAGATGTAAATACCCGACGCCTTGTAATTTAATTTCCACATTTTAATTCCGCAAATTATAACTGCTAGATGTTTGATAATAGGGTTTGCATGACAAGACTGAATGTTTAATCTTAAAATCAAATTAGATCACCCTTAACATGTGCAAAGATAAAAATAACTGAAAACGACACATTCACACATGCACACTCTTAGGGTACACCCCACTTGGTTGCCTTTGTATACGATCATTGAGTATAGGTTATTTTAGAGGTCGCCCTCTTTTCTAAAATATCATAATTGCCTCGAAACGGTTGCCTCGGATATTGTTGCCTCAAACAAATGATCTAAGACATTAGGGTTATCGCTAAGGCGTCCTAACATTGCTTTAGTGCCGTATGTCCCTCATTTTAATTGACCCTCAAACTCCAACGACGGTGCTACCTACTCATTAATAGTGGGATATCATTGTCTAAAGGAAATTAGCATAGAACGATTCCTTTTTCGAGTAGGTAGATTAGTTCTTAAATACTTGCTCATCCAAAACAAAATTTTCACACTTACAATCCTTTTCAAACAAAGTTTTCAAAAACACTTCATTACACTCTTGAGGATAGAAGCAGGAGTTAAATCAAAGTTAAAAACAAAAACTTTTCAAAACCCACAAGCACAAAGAAAACATTTTGAAAATGATGAGCAAGTACCTAAGAGCCCGTAGATAACTACAGATAGAAAGGTTGCTAATACCTTCCCTTTCTATAAATCTACCCCCCCGTACTCAGAAATATCTCGAAAAAAAGAATTTTTCTGTGCTTTTTTCCTTTCCTTGTTGGATAAAATAAAAGTCGGTGGCGACTCTTCCTTACCGCGACATTTTGCAAAAACAAACGCAAAATGCAAACCAGCATTCCATAAAACAGTCAGTTCTTCCCACCGTATCACAGAACTGGCGACTCTGCTGGGGACACTTATAAGTGGGGTGTACCTTAGGAATAGTTCATAATGTTTTCAATTGCTTGATTTGTATGCTTTATCTTTGTGGGTTTGAATCGGAGTTACTATAGATCCTAACCCGTATCTAGGGAACACCCTTTAGGTAAGTAGCAATAAACTGTGAGGGAACTGTACGACGTAGACCGATACGGTTGAAGTAGTAGCTATGTTAGTGTGGCACTTTAGTTTGTACCAATATCCCTTGTGGCACAACGAGGAGAATATGGGTCTTCTAAAGGGTCATTAAGCACCAACTGACCTTAGAACCTATAATTGACCAACTTGGCCATAGAACAGTAGCAGTATGCTACACTCATTGAGACCAAACTATCGTGATGATTCCGGCTGCAAGAAAAGGTTGCCAAACGGGAATTATGACAAATCGAGGGTGGTCAATGATATTGAGATCCTCTAGAACCCGGTTACTATTTTTAGGACAGGTTTGAACTAACTAAATTAAAAGAGGGTAATACCTAAACTCCTTGCCAGCCTAAAATCTAAGGGCTATATGTGTGACTTGTATGCCCTTACCATGTTTGCTATTTATGGATACTTGTGGTGGGTTTTCTATCATGACATCATGCATCATGACATTGCATGCATCTTGCATTGGACTAACCCATTTCAAAGACAGAGGGGATTCATCTTTGTTCTGTTTTGTAGGTTATGGCACCCATGCGTAGAAACACTATTCGGATCAGCTTTGTCCAGGTTCCTACTCAGCTTAGAGATTTGGTTTCCAAAGTGCCAGATACTTCCTCCTTTATCAGAAGACATGGGCACCTCCTTGGTTTGGTCACTTCCAAATTAGACGAGCAGATGATGAGTGTTTTGTGCCAGTTCTTTGATCCATTATACCACTGCTTCACATTCCCAGACTATCAGTTAGTCCCTACTCTGGAGGAGTTCTCTGATCTACTTGGTATCTCTATTTTAGAGCAGACCCCATTTACAGGTTGGGAGAAATTCCTTAGGCCGAAAGAGATTTCTTCGGCCCTCCATCTGACAAAGGCTGGGGTAATGTCAAACTGGGAGACTCGAAGTGGGACAAAAGGCTTCTTGGCTAAATTCTTGGTTGATCGGGCTAATCAGTTCTGGGATAGTCTAGACTTTCAGGCATTTGAAGACATTCAGGCTCTTCTCATATATGGTTTGGTGTTGTTTCCTAACTCAGATTCTTTCATTGATGTGAATGCGGGGAAGATTTTCATGTCTGGTAATCCTGTGCCCACTCTCTTGGGTGACATTATGCACTCTCTTTATGCCCGTACTGCTAAGAAATGGGGAACCCTCATGTGTTGTGCACCATTGCTGGTGAGATGGTTTATTTCTCACCTCCCCAAATCAGTTCTGAAGAACAAGGAAGGCATGGGTTAGGCCTACATAATTATGTCTCTCTCTCATAATGACATCATCTAGAGTACTAAGGACATGGAAGAAGTGGCTATTATTGATCGCTGTGGGGAATACCCCAATGTTCCACTACTTGGAGTTCGAGGAGGGATTACCTATAACCCTTGTTTGGCCTTACATCAGTTTGGGCGAGCTCGGAGGGAAGGACCTCATGAGTTGCTGATGCCAAGTATTGTCTTTGACTTCCAAGGGGATAGTGACGAGCATCGCCGCAGGTTCATACGAGCTTGGTATAGAGTGCACCGGTCTGATCCATGAGTTATGGATGAAGACCTCTCTTCTAATGGAACCATACCTCCGATGGGTTCGAATCTGTGCCCAAAAGCTGGGAATGCCGTACGAAGCTGTCTTGCCTGTGATTGTTAAGGTTGCTGATGAAGAAGGGGTTCCACCTACCATCTTCCACCCATACATGCCAACTGACATTGGGGCATTAAAGAGGTCTTGGATGCAGCTAAGAGAAGAGCGGGATACTTACAGAGAAAAGTATCATGAGCAGGAGCGGAAGATTCTAAAGCTTACAAGACAGCTGGAAAATGAGAAGGTCCTCAATGACTATGTCAGCACAGGAGGCAAACGACCATGGGAGCGCTGATGTCTTTTGTTATTTCTAGTTTTGATTTACTATTTCAGTTTTTCTTTTTGTAACGCCTTAAAGGCATTTATCAAACATTGTTTCAAGTTTATCTAATAAAAGTGTGTTTCATTTTGGTTTACGAATTTGAATCTCCAAAGTCTTTGAAATCATATCATACACATTTCATTCCATGCACCTCATTACAGGTACCCATTACAGGTCTCTTATCTTCTTCGCTGTTTATTTCAACACATCATGTCTTCTGAAACATCAACTGAACAAGCTATCAAGGCTCTGCAATCTCAAAACGCCCAGTTCCAGGAAATGTTCATGAACCTGGCTAAGGGTCAGCAAGATCTGAAGACTCTTATCTTGAAGGATAAGAAGAAAAAGAAGAAGAAGACGGTCCTCTTGAATATGGGTCGCAGATTCGGAAACAATTTGTGAGAAGAGGTTGATTTGACTCACTCATCTGGAGGGGGAGAAAACCAAGAAGAAAGGAGGGCTCCTAGCCCTGTGGTTTCTGACAACGAGACTGACTTTGATGAATACCAGTATCCTCCTGCTGAGGATAGGTATAAATAACTTGAAGAACGGTTGAGCGCAATGGAGGTCCAGAAAGTCCCTGGTCTGGACTTTGGAGATTTGGGTTTGTCATCTGGGGTGGTGATTCCCCACAAGTTTAAAGCACCAATCTTTGCTAAATACGACGGGTCTCCTACCCAAAGCTATACCTCCGTTCATATGTTAGAAAGATTCAACCATATACCGCTGACAAGAACCTCTGGATCCACTTCTTTCAAGATAGTATTTCAGGGACTCAACTTGAATGGTTTTACCAACTGGAAGGAGATAGTGTCCGTAATTGGGAGGACTTGGTTGTTGCTTTCTACAAGCAGTACCAATACAATGCCGACCTCGCTCCCACGCGTACCCAACTTCAGGGTATGTCTATGGGTGCGAGCGAAGGATTCAAAGACTACGCTCAGAAATGGAGGGACCTTGCTGGAAGAGTATAACCCCCACTGGCTGACAGGGAGTTAGTAGATATGTTTCTAGGGACCTTGTCTGGTCCGTATTTCAACCATCTCATTGGAAGTTCATCATCCGGGTTTACTGAGCTGATTATGACCGGGGAAAGAGTTGAAGTCGGTATCAAGAGGGGTAAAATACAGAAGGGTGCTTCATCAGGTACCGAGAAGAAGCCTTTTAAGAAGGAATCCAACGCAGTTTACAACGCAAAGATCCATAATAAACCTGAGCGCCGCAAAGCACTCAATGCAATGGTTATATTAAGACTTGCTATTGCTCCTCAACGTAACAATCAGCCAAAGGCCGAGAGGCCACGAAAACAATTCACTCAGCTTCATATGACCCTGTCTCAGATTCTGCCGCAGTTATTGAAGACCAACTTGGTGATTCCGAAGGAAGCCACGAAGAATCCCAACACTACATCACCGATGTACAATCCAAACGCCCCCTGTGCTTTTCACTTTGATAGCCCGGGGCATGATACGAATGATTGTTGGGTTTTGAAGAATAAGGTACAAGACTTGATTGATGCTAAGGACATTGAGTTCGAAGTGCCTGAAAGGCCTAATGTTGTGACTGCTCCTATGCCCAAGCATGGAGTGAATGCTGTAGATGAAGACTCGTTTGTGGTTTCCGTGAAAGACATTGTTACTCCATTGATGACTGTGAAGAAGAACCTTCTATTAGCCGGTTTATTTCCGGGCTGTGACGAAGGTTGCCATCTGTGTGCCGTTCTACCTACTGGTTGCCATCTTTTGAAGTCAAGTGTCCAACGCCTGTTGGATAATAAAGAAATTCTGTTTGAGAATACTTTTGTTCCTTTGGTTCCTACTGAAGAAGTTTCTATAATCACCATTTTCAACAATTCTTCCAAGGCTTCCTCGAGAAAGCCTGTTAGAATTACATTTGTTCCAAGAATCGCTCCCTTGATCATTACTGTTCCTGGGCCTATCCCCTATACGTCAGATAAAGCTGTCCCATGGCACTACGGGGCTAACGTATATTATCACAGGGCTAAACAAGACTTAAGTGATGAAGAGGCTGATACTGACATCAGTAATATTGTTGGATCTAGTAAAGTCACCAGCAGCGGAAGACTTTTCTCCCCTCAGATCTCTCCACCAACTGTTCGGAAGCCTGTTGTTATTACACCTACCAGTGCACCTGCTACTGTTCCTGTTCATGTTCCAATTCTTACCCCTGTTGCTGAGTCATCTGACACTCGGGGCAAAGGAACCACCGGTGAGCCTGCCCGGACGGAGGCACCAAAGACGATTACTATTGAAGCCTCTAGACAGGAGATAGAGGAGATTTTAAAGATCATCAAGAAATACGACTACAATGTAGTCGAATAGCTGAGGAAAACCCCATCGAAGATCTCTATGTTGTCCTTATTATTGTGTTCAGAGGCCCATGCTAAGGCTCTGATTGCTTTCCCGAAGACTGCGCATGTGCCGCAAGAGACATCAGCTGATCAGTTTAAAGATTGTGTGGCTAGTATGACTGCTGATAATGGGTTGGGTTTCTCCGATACCGACTTGACTGCTAAGGAGAAGAATCATAATGATGCCCTGCATGTCTCCATTGAGTGCAAGGGCACTACTCTAGCTTACGTGTTGGTGGATACTGGGTCATCGCTGAATGTTTTACCCAAGAAAGCTCTACACCGATTAGACTGTGAAGGGTTGGAGCTGAAACTAAGCAACATTGTTGTTAGGGCCTTTGATGGGTCCAAGAGAATGGTGCACAGAGAAGTGGATATTCCAGTGAAGGTTGGTTCTCAGGTCTTCGCATCTACATTATATGTGACGGACATTCGGCCATCTTATTCTTGTTTGTTGGGTTGCCCGTGGATCTACAAAGCTGGGGCAGTAACTTCTACGCTCCACCAAATGCTAAAATACCCAGTGAAATGGAAAATTGTGACGGTACGAGGAGAAGAGGAGTACATGGTAAGCCACCTCAACTCGTTCCGATATGTAGAGATGGATGGGGAGTTCATTGAGACCCCGTTTCAACATTTTGAGGAAGTGCCCCAGACGCTGGCATCAGCTGAAACTGCTGTTGAAGATCCTCCAATGAAGATGGCTTCCCTAAAGGATGCCCAGGCTGTTGTTGAGAAAGGTGGGTGTTCAAATTGGGGCCAACTCCCTGATTTTGCACATAAGACTAACAAGTTTGGTTTGGGTTTCACTGCAGAAGCTCAAAGGGCTGTTCGGAGTGCACGAATCGGAAGACCTCCCCTGTTTATCAGCAGTTCAGGAGTGAATACAATTGAATACGATGATGAAGAATCTGAGTTTGACAGCTGGATTTACCCAACTGCCGATGGTAGACTAAACAATTAGACGGCAAAGGACTTCGTGCCAATTTCTTTTATTACCCAGTAATGAGACTTTTGTTTTAAGTTTGTAACAGTCAATTTTTGAACTTTATGGCCCGGTGCCTTGCCCGAGACACCGTGGCTTTGTTTGTGAGGGCTTTGTATTTGTCATCTCCATATATCATCAATAAAAGCATTGGAAGTTTTCTTGCATTACAAATTTTGCGCTCCTTGTTTTTTCTTTTTTACGCCTTATCAAACAGCTATTTGTCTTGCACACACTCACATATACAGGTCTACATCTACTCTGGATCCCACTGATAACGACTCTGCTACTGCCAGTTATGACTTCGAAAATCCGATCAACCAAGCCGAGGACGAAGGTGAGGACGATTGAGAAGTGCCTGGGGAACTTGCTAGACTATTGCTTCAAGAAGAGAGGGCCATACTACCTCCAAGCCACCAATTCTGATGCCTCCAATTGCAGGAAGACCGTTGAGCTTATACTTAAAAGTGCTGGATAATACAAAGAGGTGTGCTGGGGAAGCATGACGAGTCTGGCCGAAAAGAGTATGCTATTTACTGCTTTAGCAAAAAGTTTACCGACTGTGAGACCTAATACTCACTGCTTGAGAGAACTTGCTGCGCTTTGGCATGGGCTGCTCGCCGGCTGAGACAGTACATGCTGGTTCATACTACCCTTTTGATACCAAAAGATGTGAACATCCTGACAGCTCCTTGGCCTTTTGCAATGTGGGGCATCGACGTGATTGGTGAGATCAGACCTACGACATCTAAAGGGCATCGTTTCATCTTGGTAGCTATTGATTACTTTACGAAGTGGGTTGAAGCAGCTTCCTTTGCTACCGTAACCAAGAACATCGTGGCACGGTTTATTCGGCACAATCTGATATGTCGGTATGGTGTACCCGAGAGGATCATTACGGACAATGGCACAAATCTCAATAACAAGATGATCACCGAACTCTGCAAGCAGTTCAAGATACAGTATCACAACTCTTCTCCTTACCGGCCGAAGATGAATCGGGTTGTAGAAGCGGCTAATAAGAACATTAAGAAGATTGTGCAGAAGATGATGGTGACGTACAAAGACTGGCACGAGATGTTACCATTTGCTCTTCATGGGTACCGTACCTCGACACAGACATCAACAGGGGAAACACCCCATTCCTTGGTATATGGCATGGAGGCCGTCTTGCCCATTGAAGTTCAGATACCCTCTCTTCAGATTATGAAGGGTGCAGGTTTGAGCGAAGATGACTGGATTCAGACCCGACTCGATCAACTGAACTTAATTGATGAAAAGAGACTTACTGCTATTTGTCATGGTCAGACGTATCAAAAGCGGATGATCAAGGCATTTAACAAGAAAGTCAGACGACAAGAGTATCAAGTTGGGGACCTGGTTATCAAGCGCATCATACTGCCATAAGGTGATCCCAGGGGCAAATGGACCCCTACTTATGAAGGGCCATTTGTGGTTAAGAATATTTTCTCAGGAGGAGCTATGATTCTAACCACCATGGATGGTGACGAACTTCCTCACCCCGTCAATGCAGACATAGTGAAAAAATACTACGCATAATCGAAGACCCGCTATGTTGACTGGCCTAGGCAAAAATAAGGGCTTCCCGACGAACCAAAAGGGTTCGGGCAAAAATAAGGGATGAAAATGAAAAAAGCTGTACACCCGGCAAGTCGAAAACCTGAAAAGGCGGCTCGGGAAAAAATGGGTATCCCGGTGGACTGAAAACCCGAAAGGGCGGTCCAGGCAAAAATTAGGGATCAAAGCGTAACACTATGTCTCATTGGATCACCTACAACCAGACTTCGGTATCGACTATCAAGCTCGGACGACACTAATCAATCTGATCTACCTTCAACCAATTAGCAAAGTGATGAGATGCTCGAGGATATAAAGACAATAGCAGAGTTGGAACCCAGTGGGATTGTTCACATAGCTATTTTGTTTTCACAAATTGTATAAATTCTAATTGTTCGGCGGCATTCTCTTACTAGGACGTCAGCCTCTTGTACAACAACGCCTATTTACAGGCCAAACTTCAAAATCAATACAATTCATCTTCAAAGAAATTTCAAACTGTTTTTCCTTTATCTATTTTGTTTTGCAAAGAACGTCCAATGTTCATTTTTGATATATGCATTTGACATTAATTGCTGCTCATGAATATTTACGTGCGAAACAAAAGACGATTACTTGTAATATCAGAAACAGGGGCAAATAAGATTTGTCCAAGCTTTACAGTTGCTCTATCCACCAGGTACAAAGGTAAGTTCAGCTGAAGAATATGACCGAGGTAATTTCACTCTCCGCGGAGTAAGAAAAGGACAGTAATGTTAACTCTCCCCAGCTGAGACTCACAACCGCGAATGAAGCGGTAATGTTCTCCCCAAGCAGAGTTTATCTACCATCAGCACTGAAAGGTCTTATTATCCCCAGCGGAGTATAAAAAGATAAATATCCCCAGTGCAATCTGAAAAAGCTTCCCCAGTGAAGTTTGGAGAATCATCCCCTGTAGATCCTAAAAGGTTATCCCTAGTGAAGTTGCAACGAAAGATCATCCCCAGCGGAGTTCTTTCCTTTCACAAACATAAATTCAATTCCCAACAGGATTCAGTATCACCAGCAACGGTAACTCATCCCCAACAGAGTTTATCAGTGGAATCCTCAGCAGAGCATCTCTTCCCCACAGAGTAATCTCCTCATCAGTTTATTCCCCAACGGAGTTATCCTCTCCTGCAGGTTTATTCTCACAATCATCTTCATTCGCTATCCCCGGCGGAAACGAAGAATTCAACTCTTTTCTCCAGCAGCTATCCGAGATTTATTTTCCCCAGCTAAAAACATTACATTTCCATACATCATGACGCATGCATATACGCATCATACAACACAATCTCATTTATTTTGAGAACATCATTGCCTGATACATATCATGCATTACATAAAACTAACCTTTACCTTTCAGGAAGGATGCGGTTAAGTTCTCATAAAATTCAAAGCGTTGAAGCTTTTACCTCAGTCGAATTACTGACAAGTTCTTAAATCTCAACAGAGTTTTTCTCAGTTGAATTACAGACAAGGTCCTAAATCTCCATAATTTTCCTCCGTCGAATTACAGACAGGTTCCTAAATCTCAGCAGAGTTTTCTCAGTTGAATTATGGGCGAGTTCTTAAATCTCGATGAAGATGTTTCCCTCAGTCGAATTACTGACAAGTTCTTAAATCTCAACATAGTTTTTCTCAGTTGAAGTACAGACAAAGTCCTAAATCACTACAAAGTTCCTCCGTTGAATTATAGACAATTCCTAAATCTCAGCAAAGTTTTCTCAGTAGAATTACAGGGGAGTTCTTAAATCTCGATGAAGATGTTTCCCTCCAGTCGAATTATTGAAAAGTTCTTAAATCTCAACAGAGTTTTTCTCAAGTTAAATTACAGACAAGGTCCTAAATCTTGACAAAGTTCCTCCGTTGAATTACAGATAGTTCCTAAATCTCAGTAGAGTTTTCTCAGTTGAATTACGGGCGAGTTCTTAAATCTCGATGAAGATGTTTCCCTCCAGTCGAATTACTGACATGTTCTTAAATCTCAAAAAAGTTTTTCTCAAGTTGAATTACAGGCAAGGTCCTAAATCTCGACAAAGTTCCTCCGTCGAATTACAGATGAGTTCCTAAATCTCAGCAGAGAAGTTTTCTCATTTGAATTACGGACATGTTCTTAAATCTCAATGAACATGTTTCCCTCCAGTCGAATTACTGACAAGTTCTTAAATCTCAACAGAGTTTTTCTCGGTTGAATTACAGACAAGGTCTTAAATCTCGACAAAGTTCCTCCGTTGAATTACAGACAGGTTCCTAAATCTCACAGAGAAGTTTTTTCTCAGTTGAATTACGGGCGAGTTCTTAAATCTCGATGAAGATGTTTCCCCCTCAGTTGAATTACGGACAAGTTCCTAAATCTCGACACCCCAGTCGAATTACGGGCAAGTTCCTAAATCTCAACAAAGATCAGACTTCCCCAGCGAAATCTTCCCTAACAGCAGGTATGCAAGCTCTCGCTAAGGAATATCTTATGCGATCGACACTCCTTCAGATGGAATCTTTAAGCCCATCCTCCTGGCAGAAATCTCCAAATGGCATCTGTAAGCCCATTCCCGACATCGCAAGGCTAATACCACTTCATGCGAGTGCAAATTTCTGGGCACTCTAGTGTTCAATCATCTTCCACCTTCGGATCACGAAAGGCATGAAAGCCAATCTACATCCACAGGTTTAAGAAGATTTAACAGGGGAAGCTGTTGTACCCAAAAATTTCCCTCCCATATTTCTCCAAACATTGCAAGAAAAATCTCCAAGTGGCTCAAGGTTGCTCAAGGGTTGGTCAGACAAGCTCTCTCCTAAGATAGTCTACCCCAAATTAGGGTTTTGTGTTGCATCAAGATCCTTGAGTCCAAATGACCTCAAGTGCTCCCCAATGTCCTAATATGTTCTCAAGATCATCCATGTCAAATTTCAAGCCTTGCAGAGGAAGTTTGCCCAGTCAATTGCTCAAAGGTCCAAAAATCGACTATGCTTAGGCAAAAGTCAACTGTGACCTACATACAGTCAAACTTCAAGATTTTTTGTAAAAATTCTAATTTTGAATAATATTTCATCATTTGATCAAGGGTTGATCATGATTCATCAAGAATTGCTCAAAATTCATCAAGATTCAAAAGTTGCTAAATTAGGGTTTTGTAGGAAAAGTCAACCCAACTTTGACCAAGCATAAATTTCTCATACTTTATGAGAAATGACCCATCCAAAGCCCATTTTTAATAGTATGAAATTACCTACAATCCATATTCATACCCCAAGATCAAAATATGCACTCACAAGAAGTTATGGATTTTGACATTATAGGTCATTTTTGAAAGTCAACAAAAACAATTTTTTGTCAAAGCTTCTAACTTGAGCATGGAATATCAAAATGAGATGAGACCAAAAGGGTTGATTAGAGGACATCTCAATATTTCTAAAAAGTCCAAGAACACCTCAAAAAGTTCAAAACTGAAGAAGTTATGCATTGTTGAAGTTGGACCTTTTTGCAAAATTTCCAAAAGTCAACTATCCCCAAAACATCAAATTTTGCCAAATGGGCCCATTCTTTTTCACTTGTTTTGAGTTTTCCCTATTACTCACGTGCTCTAGCTTTGGCCATGTGTCCATATATTATTTTTATTATTTAATTTGATTTTTTTATTTGAATTAATTCATTTTAAATCAAATAAAATCACATAAAATCAAAGATATTGATAACCAAAGATTTTTTAATGATTTCAGGTTCCAATGGAAAGCTAGTACCTCATCAAACTCGTATCAAATGAATTATGTGCCAAAAAGATTGAAATCAAGCAAATTTGGAAAGATTTAATGGAAGAATCAAATCAAATTCAAGGGCATTGATAGAGCAAGATTTGAACCAAAAATGCTACCCTAATCCAATGTACAATACATAAGCAAGCATAAGGCACGAGAATCAGGGTTAGAGGTCAAGTGTGGAGGCAGAACCAACTTTGCAAAAATCACAAAAAAGCTTGAGATCGAAATCAAGGTTGGAGGCATTTTTAAGAGTTGAGACGTATCCCAGTCGCTTCCTGGCAACGCACACAAGCTATCCCAATCCAAACCAGGCATTCGCAGGCCCTCATACGCGCTGTAAGTCCTTCATAAAACGACCATGTTCTTGATTTCGTATTTCTCAATTTAGGCATGGTTGATATGAATTGATAGCATATTCTGAATCTACAAACCATTTTCAAGCATTTGGTATCATTCAATTGCGTTTTTGTGACCTGTAACGAGACCCACCATTATTAGGGTTTCGTCTTTTGTTTTTGGGGTTTTCTATTTTGGGGGAAATTGGTCCACATGAAGGACATGGTTGTAATCAGAAGGTTATGACGAGTTCAACCATGTTCTTGGAATGTGTTTACATGGTCTGAGGACGATTTTAGGAGGAAGCCATGCTTTTAGCTGCGGATAAAAATCCGCAGTTAATTTTTACAGGTTTTGGAGGAAGGGGATGATGAGCTGTCGTCCTCCCATAAGTCCATTCAAAAATAACGCGCGTTTTTTATGTTTGCTGGCAATTAACTTTGTTTTTATATATTATATTTCGTTTGCATTGTTATAACAAAAACAACAACACACCCCAGCGGTCAACACATCAGCGTTTAAGGCATTCCAAAGTTGGAGGTCAGGGGTTCGACCTCTGCCTCCAACATATTGCATTTTCTTGGTATTTTTCACGTGATCAGGTGCGCGCATAGGCTAGACTTCCATCATACTCCCTCACCAATCCAAGCGGCAGATGGCCAAAGGGTCAGATCTGGTGGTCAAATATTGAAGGTCCACCAAGGAGCCAGTCAACGCGCCTACACAGGATCCCAAAAGTCCACATGGGTTAGCATCAATTGGGCCAACGAATTGCTTTCTACACCCTTAAATCTCAGACCCACTCTCTCTTTTCTTTATATTTTATTTATTTATTTAATTGCTTTATTTTATTTAATTAATTTCTAACCAATAACAATTTTTTTCTTTTTATTTAAAAAATCACAAAAATATCATTTTGTCCAATTAAAATTAAGAACTTTATTTTTCTTTAATAAATTTTAATTAATTAGTTAGGTTTTTAATTTTAGGAAACTTTGATTTATTTTGTAAATATTTAAAATTAATTAGAAATCATTTAGGTTTTAATTCTAATTTAATTATTTTATTTTCTTTCCTAAAATAATAAAAACTCCAAAAAACATGTCATTTATTATTTTTTCCATTTAATTAAATTAATTTAGTTATTTAATTTAGAATTCAATTCTTTTCTGAAAATAAAAACAACAAAAAATGGCATTTTCTTTTAAAAGGGTCAAAACCCTAATTGTGCATTCGATTTAACTTCGCGTCGCGCTTTATTTATTTTTATCCATATTGATGTATCTGTTTCCGGTATGTAATAGATAATTAGAATATTTAATTTATTTACCGCTTTATTTTATTTTATTTTCAAAGGGTTGCTTTTGGCGATGTAAATACCTGACGCCTTGTAATTTAATTTCCGCATTTTAATTCTGCAAATTATAAATTCAAGATGTTTGATAATAGGGTTTGCATGACAAGACTGAATGTTTAATCTTAAAATCAAATTAGATCACCCTTAACATGTGCAAAGATAAAAATAACTGAAAACGACACACTCACACATGCACACTCTTAGGGTACACCCCACTTGGTTGCCTTCGTATACGGTCATTGAGTATAGGTTATTTTAGAGGTCGCCCTCTTTTCTAAAAGATCATAATTGCCTCGAAACGGTTGCCTCAGATATTGTTGCCTCAAACAAATGATCTAAGACATTAGGGTTATCGCTAAGGCGTCCTAACATTGCTTTAGTGCCGTATGTCCCTCATTTTAATTGACCCTCAAACTCCAACGACGGTGCTACCTACTCATTAATAGTGGGATATCATTGTCTAAAGGAAATTAGCATAGAACGATTCCTTTTTCGAGTAGGTAGATTAGTTCTTAAATACTTGCTCATCCAAAACAAAATTTTCACACTTACACTCCTTTTCAAACAAAGTTTTCAAAAACATTTCATTACACTCTTGAGGACAGAAGCAGCAGTTAAATCAAAGTTAAAAACAAAAACTTTTCAAAACCCACAAGCACAAAGAAAACATTTTGAAAATGATGAGCAAGTACCTAAGAGCCCGTAGATAACTACGGATAGAAAGGGTGCTAATACCTTCCCTTTCTATAAATCTACCCCCCGTACTCAGAAATATCTCGAAAAAAAGGAATTTTTTTGTGCTTTTTTCCTTTCCTTGTTGGATAAAATAAAAGTCAGTGGTGACTCTTGCTTACCGCGGCATTTTGCGAAAACAAACGCAAAATGCAAACCAGCATTCCAAAAAACAGTCAGTTCTTCCCACCGTATCACAGTATGCACAAAAGTGGAGGGATCTCGTTGGTAGGGTCCAACCACCACTCACTAACAGAGAATTAACTGACATGTTCATGGGTACATTAACTGGCCCATTTTTCAACTTATTAATTGGCAGTTCCTCATCTGGTTTCACCGAGTTAATACTAACTGGTGAAATGGTAGAAAACTACATTAAGAGTGGAAAAATCCCAATGACATCTGCTTCCACTTCCAACATTGTAAAGAAGCCTTTCCCTCGAAAAAAAGGAAGCAGATGTTGTGTATGAGTAAAGGGCCCACGCCAAGAAGAATCATCGACCCTCTTTCAATGCTGTGTTAATATCCAACCCTCCATCTCCTCAAAGGCAATCATTCAACAATCAACAACCCGAAATTCCACGAAGACAATTCACAAAGATTAGCATGTCACTATCCCAAGCCTTGCAACATCTGTTGAAAGCCAATCTAGTGACACTGCGTGATCCACCATCCAATCTGAACACCTCATCACTGAAATACAATCTAAATTCCAAGTGCGTGTATCATTCAAACAGTCTTGGGCATGAAACCGATCAGTACTGGGCTCTGAAAAATAAGATTCAAGATCTGATAGACAATAAGACAATTGAATTTGATCCCCCTACTACTCCTAATGTGATATCTGCACCGATGTCGAACCATGGCAAAGGTGTTAATGCAATTGATGATACCATTTATGTTTCCTCCATCGAAGACTTAATAACTCCGTTAACTATTGTGAAAGATAACTTTTTAAGAGCCGAGGTGTTCCTTGGCTATTCTAAAGATTGTATCTACTATGATCAACAAGTGAGTGGGTGCAAACGATTGAAGGAAGGTGTGCAACGCTAGGTAAATAGTCGCGAGATTCTGTTTGAAAATATTCCTGCCATCAAGAGTTTGACCAACAGAATTGAAGACTTGTCTGTATTAACAATTTCCAATATGCCTTTTAGGATCCCCTCAAAGGGTCCTATTAGGATTTCAAATGAACCAACCATCACCCATTTAATAATCACTGTCGCTGGGCCCATCCCCTATTCCTCTGACAAAGAAGTTCCATGGAACTATGGTGCTGAGGTTTATTACCACGGGATAAAATAAGATTCTTGGATCGACGAAAATAAAGATGATGTCACCAACATTGTAGGTTCTAGTAAAGTGACGAGAACAAGGAGGATCTTTTCTTCTGATATTTCACCACCCGTTGCTATAATGATTCCCGCCCGCATAACCAATAACAAATCCAGTACCAACACTAAAGACAAAGAGAGAGAAGGTGAGTTTGCTAGGATAGGGGCACCTACCAAAGATGCTAATGTTGAAGAACCCTCCAATCAAGAGATGGAGGAAATCCTAAAAATCATAAAGAAAAGTAACTTTAAAATAGTGGAGCAGCTGGGGCAAACCCCTTCCAAAATTTCCATGCTGTCATTATTACTTTGCTCGGATGTTCATGCCTAAGCCCTGATCAAGTTCTTGAAGAAGGCCCACGTGCCCCAAGAAACCACTGCTGACCAGTTTGAGAATTATGTGGCAAGATTAACGGCCGATAATGGATTAGGATTCTCTGACGCTGATCTGACTCCTATGGGAAGAAATCATAACAAAGCCTTACATATCTTTGTTGAATGCAAGGGAACCACCCTAGCTCATGTCTTAGTTGATACTAGCTCATCGTTAAATATGCTACACAAGGGTGATTTGGATCAGTTGGATTGTGAAGGACTGGTTTTAAAGCCAAGCGATATTGCCGTGAGGGCTTTCGATGGGACTAAGAGATTGGTTCATGGAGAGGTGGATCTCCCAATTAAAGTTGGCTCACAAACTTTCAAATCTACCTTTTACATAATGGACATACGTCCCACCTATTCTTGTCTGCTTGGGCGCCCTTGGATCCATGGGGTAGGGGCAGTGACATCCACCCTTCATCAAAAACTAAAGTATCCAGTCAAAGGGAAAATAGTTACTGTTAGCGGTGAAGAAGAATTTATGATGAAAATGGATGGCGAATTCATAGAAACTCCATGCTAGGCCTTTGAAATTGTTCCTCCTATGGTTGCCGCCACCAAAGCCTCATCAAACATGTCAAAAGCTGATAAAGTTGTACCAAGAATGATTTCGCTCAAGGATGCCCGTGCCGTGGTCAAGGAGGGAGACTGTACTGTCTGGGGCCAGCTTCCCGACATCTCATTTAAAAAAGACAAATTCAGATTGGGTTTCACCATTCAAGTTCAAAAAGAGGTTAGGCGCGCTTGCGTGGGAAAGATACTTCTCCACATCAGAAATCATGAAGTAAATGCTGTAGGAGATTCTGATGATGAATGCCCTTTTGAAGAATGGATATACCCTACTTGTAGCGGTAGAAATGTTTAAGGCTAAGCCATGGGATTGACTAGACTTGTACAAATCAAAATAAAATCGCCACTGCACTTTATTATTTCCAAAGGAATGGGAAAAGAGCGAATAACCCAAAAAAAAGGGGGGAAAGATTCAAGGTAAGGGGGTTAGTTATGTAAAGGGAAGGTATTAGCACCCTAAACATCTACAGTACTCCGCAGGAACCCATTTGTAAAATCTGTATATTTTGGCTATAAAAATGTTTTATAAAAAATGGATGGTGGAGGTAAGAAAAGAAATATATATTTATGGTCTTTTGCACTCGCTACGGTTGCGAACCTTTAGTGCCTATGTACCACCTTTCGTGCAATAGGGGATCAGGTTACAAGCAATTCCTGTTTTAAAAATTTTAAAATGTAAGTGTGTTGGTTTAATTTTTATGAGATAAAACATCATCGTCATTGTCCGTATGGAAAACATACCTACTACCCACAATCATGAGAAAGGAGAATTTTCATCATCTCAAAGTGAAGGATATGGATTGGATTTTAAAATCAACAATGCCTCACTCAACACCCAAGTGGAAAATATCTCTCTTCACTACATATTGCAGAAGTATAGTTGTTTGCATCACTACAAGGATTGACAAGAGTCTAATCTTTTGAGAAAGGTTTAAAGATAAAAGCCAAAGTGGCAAAATGGTTTGAAATGAGATTGATTGACTTTTAGTCTTCCCACAAAAAAAAAGTCAAAGTATTATTAAGTTTATTGAAGTTTATTTATGAAAATGTTTTGAAAATGCATGGACCTAAGTCCAAGTTTATTATGAAAGTGGTTCAAGTTAAAAAAAAACAAGAATAGTTTTTCAAAATGAGAGAGAAGATTTTTGAAATTAAAGAAGATGGGAGGAGAAGAAGGGACTATCCTAAAGCATAAGATAAAAGCTAGGGATAAGAACCATCTAACCAACAAGAAGCCAATACTTGACACTATGAGCCAAGATAGAATTCCTATTCTTTGGATTGAAACCAAACAAGCAATGATACTATACCTCTTGAAAGAACCAAAATTACAGTGTATTAAGTCTTCACAAAAATTGGGCAGAGTAACGATTGTATACAAGTAAGTTCCAGATTACAAACAAAGAGTGTAATCACAATAACCTGCACACAAAACAAACAAACAATCCAATGCCTTGAGGTAAACCTCAAGAGCTCCAGACAAAATAATCAGATAAGGTCACAAGGTCTCCAATCATAGGCCAAGGTTTCTAATCCTAAGTCCAAAAAGTTCAATGCTCCATAATAGCAAGGATAGTAACCAAATAGTCCAAGTATCATTAAATATTTTTAGAGTTTATATTGATTATTAGGTGTTTTGAAAAAGAAAAGTAAAGCTCAAGTGAGCAAAAATAAAATTGACAGGAAAGTAAATACTCAAATGAGCAAAGATGAAAATAGCATGAAATATAAATGCTAAAAGTAAATAGTGCATAAAAATAAAAGGGGGTATATAATAAAAATAAAGGATAAAGTCAATTATTAGTGATTAGTGATTAGTTGGATGATCATCTTGAAACTTGCATTTGAAACTCATTAGAGGATTGGTAGAACCAAAGCCTCCACACAACAAGTTGTATTTGCTTTTTGTCAAGTATATAATCCATTTGGAATCCTCAGGTGTACCATTTAATGATCAACGATGTTTAAGTGATCCGCGTTGACCAAAGGTGTGGTAGATCCATTAGAGGATTGGTAGAACCAAAGCCTCCACACAATGAATCTCAAGGTTATTGGATCAAAGAGACCAAATTAACATACTTGGGCTTGCAAACATAAGTTTGGGCCACAAATGATCATTTATTCGAATTGGGACAAAATTTAGCGCTATGTTAAGTAATCGTAAGTGGACTTATATAGAAGTCGCGCCTATTTTGAGGCCGGTCAATAGTAATCTATGCACCATTTGTTTTGAGATATGATATAGAGATCATGCTCCAATATCACTTAGTGCAATAAGAAAGGGATGAGATGAAGAGGGGTGGTTGAGAATACACAAACCACTTTTGAATTAAATTTAATCAAACTATAATTAAAATCATTCATCCATTTTTGTGGAGTTAGACTCAACACCATGGATCCAATGATGTTAATAAAGTTCATGATAAAAAATTTAACCCAAGATCAACCAGAAAATAGTCACAAAATAATATTACATTTAATAATATACAAAAAAGGTAAAAAAATGTTTTAAAATAGAAATAAAATAGAAAAATATCAATTATGTTCAAATTGATCAAGAAATAAAAAGTAAGTCCATAGTAAATTTTTTGGTAATTTTTTAAAGTCAGAAACTATTTTTAAAATTAAAAGAAATGAGTAAAATAAACTAAAAATGATAAAAAATACCAAAGTCAGAAATAAAAAATAAGTGAGATCACCAATATTTGTCACAATATATTTGGATCATTCCATAATATTTCAGAATATAAAAATGCATAAAAGTATTTTAAACATTTAAAACAATTCAAATAAAGTGAAAATTTATAAAAAATACCAAAACACAAAATTAAATTGTGAAAAATAAATCAGAAAGAGAATAATCAAAAATATTTTTCAGAATTTTTTCAGAATTTTTTCAGAATTTTTGGACTAAAAATGAATTTTCTATGATTTGTTGAAGTTTAAAACAATTAAATATAAAAATCAGAAAAGAAAATAAAAACCAAAAAAATATGGGCCATCTGATCAATGTCACAATGCGTTAGTAAACAGATCAAGTGGACCTGGTATGCTGTGCATGTTATAGATTTTAGTGAATAATGCATAGGATCATTAATTAAATCAGATTTTTGAAAAACACAGATGGCGTGCCTTCATTGGTTGGAAGATGACATGTTGGTCATCTTCAACCTCCAGCCAGTCCCAAAACCAGGTTACTCAATATGTAAAATTAGAGCACGAGACCTATGCCATTCGCTTCGTCTCTTCAAGACGAAGACAACCACACGTTCGCGACAAATTTATATAAACTGTAGCTCAAGCAATTTGGAAGGAAAGTTTTGAAATGGTATTTGAAATTTCATGGTCAAAACGTGTTTCCAGTAAAAAATAAGCATTGTGACTAGAACCAGGGCAATGAGAGCATCACAATGATATCAAAATTTTGAAGAATTGATGAAGGAATCTACCTATTGAAGTTGAGTTACAGAGCTCTGAAACTGGACTTCTATGGAGCAATATAGGGCACGATTCTTGAATGTAATTATATGGTTAGCTTCAGGGAAGATCAAGGAAGCTGAATTGATGGAAAAATTTGATTGAAAAAGGCTTGAGAATGGATTTCAAAGTTGATGAATTTTGAGTTATGGAACAAGTTTGGCAGGGTGATTCTGGCTATCCAAGCTTGAGGAAATGAGTGGAGGATGACCCTCTATTTATAGAGAATCAAATGGAATTTCCAAGCGTGTGAAATGATGAAGTTTGGAGGGAAATCGTGTGAAGTTGCGAAAAAGAAAAGTGTGACTTCTAATTTGATTAAAACTCATCCAAAACACTCGTTTTATTGTGCTAAACAATTCTGGAACTTCATTAAACATGTTTAGAGGCATAAACGCGTGGAAAACTTGTGATTAGAAGCCAAAACAAAGATTTCAAAATTTGACTTGAGATGAAACTTCAGTTCCAAGTTACCAACTTCAAAATGATGGCATTCTCAGCTCAAGGGGTCTTAGGGCATGATTCTTGATGCTTTAGAAAGATGAGGTTACAAGCTTTGCAATGGAAAAATAATGCGATCAAATGGATGCTTGAGATGAAAGTTTCATTGAGCCAAAGTTGGAGAGAAAGGGTTGACTTTCCATACTTAGAAATATTTCAAATTTTTCTTCAAAAGTGACCTATAATGTTTTGCATCCAAACATGGCCTTCCACTTGAATTTTGCTCTTGACAAAAAAAGATGGAATGAGATATACCTCTTGAATGACATTTTGGGACTTGAACCATTCAAAATATCTCCAAATTGAGAGAGTTATGAATTGTTTAAGTTTGCAAAAATCATGAAATGACCTATAATCTTTTGTATCCTTAAGGAAACTTCCATCCATTTTCTCACTTTGCACATAAAAGAAGGCATAAATTTCACATCCTCAATATCATTATGGAAAAATAATGGACTAAATGTGATAAAAATTGACCAAGTTATGATCATTTGAAGTCACACATGGAAAATTGGGGATTCATCTGCATGACTTGTAATCTTTCTTCTTCATCAAGTTTCTTCCACATGAAAACTCCTTGGAACTTTTGAAGTGATTTGTTGATAACCCTTTTAATAGAAGGATGTATTTGGAATCACTCAAAATACCAAAATATGAGCAAGATATACTCCTTTGAAGTTCAAAACCCTAGCTCCTAGATCAAGAAACATGCCTTGAGGAACTTTGACAATTTTGAACAAACTTCTTGTACCAACACAAATGCTTTGTAAATATAACTTTTTGAGGATGATAATGAGAACTCATAGCAACCACAACCACTTAAATATCTTTATAATTGATAGAAATATGCATTTGTGACCAATGGGAACAAAGCCTTGTCCAAGCCATTTCCTCCAAAACAAACCCAATGGTGAGGTTTAAACTTCTCAAGCTTTATTGACTAGGGCATGGAAATAAACTCATGAACCCATGGAGAAACGTATTAAATCTCATTGCCTTTACCTATATTAGTAACAAGAAAGACAAACCAATATTGCATTTTATTAATTAAGAGGAGAAATCAAGACAAAAATATTCATGATCACAAAAGAACACAAGTCAAGGTGCTTGATGATTACTCAAAGAGCAAAGCTAAATATAGGGAGGGGAACCAAGAATCCTAATATGATCTTATTGTGAATGAATCAACATGGTATGATGAAGGAATCTTAGGGGCAAAAATTGGGGTACAACAACTGCCCTTATTTAAGCTTCTTATATCCAGAGATACGAAGGTTAAAAATCTTCGTGTCGATGCGATCGAAGATACTTAAATATAAAACAAACCCTATTTTTGGCCTTAAGATGCCATGCAATGCTTATGAATATGAGTGCACATGGACAAATCCAAAGGGACGCAAAACACCACTGGGGATGTAACAAAAAAAATAAAGAAACAAGAGAGTAACCCAACAAGGAAAATAAATCACTGGTGGATCGAAAAGACCTGAATTAGAGAGGACGGTAAAATGGTCAAAGGATACACCAACTCCTACTGGAGGTAAAGCTACCGACGTTCACTGAAGGTAGAGAGAAAAGAAATAACAACACCTAAGTTCACTAACAGTAAGCTACCAACATTCACTGAAGGTAGAGAGAAAAGAAATATCAACACCGATGTTCACTGACAGTGAGCTACCAACATTCACTGAAGGTAGAGAGAAAAGAAATATCATAGCATCTCCGTTCACTAATGATGAACTACCAATGTTCACTGAGGGTAGCAAAAAGATAACAATCATCGACGTTCACTGCCAATGACCTACCAACTTTCACTGAAGGTGGAGAGAAAATATATCATAGCACCTCCATTCACTGATGATGGACTACCAACGTTCACTGAGGGTAGCATAAAGATAACAAACACCAACTTTCACTGATGGTGATCTAACAACTTTCATTGAAGGTAGATAGAGAATATATCATAACATCGTTGTTCACTGACGATGAACTACCAACGTTCACTGAAGGTAGCAAAAAGATAACAAACACCAACTTTCACTGATGGTGATCTACCATCTTTCACTGAAGGTAGAGAGAAAATATATCATAGCATCTCCATTCACTGACGATGAACTACCAACATTCACTGAGGGTAGCAAAAAGATAGGAAACCCCAACTTTCACTGATGGTGATCTACCAACTTTCACTGAAGGTAGAGAGAAAATATATCATAGCATCGCCGTTCACTGATGATGAACTACCAACGTTCACTGAGGGTAGCAAAAAGATAACAAACACTAACTTTCACTGATGGTGATCTACCAACTTTCCTGAAGGTAGAGAGAGAATATATCATAGCATCGTAGTTCATTGACGATGAACTACCAACGTTCATTGAGGGTAGAAAAAAGATAACAATCATCGACGTTCACTGCCGATGACCTACCAACTTTCACTGAAGGTAGAGAGAAAATATATCATAGCACCACCGTTCACTGACGATGAACTACCAACGTTCACTGAAGGTAGAAAAAAGATAACAAGTTTCCCTAAAATTCTGGCATTTCTCCTAGAACGGGTCTCAACTTCTTCTTTAACCGAGGACCTTTGCCTAGAAAGGGTAAGCTATCTCGAATAAAGTGAAGAAGTGAAAAACACAAGAAGGGGGGTTGAATTGTAAAACTTGAAATCAAATGCAGACAACACGTTATTTTTATCCTGGTTCGTTTGATCTCAAACTACTCCAGTCCACCCGTCAAGGTGATTTCGCCTATCTCCAACGAGGTCTTAATCCACTATATTCAACTGAATATTACAACTTCTTTAACAACTGCTAAAGCCTTCTTGAGTCTAAACCACATACCGGTTTCTCAAGGAAATTCTTTCTTACAGATAAATGAATACTATGTGTGTTGAATGTTTTCTACAAAAACTTTATATCACAATTGTGATAATACACAAATTAAGCTTATGTGTAACTAGGATGCTATAACTATAAGAAATTTGAGAGATATAGCAATCTGTATGAGTGAGGATGAAGATGATTTGCTTTAGGCGTGTAAAGAGTTGTAGAGCATTAGCCAATTCATTTCTCACTGACTTGTTTATATAGCCTTGGAAAAGATACGTTGTAGTCAATTATTCCATTTCAATGCCCATTACGTTCTTTCCATATTGAGAAGATCTTTGTCTTGGAATAAAGCCATTGGTAATAAAGTGTCTTGAATGCACAATACCGTTGTCAATTCAGCGTGTTATTGGCTTTGGCTTATTCTGACGCTTCTAGGTGCTGATGATATTGTTTTGGTCTTGATCAAAGTTTAGAGTATGTTAAGCGCAAATCTGTTCATCAAGCTTCAGCGTAAGCACATGCTTTGATCTTCTGATGCTGGCATATGATATTTCATCTTCTGATGCTGGCATATGATATTTCATCTTCTGATGCTGATGTTGACATTCTTATGCTGATATCCATCAGAGTTTCTGTAAATGCACAATATAATTTTTAGGTAGCATATATGTCTCATATGAATTATACAATTTATTTAATCTTGCATTTTGTTATCATCAAAACTTTAACTTAGGGTAGTAGATTCAAACTTTGTTCTATCAATCTCCCCCTTTTTGATGATGACAAAAACCGAATTTTTTCAATTGAAATTTAAAGAAAAAAGTATCAGAGATAACCAAATAATAAATTGTATCAGAGATAAACAGAAAGGTATCAAAGATAAGAAGATAGGGAATAAAAAGGTATCAGAGTTATGATCAGAAAAACTCCCCCTGAGTTTATTACTTCCCTTTAATTCCATGAGTCCTTTAGCATCAGATCTTTATTGAACTTTCTTTTAGCATCAGATCTTTCCTTTACCAGAGCAGAGCTTCAGTGTATTAGAGTTCATCAGATTCTTGTACCTGTAAGCTTATGCAGAACAAAGAAACATTCAAGTATATCAGAGTGTTAGAATGTTTGAGACTTTTGTCTCAGTAATCCGTTATTGAAAAATATCATTCTTTCTCCCCCTTTTTGTCAGCAATCAAAAAGTGCAAATAATTGAAGTTAAAAACGATCAGTGCAGAAAAACGATTGTATTCAGTTCAGAGCTTAGAAAATATTACAGATAACATGTAAAGAAAACAATGAAAACATCAAGAAACAAAATCTAAGGAGGGGGTGGAAGGCGTGTGAATAGAGCTTCTAGCATGTTCTTAATCTGATCAGTGGTTTCCTTCTGCTGATGCACCATGCTGGCTACGAAGTCAATCTTACTATCCTGAACATCCATCCTTTCCTTCATTCATTGATCATTCTCATCCATTCTCTCCTGCAGTCGAAGATCATTTTACTTCAGCTCTTCAAGAGTTTGCCTGTCCAATGCAGCTTGAGAGATGTCAGAATCAGGATGCTTCTGAGAGCTTTCTGCATAAACTTCTTCTTGACTTAAATCTTCAGCTGGAATCGTCTGTTCTTCTGCTGGTTGAACTGTTGAAGCTGGACGCTTTTCAGACCAAGGCTCACTGTCCAGATGAAGAACTTCATCCTTCAGCAGCTGACTCAAAACTGGACCTTCAATTTCTTTCAGCAGATTGCTGAAGTTCTGCTGAGCCTGTCCATAGCTTTGGTCCTGCAGCTTAAAGGTTTCAACGCATACCCATCTTCTGAAGAGTGTCCAGAGGTGGTCTAAAACAGCGGGATCAATCACTTCCAGACTAGCCTGTTTTAGAGAAGAATTCCACTTCTGCATATCTGTTTCAAAATTCAAGATGCTAGAACCAACATCTGGTTGTTTGGGTTTGGGAATGGCAGTTTTATTGATAATGGCAGCAAGGCGTTCAAGGACTGTTAGATCAATGAAGGTCTTTCTGTGGTCATCTGGATTTTGCTTGGGTAAGGGAGTAGGAGAATCAGGAATGATTATTGGACTGGATGGGGTATTAGGTGGAGTAATTTCTGGTGAGGATGGTAGTTGAGGGATATTAACAGTGGTACCACCAGGAAATTGCACTGCTAAGGGTCGTGGTTCAGAGGATTCAGATGATTGAGGTTCAGGGGATTGAGCCTCAGAGTGTTGAGACTCAGGTTGTGGAGATGATTCGTGTTGAGGTGAAGGTGGATTAAGTTCTGGTTGTGGAGATGGAGGTTGTGGAATTTCTGGTTCTGGTGAGTGTGGATCTTCTGGTATTGGTGAGAGTGTAGTTTCTGGTTGTGGTGAGTGGGGAGTTTCTGGTTGTGGTGAATGGGGAGTTTCTAGTTGAGGATTTGGATTTTCTGTATGGGGAGCGGAAGAGTGTTGATCTATTTCAGAAAGAACTTCTTCAGGTTATGGTTCTGTTGAAGTTGTAGGTTTTGGATTATGAGGTTTGGCGCGGGATCTTCTGAGGGTTAATGACTCAGAAGGGTCAAACTCAGGTTCAGTATCATCAATGGTTGGAATGGGAATTGGGATTTCAAATGAAGCTGGGGTTGGAATAAATGTTGGAACAACACATGAATTTAAAACATTAACAGAAGACAGATTACCTCTCTTCTTTGGGGTCTGCTGAGACGATCCTTCTGATACAGCCTTTCTCTTCTTAGTCTTCTTCAGAGTAACCTCTGGTATTTGCTGGTGAAGATCTTTAATGTTCTGATTAGGATATGTGCCATCAGCTTTACAAGCATCCAAGTATCTGAGAACAATGACTGGTTTAAAGTCAATCTCAGAGAATATAGGAAAGTTGTCCAGAGGGACTCTTCTGCTGGTGATTTCAGCATGAGGAGTGACGCTGGGCTCCTTCCTTATGTTCTCTATCAGCTTCATCTTCTTCAGATTCTTGGCATTCAGCTGCTTTCCAACAGAAGGTTCTAGAGAGCTTATTTCCCGAGCCTCTGTCAAGTGTTCAATCAGCCTATTCTTCGTTAGAATATCTGATATCAATCTGCCGAAGGGTATCCAATCCCTTTTAGTCCTTTCTTCTTCTCTCGTTTCCTTGACGCTTGTCTTCAGATGATTGAACAGAAGATGAGCTAGGTTGATCTTGGACTTCTTTGCAATAAAATAAATCAGAAATTGCTGATCTATGTTTATATAGTCAGGAGAGCTTGTAGGCTTCCTGTGGTTGAAGCAGCCCAGAATAATCTTTGCCCAAATTCTGTGCTGATCATTCAGATCTCTTATTTTGCTGGAGGGAACCCCATGAGTGAAAATCTCTCTTGCAACTAGGGCAGAGTTTGCACATCTATCTGCCATGTCAATACAACGAATACCACCACCATTGTATCCAATCAGCCTTGCAATGTGATCTTCAGTAATCACAATCTTCTTTCCCATGATATACGAAGTAACCTGATGAGTTGAGGAAGACGCATGTATCCAGAATTATTTAACCAAAATGGGGAACGTTGGACCCACCAACCTATCAAAGTACCTTTCCCAACCTTGTGCCTTAATTTCTTCAGACAAATCAAAGCCATTTTCCTTCAAACTGTTGAAATCTACTATCAATTCTGACAGAACTTCCAAGTTCTTGACCGGAGTGAGGAGCGTTCTGAAGGGAATCTGATACCGTTCAGAAGAAGCAACTTGCTGGGAACCTGCATATGGAGTGCTAGAGGATGCCATGTTCACACAAGGGTTTTTGAGAAAAAGCTTGAAAAGGGTTTCTTTGAGAAAAAAGATGAACACACAGTAAGAACACATAAATATTTTGAAGATTGTAAGTGACGGTAAAAAGTGAATGAATGATGTTAAGGCATTTAAATAGGTTTCAAAAAAGTGTTTTGAAAACATAAACGTTTTAAGAGAGAGAATTAAATCATGATTACTCGCATTTAATGTTGGCTGATTTTGGGGGATTTAGAAAGATATTTGGAACGGTTACCCATGACATGTGTCTCAATGCATCCAATCAGCGATTTTCCTTCTCAGAAACGTGCACGCGTGTTCTGCCTCAGGAATTAGCTGATGACTGGATGACACTTGTTTGATTTAGTGAACAACATATCTATCCTTGAAATGAAATGCTCAGATCTTTATGGATAGAATCTGATACAATCTGCATGTCTAAATTTCTAAAAGAAGATTGATCAGAAGTTCACAGTAAAATAAAACAAATTCTGAAGGTTAATATATAAAATTAAAACATTTTCACTCTGGGCAGAGCTTCATGCTGAGATGTTTCAGAATGAAGTTGAACCTATCTTCAGAAAGTGGTTTTGTGAAAATATCAGCCCATTGATGGTCTGTATCAATAAATTTTAAGTTTAAAATGCCTTTATGAATATAGTCCCTAATGAAATGATGTTTTATTTCTATATGCTTAGCCCTAGAATGCAAAATTGGATTTTTACTTAAGCAAATGGCAGAAGTGTTGTCACAGAGTATAGGAATGTTACTCTCAAATATCTGGAAGTCTTCAAGATGACTTTTCATCCAGAGCATTTGTGTGCTGCATCCTGCTGCTGCTATGTATTCAGCTTCTGCTGTTGATAGCGCAATTGTGGATTGCCTTTTGCTGGACCAAGAGATCAGATTTTCTCCCAGAAACTGGCAGCTTCCAGAAGTACTTTTACGCTCTACTCTGTCTCCAGAAAAGTCAGCATCACAGTAACCTACTAAGCTGTAATCACTAGATTTTCTATAAAATAAACCCAGATTAGTAGTACCTTTCAGATACTTGAAGATTCGCTTAACAGCTGTTAAGTGAGATTCTCTAGGATCTAATTGGAATCTTGCACAAATGTATACACTGAATAAAATATCAGGCCTTGAAGCCGTCAGATAAAGAAGAGAACCAATCATACCTCTGTAGACCTTCTGTTCTACCTTTTTGCTTACCTCTTCTCTTTCCAGAATGCACGTGGGATGCATTGGAATCTTTGATGACTTACATTCTGAGAGATCAAATTTCTTTAGAAGTTCTCTGACATATTTGCTCTAATGAATGTAAGTTCCCTCTGGAGTTTGATTGATATGAATTCCCAGAAAGAATTTCAGTTCCCCCATGAGGCTCATCTCAAATTCTGCCTGCACACACTTAGCAAATTTTCTTCCAAGAGAAGGATTAGTAGATCCAAATATAATATCGTCAACATAAATCTGACACACTAAGATGTCATTCTTAACTGTCTTACAGAATAAGGTTGTGTGCACTTTCCCTCTGCTGAATTCCTTTTCTAACAGAAAGTTACTTAGTCTTTCATACCAAGCTCTGGGAGCTTGTTTCAGACCATACAGTGACTTCTTTAGTTTGAAAACATACTCTGGATTTTTTGTACTTTCAAAACCAGGGGGTTGGTGCACATAAACCTCTTCTTTTATATAGCCATTTAAGAATGCACTCTTGGCATCCATCTGATATAGAGTGATGCCTTTATTAACAGCAAAAGAAATTAAAAGTCTGATAGATTCTAACCTGGCGACTGGAGCAAAGGTTTCTGTATAGTCTATCCCATCTTGTTGACTATAACCTTGTGCTACCAGTCGTGCTTTGTTTCTGATGACTTCACCTTGTTCGTTCAGTTTGTTTTTGAACACCCATTTTGTTCCAATGACGTTGAATCCTTTTGGTCTGGGAACTAGATCCCACACGTCATTTCTGGTGAATTGATTCATCTCTTCTTGCATTGCTAGAATCCAGTCGTTGTCCAGAAGTGCTTCATCAATTGAAGAAGGTTCAATCAGAGAAACAAGTCCCATGAGGGATTCTTCAAAGTTTCTGAAGCTGGCTCTTGTTCTGATTGGATCTTCCTTTCTTCCTAAGATTGTTTCTTCTGGGTGATCCATGCTGCTTCTGGGTAGTCTTTTCTGAGGTTGATCAACAGATGTTGCTGGATTGCTCGCAGTACCTCTTTCTGATGTCGAAGGAGTGTCTTTGTTGAGAGCTTCTGATGACTTGTCTTCAGAACCTGTGAATTCAACTTCCATACCTGCAAAGACTTCATTCTGCTTTGACTTTTCAGAGTCAAGCTTATCATCAAAACGAACACTGATTGATTCTTCCACAATCTGTGTTTCTGTATTGTATACTCTGTACCCTCTTGAGCGTTTAGAGTATCCTAACATAATACACTTCTGTGCTTTAGAGTCAAACTTGTTCAAATAATTTTTTGTATTTAACATAAAACAAGTACATCCAAATGGATGAAAATATGAAATGTTGAGCTTTCCGTTCTTCCACAATTCATATGGAGTCTTTTCCAGAATAGGTCTTATGGAGATTCTATTTTGAATGTAGCACGCTGTGTTTATTGCCTCTGCCCAAAAGATCTTAGCAACGTTTGTCTCATTGATCATGGTTATGGCCATTTCTTGCAATGTTCTGTTCTTTCGTTCTACAACTCCATTTTGCTGGGGAGTTCTAGGACAAGAGAAATCATGCATAATGCCTCTGTCATTAAAGAATGACTCAAAATCTTTGTTTTCAAATTCTCCACCATGATCACTTCTGACTTTAACGATTCTAAGATCCTTTTAATTCTGAACTTGGTTACAGAAGGTGACAAACACAGAGTGTGACTCGTCCTTGTGTCTTAAGAACTTTACCCATGTCCATCTGCTATAGTTATCTATGATTACTAACCCGTACTTCTTGCCACTGACTAAAGCAATTTTAACTGGTCCAAATAAGTCAATGTGCAGAAGTTCTAATGGCTTAGATGTGGAAACAACGTTTTTAGATTTGAAAGCATGTTTTGCAAACCTGCCTTTCTGACATGCTTCACACAGAGCATCTGAATTGAACTTCAGATTGGGAAGTCCTCTAACCAGATTGAGTTTGTTAATCTGAGATATTTTTCTCATACTAACATGCCCCAATCTTCTGTGCCAGATCCATTGCTCGTTGTTAACAGACAGAAGACACTTTACATTCTGACTTTTCAGTTCAGAAAGTTTGATTTTATAAATGTTGTTTTTCCTCTTTCCATTAAATAGGATAGTCCCATCTTTCTGACTAACAACTTTACATGATTTTTGATTAAATATTATATCATAACCGTTATCACTTAATTGACTTATGGATAACAGATTATGCATTAATCCATCTACTAATAGAACATTATTTATAGAGGGAAGATTTCCATTACCTACTGTTCCAGAGCCAATGATCTTTCCCCTCTGATTTCCTCCAAAGCCTACGTGGCCTCCAGGCTTAAGTTCCAGGCTTTGGAACATATGACTTCTTCCCGTCATGTGTCGTGAGCAGCCAGAGTCCAGGTACCATGACTGGTGTTTCTGATTTGCTGCTAAAGATATCTGCAACATGTATTATTTTATCCTTAGGTACCCATATTTTCTTGGGTCCTGATTTGTTAGCTTTACCAAAACTCTGGTTGAATTTTGGTTTCACAGAATAATTACTACTAGTATATTTAATGTCATGTGTATGACCATACACAAAGTGTGAATTCAGAGGAGTGCGTTTAATAATTAGATCCATGGCATTCCTTGGTGTAGGTACTTACCTTGGTATCCTATTCCCTTTCTGATGTTTCTGCTAACTCCATAGATCATTGAAGCCAATTTGCTTCTATCTATGCTTTTAGCAAGGAACTTCTGAAAGTTGTGATCATACTCCTTGATGATCTCATCAGCGCTGCTGGGAGTTTCAGAAATTGTTTCCTTCTGAGAGTTTTGTAAAAGATTTTCTAATTTTGAAATTTTATTTTTCAACTCAGAATTTTCCAATTTGAGACTCTCAGTTTTATCAGAGTCAGAATCAAGATTCCTTTTCAGGTTTATGAATTTAACTCTGATCTGCTGATATCTTTCCAGAATTTCGTTAAGGCTTTCAGCAAGTTCAGCCTTAGTAAAATTAATTGCAAAGTCAGGTAATACCTCTTCGGTGTCTGATTCAGAGTCTGATTCAGAAGCTTCACTGTCTTCTGATATGTTAGCCATGAGAGCTATGTTTGCTCTCTCATTATCTGGTTCTGAGTCAGCTTCAGACGAGTCAGATTCATCCCATGTAGCCATGAGACTCTTCTTCTTTTCCCTTCCAAACTTCTTTTTGGGCTTTTCCCTCTAAAGCTTTGGACAATCACTCTTGTAGTGTCCTTGCTCGTTGCATTCATAGCAGATGATGTCCTTGGTGTTTGGCTTTCTGCTTCCTGAAGAGCCTTCAGATCTTCTGTATCCAGAGGAGGAGTCTGACCTTTTGTATCTGGAGGAGGACTCATTCTGATCGGATCTTCTGGTATTCCTGAACTTTCTTTGCCTCTGCTTCCATAGTTAGTTCACTCTTCTGGAGAGGAGGGAAAGTTCGTCTTCTTCTGATGAGGACCCATTAGAGGTTTCTTCAACAGCCTGCAAAACTTTGGAGTCAGATTTTCTGTTAGATTTTAAAGCTAAAGGCTTACCTTGCTTCTGAGGTTCATCAGCTTCTAGCTCTATCTCGTGACTTCTGAGGGAGCTGATAAGTTGCTCCAGAGAGATTTTGTTGAGATCTTTAGCTAGCTTCAGTGCTGTAACCATTGGCCTCCACTATTTTGGCAAGCTTCTGATGATCTTCTTGACATGATCAGCAGTAGAATACCCTTTGTCCAGAACTTTGAGACCAGCCACCAGAATTTGAAATCTTGAGAGCATCGTTTCAATTAATTCACTTTCTTCCATTTTGAATGCCTCATACTTCTGAATGAGCGCAAGAGCTTTAGTTTCTTTGACCTGAATGTTGCCTTCATGCGTCATTCTGAGAGAGTCAAACATACTCTTTGCAGTGTCTCTATTAGATATCTTTTCATATTCAGCGTAAGAGATGGCGCTGAGAAGAATAGTTTTGGCCTTGTGGTGATTTTTAAAGTCACGCTTTTGTTGATAAGACATTTCCTTCCTGTCAATCTTCTGACCACTTGCATTCACTGGGTGCGTGTATCCATCTGTCACCATGTCCCACAGATCAGCATCATGTGCCAGAAAGAAGCTTTCAATTCTGTCTTTCCAGTAATCAAAATTCTCTCCATCAAAGACTGGAGGTTTGTCGCTGAATCCGTCTCTATCTTCATTGTTGTCATTGCTGGTGTGTTGATATGTTCCTACCATTATGTTTTTCTGACGCTGGATCTTGTACTGACACGGTTAAGTGTTTTAGCTCAGAACCAGGCGCTCTGATGCCAATTGAAGAAGTGAAAAACACAAGAAAGGGGGTTAAATTGTAAAACTTAAAATCAAATGCAGATAACACGTTATTTTTATCCTGGTTCGTTTGATCTCAAACTACTCCAGTCCACCCGTCAAGGTGATTTCGCCTCTCTCCAACGAGGTCTTAATCCACTATATTCAACTGAATATTACAACTGCTTTAACAACTGCTAAAGCCTTCTTGAGTCTAAACCACAGACCGGTTTCTCAAGGAAATTCTTTCTTACAGATAAATGAATACTATGTGTGTTGAATGTTTTCTACAAAAACTTTATATCACAACTGTGATAATACACAAATTAAGCTTATGTGTAACTAGGATGCTATAACTATAGAGTAAGCAATTTGAGAGATATAGCAATCTGTATGAGTGAGGATGAAGATGATTTGCTTTAGGCGTGTAAAGAGTTGTAGAGCATTAGCCAATTCATTTCTCACTGACTTGTTTATATAGCCTTGGAAAAGATACGTTGTAGTCAATTATTCCATTTCAATGCCCATTACGTTCTTTCCATATTGAGAAGATCTTTGTCTTGGAATAAAGCCATTGTTAATAAAGTGTCTTGAATGCACAGTACCGTTGTCAATTCAGCGTGTTATTGGCTTTGGCTTATTCTGACGCTTCTAGGTGCTGATGATATTGTTTTGGTCTTGATCAGAGTTTAGAGTATGTTAAGCGCAGATCTGTTCATCAAGCTTCAGCGTAAGCACATGCTTTGATCTTCTGATGCTGGCATATGATATTTCATCTTCTGATGCTGGCATATGATATTTCATCTTCTGATGCTGATGTTGACATTCTTATGCTGATATCCATCAGAGTTTCTGTAAATGCACAATATAATTTTTAGGTAGCATATATGTCTCATATGAATTATACAATTTATTTAATCTTGCATTTTGTTATCATCAAAACATTAACTTAGGGTAGTAGATTCAAACTTTGTTCTAACATAAAGAGACTTCCACTTGCGAATTGTCTCTGTGAATTTGAAAAGTCTTGCTATCCACTGGCGTAAACTGACGACGGACTACAAACTATCCACTCATCGAGAAGATAACAAAAAAGTAATGTCTACTTTCACAGAGAAGCATGAGTTGCTCAAATAAAGAGACCTACTACTTGCTGTTATGGAGGATTCTAAAAAGAAATGACTTTATGGGGAGAACAGTATGGCTTCCTGGGGAATGAAATATGACTTCCTGGAGAAATGCCTTGATATTCCTGCTGAGGAGATAAAGTCTTCTCGTGCAAAATAAATGCACAAAGCAAAACTCGAAGCTTTCAGAAATCCAAAGTAAATAGTATTGTTGTGGAACCAAAGATTCAAACCATAAATAAACTGGAATGAAAAAGTCAACCAAAATACATCCTTTGAGAAATAAACTCGAGAGGGAAACCCAAATCCCTCTAAACAAGGAGCTGTACAGGAAGGCTAAGCAAAAATCTTCCACGAGGTATAACTCAATGGGGAAATTGAAAGAATATACGCTTTCTGCTTAAGGCCAACACTCTATTGAAGAGAGGACAATGTAACTCTGCAAAACAAGGTGATATGTCAACAAAAATATTAACAAATGTTAATGAGCAATGATTTGCCAATTTTATCTATACATGATGTATGTATGAATGTATGCATTTTATTGTGCGTATGTTGACAAAACAGATATACAACACTGGGAGTAACCAGGAAAAACTACCTCGAGCATAAACAACACTCGGCTAAATCACATCCAAGATGATCATTCCAAAAAAAGGTAAATGCCATCTGAGGAAACATAAACTACTTCCTACTTTAGCTTTACTGGGGAGAAACATAATCCAGAAGTAAAAAAAACAAAGTGACAGAATAGTACAGATACACGAATAGAACATCCTTGTCCAGGCTTCACCGGGGAAACAAATGTTTTCAAGAGTAACGCTCTCACTGGGGATTGCAAAACCAATCTCAAGTAAAGTAGATGGACACCAAATCATCAAAACATTCACTGGGGAATTCAGGCCCACTTCATTGGAGAGGTTAATCATCACATCCTTAAAGGGAAAACCACAATACGTTCGTCACTAGAGAAACCCGGGACCTGCATTCTTCAAGAGTGTTTATGGTACCAACCTCTCTGGAAAAAGAACTTCCATTAGACCGAACGAAAATTTCACTTGGAGAAATCTCGGATTGAATCTTCATATCATGCAAACTCAGAAAAGGAGGAGAAATGAATCCAAACTTGTTCGAGGATATCAAAGTCACGAACCCAATACAGCGAATCATCCTGAGTAAACCTTTCCGAGGGGAATAAAAAACTTCTTAAAACAACGGGAGTTTGTCCATTCCTGGGATCACCATTTTTGTTGTTTTTTTTGCATCACAAATTCTAAAGTAAAAGCAAATTGTAAATTCTTTTTGAAAAATTGATTTTGTTATTTAATCTTTTTACTTGGAAAGTTATTATCAATAATAAATGGAGTCTTTGCAAGCTAAATAAAATAAGAAACACAAAGAGTTGGGTAACAGCTCAAACTTTATTAATAGAATGGTAGTTTGCGAACGACGAGACTCCATAGATGATTACAAAGTTTGGAAAATGGTAATATATAATGGCAAAGATACATTGAGATACAATGACCACTATCCCCTCTAACAATTTTTGAAATCCTGAGCAGCAACTTCCGTTGAAGTATGATGAGAATTAGAGAATATTGTTGATTCAATGATCAAATCTTGCATGATGCAGTTACTTGCCAAGAAATTCCCTAAATTTTTCATAAGCTTCCCTTGCGGGTTTTCAACTTAGCGAGAATTTTATTCTGTTTATGTCTCTAACTTTTGCCTAGACCGCCCTTTCGGGTTTTCGGCCTACCAAGATGCTCTTTTTTTCCTAAGCCGCCCTTTTGGGTTTTCAACTTAGCGAGCTGTTCTTTTACTTCTTTAGGCGAAGTATTTCTTGACTGCATCAGCATTCATGGGACGTGGGAACTCCTCGCCATCAATAGTTTCAAGAATTAATGCACCGCCAGAGAAGGATTTCTTAACAACATATGGGCCTTCAAAGTTGGGAGTCCACTTGCCCCTAGAATCAATGTTGAAAGACATGATCTTCTTGAGCACAAGGTCTCCTTCTCTGAATTCACGAGGTTTGACCTTTTTATCAAAAGCTTTCTTCATTCTTTTCTGATATAACTGTCCATGACACAAAGCTATCATCCTCTTCTCTTCGATCAGATTTAATTGGTCAAACCAGTTTTGGACCCATTCAGCCTCAGTCAACTTGGTTTCCATTATCACACGCAAAGAGGGAATCTTAACCTCGATTGGGAGTATCGCTTCCATTCCATACACCAGGGAGAACGGGGTTGCTCTTGTTGAAGTGCAGACAAATGTTCGATATCCATGCAAAGCAAAAGGAAGCATTTCATGCCAATCCTTATAAGTAAGGACCATTTTCTGGATAATCTTCTTGATATTCTTATTAGCAGCTTCAACATCCCCATTCATCTTTGGCCTGTACGGAGATGAATTGTGATGGACAATCTTGAATTCTTCACGCAGTTCTGTCATCATTTTATTGTTCAAATTCGAGCCATTGTCGGTGATAATTCTGCTCTGAACACCATACCAACATATAAGGTTATTCTTGATGAAGCACACAACCACCTGCTTAGTAACATTGGCATATGAAGCAGCCTCCACCCACTTGGTGAAGTAATCAATTGCTACTAAGATAAAATGGTGTCCATTCGAAGCTTTGGGTTCTATCATCTCGATCATGTCAATACCCCACATAGAGAAAGGCCATGGGGAAGAGAACACATTGAGAAGTGTCGGAGGCACATGAACCTTGTCTGCATAAATCTGGCATTTATGACACTTCTTTGCAAATTTATAACAATCAGATTCCATTGCCAGCCAATAGTAACCTGCCCTTAGCATCATTTTAGCCATCGAATGTCCATTGGCATGAGTGCCAAATGAACCTTCATGAACCTCATGCATCAACATGCCTGCTTCGTGTCTATCCACGCATCTGAGCAAGACCATGTCATAATTTCTTTTATACAACACATTTTCACTGAGAAAGAAACTTCCTGCCAATCTTCTCAATGTCTTTCTATCTTTATTCGATGCACCAATCGAGTATTCCTGAGTCTGGAGAAAATGCTTGATATCATAATACCAAGGCTTCTCATCTGCTACCTCCTCTATTGTAAATACATGAACGGGTCTATCCAGTCTCCGAACCATAATTCGAGGTATATCATTCCAAGTATTTACTTGATACATAAAAGCCAGAGTTGCCAGAGCATCCGCCATTTGATTTTCATCTCTTGGAATATGATGGAATTCAACTTTATTAAAGAAGGGTAATAACCTTCTAGCATAATCTTTGTAAGGGATCAAGCCAGGGTGACGAGTATCCCACTCTCCTTTAATCTGGTTTATTACCAAAGCTGAATCACCATACACATCTAGAATTTTAATTCTGAGATCAATAGCTTCTTCGAGACCCATGATGCAAGCCTCATATTCTGCCATATTATTAGTACAATCAAATGTCAACCTTGCATTAAAAGGAATGTGCGATCCATGTGGAGTGACAATCACAACACCAATTCCTTTACCATAAGCATTCACAGCTCCATCAAATATCATACTCCAACGAGATTCAAGGTCAGGACCTTCCTCAGGCAATGGTTCATTGCAATCTTTCACTTTCAGGAACATCACATCCTCATCAGGGAATTCATACTCTACAGACTGATGATCCTCCACTGGTTGGTGAGCAAGATAATCTTCCAACACACTGCTTTTAATAGTTTTTTGAGTGTGGTATTCAATATCATATTCAGATAGCAACATCTGCCAGCGGGCAATTCTCCCAGTAAGAGCATGCTTTTCAAAAATGTACTTGATTGGATCCATTTTGGAGATCAACCAAGTAGTGTAATTCAATATATACTGCCGCAAACGCTTTTCTGGCCAGGCCAAAGCGTAACATGTCTTTTCCAGCATGGAATACCGCGACTCACAATCAGTGAACTTTTTACTGAGATAATAAATGGCAAACTCTTTCTTCCCTATTTCATCTCGTTGTCCCAGAATACAACCCATGGAATTATCTAACACTTTCAGATACATAATCAACGGTCTTCCTTCGACGGGAGGGAACAAGATAGAAGGTTCAAACATATATTATTTAATACTTTCAAATGCCCTTTGGCAGTCATCCGTCCACACACAACCTTGATCTTTCTTTAACAACTTAAATATTGGTTCACATGTTACAGTCATGTGGGAAATGAATCTGGAAATATAATTCAAACGCCCGAGGAACCCTCTGACTTGCTTTTCAGTTCTTGGCGCTGACATCTCTTGAATTGCTTTGAATTTATCAGGGTCAACTTCAATTCCTTTCTGTCTAACAATGAAACCCAACAATTTCCCCGATCGAACACCGAAGGCACATTTATTTGGATTCAAACGGAGACGATACTTCCTCAAACGCTGAAACAACTACACCAAATCTTCTACATGCCCTTCTTCAGTATAGGATTTAGAAATCATATCATCAACATATACTTCGATTTCCTTGTGCATCATATCATGGAATAGGGTTATCATAGCCCTCTGGTACGTTGCACCAGCGTTCTTCAACCCGAAGGGCATCATTCTGTAATAGAATGTTCCCCAGGGTGTGATAAACGTTGTTTTTTCCATGTCCTCTGGAGCCATTCTTATTTGATTATACCCGAAAAATCCGTCCATGAACGAGAATATTTTGAATTTTGCTGTGCTATCCACAAACATATCAATGTGTGGCAACGGAAAATCATATTTTGGACTAGCTTTATTTAGATCTCTGTAATCTACGCACATGCGAACTTTTTCGTCTTTTTTAGGTATTGGGAAAATATTGGCAATCCATTGAGGATACACTGATGTCACAAGAAAACCAACATTAATCTGCTTTAGAACCTCCTCTTTGATCTTCACTGCCATATCTGGGTGAGTTCTTCTTAACTTCTGTTTGATTGGCGGACACTCTGGCTTAACCAGAAAATGGTGCTCTACAATATCTGTATCTAGACCATGCATATCTTGATAAGACCAAGCAAAAATATCGACATACTCTTTCAACAGCTCAATCAACCCACTCTTCACATCAGGATGCAGCAATGCTCCAATCTTGACTTCCTTCGGATCTTCTTCTAAACCCAAATTGATCACTTCCAATGGCTCTTTGTATGGATGAATGGTATTTTCCTCGTGCTCAAGAAACCGTGAGACCTCTTATGGAATCTCATCATAATCTTCTTTTTCAGCCTCATACACAGGACATTCAAAGTTGGGAGAGGGTGCAGGGTCATTATATTCAACGAGTTTTTTAATTAATCTTCACATATGATTTATGATTGCTTTTAGAAACTGACACATATAACAAGTGATCATGCAGATTAAATTTCAGTTATTTATTTATTTTGAAGGGTTTTTTTATTCTGATTACCATTTTCCAAGAAAAAAAGAAGAAAAAAAAAGACACAATTTGGGAAACAAAGACAACTTTTATTATTGATTTTAAAAGTCACAGCAAACAGATAAGCCCTACAACATTAATACTTCCACCTTGGGCATAGTGAAAGTTTTTCAAAAATATTAACAAAACAAATTACTTTGAAACATGTATGCAAGAGGGAACATCAATGGTGATCCAGTTCTGAACCCTAACTCCGTGCGTCACATAATTCGGCATTTCCTGCTCTGCTTCATCTTCCACAATGGCATTAATCCTGGAAATAGTTGGATGAAGATAACCCCCGCTACGGAAGATGTCTTGATACTTGTTCGCATCTAACTTCAGCTTCATGCTCTTACCTTTGTCATTCTTCAAAGAGAACCCCAATCCGGCTATGTTCTTATTCACAGGTGGATCCACAATCAGTCCCCATACCTCTCTATGACCCTTTCGCACAACTTGCTGCGCATCCTTAAGCGAAACCATGGAATTCTCATTTCCTCTTATGTTGTCAATGGATAAGGCTTGGAACTGGGTTCCAACAGCAGCTTCATCCGCCTCCACAATGCTGAAAGAGGACAAATGAGATATCAATAATGTTTGTTCCCCATTTATGATTACCACTTTCCCTTCATGTACAAATTTCAGTTTCTGGTGTAAAGTTGAAGTGACAGCCCATGCCTCATGTATCCATGACCTTCCTAGCAAACAACTATAAGCGGGTACGATATCCATGACCTATAAAGTTATCTGAAACAAATGTGGTCCTATATGAATAGGCAAGTCCACTTCACTAATAATAGATTTCCTTGATCCATCAAACGCTTTCACAATGATACCGCTCGGGCGCATAGGCGTTAACATTCAAAGCGGATCCATTATCAATCAGCACATTGTATAGTGAATCATTCTTGCAATTCATAGAGATGTGGAGGGCCAGGTTGTGATTCCTTCCTTCATCTGGTAATTCATCATCGTAGAAACTCAAATTATTACATGATGTAATGTTACCTATTACACTGCTGAATTGGTCTATTGGCATATCACTCTCCATAAAATCTTGGTCCAATACCCTCATCAAGGATTCTCTGTGAGCAGATGAGTTCATCAATAAAGCCAATAGATATTTTTGAAGGAGTCTACAGTAGTTGACCTACAATTCTGTAGTCGCTCATCTTGATTATCTTCAAAATATCACCCACTTCTTTCTCTAACGTAGCCCCACTAGTCTCACCCGTAGCCTTCTTGGGTTCAACATTCTCAACAATTTTCTTTCCAGCACTAACATCTCCTCGAACAACTGGTGTAAACACACGACCGTTGCGGGTCACCCTACTATTTTCAGCAATATTCCCAACATCAGGCATTGGCTGGATGGGAACTTCCACTCCATCCTCTAAGATTGTAGCATTGTATTTGTAGGGTACAACCTTATCTGACTTGTAGGGGATGAGACCCGACAAACTAATCACCAATGGGGTAACAACTGACTTGCTATAATATTCAACTTCAAGATGGGCAGGTGTCCCAAAATAAGGTACAATGACATTTACCCCTTCTTCAACATAATCAGTCATTATTGAGTCATTTTTAGAAAACAAATCCTCATTTGAGGAGAAATACTCATCTGCAGAGGCATACTCTTCATCCGACGCTTCTTCAGTCAAGAAAACCTCAATCAAATCAACTTCATGGTAATCATCCCTTTGATCTATGTGATACAGTGGGAGAACTAACTTGAAGGTTTTGCATTTGATTGCAAATGTTGTGGTTAGCAAGAGTCGCCACCGACTTTTCTTTTATCTAAAAGGAAAGGTGAAAAAGCACAGAAAAGACCTTTGAGATTGTTTCTTGAGTTCGGGGGGTAGATTATGAAAAGGGAAGGTATTAGCACCCTTTTCATCCATGGTTTTCCATGGGCTCTTAGTTACTTGCTAGATCACTTGCTTTTGTTTGAAATTGTGCTTGGTGTGGTTTTGGAAAGTATTTTGTAAAGAGGCCATTGCTTAGGAAATCTTTGTAATGATTCTTATTTGTAAGAATGTATACAAATATGTTTGATCTTTTGAAAATTTTTTCAAGTTTGTAAGATGTTTGAAAGTGTAGGTGTTTGTTTTGAAATTAGCAAGGATGTTTGTTTTGAAATGGAGCAAGTAATTAGGAGCATTCTACCTACTCAAAAGTCTTTCTTGTTCATTTTTCTTTTCTTTTGACATTGTTATCTTACCATTAATTTGGTAAGTAACCATATCTTTGGATGTAAACGGGACGGATGTGGGTCATCGTATAACCATGATTAGCAATGTTTGCAAGGTATCTTAGCATTCATATCGTCCACATAGATCTCTATTTCGTGATGTATCATGTCGTGAAATGGAGCTACCATGGCACGCTTATAGGTTGCCCCAACATTCCTCAGTCCGAATGGCATAACCTTGTAGTAGAATGTGCCCCACTATGTGACAAAGGTTGTTCTCCATGTCCTCAGGCGCCTTTTTGATTTGGTTGTAACATGAGAAACCGTCCATGAAGGAAAACACCTTGTGCTGTGCCGTATTGTCAACTAGAATATCAATATGGGGAAGTGGGAAATCATCTTTAGGGCTTGCCCTATTCAAATCTCTATAGTCCATGCACATTTGCACTTTGTCGTCTTTTTTGGGCATGGTAACAACATTGGAAACCCATTGCGGATAGGAGGTGACGACCAAGAATACAGTGTTGAATTGCTTCATGACTTCAACTTTAATCTTCTCCGACATATCTGGTCGCATACGATGGACCTTTTGCTTTACCGGTGGACAATCCTCTTTTGTTGGTAGACGATGTACCATGATATCTGCATCAAGTCCTGGCATGTCTTCATACGACCAGGCAAAGATCTCAACATACTCGTGTAGCAACTGAATCAGATGCTCTTTGACACTGGGTTCCAGATTGGCACCCACCTTTACCTCTCTTCTGTCTTCTTCGGTACCTAGGTTGATCATATCCACGGGTTCCTCGTGGGGCTGAATGGTCCTCTCTTCTTGTTGTAGTAACCTGGCAAGTTCCCCTGGTACTTCACAATCTTCCTCACCTTCGTCTTCGGCTTGGTAGATTAGATTTTCAGAATCACTAAAGGCCATAGCAGAACCGTTACCCATAGGATCCATAATGGATGTACACCTGCATTGTGAGTGTGAGTGCGTGTAAGAGTATAATTATCTTTGAAAGAAATGAAAATGTAAAAAAGAAAAGCAATGAGAACAAAGTTTGTATGCAAAAACGTCCATGATTCATTGATGTCATATGGAAATGAGATAATAACCCTTACAAATGGACCATTGTGCCTCGGGTAAGACACAAGGTTTTAAGAGTCTGAATTGTTTTATTATTACAGATCCGACAAAATGTAAAGACAAATTACTGCGGGATAAATGTGATCGGCACAAAATCTTTGGCCTCCCAGTTGCTAAGCCCTCCACTGACAGTTGGGAAAATCCAATCCTCCAGATCATAACTGTCTTCATCCTCCTCCACTGTATTGACTTAGCATCGTACAACCTTCTGGGCACCTGAAGTGACACTGTGATACGGTGGGAGAACTGACTTGAGTTTTGCGTTTGTTTTCACAAATGTTTCGGTTGAGCAAGAGTCGCCACCGACTTTTTATTTCATCCTAAGGAAAGGTTAAAAAGCACAGCAAAAACCTTTGAGATGTTTTCTTGGGTTCGGGGAGTAGATTATAGAAAGGGAAGGTATTAGCACCCTTTCTATCCATGGTTATCCATGGGCTCTTAGTTACTTTCTTAGATCAACTTGCCTTGATTTTCAATTGTTTGAAATGGTGCTTTGTGTGTGTGTTTGAAATTGTTTTGAAAAGAGGCCAATGTGATGGCAACCCTTGTAATGACCCATGTTGGGATGTATACAAAGATGTACTTATCTTTTGAAAAGTTTTCAATGTTTTTTAAAGTTGTTTTGAAAGTGTGTTGTGATGTGTGTTTTAAAAAAAATAGGCAAGTGTTTTTGTTTTTGCAAGTTGGCAAGTAACCAAGAGTTTGTCTACTCTAAATTTCTCAAAGATCTTTGCTATGTTTTAAACCTTTTAACAATTTTGTTCCACCATTGTATTTGGTGGACAATCTTGTGTTAGGATGTGAACGGGACGGATGCGGGTCATCGTTTAGACCATGATTGCAATGGTGCCAAGTGTCTTTGGCAACTTTTTCTTTTAAGGGACTTGATCATTTTTAGGAAACTTTCGAAAGCGTCATCGAGGGACTATGATCATTTGATATTGTTTTGTTTTGCCAAAGACACCTAACATGCAATATGGCCCATTATTGAAGGCAACAAGTGGAGTAACCCTAAGGGGTGCAAGTGTGATTAGTGTTGTTCATTTTCATGCTTTGTTCTTGGAATTAGGTCAAACTATTTGTCATTTTTGATTTGGATACAAACCCTAAGTCTATCATGGCATATTTAGAAAGCTTTTAAATGCGGAATTTAAAGGTCCTAAATTATTACAACACAAATTATGGGATGTGGGGTACAAATGTTCAAATGGGGATATTTTAGCAAGAAATTAAAACCTAAGCTATTACATCCAAATTGAATTACACAAATTATTTAATATACAATAATTAAATAAGATATAATAAATACACAAGATTCAAAAATGATTTTTTATATGTATATAAAAGGGTTTTTTATGTGACAAATAAACAAAAATAAAAAGGTTACTTTTTGGGTATTTTTATGTTTAGGGTAAAACCCTAATTTTGCTAAATAAAAGGTATTGATTATTTAATATACACCATATTTATTAATTATGTACAAGAAAATAAATAAAAGAAAGTATATTGTAAAAAAGGTATTTTTGAAGTTAAATATTAATAAAATGAAAAATGTATTATTTTTAGGTTTTTAACCTAAATATACTAATAAATATATAAGTATTTATATTATTTATTAAATATATTAAATATGTACAAAAAATAAAATATTTATTATTTACAAAAAAAAAGTATATTTTTTAGGAAATGTTTTCAAAAGATAAAATAAAATAAAATTAGAAAATAAATATATTTTGTATTGTTTTTAGTATTTTAAATAGAAAAGTATTATGTATTTATTTACATATATAACTAAATGAAACAAATAAATATCAAATAAAATGCAAAAAATGTGAGAAAAATATTTTTAATATTTTTTATGCTTTGACAAAAATAAACAAGTCAGAAACAAAAATCAAAAGTCAAAAATAATGAAAATAAAACACAATGGGCCAAGGGGGTGCATGTGTGAGAATGTGGTGCAAAAAGAAAATCAAACTCAGGCCCAGCCCAGGAGGAGTTGTCTTCAACCTCCAGACTTGTTTGAACAACAACAACACGCGTTTCCTAACTCCTGATTCCTGGACTTTCAAGCAAAACTCATAACACAAAAAATGTAGGGCATCAAGAGACGAATCCAGACATATAAAAAACTTGACTTAACTCTCAGAAATGAGAGAGAATTTCTCCATCCCTAATTCTTGACCTAAGTTTTTTCTAATGTTCAGGTTCCAAATTCTCTCAGCACATGCAATATAAATGGAAAGTAATTATATGTGTAGCTTCAGGGCCATGAGTAGAGCATTTTTCATTCATAAACCTAAAGCTAACTCTTCCTAGATTGAGAGATAGAAGTCCATGAACTTACCTGTTCAGCTTGGACCGTGTCTGACAATGGAGGTACTTTCAGTGCAATGTGAGGACTTGTACAACTTGCTTGAAGTTCAGGGATGCTTCTCCAACCTTTAGCTTGCTTTGAAACTAAATGAATCGAGCTATAGGAGTCAACCTGCAAAACAGAAAAAGTGAAAATGGTGAAGTTGGTTAGAGGTGTTACAGTCTGAAGCTAGGGCTTGGGATAGTTTGTATGGATGCTATGGAGTGTGTATGAAGTGGTTTTGGCCAAGGCGCACGAATGGATTGAGTTGTAGAAGTCCAACTGCAGAAGGGACTCTGGTTTTTGCAGTAGGATGGTGTTTTGATGAATGATGAGGTTTGGAAGGTGGTTAGCTCGTGCCTTAGCTCAGTTATGATGTTTGGAATGTGTTCAACAAGTTTGTCTAAGCTTCTCTTGGCAGAAATGTGAGATGATGTTGTATTTGCAAAGTTTCTTCTATCTTAAGCAAAAAATGACAAGTTGGTTTACAAGATTTCCTAGGCCCCTCAAGTATGTTGCACACTTGAGTCTTGATCAGTGGGATATGTTCCTGAACTTGTGCCAAAATGATTTGCATTGTACTTCATAGATTGCAATCTTGACATAAAGTTCACCTTTTCAAAAATGGATAATGTGCTTTTTCTAATTATGGACTAATCCTTCATGTAATGACCAAATGCATAGAATAACATCTTGGCACAATGGTTTAGCATTTAATTTTTGAGTGTAAATGAGATTAGAGGCCTGTAATGTAGCTTGCATATGCTGAGTTTGAAAATGCATAAGTTATGAACATGCCTTTGGCCATGAATCAAAGTGACTTTTGCTCATATTGCCAAATTCGATTCTCCCTAACCACAAGGTTGTTTGATGAGTTCTTGGACATTTTGGAAAGCTTGGAATGTGTACTACAATCCATCTTTGTAATGCAATTTGAAATTCCAAGTGGAAGCATGTGAAAAGTGGCCATGAAGTTAGGCAAAAATTCTGCCTAAAATAGGTCAAAATATTTCTAAGTTAAGAATGTTTTGCACCCTTGTTCCAAAAATCATAACTTGAGATAAAAGCTTCGTTTTAGGAAACTTTGTGAATCAAAGTTGTAGATTTTGCAATGGACTACAACTTTCATGTTTTGAGTTTGGCTTGAATCCATTTACATCTTGATGAAAAAATGGGACAAAGTTAGGAAAAAATTAGGGATTTTCATAACTTAGAAAATTTCTAAGTTATGAAAATTCTTCATTTTAAACTCTAATTTGCAATTTTTGATTTCTTGATGAAAAATGAATCTTGACACTTGATTTTGACCAAAAAGTCAAAGTTTGACTTTTCAGTATACAGTCAAATTTGGCTCAGTTGATTGGAAAATTCATTTGTCAATCTTGTGCATTTGGGATCTTTTGAATTTTTTGAACATGTCAAGACAATGCCATTGGGTCCTTGAGTCCATATGTGAGCTTGGTTTGCCATTGGCTAGGTCAAACAGTCAGAAATTGCCTTGTGTGCAGTCAAAACCCTAAAAATGACCATTTTACCCTTTTGGTGATCTGATCAAATTTCTTATGGAATTGTGATCCAAACTTGATCAAATGGTCCATATGAGTTCATAATGTTGATGTGGGTCAAAAATCATGAGGGTTGACTGTCAAATGACCACAGTTGACTTTTTCCCCAATACAGCTGATTTCTAGGTCAACTGTCCAATTGACTGGGCAAAGATTGGAATCAAGGCTTGAAACTTGGTATGGATAAACTTGGGAGTCCAATATGAAGCATGAAAGTCATCTTAGGCATTTTAGGTCAAAACATCTTTGTGCAAACACAAACCCTAATTTGGGTCAACAGTGCAAGGAGAAGTCTTGAGCATAGGAAACCCTAACTGGATCTTGAGCTCCAAGGGTCTTGTGGTGAGAAAATATTGAGGAAATGGGAGGGAAAATTTTGAGGTACAACAGTTGCCCCTGTTCAATCTTCTTGAACCTGAAGAGTTAGATTGGCAAGTTTGCCTTTCGCGACTCGAGGGTAAAAGGAGATTGGACACTAGAGTGCCCGGAAATTTGCACTCGCATGCTGGAGTATCAGCAATGTGATGTCGGGAATGGGCTTATAGATGACATTTGGAGATAGGATTGATAGGGGGATGGGCTTATAGATGCCATTTGGAGGTGTGACAGAACCTTGTCGGGAATGGGCTTATAGATGCCATTTGGAAGTGTTGATCGCGTAAGAGATTACTTAGCGAGAACTTGCATACTTTGAGAAAGGAAGATGTTTCCTGGCTTGTTACAGGTTTTGATCTTCAAACCCTTCATGCAGATATGCCCTGGTTAGGTACATGTATCGAATCTACAACTTGTTGCTCACAGATGTGCCCTGACTGGATACCAGAATCGAATCTGGAATTGGTCGTCTACAGATATGCCCTGGCTGGATACAGGTATCGAATCTGGAAATGGTCGTCTACAGATATGCCCTGGCTGGATACAGGTATCGAATCTCTAAACTCTTCATGCAGATGTGCCCTGGCTAGATACATGTATCGAATCCACAATCGGATACTCACAGATGTGCCTTGGCTGGATACAGGAATCGAATCTGGAATTTGTTGCTCACAGATGTGCCCTGGCTAGATACAGGAATCGAATCTGGAATTGCAAAAGGTTGGTAGAGATAGCTTTCCTGGCTGGATACAGGTGTAAGCCTCTGACCTGAGAATGAAAGATAATTTCCTGGCCTGTTACAGGGGTTGATCTTCAAACTCTTCATGCAGATATGCCCTGGCTAGATGCAGGTATCGAATCTACAACTTGTTGCTCACAGATGTGCCCTGGCTGGATACCAGAATCGAATTTGGAATTGGTCGTCTACAAATATGCCCTGGCTGGATACAGGTATCGAATCTGGAAATGGTCGTCTACAGATATGCCCTGGCTGGATACAGGTATCGAATCTCTAAACTCTTCATATAGATATGCCCTGGCTAGATACAGGTATCGAATCCATAATCGGATACTCACAGATGTGCCCTGGCTGGATACAGGAATCGAATCTGGAATTTGTTGCTCACAGATGTGCCCTGGCTAGATACAGGAATCGAATCTGGAATTGCAAAAGGTTGGTAGAGATAGCTTTCTTGGCTGGATACAGGTGTAAGCCTCTGACCTGAGAATGAAAGATAATTTCCTGGCCTGTTACAGGGGTTGATCTTCAAACTCTTCATGCAGATATGCCCTGGCTAGATGCAGGTATCGAATCTGGAATTGCGATAGTTGATAGTAATCAACTTTGGATTGTCCTTTATCCTGAAAAGGCAAAACGTTAGTTGTATGCAAGGTCATGATGTATGAGATGCATGATGTCATGATGCTCAAAATGAGATAGTGTTGTATGCACTTTATCATGTATGTAAGCAGGATGTATGAAATGTGAAATGTCTATGAATGTATTTTCGTCTAGGAAAGTAAATCCTTGACGACTGGCCGGGGAATCAAATCCTGGGCTGATGTTGAAGAGTAGAGTTCTTCACTTTCGCTGGGGATGATGGTTGCAAAAATGAACCGGTAGGAGAAAATGACTCCGTTGGGGAATGAACTTGTTGGAGAGATTACTCCGAGGGAAATAAAATAGGTGAAGTGATTACTCTGCGGGGAGAGATACTTGCTGAGGTTTTGATGGGAGCTCCGCTGGGGATTCCACTGATAAGTTATGTTGGGGAATTTGATGAACTCCGCTGGGGATAGGAAGAACTTCGCCGAGGACGATCTTTCCGTGGTAATTAGCTGAGGATAACCCAGTTATAAGACCTGATGGGAAATAAACCTTTGGATGAAGTCGGAGAGATGCGTTCAAACTCTACAGGGGAAAAGCTTCCAGAATCTACTAGGGATAAGCTTTCAGACCTGCTGGGGATATGGATTCCACTCTCCTGGGGAAACTTTAGATTATACTGGGGGATGGTTCCTACTGGGGTGTCTGTATTCTGCCGGGGAACAATCTTATATTAAGACCGCCGGGGATGCTTGCTGAGGAATGCCTATACTCTATTGGGGAATGTTGAGATCTTCTGGGGACGCTCAACTTCCTTAAGGATGACAGTAGACTAACTCTGCTTGGGGAGAGTATTGCTGACTTGCTGGGGCTACTCTGTGGGGAGTTGAGGTAACCTGGTTACGTTCTTCAGCCGAACCTACCTTGGTACCTTGGTGGATAGAGCAACTAGATCGCTTAGAAAACTCATTATTGCCCCTGTTTCTAATGTCACCTGTAATTAGTCCTTTGTTTCGCATGCAAGTATTTATGAGTTAGCAATTTAATGTCAAATGCATATATCAAAAATGAACATTGGACGTTCTTCGCAAGACAAAACAGAAAAAGGAAAAACAATTGGCAATTTGTCTAGAAAAGTGAATTTGTATTGATTTTTGAATTTTTCCTATAAATAGGCGTTTTGTGTACAAGAGGTTGACGTCCTAGTAAGAGAACGCCGCCGAAAAACATAGAGTTTATACAATTTTGAAAAAGGAAAACAAAACAGCTATGTGAAAAATCCCACTGGGTTCCAACTCTGCTATTGCCTTTATGTCTTCAAGCGTCTCATCACTTTGCTGCTTAGTTGAAGATGAAGCTGATTGATCGATGCCGTCTGAACCTGATAGTTGATACCGAATTCTGGATGCCAGGTGATCCAATAAGACATAGTATTGCGCTTATCCCTAACTTTTGCCTGGACTGCCCTTTCGGGTTTTCAGTCCACCGGGATAACCATTTTTGCCCAAGTCTCCTTTTCAGGTTTTCGACTTGCCGGGTGTACAGATTTTTTATTTTCATCCCTTATTTTTGCCCGAACCCTTTTGGTTCGCCGGGAAGCCCTTATTTTTGCCTAGGTGTGTCAACCTAGCGGGTCTTTTATCATGCGTAGTATCTTTTTACTATGTCTGCATTGGCGGGGTGAGGAAGGTCGTCACCATCCATGGTGGTTAGAATCATAGCTCCTCCTGAGAAGATATGTTTAGCCACAAATGGCCCTTCGTACGTAGGGGTCCATTTGCCCCTGGGATCACTTTGAGGAAGAATGATGCGCTTGATTACCAGGTCTCCGACTTGATACTCTTGTCGTCTGACTTTCTTGTTAAATGCCCTGATCATCCGTTTTTGGTATGTTTGACCATGACAAATAGCAGTGAGTCTCTTTTCGTCGATTAGGTTTAATTGATCAAGTCGAGTCTGGATCCAGTCATCTTCGCTCAAACCTGCATCCTTCATTATCCGGAGAGAGGGTATCTGGACTTCAATAGGCAAGACTGCCTCCATGCCATAGACCAAGGAAAAGGGAGTTGCCCCTGTTGACGTCCGTGCTGAGGTACGGTACCCATGAAGAGCAAACGGTAACATTTCGTGCCAATCTTTGTATGTCACTGTCATCTTCTGCACAATCTTCTTAATATTCTTATTTGCCGCTTCGACAACCCCATTCATCTTCGGCTGGTAGGGAGAAGAGTTGTGGTGCTGTATCTTGAACTGCTCGCAGAGCTCAGTGATCATTTTGTTATTAAGATTGGTACCATTGTCCGTAATGATCCTCTCTGGTACACCATATCGACAGATCAGGTTATGCCGAATGAACCGTGCCACGACGCTCTTGGTTACGGTGGCGTAGGAAGCTGCTTCAACCCACTTCGTGAAGTAATCAATCGCGACCAGGATGAAGCGATGCCCATTGGATGCCGTAGGTCGGATCTCGCCGATCATATCAATGCCCCACATTGCAAAAGGCCAAGGTGCTGTCAAGACGTTCAGAGGAACTGGAGGAATGTGCACCTTATCTGCATAAATCTGGCACTTGTGACATGTCCGAGAATGTTGGTAACAGTCGGCTTCCATTGTGGACCAGAAATATCCTGCCCGAAGGATTTTCCTTGCCATGGTGTGTCCACTGGAATGTGTTCCAAATGTACCTTCATGTAGCTCCGTCATGATCTTTTCTGCTTCAGTTTTATCCACACAACGCAGTAAAGTTGAATCATGGTTTCGCTTGTATAGAATGCCATTACTGAGGAAGAAATTTGCCGCGAACCTTCTCAGAAACTTCTTGTCATTGACAGATGCACCCTCGGGGTATTCTTGAGCTTCCAAGTACCTCTTCACTTCATGATACCAAGGTTTTTCAGTCACCTCTTCAGCCTCAAGATCGCAGCAATGCGCAGGTTCGTCCAATCTCCATATAATGATTCGGGGAGCCTCGTTGTCCCATTTGACTTTGAACATAGAAGACATCGTAGCTAGTGTGTCCGCTAACTGATTCTCCTCTCTTGGGAAGTGTTCAAAAGTTATCTCTTCGAAGTGGGGAAGCAATGTCAGCACATACTCCTTGTAAGGAATAAGATTTGGGTGTTTCGTATCCTACTCGCCTTTGACCTGATTGATCACGAGAGCGGAATCTCTGAAGACACTCAGAAACTTGATCCTTAAGTCAATTGCAGCTTGAAGACCCATGATGCATGCCTCATACTCCACCATGTTGTTGGTGCAGTTGAAACATAGCCGAGCGGTGAGTGGAGTATGAGTGCCTTTGGGGGATATGATCACAGCGCCGATACCATTACCCAAAGCGTTTGAGGCTCCGTCAAAGTGCATAGACCATCGGGATCCTTCCTCAGGTCCTTCATCCGGTCCAGGTACTTCACAATCAGTTACTACCATGATATCCTCGTCTGGAAATTCAAAGTTAATCGACTGGTAATCATCCACTGCCTGGTGTGCCAAATGGTCTGCCACTACACTTCCCTTGATTGCTTTTTGAGTCGTGTACTGGATGTCGTATTCCGTCAAGATCATTTGCCATCTTGCTATTCTTCCAGACAGAGCAGGCTTTTCGAATATGTACTTGATTGGATCCATTTTTGAAATCAACAGAGTAGTGTGAGTCAACATATACTGTCTCAGCCGGCGAGCAACCCATACCAGAGCGCAACAAGTTTTCTCGAGCAGTGAGTACCGAGTCTCATAGTCGGTAAACTTTTTACTCAGGTAATAAATGGCGTGTTCTTTTCGGCCAGACTCGTCATGCTGCCCCAACACACACCCCATTGAGTTGTCAAGTACTGTCAAGTATAAGATTAAAGGTCTCCCTTCAACCGGTGGCATAAGAATGGGTGGTTCTTGGATATACTCTTTGATATTTTCGAAAGCGACCTGACATTCATCGTTCCAACGTACTACTTGATCTTTCTTCAGTAGCTTGAAGATTGGTTCACAGGTAGCAGTTAGATGCGAGATGAATCGGGCAATGTAGTTCAAACGTCCTAGAAAGCCTATGACTTCTTTCTCTGTCTTGGGAGCTGGAATCTCTTGTATGGCTTTCACTTTGGCAGGGTCCACTTGAATGCCTTTGTCGCTTATGATGAAGCCTAACAATTTTCCAGATCTCACCCCAAAGGTGCACTTGTTTGGGTTCAACCTCATCTTGTACAACTTTAGACGGTCAAACAGCTTCCGTAGATGGTCAAGGTGTTCCTCCTCAGTTTGGGACCTTACAATCATATCGTTGACGTATACTTCTATCTCATGATGGATCATGTCATGAAATAAAGCAACCATGGCACGTTGGTAGGTTGCCCCAGCATTTTTCAACCCAAAAGGCATGACCTTGTAGCAAAAGATGCCCCACTGAGTAACAAAAGTGGTCTTCTCCATGTCTTCAGGAGCCATCTTGATCTGGTTATAACCGGAGAAGCCGTCCATGAAGGAGAAAACCTTATGCTGAGCAGTGTTGTCAACCAGAACGTCGATATGAGGCAGAGGGAAATCATCCTTGGGGCTGGCCCTGTTCAAATCCCTGTAATCAACACACATCCGAACCTTACCATCCTTTTTCGGCACTGGAACCACGTTGGCAATCCACTGAGGGTAAGAAGTCACTGCTAGAAACCCGGCATCAAATTGTTTCATAACCTCAGCTTTGATTTTCTCGGACATCTCTGGACGTATACGGCGGACCTTCTGTTTTACCGGAGGGCAGTCTTCCTTGGTAGGCAGGTGATGAACGACAATGTCGGTATCCAACCCAAGCATGTCTTCGTAAGACCAGGCAAAGATTTCCATATAGTCATGCAGCATCTGAATCAACCGTTGTTTCACACTGAGCTCTAGATTTGCACCAATCTTGACCTCTTTTCTGTCTGTCTCCGTACCCAAATTTACCGTTTCCACTGGCTCTTCATGTGGCTGAATGGCCCTCTCTTCTTGGAGTAACAGTCTTGCCAGTTCACCAGGTACTTCGTAATCATCTTCACCTTCGTCTTCGGCTAAGTTGATCGGATTTTCGAAGTCATAACTGGCAGTAGAAAAGTCATTACCAGTGAGATCCAGAGTGGATTGGAACCTGTATAAGTGAGTGTGTGTAAATATAGCTGTTTTGCAATATATAACAAAGAAAAAAAAAGGAGCACAAGATTTTGAAATGCAACAAACGTCCAATGTTTTTATTGATGATATATGAAAATGACACACAAAAGCCCTCACAAATGGAGCCACGGTGCCCCGGGTAGGACACCGAGCCATAAAAGTTTCAACATATTGTTTGTTACAAATTGAAAACAAAAGAGTTCATTACTGAGTGACAAAATTAATAGGTGTGAAGTCTTTGGCAGTCCAGTTGCTTGGTCCACTGTCGGTTGTTGGGTAGATCCAGCTGTCGAATTCAGATTCCTCCACTTCGTCCCCAATAGCATTCACTCCCGGGTTGGTGATGAACACAAGAGGTCTTGCAATCCTTGCTTTACGAACAGCCCTCTGAGCCTCTGTAGTGAAACCCAAACCAAACTTGTCGGTCTTCGGAGTAAAGTCAGGAAGTCGGCCCTAGTTTGCACACTCACCCTTCTCAATCACAGCCCGGACATCCTTTAAGGAAGCCATCTTCAAAGGAGGGTCTTCAATCACAGTTTCAGCTGACGCCAGTCTCTGAGGCACTTCTTCAAAGTGTTGAAAGGGGGTTTCAATGAACTCCCCATCCATTTCTATGTACCGGAACGAGTTTAGGTGGCTGACCATATATTCTTCCTTCCCCTGAACTGTGACAATCTTTCCTCTGACTGGGTACTTAAGCTTCTGATGTAGTGTGGAGGTCACAGCTCCAGCCTTGTGGATCCATGGAAGACCCAACAAACAAGAGTAGGATGGACGGATGTCCATCACATAGAAAGTAGAATCAAAGACTTGAGAACCAACCCTGATTGGAATATCAACTTCACCATGTACCATCCTTTTCGAACCGTCAAAGGCCCGGACCACAATGTTACTAGGCTTGAGCTCCAGACCCTCACAATCCAATCTGTCTAGGGCCTTCTTGGGCAATACATTCAATGAAGAACCGGTGTCTACCAACACATGGGCAAGAGTAGTGCCCCTGCATTCAATGGAGACATGCAGGGCATCATTATGGTTCTTTCCTTTGGCAGTCAGATCGGCGTCAGAGAAGCTCAAACCATTATCAGCAGTCAAGTTGGCCACACAATCAGTAAATTGATCAGCAAATGTTTCTTGTGGCACATGGGCCATCTTCAGGAAGGAAATCAGGGCCTTGGAGTGGGCTTCTGAACATAACAACAGTGATAGCATAGAAATCTTTGATGGGGTGTGCCCCAGCTGCTCAACCACGTTGAAATCACTTTTCTTGATAATCTTGAGGATCTCTTCCATCTCTTGCTGGGAGGCTTCAACAGTGGTTGTCTTCGGTGCCTCCGTCAGGGCAGGAAAATCAGTAGCAATCCCCTTCCCCCGAGCGTCAGAGGACTCGGCAGCAGGGGTAGGAACAGGAACTTGATTAGGAAGGGAAACATGCACACTTGCAGGTGTGATGACAAGGGGTTTCTGAATAGCTGGTGGCGCAATATCTGGTGAGAACAGCCTACCACTGCGAGTAATTTTGGCAGGCCCGATGATATTGCTGACACCGATACTTGTATCAAACTCTTGTTTTACTCCAAGAACATAAACGTCTGCCTCATAGTGCCACGGGACAGCTTTGTCAGATGTATAAGGGAGAGGCCCCGAAACAGTAATGATGATAGGAGCAATCTTCTGAGTGGACATGATTTTGACAGGCTTCTTTGAGAGAGCCTTAGGAGGTTTGTTGAAAATAGTGACAATAGAAACGTCTTCAGCAGGGACAGCAGGAACAACAATCTTCTCGAACAAGATCTCTTTGCTATCCATCAGGCTTTGGATACCTGATTTCAGCAACGGACAACCAACAGGCGAAACAGCACATAGAAGGCAACCTTTACCACATCCCGGAAATAAACCGGCTAGCAACAGGTTCCTTTTAACAGTCAATAACGGAGTAACAATCTCTTCCACGGAGGCTACATACCGGTCTTCTTCCACAGCATTCACTCCATGCTGGGGCATGGGAGCAGTCACACCATTGGGTCTTTCGGGCGCCTCAAACTGTATTTCTTTAGCATCAATAAGGTCTTGAACCTTATTCCTCAAAGCCCAACAATCGTCCGTAGTATGCCCCGGGCTATCAGAGTGATAAGCGCAACGGGCGTTTGGGTTGTACTTTGGAGAAGCCGTGTTCACTACCTTCAGAGCTTCTTTGACAGTTACCAGATTGGTTGATAGTAGTTACGGCAAAATCTGAGATAGGGTCATACTGAGCCGAGTGTACTGCCTTTTGGGTCTCTCACCCCTTTGTTGATTATACTGCTGAGGAGCAGCAGCAGGCTTTGAGATTACCAATGCATTGACAGCTTGGCGGCGTTCCGGCTTAATTTGTCTTCTGGGATCATAAACAGCACTAGCTTCCTTTTTGAAAGGCTTCTTTTCAGTACTCGCAGTGGCACCTTTCTGTATCTTCCCCGACTTGATACCAGCTTCTATTCTCTCACCAGTCAAGATCAAATCTATAAACCCAGCAGAAGAATTACCAATCAGATGATTGAAGAACGGACCAGACAGGGTCCCTAGGAACATGTCAACAAGTTCACGGTCAGTCAGCGGTGGCTGCACCCTGCCAGCCAAGTCTCTCCACTTTTGCGCATACTCCTTGAATCCTTCGCCCGTCCCTAGTGACATACCCTGAAGTTGGGTACGCGTGGGAGCGAGGTCAGAATTGTACTGATACTGTTTATAAAATGCAGTGGCCAAGTCCTCCTTGTATCGGATACTGGCTCCATCCAGCTGATAGAACCACTCGAGTTGAGCCCCTGAAAGGCTATCCTGAAAGAAATGGATCCAAAGGTTCTTGTCTGCAGTGTAAGGTTGGATCTTCCTTACATATGATCTGAGATGCATCTTCGGGCAGGATAGCCCGTCATACCTTGCAAAAACTAGTACTTTGAACTTCGGGGGGATCACAATTCCAGCAACTAATCCCAAGTCTTCGAAATCCAAGCCGGGAACTCTCTGCAGCTCCATAGCTGCCAACCTGTCTTCCAAGCCTTTGTACTTATCATCGGCGGGCGGGTATTGTTGATCAGAGTAGTCTTCGTCCTCTTCAGCCTCCTCTTCTTCAACCTCGGATTCGGAAGGTACTGCAGCCGCATTCCCTTTACTGGTTCCCTCTTCAGATGTAGGGGGAAATTCAAGGACTCTTCTGGCTTCACCCTTAAACCTTCTTCCTAGGGTATCCACCCCGATTCTTTTCTTCTTCTTTTTCACTTGCTCTTTGTTCCCCAGCAGGGCTTTCAGATCCTCCTGACCCTTAGCCAAGGTCATCAGGAGATGTTGAAACTGTGAGTTCTGAGACTGCAAGTCCTTGACCGTCTGTTCGAGATCCATCTTACTGAAATAAACAACAGAAAGATAAGGAAACCTGGTGTGGAGACCTGCTTATGCACATGATGAATGGTATGCTTATGTATGCAATGCATTCAAGGATTTAGAAAGTTCAAAATTGTTGCAAACAAAAAGAACGCACGTCATATTAATAAGAAGAAATTTGTCAGTACATAAATGCCCCATGGGCCAAATATTACAAAAAACTTCTCAAGGTAAAAAGACGTTGCGCATCCTCTTTGGTGCGATGTAGGTGTTAAGGGTCTCCTCCTCGTGGAGTCGACGGGTAAGCTCCAAAACCTTCTTCTCACTGGCGTAGAAGCTGGCTTCAAAAGTGTTACGTTCCTCCTTGAGTTGGATCCAACTTTTCTGCATCTCCTCCCACGATGTAGGCATGTCAGGATATAGGATGGTGTAGGGAACCTCTCCTTCCTTAACGGGCTCTTTAATCACAGGGAGAACATGAGGATAAGGCATCATTAGACTCTGGGCTCGGGTTCGTACCCACTTGAGATAAGGCTCAAGAGGGATGGAATTCTTGTGTCCCAGTGTCTTGCTGTCAACCTTGTTAGGCATCCTCCAAGCTCTGATGAATCTTTGGCGAAGTCCTTGCGCATCGTTGTCGAAGTTAAAAACTAGGTCAGGAATCAACATGTCGTGAGGGCCATCCCTCCGTGCATATCCAAATTGTCTCAAGGCTAGACAAGGGTTGTAGGTAATGCCTCCTCTAATGCCAAGCAATGGAACATTAGGGAACTCTCCACAACGATCGACGATGATGACATTTTCTCTGGACCGAGAACACCAATGTACATCAGAGTGAGTGAGGGTCATCAACCGTTGTGACCATCTTAAGCCTTGGTCATTCTTCAAGACAGATTGTGGAAGGTGCGAAAGAAACCACCTTGTAAGGAGAGGAGTACAACACATGAGAACACCCATCTTTCTCATTGTTCGTGTGTAAAATGAGTGAAGAATGTCCCCAAGCAATGTTGGTATTGGATTTCTGGATAAGAAGATTTTGACGGCGTTGACATCTACAAGCTGGTCAGGGTTTGGGAACAAGACCAACCCATAAATGAGGAGTGCCACAATTTCTTCAAAGGCTTGTAGGTCCAATGAATTCCATTACTCTTGTGCCTTCTCAAACAAGAATTTTGCCAAGAAACCTTTGACACCGCTTCTAGTTTCCCAATGCCCCTTGATGTCAGATGGCTGCAAGTGTAGTGCTTGAGCAACATCTTCAGGCTTTGGTTCCTTTTCCGTACCGTTGAAAGGTAGTTGATTAAGAATAGGAATTCTAAGGAGTTGAGAAAATTCCTCCAAAGTGGGCACCAACTGGTAGTCGGGGAAAGTGAAACAGTGGTGAAGGGGGTCAAAGAATTGGAACAACACCTTTACCATGTCCTCTTCAATGTTGGTGTTGACTAAGCTGAGCAGTCTACCATGTCTTTCACTGAAGGGAGAGCTTTCCGGAATTCTTGATGTGAGCTCTTTGAGTTGAGGAGGGATTCTCACAAGGTTGACTTGGATAGTTTTCCTGCGAAGAATTTCCATGACCTACAAAACAAGAACAAAGATGAAGATCTAAACCCTTGAAATGGTTAGTATATGCATATGATGCTTTATGATGTTTATGATGTATGCAAAAACATATGTACAAGCAAATCACACAAAACCCTAGTTTCAGGCTTGCATGGGGTTTCATAGGTAAGTACCCTCTTGAGTGTAGTTGGCTTAAAAACCTGTCCTATAAATAGTAACCGGGTTCTAAGGAGCTCAATATCATTGGATTGTTTTCCATGTTCATTGTTTTGGTTTAGCCACTTAACTAGCGACCAAAATATCCTAAGAAAACAACCCTCAATGAGTGTAGTATCGAGTATCTACCAACTTCGGACTGCACCAAAGCCGGTCATCTCACTACCCCTAATGAAAGGCCAAGATGGTCAAGTAAGGTTCTAGGTCATTAGTGCTTAGTGACATCACTCAGCGGCCCCGTACTATCCTTGATTGAACTCAAGGGTTACCGGTACTCACAAATATGTCGCACTAATATAGCTATTGCTTCAACCGTGTCGGTATACCCCGCACAGTTTCCACAACGTATTGCTATCTATGAATGTTTCCCCAAATCCGGGTGTAGGATTTCAAGCCCAAACAAGAGAACCAAGATATAAAGCAATCAAAGCAAACAATTAGTCATGCAAGAAGGTGATCTAAGCCCTAAGGTTACTCCACTTTAAAAGAAGTCCCCAGCAGATTCGCCAGTTCTGTGATACGGTGGGAGAACTGACTTGAGTTTTGCGTTTGTTTTTGCAAATGTTTCGGTTGAGCAAGAGTCGCCACCGACTTTTTATTTCATCCTAAGGAAAGGTTAAAAAGCACAGCAAAAACCTTTGAGATGTTTTCTTGGGTTCGGGGAGTAGATTATAGAAAGGGAAGGTATTAGCACCCTTTCTATCCATGGTTATCCATGGGCTCTTAGTTACTTGCTTAGATCAACTTGCCTTGATTTTCAATTGTTTGAAATGGTGCTTTGTGTGTGTGTGTTTGAAATTGTTTTGAAAAGAGGCCAATGTGATGGCAACCCTTGTAATGATCCATGTTGGGATGTATACAAAGATGTACTTATCTTTTGAAAAGTTTTCAATGTTTTTTAAAGTTGTTTTGAAAGTGTGTTGTGATGTGTGTTTTAAAAAAAATAGGCAAGTGTTTTTGTTTTTGCAAGTTGGCAAGTAACCAAGAGTTTGTCTACTCTAAATTTCTCAAAGATCTTTGCTATGTTTTAAACCTTTTAACAATTTTGTTCCACCATTGTATTTGGTGGACAATCTTGTGTTAGGATGTGAACGGGACGGGTGCGGGTCATCGTTTAGACCATGATTGCAATAGTGCCAAGTGTCTTTGGCAACTTTTTCTTTTAAGGGACTTGATCATTTTTAGGCAACTTTCGAAAGCGTCATCGAGGGACTATGATCATTTGATATTGTTTTGTTTTGCCAAAGACACCTAACATGCAATATGGCCCATTATTGAAGGCAACAAGTGGAGTAGCCCTAAGGGGTGCAAGTGTGATTAGTGTTGTTCATTTTCATGCTTTGTTCTTGGAATTAGGTCAAACTATTTGTCGTTTTTGATTTGCATACAAACCCTAAGTCTATCATGGCATATTTAGAAAGCTTTTAAATGCGGAATTTAAAGGTCCTAAATTATTACAACACAAATTATGGGATGTGGGGTACAAATGTTCAAATGGGGATATTTTAGCAAGAAATTAAAACCTAAGCTATTACATCCAAATTAAATTACACAAATTATTTAATATACAATAATTAAATAAGATATAATAAATATGCAAGATGCAAAAATGATTTTTTATATGTATATAAAAAGGGTTTTTTATGGGACAAATAAACAAAAATAAAAAGGTTACTTTTTGGGTATTTTTATGTTTAGGGTAAAACCCTAATTTTGCTAAATAAAAGGTATTGATTATTTAATATACACCATATTTATTAATTATGTACAAGAAAATAAATAAAAGAAAGTATATTGTAAAAAAAGGTATTTTTGAAGTTAAATATTAATAAAATGAAAAATGTATTATTTTTATGTTTTTGACCTAAATATACTAATAAATATATAAGTATTTATATTATTTATTAAATATATTAAATATGTACAAAAATAAAATATTTATTATTTACAAAAAAAAAGTATATTTTTTAGGAAATGTTTTCAAAAGATAAAATAAAATAAAATTAGAAAATAAATATATTTTGTATTGTTTTTAGTATTTTAAATAGAAAAGTATTATGTATTTATTTACATATATAACCAAATGAAACAAATAAATATCAAATAAAATGCAAAAAATGTGAGAAAAATATTTTTAATATTTTTTATGCTTTGACAAAAATAAACAAGTCAGAAGCAAAAATCAAAAGTCAAAAATAATGAAAATAAAACACAATGGGCCAAGGGGGTGCATGTGTGAGAATGTGGTGCAAAAAGAAAATCAAACTCAGGCCTAGCCCAGGAGGAGTTGTCTTCAACCTCCAGACTTGTTTGAACAACAACAACACGCGTTTCCTAACTCCTGATTCCTGGACTTTCAAGAAAAACTCATAACACAAAAAATGTAGAGCATCAAGAGACGAATCCAGACATATAAAAAACTTGACTTAACTCTCAGAAATGAGAGAGAATTTCTCCATCCCTAATTCTTAACCTAAGTTTTTTCTAATGTTCAGGTTCCAAATTCTCTCAGCACATGCAATATAAATGGAAAGTAATTATATGTGTAGCTTCAGGGCCATGAGTAGAGCATTTTTCATTCATAAACCTAAAGCTAACTTTTCCTAGATTGAGAGATAGAAGTCCATGAACTTATCTGTTCAGCTTGGATCGTGTCTGACAATGGAGGTACTTTCAGTGCAATGTGAGGACTTGTACAGCTTGCTTGAAGTTCAGGGATGCTTCTCTAACCTTTAGCTTGCTTTGAAACTAAATGAATCGAGCTATAGGAGTCAACCTGCAAAACAGAAAAAGTGAAAATGGTGAAGTTGGTTAGAGGTGTTACAGTCTGAAGCTAGGGCTTGGGATAGTTTGTATGGATGCTATGGAGTGTGTATGAAGTGGTTTTGGCCAAGGCGCACAAATGGATTGAGTTGTAGAAGTCCAACTGCAGAAGGGACTCTGTTTTTTGCAGTAGGATGGTGTTTTGATGAATGATGAGGTTTGGAAGGTGGTTAGCTCGTGCCTTAGCTCAGTTATGATGTTTGGAATGTGTTCAACAAGTTTGTCTAAGCTTCTCTTGGCAGAAATGTGAGATGATGTTGTATTTGCAAAGTTTCTTCTATCTTAAGCAAAAAATGACAAGTTGGTTTACAAGATTTCCTAGGCCCCTCAAGTATGCTGCACACTTGAGTCTTGATCAGTGGGATATGTTCCTGAACTTGTGCCAAAATGATTTGCATTGTACTTCATAGATTGCAATCTTGACATAAAGTTCACCTTTTCAAAAATGGATAATGTGTTTTTTCTAATTATGGACTAATCCTTCATGTAATGACCAAATGCATATAATAACATCTTGGCACAATGGTTTAGCATTTAATTTTTGAGTGTAAATGAGATTAGAGGCCTGTAATGTAGCTTGCATATGCTGAGTTTGAAAATGCACAAGTTATGAACATGCCTTTGGCCATGAATCAAAGTGACTTTTGCTCATATTGCCAAATTCGATTCTCCCTAACCACAAGGTTTTTTGATGAGTTCTTGGACATTTTGGAAAGATTGGAATTTGTACTACAATCCATCTTTGTAATGCAACTTGAAATTCCAAGTAGAAGCATGTGAAAAGTGGCCATGAAGTTAGGCAAAAATCCTGCCTAAAATAGGTCAAAATTTTTCTAAGTTAAGAATGTTTTGCACCCTTGTTCCAAAAATCATAACTTGAGCTACAAGCTTCTTTTGAGGAAACTTTGTGAATCAAAGTTGTAGATTTTTCAATGGACTACAACTTTCATGTTTTGAGTTTGACTTGAATCCATTTGCATCTTAATGAAAAAATGGGACAAAGTTAGGAAAAAATTAGGGATTTTCATAACTTAGAAAATTTCTAAGTTATGAAAATTCTTCATTTTAAACCCTAATTTGCAATTTTTGATTTCTTGATGAAAAATGAATCTTGACACTTGATTTTGACCAAAAAGTCAAAGTTTGACTTTTCAGTATACAGTCAATTTTGGCTCAGTTGATTGGAAAATTCATTTGTCAATCTTGTGCATTTGGGATCTTTTGAATTTGTTGAACATGTCAAGACAATGCCATTGGGTCCTTGAGTCCATATGTGAGCTTGGTTTGCCATTGGCTAGGTTAAACAGTCAGAAATTGCCTTGTGTGCAGTCAAAACCCTAAAAATGACCATTTTACCCTTTTGGTGATCTGATCAAATTTCTTGTGGAATTGTGATCCAAACTTGATCAAATGGTCCATATGAGTTCATAATGTTGATGTGGGTTAAAAATCATGAGGTTTGACTGTCAATTGACCACAGTTGACTTTTTCCCCAATACAGCTGATTTCTAGGTCAACTGTCCAATTGACTGGGCAAAGATTGGAATCAAGGCTTGAAACTTGGTATGGATAAACTTGGGAGTCCAATATGAAGCATGAAAGTCATCTTAGGCATTTTAGGTCAAAACATCTTTGTGCAAACACAAATCCTAATTTGGGTCAACAGTGCAAGGAGAAGTCTTGAGCAGAGGAAACCCTAACTGGATCTTGAGCTCCAAGGGTCTTGTGGTGAGAAAATATTGAGGAAATGGGAGGGAAAATTTTGGGGTACAACAGACACCCAGACCAAACTTGTCAGATTTGTATGGGATATCTGGGAGTTGACCCCAAATAGTGCACCCACCTTCTTCTATCACTGCCTTGGCATCCTTCAAAGACGACATCTTGAGCGGAGGCCTTGTAATCATAGGGACTTGAGCCACAACCTTGGTTACTACCACATCTTGCGGGACTTCTTCAAAGTGCTGAAATGGAGTTTTAATAAATTCACCATCTAGTTCCACATATCTGAAGTAATTTAGATGGATGACCATATACTCTTCTTCTCCATGAACGGTGATAATCTTCCCTTGAATTGGATATTTCAGCATTTGGTGCAACATAGAGGTAACAACGCCAGCATTATGAATCCATGGACGGCCTAATAAGCAGGAATATGAAGGGAGAATATCCATTACATAAAAAGTTGAATCAAATGTTTGGGTTCCAACCTTTATGGGGATGTCTACTTCCCCATACAACATCCTTTTTGAGCCGTCAAAGGCCCTCACTACTATGTAGCTTGGTTTCAATGTCAATCCTTCATAGTGCAGCCTATCAAGAGCCTTTTTAGGAAATACATTCAGAGACGAACCGGTGTCAACCAAGACATGAGCTAAGGTTGCTCCCCTGCATTCAACTAAGACATGCAATACCTCATTATGCTTCCTCCCTCTTGGCGTTAAATTAGCATCTGAGAAACCTAAACCATTATCTGCAATCAAGCTGGCTACACAGTCTTGGAACTGATCGACAAATGTTTCTTGGGGTACATGGGCAGTTTTGAGGAATTTGACCAAGGCTTTTGCATGAGCCTCGGAACATAGTAATAAAGCCAACATGGAAATTTTTGATGGAGTTTTCCCCAGTTGCTCGACTACATTGTAGTCGCTTCTTTTTATGATCTTTAGAATTTCCTCCATCTCTTTCCGGGAGGTTTCAGAGATAGCCACTGATTGTGCCTTCGTCCGGACAGGCTCGATCAGAATACCTTTACCTTGAGTCTCTTTTGACTCGGCAGCAGGAATGTCAGTAGGGGTGGTAGCAGGAATTGTAATAGTTTTGTCAACACGAGCATTAGCAGAGATGATTGTGGGACTGGGAATAACCTTTGGAGGAGAAACAACAACATGAATGATAACGGGTCCAGAAATAGCTTTTAGAGGAGAAATTTTGGAGAGAAAATCCTTCCGCTCCGAGTTATCTTACTAGTCCCTACAATATTACTAATATCGGAGTCAACTTTCTCAGAACTTGAATCTTCAGCAGCTGGCCAATCTTGCTTGATACCGTGGTAGTAGACATCCCCTCCATAATTCCATGGTACGGTTTTGTCTGACCAATACGGGATTGGTCCATGCATTGTAATTATCAAAGGAGCTACTTTAGTAACTGATGTAATTCTAACGGGTATTTTGGTGGAGACCCTGGAAGAATTGTCGGAAATGGTCACAATGGAAACATCATTATAAGAAACAGTTGGAATAGAAGGCTTCTCGAATAAAATTTCTTTGTTGTCTATTAGGCACTGAACGCCTGCTTTTAACAAAGGACAGCTGGTTGGTGAGGACAAACAGATATGACAGCTTTCATCACAGCCCGAGAATACACCGGCATTCAACAAGCTCTTTTTGATAGTCGAGAGTGGGGTCATAAGTTCATCAACTGAAGTAACAAACATATCTTCCTCAATGGCGTTGGTATTATGGCCGTGTTTGGGCATAGGGGAAGAAATGACATTGGGCTTTTCTGGTGCATCAAATTCAATATCTTTGGCTTTAAGGAGGTCTTGTACTTTATTCTTTAGAGCCCAACAGTTGTTAGTGTCATGGCCGGGACTTTCAGAATGGTATGCACAGCGGGAATTAGGATGATAGTGAGGAGAGGTTGTGTTAGGATTCTTTGGAGCTTCTTTCAAAGTCACTAGGTTGGACCTTAAAAAATGTGGCAATACTTGGGATAATGTCATATTAATTCGGGTGAATTATCTGACTGGTCTTTCGATTCTTGGCTGGTTTCTTCTTTGCTGAGCAGGCGTAGGTTTAGGAATCATGACAGCCCCCAGCATTGGACGGCGTTCAGCCCTATCTTGATTTCTCTGAGGATATAAAACAACCACCTCTTTCTTTTTGATGAATGGTTTTCTTATAGCAGTAAAGGACGTATCTTTCTGAATCTTCCCATTTTTTATCCCGACTTCTATCCTTTCTCCGGTGAATATCAATTCAGTAAAACCTGTCGATGAACTCCCAATCAAGTGATTAAAGAAAGGACTAGACAAGGTGCCCAAAAACATGTCTACCAACTCTCTTTCAAATAGGGGAGGTTGAACTCTTATGGCCAAGTCCCTCCATTTTTGCGCATAGTCCTTGAAGCCCTCACTTGAAACCATGGCCATACCCTGGAGTTGAGTACGGGTAGGTGCAAGATCAGCGTTGTATTGGTATTATTTGTAAAAGGCAGCAACAAGATCTTCCCAGTTATAAACATTGGTTCTTTCTAACTGATAAAACCAATCAAGTTGAGTTCCAGACAAACTGTCTTGGAAGAAGTGTACCCATAAATCCTTATCAGCGGTATGAGGCTAGATTTCCCTCACATAGGACCAGAGATGCATTTTGGGGTATGAGACCCGTCATATTTGGCGAACACAGGTGCTTTGAATTTTGGAGGAATGATAATCCCCGACACTAAGCCTAACTCCTCAAAGTCCAATCCAGACACTTTTTGGATTTCCATTGCACTCAACCGTTCTTCTAGATGCTTATACTTGTTTTCAGATGAAGGGTATTGTTCTTCAGAATAGTCTTCTTCTTCCTCTTCCTATTTTGACTCTGACTGGACAATTGTTTCTTTTCCCTTCCCATCTTGATTGTCTTTCTCACCGGATGTCGTTGCAAAGTCTAAGGCCCTTCTTTTCTGCCCTTGGAATCTTCTTCTCATGTTTAAAACTACGGTTATCTTCTTTGTCTTCTTTTTTTCTCTTCCACCAGCAAGGTCTTCAACTCTTCTTGTCCTTTGGCTAGAGTTAAGAACATCTATTGAAATTGTGCATTCTGAGCTTGGAGGTCCTTCACCGTTTGCTCGAGATCCATCTTACTGAAATAAACAGTAGAAAGATGAGGAGACTTATTTCAAGAAACCTGCTTATGTTTTGATGAATGGTAAATGCATATGCAATGATTTCAAGGATTTTAAAGATTCAAATTTGTTTTAGACAAAAAAGAAACACACGTTATATTAACAAATTAAAGCTTGAGTACATCAATGCCTCCTTGGGAAAAATAATACAGAAACTCTAAGATAAAAAGGTGGTTCGCATCCTCTTTGGTGCGATGTAGGCATTAAGATTCCTATCCTCATGAAGTAGCCTAGTGAGTTCCAAAACCTTCTTCTCGCTTGCGTAGAATTGGGCTTCAAAAGTATCTCGCTCCCCCTTGAGTTGTATCCAATCTCTTTGGAGGTCTTCAAGAGAGGTGGGCATGCCAGGATGTAGGATAGTGTATGAAACATCTCCTTCCATAACAGGCTCAATGATTACCGGGAGAATGGAGGGATAAGGCATCATAAGACTTTGAGCACGAGTTCGTACCCATTTAAGGTAAGGCTCAAGAGGGGTGGAATTATTATACCCAAAAGTCTTTTTATCTACATTGTTCAACATCCTCCAAGCTCGGATAAATCTATGGCAAAGACCTTGATCATTGTTCTCGTAGTCAAATACCAAACCTTGAATCAACATCTCATGAGGGCCATCCCTTCGGGCATAACCAAACTGTCTTAAGGATAAAAAGGGGTTGTAGGTGATACCTCCTCTAATTAAAAGTAAGGGGACATTAGGGAACTCTCCACAACGGTCGAAAATAGTAACATTCTCTATGGATCAGGAACACCAATGGATGTCTGAATGTTTGAGCGTCATCAACCTTTGTGACCACCTTGAACCTTGCTCGTTCTTCAATACATATTGGGGAAGATGCGAAATAAACCATCTTGCCAAGAGAGGAGTGCAACACATAAGGACACCTCTTTTCCTCATTGTGCGAGTGTGAAAAGAATGTAGGATGTCCCCTAGAAAAGTAGGCACCGGGTTGCGGGATATGAAGATTTTGACGGTGTTCACGTCTATGAGTTGGTCAGGATTTGGAAACAAAACCATCTCATAGATGAGGAGAGCCACAATTTCCTCAAAAGCTTGCATATCCAAGGAATTACAACAGCTTTGGGCTTTCTCAAACAAGAACTTTGCTAGAAAACCCTTGACACCACTCCTTTTTTCCCAATGAGTTGTGACATCAGATGATTGCAAGTGTAGAGCTTGAGCAATCTCTTCTAGATTTGGGTCTCTTTCTGTATCTTTGAAAGGTATTTAATTGAGAATGGGAATCTTCAAGAGTCGGGAGAATTCTTCCAAAGTAGGTACAAGTTGATAATCGGGAAATGTGAAGTAATGGTGTAAGGGATTAAAGAACTGAAAGAGCACTTTCATCATGTCCTCATCAGTGTTGGAGGTGACCAAGTTGAGTAGGCGACCATGTCTCTCGGTGAATGGAGAGTTTACAGGAATCCTTGAAGCTAGGTCATTAAGTTGTGGAGGGATCCTTACAAGATTGACTTGAATAGTTTTCCTGCGAAGAGAATCCATATCCTACAAAACAGAACAAAGATAAATCCCAAGATCCTTGAAATGGTTAGTGAATGATTATGATGTTATGATGTTCATGATGTTATGTACAAGTAATGTATATACAAACAAAGCAAACAAATCCTTAGGTTTAGGCTTGCATAAAGTCTTAGAGGTAAGTACCCTCTTGAAGTTTAGTTGGATCAAACCTGTCCTAGCAATAGTAACCGGGTTCTAAGGAGCTCAATATCACTGGTTTGTTTCCTTGGTCATTGTTTCAACACAAGCCTCTTTAATGGCGACCGAAATATCCCAAAAAACCAAACCTAAATGAGTGTAGTATCGAGTATCTACCAACTTCGAATTGCACCAAAGCCGATCATCTCACTACGTCCTAAAGGCTAAGTTGGTCAAGTAAAGGTTCTAAAAGTTCATTAGTGCTTCATGACATCACTCAGCGGCCACGTATTCTCCTTGATTAACTCAAGGGCTACCAGTACCCACAAATATGTCGCACTAACATAGCTATTTCTTAGACCATGTCGGTATACCCCGCACAGTTTCCACAATGTATTGCTACTTACCTATAAGGTCTCCCAAATCCAGGTAGAGGATTCAAACCCAAATAAAGAACCATAATGTAAAGCATACAAGTCAAACAATGAAAGCAAGTAAATGTTATATAACCCTAAGGTAACCCCACTTTTAGAATTTTCCCCAGCAGAGTCGCCAGTTATGTGATACAGTGGGAGAACTGACTTGAAGGTTTTGTGTTTGATCGCAAATGTTGCGATTAGCAAGAGTCGCCATCGACTTTTCTTTTATCCAAAAGAAAAGGTGAAAAAGCACAGAAAAGACCTTTGAGATTGTTTCTTGAGTTCGGGGGGTAGATTATGAAAAGGGAAGGTATTAGCACCCTTTTCATCCATGGTTTTCCATGGGCTCTTAGTTACTTGCTAGATCACTTGCTTTTGTTTAAAATTATGCTGGTGTGGTTTTTGAAAGTATTTTGTAAAGAGGCCATCGTTTAGGAAATCTTTGTAATGATTCTTGTTTGTAAGAATGTATACAAAGATGTTTGATCTTTTGAAAATGTTTTCAAGTTTGTAAGATGTTTGAAAGTGTAGGTGTTTGTTTTGAAAATAGCAAGGATGTTTGTTTTGAAATGGAGCAAGTAATTATGAGCATTCTACCTACTCAAAAGTCTTTCTTGTTCATTTTTCTTTTCCTTTGACATTGTTATCTTACCATTGATTTGGTAAGTAACCCTATCTTTGGATGTAAACGGGACGAGCGTGGGTCATCGTATAACCATGATTAGCAATGTTTGCAAGGTATCTTAGCATTCTCTTCCAGGGACTAAGATCATTTGAAAGGAAACTTAGATAGCGTCATCGAGGGACTATGATCTCGTATTTGCTTTGTTTTTGCTAAGATACCTCACATGCGTAATATGGTCATTTTGTATAAGGCAACCAAGTGGAATAACCCTAGAGGTGCTTGTGTGCAAGTGTATTGTTTTCATGCTTGTTTTTGTCTTAAACTAGGGTTTTCTAAGTATTGGTTTTAGTCTTTCCGTACGAACCCTAATTACTAACATGTTATATATAAAGCGATAAATTGCGGAATTTAAAGTTACTACGCTATTACAACATTTGTGGGGAGGTGGGTATACAAATTAAATGGGGATTGCAAGAATGTAAATCTAGTTAGTCTATTACAACCATATTGAATTAATATCAATGTACAAGGAATTAAAGTGAATATAATGTACAAAATGAGTAAATGTATAAGAATGAAAATATAAAAAAAATGGATATTTGTTTGGATTTTTTAGAAAAAAGGAAGTTTGTTTTAACCTAATTAATTAAATAAAATAATTAATTAAACTTAAAAGTAAACCTAATTCACTAAGAAAAGAAATTAATAAAACACTAATTCATTAATTGATTAAAGAAAATAAGTTCAGAAAAAGTATTTTTTTGGTATTTTTGTCTTGAAAATATATTATAGCATTATAAAGTATTTTTAGTCTTTTTATATTAAAATATATTTTAATTGGTGTAAAAGAAAATAAATAATAACCTAGAAATTAAATTTACAAGATAATAAGTAAAAATAAATAAAGTATGATTAATAAAATAATGTTTGTGTGAGAAAAATAAATAAACTACATTAAAATATAAATCTACTATTTTTTGTATTTTTCATGATTTTTTAATGTTTAGAAAATATATTAAGAAAATAAATAAAATAAAAGTAAGAAAATAAAATAAACTTGGCCAGGGGCGCAAACAACCTACAAGGGGGGTTAGTAAGCAAAAAGAAAAACACCAAGAGCCCAACAAGGCCCAGCGCATGCCAAAAAAAACAAAACCAGAAAGCAAAAATTTGAAAAAATTAAAAGGGTACCACTGGGGCTCGAACCCAGGTCCAAAGGTTACAGGCGCGTGGTTCTACCACTAGGGTGGCTATACATCTGTTAACATAAGAAAGTCAATAAATATATGATACAAAACTCTCCCTGATGACTTCATCTTCAACCTCCAGCCACACCAACTGTAACTTGTTCATTTCTCATCAAAAATGAAAACTGTAAACATGAAACTTGTAGAAAATTTCCTCACGGTTTCAGAAATGTAAAGCATTAAAACTATAGATCAAAGATAAGCATGAATTTTAATGACCCTAATCTGAACCCTAAAAATCTCAGAAGTTTCAGTCTAAAAATTCTCTAAGCTCAAGCAAAATTAATGGAAACTATGGACATGGTTAGCTTTAGGGCAATGATATCTACATGTTTTGTTCATAAATAAATCATTGATGATGCTTGTATGAAGAGTTCAAAGTTAAGAAAACTTAACTCAAAACTGGAAATCGTGTTTTGAGTTTGAGCTTGTTTCAAGTGATGGTGATGATTAGGTTATCTTCCTTGAGGTCCCAGGAAGCTAATGCAATGATTAGCTTGAGCAATGGATGGCTGAAATGGTCTGGAGAAGTCAATGTGAAGAGCTCTGTGTTTAAAAATAGAGGATGGTGTTAATGGTGTTACAGTTCTGTAACAGGGTGTGAGATCAGTTCTATATGATATTTAGAAGCTTTAGAAACCAAAAGGCCAAGAAACGCACGAGTAGATTATGAGTTTCAAGTTTTTGGTCAGTTTATGTGAAAATGGAAGTATGAAATGTGATTCTGAGTTCTAGATCCTTTAAGTGGTCAAGCATACTTGTGTTTTTGGTCCAAGGTTTGTGTATGTATAAACAAAAGTGTTTGAGAGCTTTGGACAATCAGAAGTACAAGTTTTTAGCTTTTGGCTAGGTTACTTAATTTTGAAGAAAAGAGGGAAACAAGTTTCAAGAGGAGGTACAAGCATGGGATGGGTGATTGTAAGTTTCTAAACCATTTCTAATGAGTTATAGGACTTGTTTGATCAGAAGAGAACAAATGCAAGGCTCAAGAACAATTTTTGTACAAAAAGTCACTTTATCAAAATGGCAATGTAACCTTTCTTCCAAAAATGGATATAAAGCATGTCCATGCATTGAATGATGGAAGTGAGACCTCTAACAGTAGTGTAAACCATTAATTATGAAGTGTCTAACAAGTTTGAGGCCTTCAAAGTAGTTTTTATGCAGTATAGTTTGAATTTTGAATTTGGTTCATCACAAAATGACTTGTAAATCAAGTGATAAAACCCTAACTTCATCTCTTCGATTCTCCCTACCCAAGAATGATCTAAAGGAGTTCTTGGACAATTTAGAAAGCTTGTAATGTTCTCTAAAACCCATATTTGAATTGCTTTTGAAGATTCCCCTTGGAACTATATGAAAAGTGCCATGAAGTTGGGTCAAAATCCTGACCAAATTAGGGCAAAAATTTCACTAAGTGTTTAGTTTCGTGACCACATGTTCTTAAAATTATAACTTGAGATCCAAGAACTTTTGGAAGAAGTTGTGTGAAGCAAAGTTGTATATTTCTTGGAGAACTACATCTTTCATGTTTGAAGTTTCTTTTGAATCAGCTTGCATCATGGTGAAATTTTTTCTCAAAGTTTTGAAAAAATAAGAAATTTCCAACACTTAGAAAAATTTCTAAGTTTAGAAATTTTGACTTTTCAAAATGAAATCTTGACTTTTTGATTTCTTGATGAATAAGTTTCATATTTTGACATGTTTGGATGAATTGTGATCTTTGGCGTTTGAATTTGACCAAAAAGTCAAAGTTTGACTTTTCAGTATACAATTGACTTTTTGATCAGTTGACTGAAAATTCATCTGTCAATCCTTTGAACTTGAGAAATGTTTTTGAGCCATGTAATTAGGTCAAAATGATGTAATTATACTCTTGATATCATTCCTTAAACCAATTGATCATTTTCTAGGTCAAAAATCAGAAATTGCCCTTTCCCAGTCAAAACCCTAATTTTGACCATTTTGCCCCTTTGGAGATTTGATCAAATTTCTTGAGGAATTATGATCTAAACTTGATCAAATGATACATATGAGTTTAAAATGTTGATTTGGATAAAAAATTGTGAAGTTTGACTGTAAATTGGCCATGGTTGACTTTTTCTCCAATACAATTAATTTTTAGGTCAACTGCTCAATTGACTGAGCAAAAATGTGATCCAAGGCTTGAAACTTGACATGAGAAATATTGGGGATCCATAATGATCCATGAAAGTCATATGGGGCATTGGAAGTCCAAAAATCCTTGTGCAAACTCAAACCCTAATTTTGGTCATCAGTGCTTAAGGAGGTGTCTTGAGTTGATCAAACCTTAGTGCAGTCCTGAGCCCAAGGAGATATTGTGAGCAAAATTATTGATAAGTGAGAGGGAAAATTTTGGGGTACAATAACTTGCCACCTTGATAACTCCATTATCTAACAAGAACTGAACACCCTTCTTCACGATTGAACATCCTCGGGAGTCTCGACAGCAAATTCGGCAAGATCCATACTGGTGTTTTACCTGACCATCCATATGGAAGAAAGTAGCATGCAATTGAACAAGATCCTCATTCATATACTCTACATAAAAAATTATGAATTCTCCAGGACATCTAGAAACCATATTCACCTCCTCTTCATACTCTGCCCTAGGCCTGATTATGTGGATGAGGCCCTCTTCCATCATCTCATGTAAATCAGCCTTTATCTTATCGCAACCCTGTATGGCTATAATGCAAATAGCACAACCGGAATGGTCATGCGTGTAGTAGCTAAATTCACAGAGGTCTGCATGCATTTTCACCAAATCTCCTCTAACCAGATTAATATCAAAAATCTGGAAGTCGCCTGGACAACTGACTACCATATTCATAACATTTACTCCTCCATGCTTGGGTAGAGGATTGTCTTTCTCATTAGGTCCCACATATTTGAAAGATATAATACCAGACTTCACCAATCTCTGCACCTCAGTCTTCAAAGGATAAAAATTCTCAACATTATTCCCTGGTGCTCCCTGATGAAAATCACATGTTTGGTATGCCTTGTAATACCAAGGCAATGGTGATGGTACAACGGGAGGTGGTCGGGTCTGAACCAGCTTCTTCTGAATCAATGCCGGTAGTAACTCTGTATAGCTCATAGGAATAAGGTCATAACTCTCCCTTCTTTGATTATACCCTTGATTCCCCTGCTGGGACAGTCTCTGATAAGTAACAGTAGTTGGAGCTGCACCCACAACTGGAGTAACTGAGGCGACTTGCTGATGACGCTGATAATTCCTTCTAGGAGTATTAACCCTCCTCTCTTGCATAACAATATTTGTATCCACTTCCTTTTTCTTGGTAAACCCATAAGATGGCTTCATCACACCTCCAGAGCTTTCACTCTTCGTTAAACGGCCCTCTCTTACAACCTATTCTAAGCGGATACCCATTCCTACCATCTCAGTAAAGTCACTTGGTGCACTTGCTACCATCCTCTCGTAGTAGAAAGCACCCAGCGTTTTCAAGAAAATCTTAGTCATCTCCTTCTCTTCCATGGGAGGAATCACTTGGGCGTCTACCTCACGCCATCTTTGTGAATATTCTTTGAATGATTCCCTATATTTCTGAACCATGGCCCTGAGTTGATCACAGTCAGGCGCCATTTCCATGTTGTACTTGTATTGTTTGATGAATGCTTCTCCCAAATCATTGAAAGTATGGATGCTAACACTGTCCAAACTCATATACCACTTCAACGCAGCACCGGTGAAACTATCCTGAAAAAAGTGAATCAATAGACGCTGGTCATCAGTATGAGTAGACATTCTCCTTACATACATCACCAGATGAGCACGAGGGAAAGTGTTGCCCTTGTATTTCTCAAACTCCTGGACCTTAAACTTAGAAGGTATCTTAACATTCGGGACCAAGCATAACTCATTCACATTCTGCCCGAATAGATCTTTTCCCCTGTGGGCCTTCATCTCTCTTTGCATCTTGCCAAACTGCTCTTGAAAATCATCCATTCTGTCATAAAGACCCAAGTCTTCACTCGGTGGAGGTAAAGGACAACACACATCATCATTAACAAACGAAACCATATTTACCAAAGGAGGCGCAGCAGGAGCAACATGCACCACAGGAGGTGCCGGAGTAACAATATTCTGAACAATTGGAGTATCTTGAGGACCAAGATTGAAACCTTCAGGTGCAAAATTCTCTGGCATTCCCCATGGATAACCTTGAGGCATGCGGTTTTAAACAACAGCTAGAGTAGCAAATACGGGAGCAGTCGGAGCTTCGCTAATTGCCCTTGTTGGTTGAGGTTGGACACTCGGTGGATGATTCTGAGCAGCCACCAGAGATTCCATCAGAGCATTAAGATTGGCCATGCCGACCTTCAAAGCAGAAACCTCCTCGCGCAGCTCGCGATTCTCTTATTCTAAGTTATCCGTCTTCTTTATGAAATTAGCTCGAGTGTTGTAGTGGTGAGTTAGCTTGCTGAACGAAGTAAAGAAGCTTGGTAAGACACCTGGATATGCATAACAAATGCAAGAAATAGGTGCAATATGATGCATGATATGCACATGATTTTATTTTATTATTTAATATTTCAAGGGATTTAAAATTTATGGACATATTACAAATATGAAAGTAATAACGCATTTGAAATGCTAAAAAAATTTCATTATAACAACTCCAAAATGGATTACAAGTTTCAATGATCCCAAGTACAAGATGAAAATAAAATCTAAAACCCTGAGAAGTAAAACTGATGGAGATCACTCTATACGCCGGTGCTTCCCTGTGAGCCTCGCAATCTGAGCCTTCAACCTCTCGTTTTCTTTCGCATACCTGGTGGCAACCTCGTTCCAATCACCTGAATCAGGCAGTGAGTAATCAACATCTGATTGAGGCTTAGGAGAAAATAAATCCCCTTGCCTCTCCATGGTCTCTAAAGCCCGTCTCTCAAGAATCTCAATCAAGTCATCTTTCTCCTTCAAGTCTGCTCTATAGGAAATCTCTAAAGTTTGGCACTTATTCTTCCAAGCATCCTTTTCCTGTTGCATCCTGACTAAAGCAAGTTGCAGCTCTTCTAGATCATCTAATAAGGGAGGGGTGGTCTTCACAAATAGATCAGGCATAGGTGTTTGCTGGGAATACGGCATCTTTAACTGAATAGCTCTCGTTTGGACCCACTGAAGATATGGCTCCAAAGAAACAACACCCCTAGGTCCTAAATCCTTCCTACTCTTCTTATGAATGTGACGCCAGGCCTTCACAATATTCTCCCTAGCTTCCCTATGGTCTTCTCCTTCCTTCAGAAAGAAACTACTCAAATGAATACTATTTGGTTTATCCCTCATCGGATAACCGAGATGTCGTCGTGCAAGAACATGGTTATAGTTAATTCCTCCCTTTGTACCAAGAATAGGTACATTGGGGAAACTACCACAACTGTCAATAATCTCTATATCCTGGTAAGCTCGATGATACCAATCAATATTCGAGTGAGTACGTGCCATGATCTTAGGAGCCCAACGGGGTTTCTTCTTGACATCCCAAAAAGCATCAGACTGAGGCATATGAGAGATAAACCACCGGTACAACAGGGGCGTGCAACAGATAATCATCCCCCCATGATAAGAATTCTGAAGATGAATAGAGTAATAAGCATCACCCAACAAGGTAGGAACTGGGTTTCCAATCATGTAGATCCTGATAGCATTAATTTCAACAAACTTGTCAACATTAGGAAATAAGAACAACCCGTAAGCAAGTAAAGCAAAGATGGCCTCAAAAGCGACTGTACTCTTCATCCTGGAAAATTAGTGAGCTTTATCCAATAAGAACTGAGTTGGTAATCCTCTAATCCCTCCTTTGGTAGTCATATGGGCTTCCACCTCAGACTTCCCCAGATGAATCAAAGCAGCAATCTCACGTGGTTTTGGCTCACCCTTTAAACCAGTAAAAGGAACACGATCAGTAACAGGTAAATCCAACATATAAGAATACTCCTCCAGTGTAGGCATCAACTGATATTTGGGAAAAGTAAAGTAATGACACATCAGATCATAGAACTGGACCAAGGTCGAGAGAGTACCCTACTTCATATTCAACTTCATGAGAGGAATGATGGATCCATACTTCTTCCGAAAGTCGGCAGAACACTCGATCTCTGGGATTAGACTGATCAACTCATCTATCTTGGGATCCTTGAAATTGTACTTACCGATCTTTCTCTTTCCTGAATCCATGGTTAAAAAGTACCTGAGATATTCACAAATGGTCAATTTTTAAATCCCTTGAAATAAGATCTCTTCGAAAGATGCTTATGGATGCATGGATGCATGATGCAACAATCACACATAAGATCACACATATAGGGTTCATAGGTTCAACATCACGAGCATGAGGTCATAGGTACTACCCATAAGGTATTGGTCTAAAAGTGATCACCTGCCGAATAAGGTTCTAGAGGTTCCTAGAGTCTACATCCTTCCTTCGGATATTACCAACTTCCTGATTAACTCGGTAATTAGTAATATTCTCAATAAAAACTCGTCTGAGTGTAGTATCGCGTGACAACTATTTCCGGATTACTCCGTCATAGCTTCCGCACTACACCTAAACGGCCAATATGGGTTTGGTATTCTACAATCCTCAGTTTCAGCAGGCTCCCAGGTCGAAAGCAGTACGTCTTCCCGATTACTCGGTAAACGACACTACAATCAAAGGGCCCTCCACTGAGTGGGGGATCTCATGCCTCCTTTTTTGGGATTACTCCCTCAAAGTTAACATGACTATATCGGCCGTCCTATCTTAAGTTTTCCCAAGTCCGGGTATATGACTTATAAGTAATCACCAAGCACCCTAAAAACCAGGAAAATCCAGGCAAACATATATACAACAAATAATATATAACAAACAATATATAACAAACAATAGCACATATACATATATAAACAAAGATAGGTTTAACCCACTTAGGGATGGACCAACAAGAGGTCAATCTTTCCCAAGTGAAGTCGCCATTTTTTCTGTAGCAGTAGAAATGTTTAAGACTAAGCCATGGGATTGACTAGACTTGTACAAATCAAAATAAAATCGCCACCGCACTTTATTGTTTCCAAAGGAATTGGAAAAGAGCAAATAACCCAAAAGAGGGGGGAAAGATTCAAGGTAAGGGGGGTGGTTATGCAAAGGGAAGGTATTAGCACCCTAATCATCTACGGTACTGCGTAGGAACCTCTTTGTAAAATCTGTATATTTTGGCTATAAAAATGTTGTATAAAAAATGGATGGTGGAGGTGAGAAAAGAAATATATTTTTATGGTTTTTTTTGCACCCGCCGCGGTTGCGAACCTTTAGTGCCTACGTACCACTTTCCGTGCAATAGGGGATCAGGGTACACGCAGTTCCTCTTTTAAAAGTTTTAAAATGTAAGTGTGTTGGTTTAATTTTATGAGATAAAACATCATCGTCATTGTCCATGTGGAAAACATACCTACTACCCAAAATAATGAGAAAGGAGAATTTTCATCATCTCAAAGTGGAGGATATGGCTTGGATTTTAAAATCAACAATGCCTCACTCAACACCCACGTGGAAAATATCTCTCTTCACTATATATTGTAGAAGTATAGTTGTTTGCATCACTACAAGGATTGACAAGAGTCCAATCTTTTTGAGAAAAGTTTAAAGATAAAAGCCAAAGTGGCAAAATGGTTTGAAATGAGATTGATTGACTTTTAGTCTTCTCATAAAAAAATGTCAAGGTATTATTAAGTTGATTGAAGTTTATTTATGAAAATGTTTTGAAAATGCATGTACCTAAGTCTAAGTTTATTATGAAAGTGGTTCAAGTTAAAAAAAAGAAGAAGAGTTTTTTTAAAAGGAGAGAGAAGGTTTTTGAAATTAAAGAAGATGGGAGGAGAAGAAGGGACTATCCTAAAGCATAAGGTAAAAGCTAGGGATAAGAACCATCTAACCAACAAGAAGCCAATACTTGACACTATGTGCCAAGATAGAATTCCCATTCTTTAGATTGAAACCAAACAAGCAAAGATACTAGACCTCTTGAGAGAACCAAACTTCAAGTGTATTAAGTCTTCACAAAAATTAGGCAGAGTAACGGCTGTATACAAGTGAATTCCAGATTACAAACAAAGAGTGTAATCATAATAACCTGCACACAAAACAAACAAACAACCCAATGCCTTGAGGTAAACCTCAAGAGCTCCAGACAAAATAATCAGATAAGGTCACAAGGTCTCCAATCATAGGCCAAGGTTTCTAATCCTAAGTCCAAAAAGTCCAATGCTCCATAATGCCAAGGATAGTAACCAAATAGTCCAAGTATCATTAACGATTTTTAGGGTTTATGTTGATTATTAGGTGTTTTGAAAAAGTAAAGTAAAGCTCAAGTGAGCAAAAATAAAAATGACAAGAAAGTAAATACTAAAATGAGCAAAGATGAAAATGGCATGAAATGTAAATGCTAAAAGTAAATAGTGCATAAAAATAAAAGGGGGGGGGGGCATATAATAAAAATAAAGGATAAAGTCAATTATTAGTGATTAGTGGTTAGTTGGATGAACATCTTGAAACTTGCATTTGGAACTCATTAGAGGATTGGTAGAACGAAAGCCTCCATATAACAAGTTGCATTTGCTTTTTTGTCAAGTATATCATCCATATTGAATCCTCATGAGTACCATTTAATTATCAACGATGTTTAAGTGATCCGCGTTGACCAAAGGTATTGTAGATCCATTAGAGGATTGGTAGAACCAAAGCCTCCACACAATGAATCTCAAGGTTATTGGGTCAAAGAGATCAAATTAACATACTTGGGCCTGCAAACATAATTTTGGGCCACGAATTATCATTTATTCGAATCGGGACAAAATTTAGCGCTATGTTAAGCAATCATAAGTGGACTTATATAGAAGTCGCACTTATTTTGAGGTCGTTCAATAGCAATCTATGCACCATTTGTTTTGAGACATGATATAGAAATCATGCTCCAATAACACTTAGTGCAATAAGAAAGGGATAAGATGAAGAGGGGTGGGAGAGAATATACAACCACTTTTGAATTAAATTTAATCAAACTATTATTAAAATCATTCATCCATTTTTGTGGAGTTAGACTCAACACCATGGGTCCAATGATGTTAATAAAGTTTATGATAGAAAATTTAACCCAAGATCAGCCCGAAAATAGTCCCAAAATAATATTACATTTAATATATGCAAAAAAAGGTTTAAAAAATGTTTTAAAATAGAAATAAAAGAGAAAAATATCAACCATGTTCACATTGATCAAGAAATAAAAAGTAAGTCCATTGAAAAATCATAAAAGGACTCAAATGATTTTATAAATTTTTGGTAATTTTTTTAAAGTCATAAACTATTTTTAAAATTAAAAGAAATGAGTAAAATAAACTAAAAATGATAAAAAAAATACCAAAGTCAAAAATAAAAAATAAGTGAGGTCACCAATATTTGTCACAATATCATTGGATCATTCCATAATTTTTTCAGAATTTAAAAATGCATAAAATTATTTTTATATATTTAAAACAATTCAAATAAAGTGAAAGTTTATAAAAAATACCAAAAAACAAAATTAAATTGTGAAAAAGTAAAAATCAGAAAGAGAATAATCAAAAATATTTTTCAGAATTTTTTCAGAATTTTTGGACTAAAAAAATGAATTTTCTATGATTTTTTGAAGTTTAAAATAATTAAATATAAAAATCAGAAAAGAAAATAAAAGTAAAAAATATGTGGACCATTGGATGAGAGTCAAAACACTTTAGTAATCAAATCCAAGGGATCTGGTGCGCTTTGCATATCACGGTCATTAGTGAATAAAGCACTGAATCAAATGTAAATCAGAAATTCAAAAAATCCAAATGGCACAGTTTCATTGGTTTAAGGATGACACGTAGGTCATCTTCAACCTCCAGCCAGTCCCAAAACCAGGTTGCTCAATCTGTAAAATTAGAGCACGAGACCTATGCCATTCGTTTCATTTCTTCAAGACAAAGACAACCACACCCTCGCGACAAATTTATATAAACTGTAGCCCAAGCAATTTGGAAGGAGAGTTTTGAAAAGGGATTTGAAATTTCATGGTCAAAACGTGTTTTTAGTAAAAAGCAAGTGTTGTAACTAGAACCAGGGCAATGAGAGCATCAAAATGATATCAAAGTTTTGAAGAATTGATGAAGGAATCTACCTATTGAAGTTGAGTTGCAGAGCTCTGAAACTGGACTTCTATAGAGCAATATAGGGCACGATTCTTGAAGGTAATTATATGGTTAGTATCAGGGAAGATCAAGGAAGGTGAATTGATGGAAAAATTGGACTGAAAAAAGCTTGAGAATGGATTTCAAAGTTGCTGAATTTTGAGTTATGGAACAAGTTTGGCAGGGTGATTCTGGCTATCCGAGCTTGAGGAAATGAATGGGGGATGACCATCTATTTATAGGGAATCAAATGGAATGTCCAAGCGTGTGAAATGATGAAGTTTAGAGGGAAATCGTGTCAATTTGCAAACAAGAAAAGTGTGACTTCTAATTTGATCAAAACTCATCCAAAACGCGTGTTTTGCTATGCTAATCACTTCTGGAAGTTCACTAAACATGTTCAGAAGAAAAAACGCGCAGAAAAAAAGTGTTTAGAAGCTAAATCAAGGATTTCAAACTTCTGACTTGGTGAAAAATTCAGTTTCAAATTGCCAACTTCTGACCAATGGCATTCTCAGCTCAAGGGGTCTTAGGGAAAGATTCTTGATGCTTTAGAAAGATGAGGTTACACGCTTTGCAATGGAAAAAGAATGGGATCAAATGGATGCTTGAGATGAAAGTTGCATTGAGTCAAAGTTGGAGAAAAAGGGTTGACTTTCCATACTTAGAAATATTTCAAAGTTTTCTTCAAAAGTGACCTATAATGTTTTGCATCCAAACATGGCCTTCCACTTGGATTTTTCTCTTGACCAAAATAGATGGAATTAAATAGACCTCTTGAATGACATTTTGGGACTTGTTGAAGTTGGCCAAAAATTGAGAGAGTTATGAATTGTTGAAGTTGGCAAAAATCATGAAATGACCTATAATCTTTTGTATCCTTAAGGTAACTTCCATCCATTTTCTAACTTTGCACATAAAAGAAGGAATAAAGTTCACATCCTCAAGATCATTGTGGAAAAGAATGGACTCAAGGTGATAAAAATTGACCAAGTTATGATCATTTGAAGTTACACATGGAAAATTGGGGATTCATCTAGAGGACTTGTAATCTTTCTTCTTCATCAAGTTTCTTCCACATGAAAACTCCTTGGAACTTTTGAAGTGATTTGTTGATAACCCTTTGAAGAGAAGGATGTATTTGGAATAACTCAAAAATACCAAAATATGAGCAAGATATACTCCTTTGAAGTTCAAAACCTTTGCTCCTAGATCAAGAAACATGCCTTGAGGAACTTTGACAATTTTGAACAAAATTCTTATACCAACACACATGCTTTGTAAATATAAGTTGTTGAGGATGATAATGAGAACTCATAGCAACCACAACCAATTCCATATTTTGAGAATTGAGAGAAATATGCATTTGTTACCAATGGGAACAAAGCCTTGTCCAAGCCATTTCCTCCAAAACAAATCCAATGGTGAGGTTTGAACTTCTCAAACTTTATTGACTAGGGCATGGAAATAAACTCATGAACCCATGGAGAAACTTGTTAAATATCATTGCCTTTACCTATATTAGTAACAAGCAAGACAAACCAACATTGAATTTTATTAATTAAGAGGAGAAATCAAGACAAAAATATTCATGATCACAAAAGAACACAAGTCAAGGTGCTTGGTGATTCCTCAAAGAGAAAAGTTAAATATAGGGAGTAGAACCAAGAATCCTAATGTGATCTTATTGTGAATGAATCAACATGGTATGATGAAGGGATCTTAGGAGCAAAAATTGGGGTACAACATCATCAATCTTGTAAAATTAACGACTTCAACATGAGAATCATAGTCCTGAGTAAACAATTGTGGTATGAATTTAAATAAGGAGTTATGAACATTAGAAATCAAGCAAATGACCTGTGGTGATTCGATAACTTTCAAAGTCTTCCAAACACAATTTTCCTTTGATCTTTGAAGAGAAACTCGTAAACGACATCATTTATGACAATATGCATAAATAAACGTCTCAAGATCTTAGAAATTGAGGAAATTACAATTCTTAGAGGTCATACGACAGTTACTTAAGATTAGGTCAAAGTCCATAAAGCGACCTCTAAAGTATTTGAATTTTGATGATCTTCCGCACGTAATCAGTTCTTGATTTGTGAAGAGAAATTGGAGATGACGTCTAGGAGAGTCATACGCAAAAAAGAACTGCTCAAAAGCATCGAATAATGAAGAATTTACAATCGTTTGAACTTGATCTCGCAAAGGTCAATTTTTGGGTAAATGCAGTCATTTTTAGTCATCTGAACCATCGACTGAGCAAACTTGCAATGCAAAGTTTGAAAATTGGCACAAACATCCTTGAGGAGACATGAAGATCTATGAAGACCATTTGAAACCTTGAAGACGCAACTTTCTTTGGGAAATAACAAACCCTAATTGTTGACTTACTGCCTAGGAAGAGAATATGTCTGATCAACTTTTTGAACCAAATTGAGTATTCGAGAAAACCCTAGGATAGTATCTTGAATGAAAAACGGGAGGGCAATTTTTGGGGTACAACACCTTTGTTTCCAATCTTCTTGAATTGACTTTTTTGACAATTTAATGACTGGTTGATAACATTCAATTAGTCTTGAAGTCCACTTTATTTCTCAATGAACATACCCATATCAAGCAACACAAATCGTTTTAGCTAAAAAAATCACAAGCCCATTCTCAAGCTATAGTTTGAACTTTAAATTTCAAATGCCTTTATCTTCAAGTCTCGAAACCATCTTGCATGACAAGCCACAAGCAAACAAAATTATGACCATGCCCAGATCACAAATAATTTCTTGCTTCTCATTTTGTACCAATTCCAAGGATTTCACAACTCTTGATGACCAAAGATCACAAAGGAAATGACCTTATAATTCCTTGAAGGTGAGGATAAGACTTGAAGTGTAGTAATGAAACCCTTTAGATGAAGATCAACTTGAGGGATGCTCAAGATATCCATGAATGCCAAACCTTAATTCTCATAATCTTTAGTTAAAATAATGCTACATTTAAGCACCAGGGGTTTAAACCCTAATTCTCTAATCTATGCTTCAAGAAGAACCAGAGAATAAAGGCTTATTGGATATGTGCACTTCACACCAAAAAAAACCTAGCTTGCGTGATCGCTGACCTTTTGAACCAAGGTGTTTTATTGTATGAAAATACATGTTATGTTAATGACCTAATGGAATATATGCAGATGAATGCAAAACCTAAGCCAGATAAAAGTAAAATTTAGAGGGAAAATTTTGGGTTGCAACACATATACATCATTAGAACAAGTGTGATGCATAATATGTGAGCTTTAGCGCAGGAACGAGGACTTGCGATTGTTAGGGCATCCAATGAACTTGCATCCTAATCTCTTGTTTCGCTAACCTTTTGCCCCTTTTGAGTCCAGATTTGAGTTCAGAAGGAAATTTTAAGCAAGATATCATCTTTCTTTTTTCGATTTGAGGAATTTTGTAAGGTGACCACTGGAGAAAAAGGTGGTTTCCACCACCTCCGACCGGTCTGACTTTTGCATGGGGTGGTCAAGGGCTTACGTGGCTGTTATAACCATCTAATTGGTCCATTCAAATACTCTGAGGCCCGCGCGTGTTTTTTTATTTGATTATATTTGAATTTTAATCACATCTAAATAACAAGAAACAACAATGGCACAATTGGTAAGGGCGTTGTATGGTATAGGTAAGGGCGTGGGTTCGAGTCCCTGCTTCTGCATTTTTTCTCTCATCTTTTCCAAAACCATACATATTCGTTTAAGTTTTTATATTTTAGTTTATATATGATACAATAGCAAGAAATAACAGGTGGCGTGGTGGTAAGATCATTTACTAGTGAAGGGAAGGGTGTGGGTTCGATCCCCACCCCATTCATCTTATTTTCTCAATTTTTCTAGCCCTTGTTTTTCATCCCAGTTAATTATCTATTTTTCTAAATACCTTTTCCAAACATAATTAGTTTTAAGTTTATTTCTTAACCAATTAATTTTCTTTAACTAATTAGACTTTAGGTTTTATTAATTAAAATCAATTAGATATTAGTTTTTTTTAATTACTTTTAACACTTAAATTATTTTCTAGAAAAAAACACCAAAAATATGTTTTCTAAAACTTGACCAAATGATCAAATTACATATATGAGTTCATAATATTGATATGGATAAAAAATTATGAAGTTTGACTGTAAATTGGCCATAATTGACTTTTCCCCCAATACAACTGATTTTTCGATCAATTACTCAATTGACTAAGCAAAAATGTGATCCAAGACTTGAAACTTGACATGAGTAATCTTGAGAGTCCATAATGATCCATGAAAGTCATATGAGGCATTAAAAGTTCAATTATCCTTGTGCAATCTCAAACCCTAATTTCAGTCATCAGTGCTTAAGGAGGTGTGTTGAGCTGATCAACCCTTGTGCAGTCTTGAACCAAAGGAGATCTTGTGAGAAAATATTTGATAAATGAGAGGGAAAATTTTGGGGTTCAACACCAACCAACATGTATCCTTCGAATGGATCATATGTGTATCTTTTGAAGGAGCTAAATGTATGTTCTTTTGAAGGGACCAAATGTGTGTCCTTCGATTGGACCATATGCACTTCTTCGAATAGGCCACCAAGGCATGTCCTTCGAATGGGAAACCCATGTATATCCTTCAAATCTACCAATATGTGTCCTTCGAAGGGGGAAAATGTATGTCTTTCGAATGGACTATACGCATGTCCTTCAACGAGCCAGTTGTGTGTCATAGTGTAGAAACTATGCGGAATTGAAACAAACTGTTTCCAAAGGAGATATTTTCTAGTCGAAACTAGTATGAAAATAGACAATGCCCTATGGTTTCTAGCATGAGGGAAATTCCTGCCTTGTGAATTGAAGCTAGCAGGAAAGAGGCCCTTGCTTCCTGAATCAAAACAAACACTATAAGAGGCCATTGTTTTGTGAATCAAAGCAAGCATGTAAGGGGTCATTTCTCAATCGAAGCTTGCATGTAGGAGGCCACTAGCTTTGTGGGTTCTAGCATGAAAGGAAGCCATTTCCTTATGCATTGAAGGCAAGCACAGAGGCATCCATTTCCTTGTTGGTCGAAAGAAAGCATAGAGAAGGAACTTGTCTTTTGGATCAAAAGCATGCATGAAGGATGTACTGCTTGTGAATCGAAACAAGCATGCAAGAGGCTAATGCTTGTGAATCAAAGGATGAATTTAGGAGGATAATGCTTGTGAATCGAAGGATGCACGTAGGAGGCCAAATGTCCAATCGAAACCTTTGAACTAAGCCTGCTCGAAGGAAGCTGAAGGCTCAATCGAAGCCTCTGGATCCAAGCAATCTGTTTTTCTTCAATTTTGTCAAAAAAATCAAATTTACATGCTTTACTCTTTCAATTATTAATCCAATTATACTTGTGAAATCTTAAACTTTAATAAATCCTTGTGAGAGAATATCTTGAGAAAAGAGAGAGTAAATTTTGGGGTACAACAGATGCCCGTGTTCAATCTTCTTAAACCTGAAAAGTGAGTATGGCACGTTCCCGTTCGTAGCTTGAAGGTAGAAGATGATTGAACACTAAAGTGCCCAGAAATTCGCACTCGATGATATGATGGTTGATTATGTAGGGAATGAGCTTAAAGATGCCATTTGGAGAGATGATGGAGAGTTGTCGGTGATGGGCTTATAGATGCCATCCAAAGGTGATTGTTGATAGAAATAGACCAAGCCTAAGCTTGACTGTAACTGAGGGAAGTGTCAGAATAAATGTTTGGTCGATTTAATTATGAATGCCATGCTGGAATGGACCCGTATTAAGACTTGTTTGGAAATGTATTAGAAGGAACCTGTGTAAGATTGCTTCAGGATAAGTCTGTATGAAACTGTATCTGGAGAAGGAATCCGTGTAAGATTGCTTCAGGATGAATCCGTGCAAAATTGTGTCTGGAGGTATATGAAAAGGAATCTGTGTAAGATTTCTTTATGATGAGCCTGTGTAGGGATGCTTTAGGATATATATGAGAGGGAGCCTGGGTAGGGTTGATGAGTCTGTGTGAAACTGCATCTGGATATATATGAGAAAGAACCTGGGTAGGGCTGCTTCAGGATGAGTCCGGGTAAAACTTCATCTAGAAATGTATGAGAAGGAACCTGGGTAGGGTTACTTCAGGATGAGTCCGGGTAAAACTTCATCTGGAAATGCATGAGAAGGAACCTGGGTATGGTTGCTTCATGATGAGTTCGGGTAAATCTTCATCTGGAAATGTATGAGAAGGAACCTGGGTAGGGTTGCTTCAGGATAAGACCGGGTAAAACTTCATCTGGAAATGTATGAGAAGGAACCTGGGTAGAGTTGCTTCAGGATGAGTCCAGGTAAAACTTCATCTGGAAATGTATGAGAAGGAACCTGGGTAGGGTTGCTTCATGATGAGTCCGTGTAAAAATTCATATGGAAATTCATGAGAAGGAACCTGGGTAGGGCTGCTTCATGATGAGTCTGGGTAAAACTTCATTTGGAAATTCATGAGAAGGAACCTGGATAGGGCTTCTTCAGTTGGTCGTGTAGATAGTTGCCCTGACTTGTTTCAGGAATTAATCTACAATCAGTTGTTCTCAGATAGTTATCCTGTCTTGTTTCAGGTATTAATTTGGAACTTGTTTTTGTTAGTCGCTGAGATAGTGGTCCTGTCTAGTTTCAGATATTAATCTCGGACCTGTTGAAAATTATTGATGATAACTATCTATTGATTGATCTTTTCCTGAAAAGGTAAAGTGTTAACTGTATGCAATGTCATGATATATGAAATGCATGGTGTTCTCAAAATAAATGAGACTATGTTGTATGCATTTATCATGTATGTAATATGAAATGCATTTTGTCTGCGAAACTAAATCCTTAACAAGTGTTGGAGAGTTTTGGAAAGTTAAATCCCTGACTGCTTGTTGGAGATGAAGATTATGTGTATTTTAGAACTTTGTTTAGAATGTTTCTGCTGGGGATTCCCATTTTGTTGTTTGAGGAGAAATCTACTGGGGAAGATTGGTTTTGGTTTGAGAAATCTTTGTGGAGAGCGTTGATTTCTGCTTGTTGGAGTTATCTCTTGGTTTTAGTTGTCCGTTTCTATACTGGGGAGTTATCTCTTGATTGGAGAGAATGGAATTTAACAACTTGTTGGGGATAAATAAGTTAACCGTTATCTGGTTAGATTCCAGGCTTTGTAGCAACTCACTAAGGATAGTGGAAAACTCTACTTGGAAAGAAGAGCTTTTGAACCGTTATCTAGCCAGGTCCAAGCTTTTCAGTAACTTTCAGAGATGATACTAACTTCGTTGATGACTTCACTGGGGATTAGGAGTTGTGGTCCTTCAATTTGAAATAGTCTGAGAGGCAAACTCTGTTTGGGGAATCTATAGTTTGTTGGGGAAATAAACCCTGTTTGAAGAGAATATTTGAGAAACTTCTCGGGAGGCATTTTCTTTTGGCAGAATTCCTAGAGGATTTTTCTTGAGACCAAACTCACCTGGGAAGAAGGTTTTCCGGAGATTGAAACTCTGGCTGGGGATTTCCTGGATCCAACTTTATGGGGATATCCATGAATTTGGCCTGGAGGGATTTGTACCCTTATTCGTGAAGATTATTCTGTGGGGATAACCTTATAGAGATGACTTTATGGGGACTTGACTGGGGGTCAACCTATGAAAAGGGTTTGTGGGAACTTGTTACTGCCCCTAGTAGTAAGTGTTGCAGTACTGCCAGAAAAATGTTTGTTTGGCCGTACGTAATCCTTTGTTGGAATTCATGTTCAATGCCCCAAGTGACTCAGATACAAACCTTCCCCAGGTTATTCAACATTTCTTGAGATATTTCTTGGAATCTCAACTTGACTGCCCCAGATGAGTTTGGACAATGACATGCCATGCCCCCTTGCTTATAGAAGATTTGTCATTGGAAGTGTCTTCCCATTGTAATGATTCTGTTTCTTGAGAGAATTTTCGTTCATTGGATGTTCGTCATACGAATTTCTCTATTGTCAAACAAATAGATATATGCAAACAACAATATTCAAAATAATGCAAAGTTTATGTTTTGTCTTGAAGTTTTGAAAATGCATTTTTAGCAGATAAGAGAATTTTGTAAGAATGTGAATTTAACTCAGAATTTACAGTAAGCCTTACAGGAGTCAGGATACCTTTGGTAACAATATGCTTTCGAACTAAACCATGCTTCAATAAGGACTTTTGAAGGGTTGTAGTGTGGTCTGGCTCACGGTGTAAGAAACAAAGGATAAAGCTCAAAGTGTATTTATACCCAGCCCGTTCTCCATGATGTTCTCCAGTTCTAAACTCAGTTAATTGTGCGTTTGAATTCCAATTGAGTCTAAAATGACATTTTGGTGATGGTTCATACAAGTTAAGTTTGTTGGAAGACAGTCATTTTTGCAACATTTTTCATGTTGTCGAGGATTTGTAGTGACCTCTTTTTTTATTTATTATCCCTGATTTTTTCCTGACTGTTCTTGTTTTGAGATTACAGCCAGCGGGATGTCCCATTTTTTCTTAAGTCTCCTTTGTAGGTTTTGACTTAGTGGGCTTTTCTTTTGAGAGATAATGACTTCCTATTTGATAAGGAATAAACGCCATCTTTTGATTCAGAAGGATGTTTTTGATATCACTTGTTGTGTATGAAGTGAAAGCTTACGACTGAACATGCATCTGAATTAACTGAGAGACTACCCTGCCCCAGGTTTTGATTAAAGGTTTCAATTTGTATGAAAAAGAAAACTCCTACTTATTTGGCTCAAAGGGTTTGACTAGGGATTATCCTCCTTATAACTCCAGTGTTTAAGAATTGAAACAAACGCATGTACATGATCAGCAAGGTCTGTCTAAAAGTATACTGTATGAGATTATGGCATTGTTTTCGTCATCCTCCCTCTAAAGGCTTGCAAATTTTAAAACAAGAGTTGGATATCATAAAGGGAGTAAAAAGTATAGTTTAAATATAATGAAAACGAATGTATTAATTCAAGACAAACATATGCAATGCATTAATGAAACAAAGTTTAACATTGATAGATAAGCGTTTGAATAACAAAAGAGATTACAATTGAAAATTCAAAAATGAAATGGACGCTCTCAATGATTTGGCATGGGAGTAGTGATCACGTTGGGAGCCTCTGGAGGGTCGAACTCAATCTCCTTGGCATCAATAATGTTTTGAATCTTGTATTTTAGCGCCCAACAATCATTAGTATCATGCCCAGGGCTACCGGAATGATAAGCACATATTGCATCAGGATTGTAGTTAGGAGAATAAGTTTTAGGGCTTGGATGAGGTCCTATCAACGTAATCAGATTCATCCTCAACATGTGTTGCAATGGTTGAGACATTGGCATGTTGATGTTGGTAAACAGTCTCTTTGGCTCGTCTTCCCTTCGCTGATTTCCCCGTTGTTGTTGTCACTGTGATGTAGGACCGGAGATCATGACTACCCCCACATGTTGATCTTGGTTGCTCTTGTTACGACCCTTTAGGCCTTACACAACATTGACTCTTTCTTCCCATTGTATGGATTTTTCAGAGTATCGGAGGATATAGATCCTTGGATCTTTTTGCTTCTGATTTCGTTTTCAACTTGTTCCCCAGTTAGAATTAGCTCGGTGAACCAAGTTGAGGAGCTTCCGATTAGGTGATTGAAGAAAGGTCCTGTCAAAGTTCTCATTAAGATATAAATCAGCTCCCTGTCAGTTAATGGGGGCTGCACCCTTCCAGCCAGGTCTCTTCACTTTTGGGCGTATTCTTTGAAGCCCTCGTTGGAACCATGGTCATATCCTGCAACTGCACACGAGTTGGTGCAAGATCAGCATTGTGTTGGTACAGCTTATAGAAAGTAGCAGCCAGATCTTCCCATGTGTGGATGCGAGAACCTTCCAACTGATATAACCATTCAAGTTGAGTCCCAGCTAGACTCTCTTGGAAAAAATGGACCCAGAGTTTCTGATCAGTGGTGTGTGGCTGAATCTTGAGGACATAAGATCTCAGATGCATCTTAGAACAAGAGACCCCATCATACTTGGCAAAAGCAGGGATCTTGAATTTTTGTGGGATAACCACTACAGAAACCAAACCCAATTCTTTGAAATCCAGACCAGGTACCCTCTGAATTTCCGTGGCGTTGAGACGATTCTCCAGTTGTTTGTATTTGTCGTCCATGGGAGGATATTTTTCTTCAGCATAATCAACATTATGATGCGGTGGGAGAACTGACTTGAGGTTTTGCGTTTGTGTTCGCAAATATTTCGGTTTAGCAAGATTCGCCACCGACTTTTTATTTTATCCAAAGGAAAGGTCAAAAAGCACAGGAAAGACCTTTGAGATGTTTTCTTGGTTTGGGGGGTAGATTATGAAAAGGGAAGGTGCTAGCACCCTTTTCATCCATGGTTTTCCATGGGCTCTTAATTACTTGTTTAGATCACTTGATTTTGCTTTTCAATTGTTTGAAATGGTGCTTTTGTGTATGGTTTTGAAAGTATTTTGAAAAGAGGCCTTTGTTTAGGCAACCTTTGTAATGATTCTTGTTTGAATATATACAAAGGTGTTTGTCTTTTGAAAAATGTTTCAATGTTTGAAAGTTTGTTTTGGGAAATGTTTTGAAATTGTTTTGAAATGTTTTGAAATTGTGTGTGTGTGCTTTTGAAATTAGCAAGGATATTTGGAAATTGATCAAATAACTAGGAGTTGTCTACCCTACTCAAAGATCTTTCCTACACATTTTTTAACCCTTTGACATTGTTGTTTTACCATTGTATTTGGTAAACAACCTTGTATTTAGATGTTAAACGGGACGGGCGTGGGTCATCGTATGACCATGATAGCAGTGGTGCCAAGTATCTTAGCAAGTTTTTTTGAGGGACTAGATCATTTTGTTTAGGCAACCAACATAGCGTCACCTAGGGACTATGATCTTTTTGTTTTGTTTTTGTTTTGACAAGATACCTAGCATGCATACCATGGCCATGTTTTTTAAGGCAACAAGTGGGTGAAACCCTAGGGATGCTTTTGTGCATTGTGTTGTCATTTTTTATGCATTTTTGTCTTGTGTTTAGTCATGCTATTTGTTTTGGTTTTTGGTTATCATACAAACCCTAATTTACTATCATGGCATTTAAAAGCGATAAAATGCGTAAAAGTAAATCTAAGACTATTACAACAATATTATGGGAAGGGGGGTTACAAGTTTGAATAGGGGGATATTGCACAAAATAAAGCCCTAAAACTATTACAATCATATTGAATTTATTTGTACAAATAAATAAATGAATAATATTTAAATATGCAATTAAATATAAATATGCAAAAATGTTTTTGTATTATTTTTATGTATGTAAAAATAAGTTTATTTAATGTCCTAAAAATAAGGGAAAATAAAAATGATTATTTTTGGAAAGGGTGGAAACCCTAATTTTTGTTTTAAAAGAAAATATATTTATATTATTATTTTATTTCATTTATGTACAAAAAATAAATAAAAATATATGGAAAAAATGTTAAAAAATAAAATATGTATGACAATATTATTTTTAAGTGTATAAATAATAGAAATGAAAAAAATATAATATTTTTGTATTATTTATAAATTTATTTATGAAAATAAAAGTATATATTATTTAATAAACTATTCTTATCCCAAAAAAATAATAAAAATAATAAAATAAAATGTGAAAATTTAAGAAAATATTTTTGGTGATTTCTACTATTTAGAATAAATAAATAAAAGTCAGAAATGTAAAAGAAATCAAAAATATATAAAATATAATAAATGGGCCAAGGGGGTGTAAAAAGTAAGCTAGGGGGTGTCAAAAGCAGAAGCAAACAAGCCCAAGCCCAATGTCCTTCGTCCCTGTCCTCTGGCCAACGACCAAACGCGCGCGCTTCTGAACTTGAAACCTGCTCTTGCTATTCTTTGCATGAAATCAAAAACTCACAACATGAAACTTATAGAGTTTTAAACCATGATTCTAACTATATAAAAACTTGATATAACTCTAAGAAACCAGGGAGAATTTTAGTGCCCCTAATTTATGACCTAGTTTTTTCAGCAACTTCAACATCCAAATTCTCCTAGCTCAGTTAATATAAATGGAAGCCATACATATGTACATTTCAAGGACTTTAAGGGCTACATTTTTGCTTCACAAACCTAAGCCTAATGATTCCTAAATAAGGAGATAGAAGTTTGAAAATTACCTATTTCAGTCCAGTTCGAATATGGCAATGCAGCAACTTTGAATGAGGCTTGAAGGACTTTTGAGCTTGCTTGATGTTCCCTTGACCTTTCCCAATGCTTAGCTTGCTTTGAAATGGCCTGAATCTCCCTATTGAACTCAACCTGCAAACTCAGAAATTGAAAAATGGTGAAGCTTGAAAATGGAGTTACAGTTGCTGGATAGGGACTTGGATAGCTTGGATGAGATGTATGCAATGTGTTTGAAATGGTTTGGGACAAAACACACGAGTGGAATTTGTTTTGGCTTGGTGTTTGCAAAGATGGACCTGTTTTGACAAGAACTTGGTGTTTTTGTGTTTAGGGGTGTTTGAGAGGCTTGGAAATCGTGCTTTTGGCTTGGTGTGATATGCTGAAGTTGTTTGAAATGAGACTTAGACTTGCTCTTAACAGATGCACAAGATATGTGGACTTTTGCAAGTTACTTGCTTTTGAAGCAAAAGTTGATTTTGACAATGCCAAGGCCTGTACAGGCCTGCTCCTTAGCTGCACATAGTTGGTGTACTTTTCCCCAAGTTTGTGGACTTTGTTTGCTGCAAGAGATTGGGTTCAAGTCTCAAGGGAAACAAAATTGCATAAAGCACGCTTTATCAAAATAACAATGTTGCCTTTTTGCCATTTTTAGATTAACTCTTTGTGTAATGCTCCATAACTCCGAACAATGCCTTTATCCATTGTATTTGCATTTAATTAGGGAGTGTGAAAAGGTTTAAGACCTGTAAAACAATTACAAGCATGCTTACGACAGATTTTGCAACTTGTAGCAATGTGCAAAATGCCATGGACAAAAGTGAGAAATGGCCATTTTCAATCCTACGATTCTCCCTAACCACAAATGATCTTGGAGAGTTCTTGGACATTTCGGAAAGCTTGTAACATGCTCTACAATCCATCTTTGAAATGCATTTTGAGATTCCACTTAGAACTATTTGAAAATATGCCATGAAGATAGGTCAAAATCTTGCCTAAACTAGGGCAAAATTTCACTAAGTTAGAAAGTTTTTGGATCTCTATTCACAAAATCATAACTTGAGATCCAAAAATCTTTTAGGAAAACTTTGTGAATAAAATTTGTAAATTTTGTGGAGGACTAAAACTTTCATGTTGGAAGTTTTCTTTGAATCCAATTTCATCATGGTGAAAAAGTTGGGCAAAATTGGGAAAAAATAAGAAATTTTCATAACTTAGAAAATTTCTAAGTTATGAAAATTTTCCATTTTAAACCCTAATTTCCAAAATTAGGTTTCTTGGTGAACAAATTTCATGTTTTGACGCATCTTGATGAAAAATGACCCTTGGCACTTGATTTAGACCAAAAAGTCAAAGTTTGACTTTTCAGTGTATAGTTGATTTTTGATCAGTTGACTGGAAAAATCATCTGTCAATCCAATGCTTTTCAGATCTTTTGAACCTTGTGATTAGGTCAAGATGATGCCATTGAGTCCTTGAAACCATGTTTGAACCCAATTTTCCATTGGCTAGGTGAAAAATCAGAAATTGCCCTTATACAGTTAAAACCCTAAAAATGACCATTTTGCCCTTTTGATGATCTGATCAAATTTCTTGAGGAGTTATGGTCCAAACTTGATCAAATGGTTCATATGAGTCTATAATGTTAATGTGGATAAAATATTATGAGGTTTGACTGTAAATTGACCACATTTGACTTTTTCCCCAATACAATTGATTTTTAGGTCAACTGTCCAATTGACTAGGCAAAAATTTGATTTAAGGCTTGAAACTTGCTATGGGAAATCTTATAAGTCCAACATGAAGTATGAAATTCATATTGAGAATTGAAAGTCCAAAAATCCCTGTGCAAACTCAAACCCTAATTTCAGGTCAATAGTGCAAGAGGAGGTCTTGAGCTGAGCAAACCCTAATTCTGTCTTGAGTCCAAAGAGTCTTGTAAGGAGAATCTTGATAAAATGAGAGGTAAAATTTTGAGGTACAACAGATGCCCCTGCTCAATCTTCTTGAACCTGAAGAGTGAGATTGGCGAGTTTGTCGTTCGTGACTCGAAGGTAAAAGATGATTGGACACTAGAGTGCCCGTAAATTTGCACTCGTCAAAATGTAGCTGAGGGAATGGGCTTAAAGATGCAATTTAGAGATGTAAAAGAATCTTGTCGGAGATGGGCTTGTAGATTCCATCCAAGAATGTTTGTTGAATTGTATGTTATAAGTCAGAAGAATAAGTATCAGAATGGTGTCCGTATCTGGAACGTATCTGTACTGTATCTGGAGACTAAATCTGTATGAACAAAAGAATGGCATCTGCATCTGGAGCGTATCCAAACTGTAACTATATTTGAATTTGAATGAATAACAGAATGACTTCCGTGTCTGGAGTGTATCTGTATTGAATCTGAGTTTGAATAAGCGACAGAATAGCATCCGTGTCTGGAGCATCTCTGGGTTGGGGAAAAAGTCAGAATAAGTGAAAGAATGGCAACCGTGTATGGAGTGTATCTGGACTGTATCTGAATCTTGTATTTGAATAAGCGACAAAATAGCATTCGTGTTTGGAGCATCTCTGAGCTTTGAATCTGAATAAGCAATAGAATAACATTCGTGTCTGGAGCATCTCTGAGCTTTGAATCTGAATAAGCAATAGAATATCATTTGTGTCTGGAGCATCTATGGGCTTTGAATCTGAATAAGCAATAGAATAGCATCCGTGTCTGGAGCATCCCTGAGCTTTGAATCTGAATAAGCAATAGAATAGCATCTGTGTCTGGAGCATCTCTGAGCTTTGAATCTGAATAAGCAATAGACTAACATCCGTGTCTAGAGCATCTCTGAGCTTTGAATCTGAATAAGCAATAGAATAGCATCTGTGTCTGGAGCATCTCTGAGCTTTGAATCTGAATAAGCAATAGAATAGCATCTGTGTCTGGAGCATCTCTGAGCTTTGAATCTGAATAAGCAATAGAATAGCATTCGTGTCTGGAGCATCTCTGAGCTTTGAATCTGAATAAGCAATAGAATAGCATTCGTGTCTGGAGTATCTCTGAGCTTTGAATCTGAATAAGCAATAGAATAGCATCTATGTCTAGAGCATCTCTAAGCTGCATTTGAATTGTATATTAGTAACTTGTTAATCTTATCCTGAAAAGGGTAAAATGTTAGCTGAAACACAAAGTTATGTTGCATGAAATGTATGATGCAATATATGTGTTTTATCAATGTTTATGATATATGAGTGTAATGTATGTGCATGTAAGCTGATTAGTTGTCTTGCTGAGGAAAATAAATCCTTGATGGCTAGAGATAATAAAATCCTTGACTGCTGTCGGGGAAAATAAATCCTTGACCGCTATTGGAGATTCAAAATCTTTGATTATTGAGGATGAGAAATCCTTGGACCACTGTTGGGGATAGAAAATCCTTGGCAACTCGTGGGGATTATCAAAAACTTTGACAACTTCTATGGGGATGTGAGAATCCTTCGCGACTTTCCTGGGGATAAAGGGATCCTTCAAGACTTTGGAGTTGGAGGATGATAAACATTCTGGTGTGAGAATAATGCTAAGTGTTGTTTGAGAAACCTGCTTGGGGGAATCCCGAGAACTTTGATGACTATGGTTAGGGATTACGCAATGGGAATCCTTCCTCAGCTGGGGGATAAGGAAAACTCTGGCGATCTCAACCGGGGATCAAACAAAGGAAAGCCTTGATCTGTTAGAGAACAAGGAAGACTCTGATGGCTTCTATGGGGAACTAAGAATGAGAATCTTCAATCTGTTAGGGAATTTGAATCCTTGGGATCTTCATGCTGAGGAGTTAAGAAATGAGAATCTTTGATCTGCAGGGGATTAAAAATTCTGACAAATTCATGTTGGGGAGTAATGAAGACTCTGGCAACTTCACTGGGGAATCAAGAATGAGAATCTTCATTCTGCTGGGGAGTAAAAACTCTGGGGAGTAGCTATACTGCTGGGGAGTAGCTATCCTGCTAGAGAGTAAGTGAAAACTCTGGGGGAAAAGCTTATTCCTATTTGGAAATAGTTCACGAGTTTGGGTTATATACCACTCTACTAGGGAATTATCCTAGTTTGGGGATAAGGCAAAAGTTAACTGTTATCTGGTTGACTCTCAGACTTTAAGACAACTTGCTGGGGAATCTGGGGAAAATTGAATGGTTTTCGCTGTAGATTGATAGTTAGAAATTTGACTCCATTGGGGAAGAAGGTTTCATCTCCGCTGAGGGTCTGTAGTTCAATGTTTTTGCTCTGCTGTGGATTGGGATTTTGGAAGTTTAACTCTGATGGTGGATTAAGGGTTTGAAATATAACTCCGCCGGGGATTGGGAGTTTGAAGTTTGACTCTGGCGGGGATTTTGAAATTTAATTCCGCTGGGGATATGTATTTCAAGGTTTTAGCTCCGCTCGAGATCTAGATGATATACTACAGGGGATTTCTCCTGGAATAGCCTAAAGACGTTTTCCTATACTTTCAACCTGTCAGTAATTGCTCTTTCCCATTTCGTTTATTTGTAAACAGTGATTATATTCAAATGCATATGCTTATTAATAAATCATTGGACGTTTTCAAATAAAACACAAGTGTAAAAAAGGAAAAGACAAATAGTTTTCTGTACTTTGAAGTATCTTTGTATTAACTTTGTGTAAGTATTTTGTACAAAGGAGACATACATCATAGTAAGAGAATGTTGTCATAAAAATGAGAAAAATTTATACAAAGAAAGATTGATATGTGTGAAAATTCCATGGGGTTCCCATTCTGCTATAGCCTTCGTAACTCAGAATATCTTGTCCATTCATTGCTTCGTCCGAAGATGATTGAGTCAATCAGAAGCCCGAAGCTTGTCTGTGAAGAGATTGTCCTTAGAGTGATCCGACGAGACATAGTCATACGCTTTAATTCCCTAACTTTTTCCTGGACCGCCCTTTCGGGTTTTCAGCCCACCGGGAAACCCTTTTTTGCCCAAGTCTCCCTTTCGGGTTTTCAACTTGTCGGGTGTACAGATTTTTTTATTTATCCCTAATTTTTGCCTGAACCGCCCTTTCGGGTTTTCGATTCACCGGGATGCCGTTTTTTCCCAAGTCGCCCCTGCGGGTTTTCGACTTGCCGAGTCGTTTATGCGTAGTATCTTTTGACTATGTCTGCATTCGCATGGTGCAGCAGGTCATCGCCGTCCATGGTGGTTAAAGTTATTGCCCCACCAGAAAAGATGTTTTTGATCATAAATGGTCCTTCGTATGTAGGAGTCCATTTTCCCCTGGGATCACTTTGCGGCAAGATGATCCGCTTGATTACAAGATCCCCGACTTGATATGTCTGGCGTCTGACTTTCTTGTTGAAAGCCTTGATCATTCGTTTTTGATATGCCTGACCATGGCAAACAACATTAAGTCACTTTTCATCAATCAAGTTAAGTTGATCAAGCCGGGTCTGAATCCAATCGTCTTCACTCAAACCAGCATCTTTCATGATTCTCAAGGAGGGAATCTGAACCTCGATAGGTAAAAATGCTTCCATTCTGTATACCAAAGAATAAGGTGTTGCCCCAGTTGATGTGTGTGCCGTGATACGGTACCCGTGCAGAGCAAACAGTAACATCTCATGCCAGTCCTTGTAGGTGACTGTCATCTTTTGTATGATCTTCTTGATATTTTTGTTTGCAGCTTCGACAACACTGTTCATCTTCGGTCAACAGGGAGATGAATTGTGATGTGGAATCTGGAACTGCTTGCACAAGGCGGTGATCATAGTATTGTTCAAGTTTGTACCGTTGTCGGTGATGATCCTTTCGGGGATGCCATACCGGCAAATAAGGTTCTGTTTGATGAATCGGGAAACAACATTCTTTGTGACAGATGCGAAGGAAGCTGCTTCGACCCACTTGGTGAAGTAATCAATGGCCACTAGAATAAAGCGGTGTCCATTGGATGTTGTAGGCTTGATATCTCCAATCATGTCGATTCCCCACATAGAGAATGGCCAAGGAGCTGTTAAGATATTGAGAGGAACTGGAGGTATATGTACCTTGTCCGTATAGATTTGGAATTTATGGCATGTTTGGAAATGTTGATAGCAGTCAGCTTCCATGGTAGACCAGTAGTAGCCTGCCTGTAGGATCTTCTTAGCCATCGTATGTCCGCTAGAGTGAGTGCCAAAGGTACCATTGTGTAGTTCAGCCATGATCTGCTCAACTTCAATCTTGTCCACACAATGGAGCAGAATGCAATCATGATTGCGCTTGTACAGGATACCATTTCTCAAGAAGAACTTAGCTGAGAATCTCCTTAAGAACTTTTTGTCGTTGATTGAAGCTCCTTCAGGATATTCTTGAGCCTCGAGATACCTTTTGACTTCATGAAACCAAGGTCGTTCCACTACTTCTTCCGTATTAATCTCATGACAATGTGCAGGTTCGTCCATCCGTTCAAGGGTGATTTGGGGAGCCTCATTATCCTAGTTAAGTTTAAACATGAATGACATTGTAGCTAGATCATATGCTAGCTGATTTTCTTCTCGTGGGAAGTGCTCGAAGGTAATCTGCTCGAAATGTGGTAACAATGTCAGGACATGTTCTTTTTAAGGGATGAGGTTTGGATGTTTCGTGTCCCACTCTCCTTTGATCTGACTGATGACCAAAGCTGAGTCCCCAAATACAATCAAAGATTTGATTCCCAAGTCTATGGCAGCCTTGAGACCAAAGATACAAGCCTCATACTCGGCCATGTTGTTGGTGCAATTGAAGTAGAGCCTAGTTGTGAAAGGTGTATGGCAACCTTCTGGAGAGATAAGTACTACGCCGATACCGTTGCCAAGTGCGTTAGAGGCACCATCAAAGTACAGGGTCCATCGGGATCCTTGTTCAGGTCCGTCATACGGTCAGCAATCTTGAATGTTATCCAAAGTCATGATATCCTCGTCGGGGAAGTCAAACCTCATGGATTGGTAATCTTCGACAGCTTGATGAGCCAGATGATCGGCTAGCACACTCCCCTTTATAGATTTTTGGGTTGTGTACTGTATATCGTATTCCGTCAGGATCATTTGTCACCTAGCTATTCTTCCAGATAAAGCAGGCTTCTCAAAGATGTACTTGATCAAATCCATCTTAGATATCAGCAGAGTGGTATGAGTCAACATATACTGCCTTAGCCGGCGAGTAGCCCATACCAAAGCGCAACAAGTTTTCTCGAGCAGTGAGTATCGGGTCTCACAATCGGTAAACTTTTTTCTAAGGTAATAAATGGCATTCTCTTTTCGGCCAGACTCGTCATGTTGGGCCAGTACGCACCCCATTGAATTATCCAAAACAGTCAGATACATGATTAGCGACCTTCCTTCGACGGGTGGCATCAAGATAGGAGGTTCTAGAAAATACTCCTTGATTTTATCAAAAGCAATTTGACAGTCATCATTCCATTTAACCACCTGATCTTTCTTCAACAGCTTGAAGATTGGTTCACAGGTAGATGTTAGGTGAGAAATGAACCTTGCAATGTAGTTTAGGCGTCCCAAGAAACCTCTGACCTCCTTCTCAGTGCGAGGGGCAGGTATTTCTTGTATAGCTTTGACTTTTGCAGGATCAACCTCGATGCCTTTGTTGCTGACAATGAAACCCAAGAGTTTACCGGACCTGACTACGAAAGTGAACTTGTTAGGGTTCAGTCTGAGCTTGTATTCTTTCAACCTGACAAACAACTTTTGCAGATGGTCGAGGTGTTCTTCTTCCGTTTGTGAACGTGCTATCATGTCGTCTACGTAGGCTTCAATCTCATGATGTATCATATCATGAAACAAAGCTACCATGGCGCGCTGATAGGTTGCCCCGACATTCTTCAGTCCGAATGGCATCACTTTGTAGCAGAAGGTACCCCACTGTGTAACAAAAGTAGTTTTCTCCATGTCTTCAGGGGCCATTTTGATCTGGTTGTAACCTGAAAATCCATCCATGAAAGAAAATACCTTGTGCTGAGATGTATTGTCAACCAAGATGTCAATGTGCGGTAGTGGAAAGTCATCTTTAGGGCTAGCCCTGTTTAAGTCTCTGTAATCCACGCACATTCTGACTTTGCCGTCCTTCTTTGGCACGAGCATAATGTTAGCAACCCATTGTGGATAGGAAGTAACAACAAGAAATCCAGCATTGAACTACTTCATCACTTCAGCTTTGATCTTATTAGACATGTCGGGCCTCATGCGGTGGACTTTCTGTTTAACTGGTGGACAATCTTCTCTTGTGGGTAGACGGTGTACCACAATGTCTGTATCAAGTCCCGGCATGTCTTCATAGGACCAAGCAAAGATCTCAACATATTCATTCAACAACTGAATTAAGCGCTCTTTGACACTTGGCTCTAGGTTGGCACCCACTCTAATTTCTTTTCTGCCTTCCTCAGTTCCCAAGTTGATTATCTCTAACAGCTCCTCATGAGGTAGAATAGCCCTTTCTTCCTGTTGTAGCAGCCTAGCCAATTCTCCCGGCACTTCACAGTCTTCCTCACCTTCGTATTCGGCATGGTAGACCAGATCTTCAGAGTCACTGAAGGCCATAGCATAATTGTTACCCATGGAATCCGGAATGGAAGGGTACCTGCATTTGTGAGTGTGGGTGTGTGTAAGGGATAACCATATTTAAACAAATAAAATGCAAAAAGAAAGACAATGAACACAAAAGTTTATATGTGAAAACGTCCATGATTCATTAAAATGGCATATGAAGATGAAAAAATCAAACCCTTACAAATGGACCTATGTACCTCGGGTAAGGCACAAGGCTAAAAATGTACGAATCGTTTGAGAATTATTACAAACCAACAGAAATGTTTGAAAGATAAATTACTGATTCATGAAAGTAATGGGAACAAAGTCCTTTGCCTCCCAGTTGCATAGTCCTCCTTCAACAGTAGGGAAAATCCAGTCTTCCAGATTGCTCTCCTCTTCACCATCCTCCAAAGCATTGACTCCATGATGGGTGATCTTAACTGGTGGACCTCCAGCCCGGGAGCGACGCACAACCTTTTGACTATCTGAAGTGAAACCCAAGCCAAATTTGTCCGCCTTGAAAGGAAAATTGGGAAGCTGCCCCCAGATTGTGCTTCCTCCTTCTTCAATCACAGCCTTTGCATCTTTGAGCAAAGACATCCGAGGCGGAGGTCTGGTAATCATGGGTACAGAAGCCACTATCTTGGTTGCCGCAATCTCCTGAACTACCTCTTCAAAATGCTGAAAGGGGGTTTCGATGAATTCACCATCCAATTCAACATAGCGGAAAGAATTTAGATGGCTTATCACGTATTCCTCTTCGCCGTGAACATTTATAATTTTTCCCCGAACAGGGTACTTGAGCTTTTGATGCAGAGTGGAGGTGACGGCTCCAGCATGGTGAATCCAAGGTCTTCCCAATAAGCAAGAATAGGAAGGACGGATGTCCATCACGTAGAATGTGGAGTTGAAGGTTTCAGTTCCCACTTTAATCGGGATGTCCACCTCCTCGTGGACCATCCTTTTAGAACCATCAAAGGCTCTGACAATGATATTGCTCGGTTTCAGGGTTAGGCCTTCACAATTCAACCTATCCAAGGCCTTCTTCAGCAAGACATTCAACGAAGAACCAGTGTCTACCAGAACGTGTGCTAAAGTAGTCCCTCTGCATTCCACCGAGACATGCAAAGCGTCATTATGTTTTCTCCCTTTTGATGTTAAATCGACATCGGAGAATCCTAGACCATTGTCAGCTGTTAGGCTAGCTACACATTCCTAGAACTGATCCGCGGAGGTTTTCTGTGGCACATGGGCCGTCTTCAAGAATCTGATCAAAGCTTTGGCACGAGCCTCTGAACAGAGCAGCAGGGCCAACATGGAGATCTTTGAGGGGGTTTTCCCCAGTTGTTCCACAACATCATAATCGCTTTTCTTGATTATTTTTAAAATCTCTTCCATTTCTTTCTGAGTGGTTTCAGGGATGATCAACGGCTGAGCCCTTATCCTGACGATATCTTCTTGGATCCCTTTTCATCTATCAATAGCAGCAGCAGAGGGGACAGCCACAGGAGTAACAACTTCTTCAATAACTGGAGTTATCGCATATATGTTTACCGGTGCAGGAGTAACCTTAGGAGCAACTGATGGTCCGAAGATTGCCTTTGGAGGGGCAATCTCCAGAGAGAAAATTCTTCCACTGCGGGTGATTTTACTTGTTCCAGTGATGTTTCCAATGTTGGAGGTCTCTTCATCAGAACTCTCTTCAGTTGATTCAATTTGTTTATTACCGTGGTAAAATATCTCTCCCCCATAGTTCCACGGTATTGATTTGTCAGACTTGTACGGGACGGGCCCGGGCATGGTTATCTTCAAAGGTGCAATCTTCGGATCGGATGTAATCTTAATAGGTCTTTTGGAGACCTTGGAAAGATTGGTAGATATGGTAATTATAGAAACATCATTGACAGGAGTCGGTGTAATAGGAGTCTTTTCAAAAAGGATTTCTTGATTATCCATTAGGCGTTGGATGCCTAACTTCAACAATGGACAATTAGTTGGTAAGGAGGAACAAAGGTAGCAATCTTCTTCACAACCTGGGAAAATCCCAGACTTCAGCAAATTCAACTTGATTATCAGTAGCGGAGTCATCAAATCATCAACAGTAGCAACAAAAAGATCTTCTTCAACAGCATGGGCATTTTGACCATGTTTTGGCATTGGAGTAGAGATCACATTCGGCTTTTCAGGGGCGTCGAATTCAACTTCTTTAGCATCTATTAAATCCTGAATCTTATTCCTGAGGGCCCAACAATTGTTTGTGTCGTTCCCCAGGCTGTCTGAATGATAAGCACACTTGGCATTGGGATGGTAGTGTGGTGACGAAGTGTTAGGGTTTTTAGGGGCCTTCCTCAAACTTGCAAGGTTTAACTTCAAGAGATGGGGTAAAACCTGAGCGGGAGTCATGTTTATTCGGGTTGATTGTTTCTGAGCTGATCAACTGCAGACTTCTGAATCATTACGGCCCCCACTGCTGGCCGGAGCTCAACTCTTCCTTGACCTCTTTGGGAGTAGACAGATGAGACTTCCTTCTTTGCTGGAAAAGTCTTTTTGATGGCAGCGGAAGCAGATGCATCCTTTTGAATTTTTACGCTCTTGATTCTGGCTTCAACTCTCTCAACAGTTAGAATTAACTCGGTGAACCCCGCAGATGAACTTCCAATCAAGTGATTGAAAAAGGGACCTAACAGTGTACCCAAGAACATATCAACTAGCTCCCTCTTAGATAAAGGTGGCTGCACCCGTCCCACCAAGTCTCTCCATTTCTGAGCATACTCTTTGAAACCTTCATTCGAGACCATGCCCATACTCTGTAATTGAGTACGGGTTGGTGCTAAATATGCATTATATTGATATTGTCTGTAGAAAGTGGCCGCCAAATCTTCCCAATTATGCACATCAGACCTCTCTAGCTGGTAGAACCAATCCAACTGTGTTCCCGAAAGACTGTCCTGGAAGAAATGTACCCACAAGTCTTTGTCAGAAGAATATGGTTGGATTTTCCTGACGTAAGACCGTAGGTGCATCTTGGGAGAAGACAACCCATCGTATTTAGCAAAAAGAGGTACTTTGAATTTAGGAGGGATCACAATCCCAGAACCCAACCCTAGTTCCTCAAAATCCAGCCCAGGCACTCTCTGTACCTCCATAGCTGCCAAATGCTCTTCCAAATTCTTGTATTTGTCATCTGCAGGAGGGTACTGCTGTTCAGAATAGTCTTCATCCTCCTCCTCTTCTTCTTCCTCAGACTCAGATGGCACTGCAGCTCCCTTTCCTTTTCCTACCCCTTCATCAGATGTTGAGGGGAAATCTAGGACCCTTCTAGCTTTACCTTCAAATCTTCTACCCAGAGTGGCCACACAAACTCTTTTCTTTTTCTTTTTCTCTTTTTCCTTTTCCCACAAAGTTTTGAGCTCCTCCTGACCCTAAGCCAAGGTCATGAGTAGCTGTTGGAATTGTGAATTCTGCGCTTGTAAGTCTTTGACTGTCTACTCAATATCCATCTTGCTGAAATAAACAGCATAGAGATAAGGAAACCTGGTGTGAAGATCTGTTTATGCATATGATGAATGATATGTATTCATGTAATGCATTCAAGGATTCAGAAATTCAAATTTGTTTTAAACAAAAGGAACACACATCATATTAATAAGATAGAATTTGTTAGTACATCAATGCCCCATGGGCAAAATAATACAAAATTCTAATGTAAAAAGATGTTGCGCATCCTCTTTGGTGCAATGTAGGTGAAGTTGACGAGTAAGTTCTAAAACCTTCTTCTCACTGGCGTAGAATTGGGCTTCAAAAGTATCGCGTTCTCCCTTGAGCTGTATTCAACTCCTTTGTAAATCTTCAAGTGATGTTGGCATGTCGGGATGTAGGAGGGTGTATGGAACCTCTCCTTCCATAACAGGCTCTATAATCACAAGAAGCATGTAGGGGTAAGGCATCATAAGACTTTGGGCACGGGTTCGTACCCACTTGAGGTAATACTCAAGGGGGATGGAATTCTTGTGTCCCAAGGTCTTACTGTCTACCATGTTGGGCATCCTCCAAGCTGAGATAAACCTTTATCGAAGTCCTTGATTGTCATTGTCAAAGTCAAAAACCAAGTCTGAAATCAGCATGTCATGTGGGCCATCCCTTCGGGCATACCTAAACTGTCTCAGAGCCAAGAAAGGGTTGTAGGTGATGCCTCCCCTAATTCCAAGTAGAGGGACATTAGGGAATTCCCCAAAACGGTCAATGATGATAACATTTTCTCAGGATCGAGAACACCAATGAACATCTGAATATGTAAGAGTCATCAATCGTTGTGACCACCTCAAACCTTACTCATTCTTCAAAACTGATTGGGGAAGATGAGAAATAAACCATCTTGCCAGTAGAGGAGTACAACACATGAGAACACCTCTTTTGCTCATTGTTCGAGTGTGAAATGAGTGGAGGATATCCCCAAGCAAAGTAGGCATCGGGTTGCGAGCCATGAAGATTTTGACAGCATTGACATCTATAAGCTGGTCAGGGTTTGGGAACAAGACCAACCCATAGATGAGAAGAGCTACAATCTCCACAAAATCTTGCAGGTCTAGATAATTCCAGCATTCTTGAGCTTTCTCAAACAGGAACTTTGCCAAGAAACCCTTGACACCACTTTTGGTTTCCCAATGACCTTTGACATCAAATGGTTGCAAGTGTAGGGCTTAAGCAACATCTTCAGGCTTTGGATCTCTTTCTGTACCGTTGTAGGGTAGTTGATGGAGAATAGGAACCCTCAGGAGTTGAGAAAATTCCTTCAAAGTAGGCACTAGTTGGTAATCAGGAAATGTGAAGCAGTGCTGTATGGGGTCAAAGAACTGGAAGAGAACTTTCACCATGTCTTCCTTTGTATTTGAGTTGACCAAGTTTAGAAGACGACCATGCCTCTCGGTGAATGGAGAATACTCTGGAATCTTAGAAACAAGCTCCTTGAGTTGAGGAGGAATTCTCACAAGGTTGACCTGAATAGTTTTCCTGCGGAGTGAATCCATTACCTACAAAATAGGAACAAAGATGAAGATCCAAATCCTTGAAATGGTTAGTGGATGCATATGATGCTTCATGATGTCCATGATGTTATGCACAAGTATATATGTACAAATAAATCACACAAGTTCCTAGTTTCAGGCTTGCATGGGGTTTCATAGGTAAGTACCCTCTTGAAGTTTAGTTGGCTCAACCTGTCCTATAAATAGTAACCGGATTCTAAGGAGCTCAATATCACAGGATTATTTTCTGTGTTCATTGTTTCAGTTTAGACACTTGACTGGCGACCGAAATATTCCAATAAAACAACCCTCAATGAGTGTAGTATCGAGTATCTACCAACTTCGGACTGCACCAAAGCCGGTCATCTCACTACCCCTAAAAAGGCCAAGTTGGTCAAGTAAAGGTTCTAAAAGTCCATTAGTGCTTTATGACATCACTCAGCAGCCCCGTATTCTCTTTGATTGACTCCAAGGCTACTGGTACCCACAAATATGTCGCACTAATATAGTTATTGCTTCAACCATGTCGGTATACCCCGCACAGTTTCCACAATGTATTGCTATTTACCTATGAATGTTTCCCAAATCCGGGTAGAGGATTCAAACCCAAACAATAGAACCAAAGTGTAAAGCAATCAAGACAAACAAGATAAGCATGTAAAGGTGATCTAAACCCTAAGGTAACCCCACTTTTAGATTTGTCCCCAACAGAGTCGCCAGTTCTGTGATGCGGTGGGAGAACTGACTTGAGGTTTTGCGTTTGTGTTCGCAAATGTTTCGGTTTAGCAAGAGTCACCACCGACTTTTTATTTTATCCAAAGGAAAGGTCAAAAAGCATAGGAAAGACCTGAGATGTTTTCTTGGTTCGGGGGGTAGATTATGAAAAGGGAAGGTGCTAGCACCCTTTTCATCCATGGTTTTCCATGGGCTCTTAGTTACTTGTTTAGATCACTTGATTTTACTTTTCAATTGTTTGAAATGGTGCTTTTGTGTATGGTTTTGAAAGTATTTTGAAAAGAGGCCTTTTTTTAGGCAACCTTTGTAATGATTCTTATTTGAATATATACAAAGGTGTTTGTCTTTGGAAAAATGTTTCAATGTTTGAAAGTTTATTTTGGGAAATGTTTTGAAATTGTTTTGAAATGTTTTAAAATTGTGTGTGTGTTTTTGAAATTAGCAAGTATGTTTGCAAATTGATCAAGTAACTAGGAGTTGTCTACCCTACTCAAAGATCTTTCCTACACATTTTTAACCCTTTGACATTGTTGTTTTACCATTGTATTTGGTAAACAACCTTGTATTTGGATGTTAAATGGGACGGGTGTGGGTCATCGTATGACCATGATAGAAATGGTGCCAAGAATCTTAGCAAGTTTTTTTGAGGGACTAGATCATTTTGTTTAGGCAACCAAGATAGCGTCATCGAGGGACTATGATCTTTTTGTTTTGTTTTTGTTTTGCCAAGATACCTAGCATGCATACCATGACCATGTTTTTTAAGGCAACAAGTGGGTGAAACCCTAGGGGTGCTTGTGTGCATTGTGTTGTCATTTTTCATGCATTTTTGTCTTGTGTTTAGTCATGCTATTTGTTTTGGTTTTTGGTTATCATACAAACCCTAATTTACTATCATGGCATTTAAAAGCGATAAAATGCGTAAAAGTAAATCTAAGACTATTACAATAATATTATGGGAAGGGGGGGTACAAGTTTGAATAGGGGGATATTGCACAAAATAAAGCCCTAAAACTATTACAACCATATTGAATTTATTTGTACAAATAAATAAATAAATAATATTTAAATATGCAATTAAATATAAATATGCAAAAATGTTTTTATATTATTTTTATGTATGTAAAAATAAGTTTATTTAATGTCCTAAAAATAAGGGAAAATAAAAATGATTATTTTTGGAAAGGGTGGAAACCCTAATTTTTGTTTTAAAAGAAAATATATTTCTATTATTATTTTATTTCATTTATGTACAAAAAATAAATAAAAATATATGCAAAAAATGTTAAAAAAATAAAATATGTATGACAATATTATTTTTAAGTGTATAAATAATAGAAATGCAAAAAATATAATATTTTTGTATTATTTATAAATTTATTTAAGAAAATAAAAGTATATATTATTTAATAAACTATTCTTATGCCAAAAAAAATAATAAAAATAATAAAATAAAATGTGAAAATTTAAGAAAATATTTTTGTTGATTTTTAATATTTAGAAAAAATAAATAAAAGTCAGAGAAATGAAAAATATATAAAATATAATAAATGGGCCAAGGGGGTGTAAAAAGTAAGCTAGGGGGTGTCAAAAGCAGAAGCAAACAAGCCCAAGCCCAATGTCCTTCGTCCCTGTCCTCTGGCTAACGACCAAACGTGCACGCTTCTGAACTTGAAACCTGTTCTTGCTATTCTTTGCATGAAATCAAAAAATCACAACATGAAACTTATAGAGTTTTAAACCACGATTCTAACCATATAAAAAACTTGATCTAACACTAAGAAACCAGGGAGAATTTCAGTGCCCTTAATTTATGACCTAGTTTTTTCAGCAACTTCAACATCCAAATTCTCCTAGCTCAGTTAATATAAATGGAAGCCATGCATATGTACAGTTCAAGGACATTAAGGGATACATTTTTGTTTCATAAACCTAAGCCTAATGATTCCTAAATAAGGAGATAAAAGTTGGAAAATTACCTGTTTCAGTCAAGTTCGAATATGGCAATGCAGCAACTTTGAATGAGGCCTGAAGGACTTTTGAGCTTGCTTGATGTTCCCTTGACCTTTCCCAATGCTTAGCTTGCTTTGAAATGGCCTGAATCTCCCTATTGAACTCAACCTGCAAACTCAGAAATTGAAAAATGGTGAAGCTTGAAAATGGAGTTACAGGTGCTGGATAGGGACTTGGATAGCTTGGATGAGATGTATGCAATGTGTTTGAAATGGTTTGGGACAAAACGCACGAGTGGAATTTGTTTTGGCTTGGTGTTTGCAGAGATTTCCATGTTTTGACAAGAACTTGGTGTTTTTGTGTTTAGGGGTGTTTGAGAGGCTTGGCAATCGTGATTTTGGCTTGGTGTGATATGCTGAAGTTGTTTGAAATGAGACTTAGACTTGCTCTTAACAGATGCACAGGATATGTGGACTTTTGCAAGTTACTTTCTTTTGAAGCAAAAGTTGATTTTGACATTGCCAAGGCCTGTATAGGCCTGCTCCTTAGCTGCACATAGTTGGTGTGCTTTGCCCCAAGTTTGTGGACTTTGTTTTCTGCAAGAGATTGGGTTCAAGGCTCAACGGAAACAAAATTGCATAAAGCATGCTTTATCAAAATAGCAATGTTGCCTTTTTGCCATTTTTGGATTAACTCTTTGTGTAATGCTCCATAACTCAGAACAATACCTTTATCCATTGTATTTGCATTTAATTAAGGAGTGTGGAAAGGTTTAAGACTTGTAAAACAAGTACAAGCATGCTTAGGACAAATTTTGGAGAAAAGTGAGAAATGGCCATTTTCAATCCTTCGATTCTCCCTAACCACAAATGATCTTGGAGAGTTCTTGGACATTTCAGAAAGCTTGTAACTGAAGATGTGAAAAACACAAGAAGGGGGGTTGAATTGTTAAAACTTGAAATCAAATGCAGACAACACGTTATTTTTATCCTGGTTCGTTTGATCTCAAACTACTCCAGTCCACCCGTCAAGGTGATTTCGCCTCTCTCCAACGAGTTCTTAATCCACTATATTCAACTGAATACAAAACTGCTTTAACAACTGCTAAAGCCTTCTTGAGTCTAACCACAGACCGGTTTCTCAAGGAAATTCTTTTACAGATAAATGAACAAATGTGTGTTTAATGTTTTCTGGAAAAACTATATATCACAACTGTGATATTACACAAAATTAAGCTTGAATAAAAACTAGATTGCTAGAGCTATAGAGTAAGCGCTTGAGAGCTGTAGCAAACTGTATGAGTGAGGACGAAGATGATTGGCTTATGCATATGTGCGTGAAAGAGTATTGTAGAGTATTAGCCATTTCTTTTCTCACTGATTTGTTTAAATATCCTTGGAATAGATACGTTGCTGTCCATAATTCCATTTCAATGCTCATAACATTCTTTCCTTTTTGAGAAGATCTTTGTCTTGGAATAAAGCCGTTGGTAATTAATCTGCCTTGAATGCAGTAAAGTTGAAACTTCAGAATGTTCTGCTAATGCTGATCAGAGTGTTCTTGGCTTTAGCTTATTCTGGCGTTTTGGAGTGCTGATGACATGGTTATGATCTTGATCAGAGTCAGAGTATATTGAGCGCAGATTCTGTTCATCAGGCTTCAGCGTAGCACATGAATTGATCTTCTGATGCTGACATATCTTCTGATGCTGATGTTGATACTGATATTCTGATGCTGATGTTGATACTGATATTCTGATGCTGATTCCATCAGAGTTTCTTCAAATACACAACATAATTTTTGAGTAGCATCTATGTCTTATATAAATCTCATAATACATTTAATCTTGTATTTGTTATCATCAAAACTCTAACTGAGGGTTGTAGAATCAAACTATGTTCTAACAGTAACATGCTCTACAATCCATATTTGAAATGAATTTTGAGATTCCACTTGGAACTATAAGAAAAATTTCCATGAAGATAGGTCAAAATCCTGCCTAAACTAGGGCAAAATTTCACTAAGTTAGAAAGTTTTTGGACCTCTATTCACAAAATAATAACTTGAGATCCAAGCATATTTTTGGAAAACTTTGTAAATAAAAGTTGTAGATTTTGTGGAGGACTACAACTTTAATGTTGGAAGTTTTCTTTGAATCCAATTGCATCATGGTGAAAAAGTTGGGCAAAGTTGGGGAAAAATAAGAAATTTTCATAACTTAGAAAATTTCTAAGTTATGAAAATTTTCCATTTTAAACCCTAATTTCCAAAATTAGGTTTCTTGGTTAAAAAGTTTCATGTTTTGACACTTCTTGATGAAAAATGACCCTTGGCACTTGATTTTGACCAAAAAGTCAAAGTTTGACTTTTCAGTGTATAGTTGATTTTTAATCAGTTGATTGGAAAATTCATCTGTCAATCCAATGCTTTTGAGATCTTTTGAACCTTGTGATTAGGTCAAGATGATGCCATTGAGTCCTTGAAACCATGTTTGAACCCAATTTTCCATTGGCTAGGTGAAAAATCAGAAATTGCCCTTATACAGTTAAAACCCTAAAAATGACCATTTTGCCCTTTTGATGATCTGATCAAATTTCTTGAGGATTTATGGTCCAAACTTGATCAAATGGTTCATATGAGTCTATAATGTTGATGTGGATAAAAAATTATGAGGTTTGACTGTAAATTGACCACAATTGACTTTTTCCCCAATATAGTTGATTTTTAGGTCAACTGTCCAATTGACTGGGCAAAAATTTGATTCAAGGCTTGAAACTTGGTATGGGAAATCTTATAAGTCCAACATGAAGTATGAAAGTCATATTGAGCATTGAAAGTCCAAAAATCCCTGTGCAAACTCAAACACTAATTTCAGGTCAACAGTGCAAGAGGAGGTCTTGAGCTGAGCAAACCCTAATTCTGTCTTGAGTCCAAAGAGTCTTGTGAGGAGAATCTTGATAAAATGAGAGGGAAAATTTTGGGGTACAACAAACATCTTCTTCATTAGACCCCAGACTGTGGTCCCCCTCTTTTGTCTAATTTTCTCCCTCAGTTGATGGAGTTGCGAATTCTAGAGCTCGCTCTACTGGTCCTCTGAACCTCCTTCCTAAATTCAGGACACCCACTAACTTCTTTGTCTTTTTCTTCTTTTCTTTGAGAATGAGAATCTCTAGGTCCTCTTTCCCCTTAGCCATAGCCAAGAACATTTGTTGGAATTGGGCATTTTGTGCTTGAAGATCTTTCACTATTTGTTCCATATCCTTTTTACTGAAATAAGCAGTAGAAAGATAAGGAAACCTGTGTGAGGAAAACCTGTCATGATATGATGCATGGTATGTGGATGAATGCTTTCAAGGATCTCGCGGGGTAAACACAAGAAGATGTTAGAAGTTGAACTTTGATTACAGCTTTGGAGAACTTCGTATCGGTGGATGTCCTTCCACGAGAATCAAGCTCACCATGTCAAGTGGGTCATAGCCCCTGACTCAAGTTATCATGCTTTGGTCTCTTACGGTGTTTGGTTAGAGGAGAATAAATCCTCTAGCCCCTTGATAGACGTCTGGTTCAACATGACCCTGCATCATAGGCCATTGAGATCCTTGAAATGGTTATTGAAAATGTTATGGTATGATATCATGATGTTATGTACAAGTATGCAAAGCAAGCAAATCTTTATGTACAAATAATAATATACACATAAAGTACACAACTCCTTAGGTTTAGGATTGCATGGAGTTTTATAGGTAAATACCCTCTTGAAGTTTAGTTGGCTCAACCTATCCTAGAAAGTAACCGGCTTTTAGGGGATCTCAGTATCATAGATCTTTCTTTATTGGGCATTGTTTCAGCACAAGCCTCTTTAATTGCGACCAAAATATCCCAAAAGTCAGATCTCAATGAGTGTAGCATCAAGTATCAACCAACTTCGGACTACACAAAAGTCGACTATCTCACTACTTCCTAATGGCCGAGTTATTCAATTAAAGGTTCTAAGGTCAGTTAGTGCTTCATGACACCACACAGCGGCCCCGTATTCTCCTTGACTACTCAAGGGCTACCGGTACCAACAAATGTGTCACACTAACGTAGCCATCGCTTCAACCATGTCGGTATACCCTGCACAGTTTCCACGATCTATTGCTACTTACCTAAAGGGTGCCCCAGATCTGGGTGGAGGATCAAAACAAGCCCAAACAAGGAATCACAATGTAAAGCAAACAAGTCAAACAAGGAAAGCAAGTAAAGGTGATCTAGCCCTAAGGTAACCCCACTTTTAAGTATTCCTCAGCAGAGTCGCCAGTTCTGTAATACGGTGGGAGAACTGACTTGGTGGTTTTGCGTTTGATCGCAATTGTTGCGGATAGCAAGAGTCGCCATCGACTTTTCTTTTATCCAACAAAGGAAAGGTTGAAAAGAACAGGAAAAACCTTTAGAGATGTTTTCTTGAGTTCGGGGGGTAGGTTATGAAAAGGGAAGGTATTAACACCCTTTTCATTTGTAGTTATCTACGGGCTCTTAGTTGCTTTCTAGATCACTTGCTTTATTCGAATATGTGCTTTGTGGTGTGGGTTTGAAAATATTTTTAAAAACATCTCTGTAATGATTCTCATCTCTATAAGAATGCGTACAAAGTGTTGGTTTTGAAAATAGTTCAAAGAGATGTTTGTTGTGGAAGATGTTTTTTGAAAGTTATTTTGAAAAGTTCCTTTGTAATGATTCTCGTCTCTATAAGAATGTGTACAAAGTGTTTTGACTTTTGAAAATATTTCAATTGAAAGTGTTGGTGTGAAAATGGTTTTTTAGTTGTGACCAAGCAAGCAAACTACGAGCGTCCTACCTACTCTAAAGGTCTATGTTCTTTTCCTCCTCCTTTAGATGTTGCTATCTTACCATTGATTGATAAGAAGCCCCGTCGTTGGATGTGAATGGATCGGCGTGGGTCATTTGTATAGTCATAGAAGGCAAACTATGAGACGTTTTATAACACCGAGGGACATCGAGGGACTATGATCTTTTATCGAGGGTCTTTGCTAAAACGCCCATATTCGAGGGACATGACTATTTTCCCAGGCAACAAGTGAGATTACCCTAGATATACATGTGTGTGAATAGTGTGTTTGATTTCATGCATTTAGTCTTGAATTTGGGTTGTCCACTTATTGATTTTAACTTGCCATACACAACCTAATTACTAGCATTTTATGAAAGTAATAAAAATGCGGAAAATAAATGTCCTACACTATTACATGTTTTGGGGATGGGGTATACATATTTACAAATGGGGGTTGAAATCAATAAATGTCCTAATTATTACAACCATATTGAATAGCAAAAATGTAAATATATAGCAAATATAAGGATAAAAATAGTGTAAAAGAGAGAAAGGAAAGACATCCTTGATCGACGGATGTGTCTTTCGATTTTACACATCTTTACTTCTTTCGATCGGGCCTGTAACCAGTGTTGCATCCTTCGATTCACATTCCCTATCCTTTCGTTTGGGCCTGCCAATAAGTGTGTCTCGAAGTCTGTAACCTTAAATTCACACCACCTTCTTTTATGTTTGCCACTGTGAAACAGTAAGGGGTGAAGCCTAAGGCTTTGATTCACACAAACTTTTCCTTTTGTTTGGGTATGTACACGTTAGTTCTGACATATATTTGGATAAGGAAAGCAAACAAACGAAAAGGGAAGAAATGAAAAATAAGTAAAAGAGGTTATTTAAATGCTTGAAATGAAAGGGTCAAGGTCAGGAAGACTTACCTTGCTTGAAGATGGAATGTGGGTGTTGGACTTGAGTTGCTGCTCTGGCTGCTCCTGGATTCGAATGGAGTGAGACAAGTGTTGTGTTTCTTTGACTGTATTCGAGAGCCAAGAAAAGTAGAATCGTATTTCTTTGATTCTGGATTCGAAGGAAAAGAAACAAGTGTGGTGTTTATTTTGCTTGATTCGAAAGAAAGAACAAAGTGTGGTCTTTTGATTCTGGTTTTGAGAGTGTGTAAGAGTTTGATGATTTTTTCACACAACCAAAGTTTCTCCAGCTACCCAAAAAGCCCCCCTAAGATGTATTGTGGAACATCTTATTTATAGATAAAATTGGTTGAGGTTTGGGAGGGAAAACAAATGAGATTTAAATAAATTAGGTATGTTGTTTTTGTAGCTTTCAAGGTGCAGTCTTTGTATGTCAATTTGGTGCAAATGTGGGAGCAGCATAGCAGGACTGCTTTGCAGCAGTTTTGGCGTGTTGTGGCCAGTGCAACAGGCTTGTATTTGGAAGCACAAGCATCTTGACTACTTCAACCTTTCGTTTTGACCACATAGGTTCAACCTTCGACCAGAATCCTCTTCAGATAACAATATTTGTTCCCAACCAATATGTATCCTTTGAATGGATCATATGTGTATCTTTTGAAGGAGCCAAATGTGTGTTCTTTTGAAGGGACCAAATGTGTGTCCTTTGATTAGACCATATGCACTTCTTCGAATGGGCCACCAAGGTATGTCCTTCAAATGGGAAACCCATGTATGTCCTTCAAATATACCAATATATGTCCTTCGAAGGGGGCAAATGTATGTCTTTTGAATGGACCATATGCTTGTCCTTCGAATGCACCAGTTGTGTGTTATAGTGTAGAAACTATGTGGAATTGAAACAAACTGTTTCCAAGGGAGATACTGTCCAGTCAAAACTAGTATGAAAATAGCCAATGCCCTGTGGGAGCTAGCATGAGGGAAATTCCTGCCTTGTGAATTGAAGCAAGCAAGAAAGAGGCCCTTGCTTCCTGAATCGAAACAAACATTGTAAGAGGCCATTGTTTTGTGAATCAAAGCAAGCATATAAGGGGTCATTGCTTAACCGAAGCTTGCATGCAGGAGGCCACTAGCTTTGTGGGTGCTAGCATGAATGGAAGCCATTGCCTTATGCATTGAAGGCAAGCACAGAGGCATCCATTTCCTTTTGGGTCGAAAGCAAGCATAGAGGAGGCACTTTACTTGTGGATCGAAAGCAGGCATGAAGGATGTACTACTTGTGAATCGAAACAAGCATGCATGAGGCTAATGCTTGTGAATCAAAGGATGCATTTAGGAGGCTAATGCTTACGAATCGAAGGATGCACGTAGGAGGCCAAATGTCCAATCAAAACCTTTGAACTAAGCCTGCTCAAAGGAAGCTGGAGGCTCAATCGAAGCCTTTGGATCGAAGCAATCTGTTTTTCTTCGATTTTTTCAAAAAAATCAAATTTACCTGCTTTACTCTTTCAATTAAAAATCCAATTATACTTGTGCAATCTTGAACTTTAGTAAATCCTTGTGAGAAAATATATTGAGAAAAGAGAGAGCAAATTTTGGGGTACAACACTTTCTAGGACAGGTTAATCCAACTAAACTTCAAGAGGGTACTTACTTATAAACTCCATACAATCCTAAACCTAAGAATTTGTTTGCTTTGTTTGTACATAAATGAATTGTTTGATTTTTTTGTATATGACTGTTTGTATATAACATCATGACAGCATACCATAGCATTTTCAATAACCATTTCAAGGATCTCAAGGGTCTGTGATGCAGGGGTATATTGAACCAGACGTTTATCAAGGGGCAAGAGGTTTTATTTTCCTCTAACCAAACACTGTCAAAAACCAAAACGTGATAACTTGAGTCAAGGGCTATGACCCACTTGACACGGTGAACTTGATTCTTGTGGAAGGACATCCAGTGATACGAAGTTCTCCAATAAAAGTTGTGATCAAAGTTCAACTTCTAACATCTTCTTGTGTTTACCCAGCGAGATCTTTGAAAACATTGCATTTTTATGTATCATGCATGTCATTACATAACAGGTATTCTCAAGACAAGTTTCTCATTTTTCTCACTGTTTATTTCAGTAAGAAAATGGCTCTAGAACAAACAGTTAAAGATCTCCAAGCTCAGAATGCCCAGTTCCAGCAAGTGCTCCTAAACTTAGCCAAGAGGCAGGAAGATCTGAAAGCACTCTTCACCAAAGGGAGAAAGAAGAAGACTAAGAAGAAGGATGTCATCCTCAACACGGGAAGAAGGTTCAAGGGGCCTTCTCAACTAGCTCAAAAAGAAGATGCTTCTTCTGAGGAATAAGAAAATCAAGAAGAGGAAGCTAGAAGCACTGGATTTAGGGATAACCAAGCTACTGAGGACGAAGACTGTTCTGAGGAGCAGTACCCACCGGCCGACGACAGATATAAACAGCTTGAAGACAGACTAAAAGCTGTGGAGATCCAAGATATGACTAGCTTGGACTTTGGAGACTTGGGTTTGATTCCTGGGGTGGTCATTCCCCATAAATTCAAGATTCCTGCTTTTGCCAAGTATGATGGGGTCTCCTGTCCGAAGCTTGATCTAAAATCCTATGTCCGTAAGATTTAGCCGCACACCGTTGATAGGAAACTATGGGTGCAATTTTTCCAAGAGAGTCTATCTGGGACGAAGTTGGAGTGGTTTTACCAACTGGAAGGGACCAATATCCACACCTGGGAGGATCTAGCTGTTGCTTTCTACAAGCAGTACCAATACAACCCTGATCTTGCAACAACTCGTATGCAGTTGCAGAATATGACCATGGGTTCAAATGAAGGCTTTAAAGAGTTTGCCTAAAAGTGGAGAGACCTGACTGGTAGGGTGCAGCCACCTTTAATTGACAGGGAGCTGGTTGATATCTTTATGGGAACTTTGACAGGACATTTCTTCAATCACCTAATCGGAAGCTCCTCGGTCGGGTTCACTGAGCTGATTCTAATTGGGGAACAAGTTGAAAATGGAACCAGAAGCGGAAAGATCCAAGGGGATACATCCTCCGATACTCAAAAGAATCCGTACAATGGGAAGAAATAGTCCAATGCTATGTACGTCCAAAAGGGTCGTAACAAGAGTAACCACGACCAATATGTGGGGACAACCCTGATCTCTAGTCCTGCATCAGTGCGACAACAACAATGGGGAAATCAACAAAGGCAAGGCGAGCCGAAGAGACAGTTTACCAAAATTAACATGCTACTATCTCAAGCATTGCAACACATGTTGGGGATGAATCTGATTACGTTGATAGGACCTCATCCAAACCCCAAAACTTCTTCTCATAACTACAATCCTGATGCAATATATGCCTATCATTCTGGTAGTCCTAGGCATGATACTAAAAATTGTTGGGCGTTGAAATACAAGATTCAAAATATGATTGATGCCAAGGAGATTGAATTCGGCCCCGTGAAACTCCCAATGTGATCACTGCTCCAATGCCAAATCATTGAGAGTGTCCAGTTCATTTGTAATTTCTTTTGTTTGTTCGAACACTTATCTATTATGTCAAACTTTGTTTCATTAATGCATTGCATATGTTTGTCTTGAATTAATCCATTCGTTTTCACGATATTTAAACTGTGCTTTTTATTCCCTTTTTGTGATATTCAACTCTCGATTACAAGATGTAAGACTTTAGAGGGAGGATGACGAAAACAATACCATAATCTCATACAATATGCTTTTGGACAGACCTTACTGACGATGTACAAGCGTTCTTTCAATTCCTAAACAGTGGAGTTATAAGAAAGATAATCCCTAGTCAACCCCTTTGAGCCAAAGAAGTAGGAGTTTTCTTTTTCACACAAATTGAAACCTTTAATCATAACCTGGGGAAGGGTAGCTTCTCAGTTAATTCAAAGGCGCGTTTAGTCACAAGTTGTCACTTCACAATGAAAATAACCTTCTGAATCAAAAGACGGTGATGGTTCCCAAAAAAATAGGCAGTCATTATCTCTCAAGAGAAAAGTCCGTTAAGTTAAAACCTATGAAGGAGACTTAAGAAAAAATGGGGCATCCCGCTGGCTGTAATCTCAAAGAAAAAACAGTCAGGCAGAAATTAGGGATAGTAGATAAAAAAAAGAGGTCGTTACAAATCCTCGACAACAAGAAAAATGTTGCAAAAAATGATTGCCTTCCCAAATAAACTTCCAATATCTGAACCATCACCAAGATATCGTTTCAGATTATGTTGGGAGATAAACGCGCAATTAACTGAGTTTAGGACTGAAAAACATCATGAAGAACGGGTGGATACAAATAAACTTTAAGCTTTATCCTTTATTTCTTAAACCATGAACCAAGCCACGTTACAACCCCTTAAAAGTCCTAATTGAAGCATGGGTTAGTTTGAAAGCATACTGTTACAAAAGGTATCCTGACTCCTGTAAGGCTTACTGTAAATCTTGAGTTGAATTCATATTATTACAAAACTCTTTTATTTGTTAAAACTACATTTTCAAAACTTCAAGACAAACATAAACTTTGCATTGTTTGAATATTGCTGTTTGCATATAGCTAATTGTTTGACAACGGAGAAATTCGCACGACGAATATCTAATGAACGAAAATTCTCTCAGGAAACAGAATCACTTCAAATGGAAAGACACTTCCAATGACAAATATCCCATAATCAAAGGGGGAATGACATGTTATAGTCCAACCCATCTGTGGTAGTCAAGTCGAGATTCCAAGAAATCTCCCAAGAAGTGTTGAATAACCAGGGGCAGGTCTGCACCTGAATCACTTGGGGCATTGAACATGAATTCCAACAAAAGGTCACGTACGACCAAGCACACATTTTTTGGCAGCGCTACAACACTTACTACTATGGACAACGACAAATCCCCATAAAGACCCTTTCATAAGGTGATCCCTGTTGAAGTCACCAGAGCCACCTCTATAAAGTTATCCTCGTAGAATAATCTTCATGGATAAGGATACAAATCCCATAAGGCCAAATTCATGGATATCCCCATAAAGTTGGACCCATGCAATCCCCAGCCAGAGTTTCAACCTCCGGAAAACCTCTCCCCAGTTGAATTGGTCTTAAGAGGAAGCCTTGAGGATTTCTTCTAGAAGAAAACACCTCCCCAGCAGATTGTCAAATGGGTTTATTTCCCCAACAAACTACGAATCCCCAGACCAATACAAATCAATAGACAAAACCCTTTAATCCCCGGTAGAGAAGTTACTAAAGCCTGGACCTGACCAGATAGTAGTTTAACTTCTTCAATTGTTGAAACCTGGACCCAACCAGATGCCAGTTAACCTCAAGATCAAAATTGCTAAAACCTAGACCCGACCAGATAACCGTTTGAGTTACTACGAAACTTGGAACCAACCAGATAATAGTTTAACTTCTTCAAATCACTAACAAAACTCCTCTTCCCCAGTAGAGTTTTCCACTATCCCTAGTGAGTTGCTGTAAAGCCTGCAATCCGACTAGATAACAATTAACTTCTTTATCCCCAGTAAATTATTGTGATGCCTAGAATCCGACCAGATAACAGCTAAACTTTCTTCCTCTCCAATCAAGAGATATCTCCCCAGTAGAGCAACGAACAACTAAAACTCCTGAATTCTTTCCCTCAAAGCAGAAATTAACACTCTCCACAAAGTTTTCCCTCAAGCAAAATCAATATTCCCCAACGGAGTTCCCCCCAAACAACATAATAGGAATCCCCAGCGAAAACATTCTAAAACAAGGTCTGAAGAGGTGCATACTCTTCATCCCCAGTAACAGTCCGGGATTTAATTTCCCAAGGCTCACCAGAATTTGTCAAGGATTTATTTTTCCCGGACAAAGATACACTTCAATAACATTTCACGTTCATACATCATAGCACATGCATACGAAATGCATGTAGCACAATCTCATTTATTTTAAGATAACCATTACACAGTGCATTTCATACATCATGATATTGCATACAACTAACTCTTTACCTTTTCAGGAAAGATCAATCAACATATAATTATCATCAACAATTTTCAACAGGTCCAAGAGTAGTTCCTGAAACAAGACAGAACAACTACCTACGTGACCAGATGCAGCTTCACACGGGATCATCCTGAAGCAATCTTACACGGGTTCCTTCTAATTTCTAGATACATCTTCACACGAGCCCATCATGAGGCAATCTTACACGGGTTCCTTCTAATTTCCAGATGCAGTTTCACACAGACTCATCCCGAAGAAATCTTATACAGATTCCTTCTCATACATTTCCCGATGCAGTTTCACACAGACTCATCTCGAAGCAATTTTACACAGATTCCTTCTCATACATTTCCAGATGGAGTTTCACACGAACTCATCCCGAAGCAATCTTACACAGATTCCTTCTCATACATTTCCAAATGGAGTTTCACACAGACTCATCCCGAAGCAGCCCTACACAGACTCCTTCTCATGAATTTCCATACGCAGTTTCACACGGAATCGTCTCAAAAGCAGCCCTACCCAGACTTCTTCTCATATATTTCCAGATGAAGTTTCACAGAGACCCATCCCGAAGCAGCCCTACCCAGGCTCCTCCTCATATTTCCAGATGAAGTTTCACACAGGGTCATCCCAAAGCAGCCCTACCCAGGCTCTTTCTCACACATCTCCAGAAGCAGTTTCACACGGACTCATCCCGAAGCAGCCCTACCCAGACTCCTTCTCATGAATTTTCAGATGCAGCTTCACACAGGCTCATCCTGCAGCAACCCAACATGGGTTCCTTCTAATATGTTTTCAGACACGGCTTAACTCGGGTCCATTCCAACATATCCTTCAGATTAAATCGAACAAAGATTTATTTTGATACTTCTTCCAATCCCTATCAATAGTTACTTTAGATGGCATCTATAAGCCAATCTCTGACAACTCTTCATTACCTCTCCAAATGGAATCTTTAAGCCCATTCCCTACACAATCAACTAACACATCATCGAGTGCAAATTTCTGGGCACTCTAGTGTTCAATCATCTTTCACCTTCAAGTCACGAAAGGCAGATTCGCCAATCTCACTCTTCTGGTTCAAGAAGATTGAACAGGGGCAGCTGTTGTACCCCAAAATTCGCCCTCTCATTTCTCAAGAATTTTCTCACAATATCTCTATTGATTCAAGACTGCATAAGGTTTAATCAGCTCAAGATACATCTTCAAACACTGATGACTCAAAACTAGGGTTTGAGTTTGCATAAGTATAATTGGACTTTTAATGCCCCATATAGTTTCCATGGATCATATTAGGCTCTCAAGCATCAGGTCAAAGATGGTACTTCTGAATCCTCGAAAGGAGGAAGAGGAAACTGTCGAAAGGGCAAAGCGGATAAAAAAGGTTTTGCAGTTGCAGATAGCCACGTTGAATTCAAAATTTGGTTCAGGTTGTTCGAACCACATGACTGATCAAAGGTAGTGGTTGGCAGATTTTGATAAGTCAAAGAAGAGCAAGCTTGCTTCGATCCATAAGCTTCAATTGGGAAATGGCTTCCTTCGAGCGACCTGCTTCGATCCACCTCTAAACCCTTCGACACACATAGTTTCGACACTATGAATTATAAATTAATACACCACCTAATTCATTGGGTCTAAAAAATCTATATTCATCATGGTTCTTATTCTTCTGAATACTTGGACCTACACTTCCTTCGTCATGATGTTTGTAATCTGATTCTCAGTTCTGCAGTGTTCCAAATTCATCTTCCCATCTGCTACCTGCTCTCGGAGATAATGGAACCTCACTTCAATGTGCTTGCTTAGACCATGTGCTATTGGGTTCTTCACCAGATTTATAACTGACATGTTGTCTATCTTCATGCTTGCTTCGATCCACAAGCTTCGACTGGGCAATGGCTTCCTTCGAGCAACCTGCTTCGATCCACCTCTAAACCCTTCGACACACATAGTTTCGACACTATGAATTACAATTTAACAAAAAAACTTTGCTGATTATAGTTCATTGCAAGAAGAAGGTACTGGCAACATAGTCTTTCAAATGAGTAATGGGGGAAAAGTTATGATTAAACATGTGCTCTATGTACCTGGAATAAAGTGAAACTTCCTAAGTGTTAGACAACTAGTCGAAAAAAGTTTCTCAATTGTCATGAAAGATGGAGTTTTGAGATTGTTCAACACCAAGAGCAATTTGGTCTTAAAATCTCCATTGTAGAAAAGTAAGACATTTAAGATAATGATCAATTCGATAGAAGTTCAATGTTTGAAAACTGTCCGACCACAAGGATAGTTGGTTGCAGTATTTGAGGTTTATACATTTGAACTTTCGACCACTTAATCAACTGATTACTCAAGATATGGTATCCCAAGTCTTGAGATGCCTGAAAAAACTGTGGAGTTTATTTAGTAGGAAAGCAATCCAAAAATTCTTTCGTTCCGACTATGCCAAAGAGATCATCTTGCATACTCAAAGTGGTACATTCAGATGAATGTGGTCCATTCGAAGAACATATAATTGGTGGAAACAAATATTGTTTTGTCTGTTGTTGAGTTTGGTCGAAAGTTGTGGATCTATGTGATCAAAATAAAAAGACGTAGTATTCGACATCTTTAAGAGATTCAAGATGCTTGTCGAAAACCAGAGTAAGAAAAATATCAAAGTTCTATAGAGATTAAAGATCTTTTTAGAAGGAATCAAGTTAAAGGCAGAATTTTGAAGAACATTGATCAAAACCAAACTAGTGCCATGCTACAAAGAATGTTGTCCAAACTACTGATGAACAAAGTCTTATATGCTGCCAAGCCCAAGCATGTTGTACTGTCCACATAATAGCCTAAAACCATGTCAAAAAAAACCATCTGTTGTACTACTATGAAACAGCCCTGCACCAAGCTGCCACAATACTCCAAAACTGCTGCAAAACAGTCCTGTTATGCTGCTCCTAATCTAGTCCAAGCCTGCATTATCTCAGTCCTATATTTGCATAGAATTAGCATATAAGAGGTGCATAAAAAAAGCAATGGAAGAGCATTCCCAAACAGTTCAAATTTTATTTTGTTTTCCCCCCAAACCCCAACAAGACTCTTCTACAAATAAGTTGTTTCACAACACACAAAGGGTTGGCTTTTGGAAAGGAAAAAAGAGAAGAAAAGAAAAAAAGAGAGAGAGGAGAGAACAAGAATGCTGAAACCTTAAAACATTCTTAAACCCATAACTAAAAAAAATACCTCTGTTTTTTTCGAACTCAAGAACATTGAAGGCATCAACTCAAGTTCGAAACACAAATTCCAGCTTCAAGGTAAGTCTTCTTGACTTTAAACCCTTCATTTCAAGCATCATTGATGATTCATCTTCGAAGATAACATGTAATAACAATTTCCTTCGAAGCTAACCTTTTGTTTGTCTTCCTTTCTTGTCAATTATATGTTAAGAACTAACCTGTACAGACCATAAAACAATGTTGGAGTGAAATTTTTTTAGCATGATTCGACACAAAGCCTTAGGCTTCGACACACACTGCTTTACAGGCCCAAACAGAGGGGGAAAAGGGTGTGTGATTCGACACATAACATTATGCTTCGACTCATAGTTGATTTGGAATTACAGGGTCGAAATAAGGACATGTGTCGATGCATATAAGCATGCTTTGACACATGATGTCGAAAGATTTATTTTTTTCTCTCTTTTGTGTTTTTTTTTACATATTTCATATATTTGCTTCATAGCTATTCAATATGGTTTGTAATAGACAATTAGGTTTAATTTCTTGCAATCCCCATTTTTACATTTGTATACCCCATCCCCCAAATGATGTAATAGCGTAGAACACTTATTTTCCATAATTTTATCGCTTTCATAAATGTTAGTAATTAGGGTGTGTATGGCAAGATACAAAAATAAACCTTAGAAAATCCTAATCCAAGACACGACAATGCATGAAAAATAAACACTAGCACACTTACACCTCTAGGGTTAGCTCCACTTGTTGCCTTGAGAAAAATAGTCATGATGTGCATGTGATCCATCTTAGCAAAAATAATCAAAATACAAGATCATAGTTTCTCGATGATGCTACGAATGTTGCCTTACAAATGATCTTAGTCCCTTAAGAGAAATGCTAAAATATCTCAAAATATTGCCATTCATGACTATACGATGACCCACGCATGTCCCTTTGCATCTAATGATAGGGCTTCTTACCAAATCAATGGTAAGATAGCAACATCTAAAGGAGGAGGAAAAGAACATAGACCTTTTGAGTTGGTAGGACGCTTGTAGTTGCTTGATCTCAAACTAAAACCATATTCACACTCAAACTTTCAAAACATCTTCAAAAATAAACATCTCTTTGAACTATTTTCAAAACCAACACTTTGTATACATTCTTATAGAGATGAGAATCATTATAAAGTTTGTCGAAATAAAGTCGTTTTCAAAATATTTTCAAACTTGCACCCATCACAAAACACATTTTAAACAAAGCATTTTCAAATGATCTAGCAAGCAACTAAGAGCCCGTAGATAACTACAGATGAAAAGGGTGCTAACACCTTTCCTTTTCATAACCTGCCCCCCGAACTCAAGAAAATATCTCAAAAGGTGTTTCCTGTTCTTTTCACCCTTTCCTTTATTGGATAAAAGAAAAGTCGGTGGCGACTCTTGATATCCGCAACAATTGCGATAAAATGCAAAACACCCAAGTCAATTCTCCCACTGTATTGCAGCCATCAAGACCCAATTATTGGTGGTAGATTTCTCGTCTCTCTACCAAGGCATCTTCAGAAGACCCACTCTCGTCGAGCTCATCGCGATCCCATCTACCGTTCATATCAAGATGAAATACTAAACTACCGAGGGCTTGGTCGCCACCCTTCACGGGGACATCGAAGCAGCCAAGAGGTGCTTCGAAGCTTATGCTAAGGGACTCAGCTCCATCAACGCACAACCTCGAACGACCGCTGGAGCCACACCGCCCTCCAGCTCCGAGGAATCCAAGCCACTTCCGATGGTTGACACCATTGACCTTGACAGTCGCTTCTCCATGGAAGACCGAGTCGAGAAATGGAGGAAAGGGAAAGAGCCGATGGTCGAAGACGAAGGGTCGACTTCCTATGCGGATCACAACGAACTCTCAAGTCACGCACGGTCCATCCCAGACGACAGCTTCGAGCTAGTTCCTCTCAGAGAAGACCCCACCAGAGGAGTGAAGATCGGAGCGAACGTACCCGACCTGGAGAAAAGGCAACTGAAAGCTTTCCTAAGTGAAAATGCCGATGTATTCGCCTGGAGTGCGACTGAGATGCCAGGTTTGGACCATGAGGTTGCATCCCATCACCTAACCATTGATCCTGCCATCAAGGCGGTTGCACAACACAAAAGGAAGCAGTCGACCGAGAAAGCAAAGGCTGGTGAATTAGTTGTAAAAGACCTCCTAGAGGCACATTTTATTTCTGAAGCCCAATACACAACCTGGCTCTCGAATGTAGTCCTCGTTAAAAATCTAATTGAAAATGGTGCATGTGTATTGAATATACTGATCTCCATCGAGCTTTCCTGAAAGATGCTTATCCCCTCCCCAATATTGATAAACTGGTCGACAACTCGGCCGATTTTAAACTGCTATCATTCATGGACACATACTCTAGTTATAACCAAATCCCTATGGAAAAAACAGACAAAAAATACACCGCTTTCATGACCGAGTCGGGCAACTATTACTACAACGTAATGCCCTTCGGCCTAAAAAACGCGGGCACTACTTACCAGCACATGATGAAAAAAGTATTTCTCAAGGAGATAGGCGACATGCTCGAAGTCTATATAGACGACATGATCGTCAAATCCACCAAAGAGCTCGACCATGCTGCCCACTTGAAAAAAGTATTTGACCAAGCTCGAAAATGTCGGATGAGATTCAACCCAGAAAAATGCACCTTCGGTGTACGGGCAGGAAAATTCCTCGGTTTCTATATAACGGAACGAGGCACGAGGAAAACCCCAATAAATGTCGGGCATTTTCTGAATTTCCGATGTCCACCTTGAAGAAATCCATCTAGATCTTAAACGGAATGCTCACCTCACTTTCTCGATTCGTGGCAAAGTCTGCCCGACACGCGCTTCCCTTATTCAAGCTACTGCGCAAGGAAGCCACCTTCGAGTGGGAACCCGAATGTGAATAAGCCCTCATTCATTTGAAAAGAGCGCTCTCACAACTTCCCGTCATGTCTCGGCCCGAGAAAGACGAAGTCCTCTACCTTTATCTAGCATCACCTCTGAGGCAATAAGCGCGGCGCTGATAAGGGAAACCCCAGAAGGACAAAGGTCGATTTACTTCACGAGTAAGGCCCTACAAGGCCTGGAAGCGATATATCAACAAATTGAAAAAGTAGCTTTGTCCCTCGTTAACGTATCGAGGAGACTAAGACACTACTTCCTGGACCATACCATAATGGTCTAGACGAATCAACCAATAAAAAACTTCTCGAAAGACTAGACATGGTCGAATGAATGTTGAAATGGTTCCTGGAACTATCTGAATTCAATATCCAATACGAGAGCAAGAAAGCCCTTAAGGCTCAGGCCTTGGCCGACTCTGTGGCAGAAATGACCTCGCCTGCGAGCCCTGTCGGGTTGTGTTGTTGGACGATCTTCGTTGATGGTACCTCCAGTTTGATCGGAAGCGGTGAGGGAATCATACTAGAAAATGAATATTGGACTCTATTCGATGTCTCCCTCACCCTATCCTTTCCGACCTTAAACAATCATGTTGAATACGAGGCATTCCTCGCGGGCTTATGACTGGCCAGAGATCTGGGATCCGAGGAAATAAAAATCTTCACCGACTCTCAGTTGGTTTCCTCTCAAGTCCGAGGTGAATATGAGGTCAAAAATGACCAACTCGCCGAATATTGGTCCCTGGTCCAGGAGGTAAAAAGGAAGTTCAAATCTGTGGACGTATAACATGTTCCCCGCGAGCACAATGCCCGCGCAGGCGTCTTATCCAAATTGGCAAGCACAAAGTGAAAGGGAGGAAATAAATCTATAATGCAGGAGATACTACCTCGACCAAGCACCCAGAAGCCATATTCCACCCTAGAAGTATTCGCCATCAGGGACAGCGATTGCTGGATGACCCCCGTACACGACTACCTCACTAAGGGAAAACTCCTTGACGACCCAAAATAAGCGGTCGTTGTCAGGCGGAGGGCTTGCTTGTACGTCTTGGTCGAAGGAAAACTTTACAGAAGAGGATTTTCCATTCCACTCCTCAAGTGTGTCGATCGAAGCGGAGCAGAACACATATTTCTCGAAATCCACGAAGGCATCAATGATCAGCATCTAGGCGGGAGATCCCTCGTGAGGAAAGCCTTGCGGAAGGATACTACTGGCCCACCATGCAACATGATGCAAAGGAGCGCGTAAAGACATGCGATAAATGCCAACAACATAGATACATGCATTTATCTCATCCTAACGAGCTTGAATCCCTCTCCTCTCCCTGGCCCTTTTCCTGGTGAGGACTAGACCTCCTCGGCCCGTTCGTGGTCGGAACCAATCAGAACAAATACCTAATTGTAGTGGTCGACTACTTCACCAAGTGGATAGAAGCCGAAGCTTTGGCCAAGATCACCACCTAAAACGTCCTTCGCTTCTATAAAAGAAATATCATCGCTCGTTTTGGCATCCCACAAGAGATTGTCACCGACAACGGGACCCAGTTCACGGACCGCACCTTTCAAGAATTCGTCGCCAAACTCAGCACAACCCAACACTTCACCTCTGTCAAGCACCTTTAGACAAACGGTCAAGCCGAGTCTGCAAACAGAGTAATACTCAGAGGCTTTAAGTGAAGGTTGGATGAAACCAAGAAACGATGGGTCGAAGAGTTACACAGTGTGCTCTAGGCATATTGAACGACCATACACTCGTCTATCGGGGAAACTCCTTTTTGACTAGCATACAAGATGAAGGTTGTCATCCCCATGGAAATCAAGGATCCTTTCAGGAGAATCGAGGCACCTCCCGACGAGGAGATGAATGATGTCGCCCTCTGAGAAGAACTGGATCTGGTGGAAGAAATCAGAACAGGAGCGACCCTACGAGAGGCCTCGCTCAAACAAAAAATAGCCATGTGTTACGACACCAAGGTCATACGACGAGAGTTTGAGGTCGGTAGCCTTGTCTTGAAGAGAAATCACAAAGAATCTCGCGAGGGCAAGCTTGCAGTGAACTAGGAAGGTCTTTATCGCGTCTACGTGAAAACAGGGACTGGGCGTATTACTTGGAAAACCTACAAGGGGAACAGCTCATTCGATCATGGAACGCTAAAAAGCTAAAACAATATTACATTTAAAAATACTAAGCAGTCGGCGAGTTGGTCGACAAGACAAACTCACTAAGGCCCGACCATGCGTGCATGCCTAGGCACGAGCATAGCACCCAAAGTATTCAGAAGGGGCAAGGCTCCGCTCTGTTGACGAGCGTACCCTCAGCCCGACATGGATAACTCGACCGAGCTCCATAGTTTTTGTGCCACAATAGTAGAACACCCGACTCGCAACGAGAAGTTCACACCACCGAACCCGGGTCCCTCGAAACGAGGCATGAGTTCCTGCCCTCGCCTGGTATTCACCCTGGCCGTTTGATCGATTTCTCCACACTGACAAACAATAAAAATTGAGCACATCCCCACCATAAAACTCTTAGCAAAATATAAAACGTCCTAAACGGGATAGTTTATCAACAAACACGCAAAAAATACAAGTTAATATTTAAAACAAATGACCAAAGGCCAAGATTTAAATAAAACGACCACTCGGGCCAAAATCGTACGGATATTACATAAATGGGCAATTGCCCAAGAAACAAATATAACAAAAATGGCATGCAGGCCGAAATAAACACAATCATCCTTTGAATTCCCCTTCGACAATGGGCGATAGCTGGGTAGGACCCCCAGTCGGTTGAGAAATGATATCATTTAGGTAATCGGGAATCAGAATCTGGTCGTCGGCCACATAGTAATTGACCCCCATGCCCGAGGTATTAAGCTCAACACTAGGATTCAACACACGCATCTGATTCACTGCCATCTCAAAGCTTCCCTCAGAAGTGGACTGAGCATCATCCACTACCAACTGGAAACGAGCAACTAGCTCGGCCCGTGTCTTCAGATCTCTAGTGTTCTCCGACTCGTACTCGGAAAGCGCAATCTCAGCAGTTAAAGTAGCTACCTTTCCCTCGAGACTATCTCTCTCAATCAAAAGAGCCCTGCACTCCTCAAAGAGCCTCCCCGATTCCGCCTCGTACACCTTCATGGCTTTATCCTTATCGACCAAGGCCTTCTCGCTCGCCACCAACTTGACCCGCAGGTTCTTCATTTCTACTTCCTGAGATGAATTCATCTCGGTATATGCAACCACCATCTCCAGGATCCGCATTAAACCGCCCGCATCTTGGGCAAGCGTCGTCCTCTTCTCCGGACGGGCCATCCCCTCGAGAAGGAGAGATTCGGCCCGAGGAAGGCCGAGAGTTACACCCTCGAAAAAATACCTTTCCAGCCAACAAGGAGGCAAGTCATACGTCCCTTTCCCCGTTTCTCCGGTTAAGTCGACGCTCCCGTCAGTCCACGGTCTCTTCACTTTTGAGAAAACGGCAGCAGGAGACAGAGCGGTTGTGGCATGAGCTAAGAACGAGCCGCCCGACCCTAAGGCAGGAGTTGGCCCCGCGCCAGCCTGTGCATCCTTCATAGCCCTTCTCACCTGAGAAGCAAGTACCTTGGCCAAACGCTTCTGGGCAGGATTCACGCTTTCTGCAAAACAAACGAGAAAAGAGAATAGTCAGTAAAATGAGGAGTCAAACAAGCGACAATCGCATACTGGTATTAAAGAACATATATATACCCAAATATCTAACGGGATCCTCGCTTCCGAGGGGCTCCTTGATGTTTATAAGGTCCATCTCATACACGGGCTCTCCGTTCCTATTCAGCATTGGCCTACCCCTCGACTAACTCACTAGACCAAAGGGATTCAAGTCACGAACACAGTCAGAGTGGAAAACTCTCCATATCCTCATCCCCGAGCTCCCCCTCTCTTAAAACATAGGATCCCAATTCTCCCTTGAAGTGCTTGCTGGTCCATTGAAATGGGAACTTGCAAATCAGCGTTGCAGTAGGCTCCCCCAACTTGCTTAGGCGAGGAGTCCCATCCTCGTTGAGCGATGGCGTGATCCTAAAAACGTTCAACATCACCCTGGTCAACGAGGGCTGCACCAAGATATACTTATCCTTAAAATGGCGGACAAACTCCAGATAGGCCTTTAATAACTTCCCATTACCTTGCTTGAGAGAGATCCATCCCCACTTTCTGTCGGTCTTAATCCTCTGAATATGAAAGCAGTAGAAAAAAAATGGGATTGTGACCCCTATCTTCAAATGGTCACAGACTATCTGGAAGGCTCGCACGGACGCGATACCTTTCAAATTCAATTGGGAAGGATCCACTTGCAAATGCCGGAGAACATCCACTACGAAGTCGGAGAATGGGAGGCGAATACCCATATCTCGAAAGACAATGTCATACATCTGCATCCGCCTCCTATCATACTTTGAGCAGATCCTTCTCTCCTTCCCAAGGATATATAACGACCACTCCTCCGGGGGCCCCTCCTCGTGAGTGAACACATCAGTGAACACATCCTCCCCGTTGTCATAAAAATATGACCTCCACTCCCAGGGGTCCTTTGTAACCAAATCCAGAGGGTCCTCCTCGTCTCTAGGAGGGAACAAGCTGCTCTGAACTGCAGAGGTCGCCCCCACGTCGGGCTCCCCCATCTACCGTCCCATCTGGTTCTGCATGTCCCCGGAGACTTCCAAGATGCTCGATGAACTGCTTGCCTCGCTCAAAGAACTCGCGGAAGACTACATGGATTCACTCAAAATAACGACCTGAGCATCATCAACTATGACACCTGGAAAGCAGAGGAAAAAGATAAGCTCGACATAAATGCCAGAACCACCCTTCCACCACTAAACAAGCGAAAGGGAACTGGGAAATGAGGATCATATCCCCGACCAGAACCCTCACCGAGGCACTCTAACGGGTGCGGATTGCAGAAAAACCCTAAGCCCTAATGAGCCACCTCCAACGCACGACAGAATCCCCAAGGAGACCCCACGACAGCTTTGACGGTCCTACACCGCAGAAACTCCATCCACTATCAAGAGTCTCCAACGACTTCCCCCCTAACGGAACCCTAAATCCTAACTGCACGCATCTCTAGAAAGTAAAAAGTGAAAATACAAAGACAAACAACAATGGAAGATCGAAAACTTACCAGTAGAAGAAGAGATAAAACTGAATGATTGTTAGCAGAGAAACTGAGCAAACATCGTTGGTCGACTGTCGAGCTAATATGAGAAGTTAAAAGAGAATGCATAAAATACTAAATGCTCGGTTCCTCTCGTATTTATAGCTGGAAAATTCTGTGCGTATTAAACATGCGCCTGGGAGACCCTAGGATCGTCATCATGACACCCTAGCCCTAGGTCATCATTGCACCGCTCCGCCAGCACGCTTCCCAAAACACGCTACCTCTCCAAATTCAAAAGTTCTAATGGCCAACACATGGCCTCCCCTCAAGCTAGGCGTAATGGGCAACGCTCATTCCCCGTAAGACACACCCCGTTCCTCGAGCAGATGTCAAAGTCATCACTCTTATACCCAAAAGCAACGACTTGGGGGGCTACTATTCTGGATTGGCCCGACAGCTTGACTAGGCCTGATCCAAGAGATCTCCTTAGGTACGGCCCACACGACCATAACCCAGATCGCCCGTACGACCATCTCTTGTCGGACGATGACAACCATTTTCCCTTCAGCTTCACCACTGGCCCAGGATGATCGACGAGCAACCTCTATGTCTGGCCAACTCCAATGTCGTGCAGGCCACCAGGAACCGACCAGAGAGATGCTTGTAATTAGTCCCTTCCTCAGAATCAACGGCTAGTTACGGGAACATCTTCCTGGTTTGACCAAGTCTTGGTAGTTACCTGATTTTTCGGACCCACATATCTAGGCGGGAAATCAGAAACCAATGGCCACGCGCCAGGGGCATTATATAAACCCTCACACCTGTGAGGGCCAGGTATCCAATATTCACTACTCACTACCTGATATTTTTGCTTGTACCTCCATGTTCCCACTCTTACTTGATCGTCATAGTGCCTTGGAGGTACAACCCCCTTTTTTCCTCAGTTCATAGCCTGACTGTAGATCATCTCCCGGATACTCTTCAGGTTCTGATCAACCGGCAAGATCAAAATCATTAAACATTAACCCTTAATCAAATTAGGCCTAGTTTTTTTTAATTAACTAGAATTAGGGTTTGGCTTTTGATTAATTAATTAATTAGACCTTAGGTTTTAATTAAAATTAATTATTTTTAGGGTTTTAGCCAAATAATTCTTCTTAATTAATTAGACATTAGGGTTTCTAATGAGGGTTTAGGTTTTTTTAGTTAACTTAATTAATTAGCTATTAGGCTTTAATTATCATCTCTAACCCTATATCATTTTCTAAAAGTACAAAAAGAAACATTAAAACAATTTTTCTAACATATTTTCTTATTTCTTATTGTTATTTAAATTCTGAGACAATTGCATAGGTTGCAACTATCGATGTAATAGCTTAGATTTATATTTTCGTTTTTTCCTATTATGTAACTGCTCACAGGATGTAATAGCTTAGGTTTAATTTTCCGCACTTTACATTCCACACATTATACTTTTAACTGTTAGTAATTAGGGTTTGCATGGAAAGACTAACAATTGGACATAGAAAACCTAATTTTCAAGACTAAATAACTAAATTAACACATAACCACACTTGCACCTTTAGGATAACCTCTCTTGTTGCCTTACGAATATTGGTCATGTCCCTCGAAAGTAAGAATGCTTTAGAAAAAGACCCTCGATACAATAATCATAGTCCCTATGATACAAAAGATCATAGTCCCTCGATGTCCCTCCAATTGCCTACGAAAAGATGATCTAATCCCTCGGTGACCCTACAAATAATATGATGATAGTCCTTTTGAATTTCTAAAGTACCCTTACATGTTGCCTTTGATGACCATACGATGACCCTATGCATGTCCCTTCACATCCAATATATAAGATTACCTACCAATTAATGGTATGGATAATACTATCTCCAAAGGAAAAGGAAAGGAGTAGGAAAGACAAAAACCTGGTGGGTAGGACTCTTGAATGCTTGCTCACAAACAAATTTTTTTCTCATATCACACTTTCAAAATAATAAACATTTTACCCCAAGATTTTCCCTCTCATTTGTCAAGTATTTGCTCACAAGATATTCTACGACATCAAGTTTGCAGCATTGATACATCAATTTAGGCTTGAAATTGGCACAAGGGCAAAATGGTCAATTACATACTGGAAAGTCAAACTTTGACTTTTTGGTCAACATTACATCCCAAAGATCAAATTTCATTAAGACACTCAAGAATATCAAGCTTAATCATCAAGAAGTCAAGAAAGTCAAAAGTCAACTTGAAAAGTCAAGATTTCTAAGACTTAGAAATTTTGTGTTTTTATACATGATAATTTCATCACTTCATGCCATTTTTTCACCAAGATGCAAGACGGTTCAATGGAAACTTTCAACATGAAAGTTGTAGATCTCCATGATATCTACAACATTGCTTTATACAACTTCTCCTAAATATTCTTGGATCTCAAGTTATATATTCATGAAATCATGACATTTTCATTTAACACTTAGAGAAATTTTCAACAGATTTTGCGCAGGATTTTATCCCAACTTCTTGGCATTTTTTCACATAGTTTTAAGATGATTTTGTCAAAATGGCCAACATGAAAGTTATAGAGGGTGTTTCAAGCTTTCCAAAACATCTAAGAGCATGAATTTATCATATTTGAGCTAGAAGATACAAGGATCTGAAGTTGGACATTCATTATTGATTTACAAGGTAGATTTGTGATGAACAAGGAACAAAAATATTAACCATGTTGTATAATCTTCACTTTGAAGGCCTCTTGACTTGAAAATCTATCCATAATCAGATGTTTATGTAAATTCAGATGCGCCTAAGAGGGGGGGTGAATTAGGTTCTTTAAAACTTTTTCTGAATTGTATGAATATTTTTGCAAGTGTTTCTTTTCTTTCTTTTTCTGATAAGTGATGAAAGCAGTAAATGCGGAAAGTAAAGAACACAATGATGTATCCTGGTTCCCCTCACAGTCCGAGAGTACTCCAGTCCCCTTTCAACATGAAAGAGATTTCCTTATTGTTGGTAATTTGTACAAGACTACCTAAAAAGCCAAGAACAATCCTCTTGGACCAAGAACAATCCTCTTGGACCAAGAACAATCCTCTTGTATTTTCACTAAGACCACAAAGAGAACAATCCTCCCTAAGTGTCTTTCTTGTTTTCAACAATCCTGAAAACAAGTACAATAGTTTGTTTGATTTTGTATAAGAGTTTTAATAATGAAGAAGCAATGTCAATCACTTGATTGATCTTTTCTTATCAATATGAATTTTAAGATGGAATACTCTTCTAAGTGCTCAAGAATAATTTTCAGAATGCATATGAAAATGATGAGCAAAATCTTGAGTATAAAGAGTATAATAAAAAATAAGAAAGTTGTTAGTGATTGTTGTTGTATAATTTTTGATGTAGTTTTTGATTGATTTTCAAAATTCTAAAGTGAAAATAATTTATAGTGTAGTAATGCCTTTTCAATGAAACATAGCAATGTTTAGACCATTTTTACTAAAACAATGTATATGAAAAGATACAAGGATTACCATGAAAAGGTGTTACCAAAGGTTGCTGGAAAAATAATTTTTTTCAAAATTTAAGGCATAACAACCGATTGCACCAGAGCAGCAATCGATTGCAGCATAGCAGCAATCGATTGCAGCATAACAACGTTTTAAAAAATTGAAAATTTTAACTAGTACAACCGATTGTCATTGAGGAGCAATCGGTTGCTCTAAAGCCAACGTTCAAAAAATTTGAAAATAAAACACATGACAATCGATTGCTGCCAGACGACAACCGATTGCATGTCAAACAGAATCAAATGTTTCTTGGATGCAACCGATTGTCGTTTTATGACAATCGATTGCTTGAATGCAAAAATTTAAAAAAAAACATTATTTTCAAAGATTTTAAACAATTTAAACTATCCTTCTTTAATCATACTTAGTATATACTCAAAATATTATTTTAATAAATTAAATGCATGATTAAAAATAGTTTTGAGCACTAAGAGCATAAGATCAAAAATCTCATATACCTTAAGCCATAAGTCTTGAAATGTTGATCTTGATCAATGAATCTTGCTTGAGATAAATCTTCTATCTTGATCCATTCATTTTTGCATGCTAGCTTGTCTTCATCAAAACATTTGGAAAGCTTGATTTCACATTCTCCCCCTTTTTGATGATGACAACCATTGCTTGAAGTTTGGAGTGCATCTTGGTTTTCTCTAATCAAAGTTGCTTAAAAACTCCCCCTAAATCAAAGACTCCCCCCTTGATCTATTGCATGAGGATTTTGAAGATTGCTTGCTTGCTGTAATTTGGGTTACAGAAACACAAAAGAAACTATAAAGTCTTCTCCCCCTTTGTCATTAGCAAAAAGGAATGGGAAAGAAGATCATAAAATTTTGCACATAGAAACAACATAGCATAAATAAAGTTTACATACATAGACATAACATAAACAAAGTGCACAAAACGAAAAGGATCACAATACACGAAGTGTCCTAAATGAAACTAGAAAAAAGACATAAAACATAAGAACATAAAGTACTAAAAACATAAAAACTTAAAAACTAATCATCCATGCCTTCAACAAAGTCTTCATCATCTTGACCTTCACCATTATTGCCTTCATTGGTTTGAGGTTGAATGAAAGGGTAATGATAAGGTTGAGCTTCATAAGGAGGGACATTGGTATGGGCATAGAGATGAGCAAATTGATTGTTCATGTTGTTGTTCATGTATTGAAGATAGTCAAAAACTTGATTGTAAGAGTTTTCCATTAGTTGTGGAGGTTAGTTTTGAGGTTGTTGTTCTTGTTGAGGTTGGTTTTGTGGAGGAGTATGAATGTATGTGATGGTTCTATTAATTGGATCAAATTTGACGCCGGTTTTGGTATTACATACTTTCTTCAGAGTGATTTCATGTTTGGGGTCAGACATAGGTACCATGTGTTCACCAGACAAGGGAACATTTAACTTCTCAAAAATAAGGGTAAGCCAGGAGCCATAGGGCAAAGCAGAAGCATTTTCATTATGTAGTTCCATATGATGTAGAATCACATAAGACCAGTTGATTTGAATCCCATTCTTCATCGCATACAAAATCTGCATCTCACAATCATTGACATTGGAAATATTTGAGAACTTTGGCATAACCACATACGCCAAAAAGTAGTGGATCAAACGATCATCAATAGTGAGAATTCCTACAGACCAAGAGTTCCTCTCCGGAGTACCACCAAGTAGTCTTTTCCTTTTCTAAATAAAATCACGCTCGGGAATTCTTGCAATTCCATAGTAGAAGTCTCTTTTGTTGTAGCCAGGCAGATTTGCATTTGAGAGAAGTTTAATGCAAGCACCATCATTTCGAATACCCAAAGCTTCACCAAAGTTTTGCACTGTGAGTTCTATAGGAACCCCTTTGACATTTGAAATCATGCAACCTTTAGAAATGGTTAGATTGCTGTAGAAAATCCTTACCAAAGTGGGGTAAATGGGTCCATTAACACCAATCAAGTTGTATATCCCTTGAGATCTAAATAATGCTGGAAAACTAAAGCATTCGGAATAAAAGTTGTCAATATTACCGAACCTTGGAAAAAGAACCGTCATCTTCTGAAAGTGAGACACAAATCTTTCCCTTTGGCTTCTTGATGGAATGAGTCTTGAGATATCATCACCTTGAGATGAGGAGGAAGCTTTTCCCTTGCCTTTCTTTGATGTTGACATGGTGAGAAATGAGAGAATTGGAAGGGGAAAGGATATTTGGTGTTTGTAGGGTTTCTTGAGATGCAAGAGGATATGTGAGGCTTAGATTTTGGTTGAGCTTTTATAGATGGATAAGCATTGAATGGTTAGGTAAGGAATGCAATGGTTTAGTCAAAACAATAAAGACTTGTATCATAGAGATTCTTGAGTGTGTAAGTGTCCAAGAAATTTTGTCATAGGAAAGGACTATGCATTTAAAAGTTGTTGACCAAACACTTAAAACATTCAAAAAGAGAATAAGAATCTTTGTACAAAATAAATATTAGTAATGGCAATGGAAGAGAAATGAATAAAAATAGTGTAACTGAAAAAAATAAAAAAATTCAAAAATTTGAACTGTGCAGTCGATTTTCGTGGAGTGACAACTGATTGTCATGAAGACAGAATCTAAAAAAAATTTAGATACAACCGATTATCACTCTATGACAATCGATTGTCATAAGTAAAAAAATGAAAAAATACTTAATTTTTGTGCATTTCATGGTCATATATCATAAGTTTAGTAATAAAAACATGGATTGAGACATATTATCATAAAGTTAAGATTAAAATCATAGCCATGTACCTATGATGTGTTTGTCACTTGGTCTAGGAACAAGTTCCCAAACTTGATTTCTCTCGAACTAATTTAATTCTTCTTACATAGCAATTATCCATTGGTCGTCTCCTAATGCGTCGTCGACTTTGGAAGGTTCGATTTGAGAAATAAACGCCATGTTCAAGCAAGCATCTTTGAGATACAATCTTGTTAAAACGCCTTGACCTATGTCACCGATGATTTTATCAATAAGGTGATCTCTATGGGTTCTCCATTCCTTAGGTAGATTATTGACATTTGATTCATCCAGAATTTGTTCTTCTTGTTGTTCCAATTGATTCTCATTGTTGGTCTTGGAGCCATCTTCTTGAGGAATATCTAGAATCTCATCATCATTATTTAAAACAATAGTATCCTCCTCGGAGGGGTTAGATTCATCAAATGATACATGCATAGATTCCTCAATAGTTAAAGTTCTTTTATTGTATATACGATAAGCTTTACTAGATAAGGAGTAACCAAGAAAAATACCTTCATCTGATTTTTCATCAAACTTACCAAGGTTGTCTTTGTCGTTGTTAAGGACAAAACATTTGCAGCCAAAGACATGAAAGAATGAAATATTTGGTTTCCTTCTTCGAAAGAGTTCATACGGAGTTTTCTTCAAGATAGGTCGAATATTAACTCTATTGCTCACAAAGCATGTCGTGCTTACCGCATCCGCCCAAAAGTATTTTGGAAGGTTTTAATCACTAAGCATTTTCCTTGCAAGTTCAATAAGAGACCTATTCTTCCTTTCTACAACTCCATTCTGTTTAGGAGTCCTTGGTGCTGAGAAATTATGTGATATTCCATGTTCTTCACAGAAATCTTCAAAGGAGGAATTCTAGAATTCTCCACCATGGTCGCTTATTATGGAGGCAATAAATAGTGACTTCTCATTTTGAATTTGCTTTGCATATTTCTTGAACGCCTTGAATGCATCATTTTTTTGCACTAAAAAGAGTGTCCAAGTATATCTAGAAAAGTCATCAACAATAACTAGAGCGTATACATTACCTCTGAAGCTTCTTGTTCTTGAAGGGACAAACAAGTCCATATGAAGCAATTGTAGTGGCCTAGTAGTGGACACCACATTCTTGGATTTGAAATTTGATTTTGTTTGCTTTCCCTTTTGACATGCATCGCAAAGTCTATCTTTGATGAAATTTATCTTAGGCAGCCCAACAACAAGGTCATGCTTAATCAATTTGTTTAAATGTTCCATATGAATATGAGCGATTCTTTTGTGCCATAGCCATGAGTCGTTGTTGTTTGCCATGAGACATTTAACCTTCAAAGACAAATCGTTAAGGGAAATCATAAAAATATTATTTACTCTTTTACCTTTAAGTTTAGCCTCATGTGTGACTTCGTCTTCTATCAAACATTCATCTTTAGTGAACTTGATCTTGAAGCCTTTGTCACATAGTTGGCTAATACTTAGAAGATTGTGCTTTAGTCCTTCGACATAAAGAACATCTTCAATTGATGTTAAAGGTGGACCACTAACTTTGCCTATGCCAAGAATCTTTCCTTTGTTGTTATCTCCATATGTCACATAACCCTTGGCCTTAAGCGTTAGATGTGAAAATTTGTCGATATCTCCCATCATATGCTTGGAACAACCACTATCGAGATACCATATATTTGAAGTGGTCGTCAAGCTTACCTCATCATATTCGCTTTCAGAGTGGTGTGATGCCATTAATGCAAGATTGGCACTTTCATCGCTATCGGAGTCGGATGACGAACTTAGTTCAACATCTTCCCATGCAACATATGCTTTCTTATCTTTTGATTCCTTCTTGCCTTTGTAGCCACTTTTCTTTGAAAGTTTTGGACAGTCCGGTTTGACGTGACCTTGTTTACCATATTCATAACAAGTAACTTCTTGTGTTGATGAGGATCCTTCCTTCTTCTTGAAGTGTTTCTTTTTCTTTGAGTGCAAGAAGGCTTTGTCATTTTTACCAAAGAATTTTCAAAGTCTTCTAACGAGAAGCATGAAGTTTTCATCTTCATCAGGATTATCTTTCTTTTCGTCTTCCTTGGAGTCAATCTTCAAGGCAATGTTCTTAGACTTCTTCTCTTGATTTTCACGCTTTTCCAATCTACCAAGTTTTGTCTCGTATTCTTGAAGTTTTCCGAACAAGGTTGTGGATGTCATAGTAGCGAGACTCTTCTTTTCGGAGATTGCCGTTACCTTTGGTTGCCATTCTCTAGTCAAGGATCTGAGCACTTTTAGATTCAATTCATCATTAGTCAATGTTTTTCCAAGTGCCCTTAGATGATTTGTTAGATGCACAAATCTCTTTTGTAAATCAAGAATGGATTCTCCGGGTTGCATGAGGAATAATTCATATTCTTGACTTAACGTATTAAGTCTCGATCTCTTAACTTCAGTTGTTCCTTCATGTGTTTCAACTAGTGTATCCCAAATCTCTTTTGCCGTTGTACATGCTGAGATATGGAAGAATTAATCCATACTAAGTGCGCTTTGAAGGAGGTTTATTTCCTTTTTGTCATACAAGACCTTTTTCTTATCATCATCATCCCATACAGTTTTAGGTTTTGATGAACCAACACCGTTTACAACAGTTACCGGAACAAAAGGACCATTTTGGACAGCATCTCATATTTCTTCTCCTTGTACTTCAAGATGAGCCTTCATACGGATCTTCCAGAAATCAAAATATTCACCACATAATAGAGGAGGCTTTTTGCTACTGCCACCGTCTCTGAACACAAAATTGTTGTTTGCAGAAGCCATTCTGGATCTAATAGGAACAGGTTACCTATAACCTCCTTTGATGCCAATTGTAAGTTCAGATGCGCCTAAGAGGGGGGTGAATTAGGTTCTTTAAAACTTTTTCTGAATTGTATGAATATTTTTGCAAGTGTTTCTTTTATTTCTTTTTCTGATAAGTGATGAAAGCAGTAAATGCGAAAAGTAAAGAACACAATGATGTATCCTGGTTCCCCTCACAGTCCGAGAGTACTCCAGTCCCCTTTCAATATGAAAGAGATTTCCTTATTGTTGGTAATTTGTACAAGACTACCTAACAAGCCAAGAACAATCCTCTGGGACCAAGAACAATCCTCTTGGATTTTCACTAAGACCACAAAGAGAACAATCCTCCCTAAGTGTATTTCTTGTTTTCAACAATCCTGAAAACAAGTACAATAGTTTGTTTGATTTTGTATAAGAGTTTGAATAATGAAGAAGCAATGTCAATCACTTGATTGATCTTTTCTTATCAATATGAAATTTAAGATGGAATACTCTTCTAAGTGCTCAAGAATAATTTTCAGAATGCATATGAAAATGATGAACAAAATCTTGAGTATAAAGAGTATAATCAAAAATAAGAAAATTGTTAGTGATTGTTGTTGTATAATTTTTGATGTATTTTTTGATTGATTTTCAAAATTCTAAAGTGAAAATAATTTATAGTGTAGTAATGCCTTTTCAATGAGACATAGCAATGTTTAGACCATTTTTACTAAAACAATGTATATAAAAAGATACAAGGATTGCCATGAAAAGGTGTTACCAAAGGTTGCTGGAAAAATAAATTTTTTCAAAATTTAAGGCACAACAACCGATTGCACCAGAGCAGCAATCGATTGCAGCATAACAACGTTTTAAAAAATTGAAAATTATAACTAGGACAACCGATTGTCATTGAGGAGCAATCGGTAGCTCTAAAGCCAACGTTTAAAAAATTTGAAAATAAAACACATGACAATGGATTGCTGCCAGACAACAACCGATTGCATGTCAAACAGAATCAAATGTTTCTTGGATGCAACCGATTGTCGTTTTATGACAATCGATTGCTTGAATACAAAAATTGAAAAAAAACATTATTTTCAAAGATTTTAAACAATTTAAACTATCCTTCTTTAATCATACTTAGTATATACTCAAAATATTATTTTAATAAATTAAATGCATGATTAAAAATAGTTTTGAGCACTAAGGGTATAAGATCAAAAATCTCATATACCTTAAGCCATAAGTCTTGAAATGTTGATCTTGATCAATGAATCTTGCTTGAGATAAATCTTCTATCTTGATCCATTCATTTTTGCATGCTAGCTTGTCTTCATCAAAACATTTGTAAAGCTTGATTTCACAGTTTACATAATTGATTGAACCATTATCCAAGTGGTTCAAGTATTGTCCATTGCATCTTTCCATTTTTGGCACAAAGGCACCATTGCCATTCTTGCAAAGTTCACTTTAATCATAAAGTCAATTTCTTGAGCCTCTAACTTGTTGTTCTAATCACACTCAACTTCTACAAGTCTGAACAAACATGTTTAAAGTGATCAACCATTTTACATAGCTTGGTACAAGCATTGGAAACACGACCTTCATGTTTTCTTCAAAAACAAGCAAGATAACCATAACATGTGATTCAAAAATCTGAGTTGTTTGAAGTATCAAACCTTCTCTATAAATAGGGAGGCCAATTGCAAGAGAAATGGAGTTAGAAAGAGAGAGAGAGAGAGAGAGAGAGAGAGAGAGAGAGAGAGAGAGAGAGAGAGAGAGAGAGAGAGAGAGAGAGAGAGAGAGAGAGAGAGAGAGAGGAGATAAAAGAGAAAGAAAACCAAATGTTTTGTTAATAAACTCTCAAAAATCTCATAACTGAAAGAAGGTCATAACAGTCCACAAATCAACACCTCAAGCTCAAAACATAAATTCTAGTTGCAAGGTAAGTATCTTTAACTTTAAACTCTTCATTTCAATCATCATCATTTGGTTCATTTTTTAGGCTAAAATGCAATGACCTTTGAAGAAAAGGTTTGTAAAAAATCTTGAACAATTGCCAAGATTGAGTAAAAGGTTTTCCATGAAATAGCACCACGAACAGGCATGTGTAAGGCAGCTGTTTTTCAGAATCATACAGTGTGCAATTGATTGCACAACCATGCAAATAGATTGCACGGGGTTCCAGTAGCCAAATTTCCAAAAAAATTTAGTGTGAAACCGATTGCACAACCATATAATTCGATTGCACGGAGTTCCAGTAGCCAAATTTCCAAATTTTTTGACTGTGTAATCGATTGCACAACCATGCAAATCGATTGCACTGGCAGTCAGTAGCCAATGTTTTGAAAAATTGAAGCGTGCAATTGATTGCACTAACATGCAAATCAATTGCACTCAAATGAAAACTGAATTTTTGCATTGAAAAAACTTGAATAAAGAGTTGGACAATATAAAATGTTTCCTTTTGACCATTGAGCATCTATATCTTATGTTCAAGGTAAATATTATCATTATACCTTGAAATTTGCTAAGGGCTTTGTGATACGGTGGGAAGAACTGACTGTTTTTGAAATGCTGGTTTGCGTTTTGCGTTTGTTTTCGCAAAACGTCGCGGTAAGCAAGAGTCACCACCAACTTTTATTTTATCCAACAAGGAAAGGAAAAAAGCACAGAAAAATTCCTTTTTCGAGATATTTCTCGGGTTCGGGGGGTAGATTATAGAAATGGAAGGTATTAGCACCCTTTCTATCCGTAGTTATCTACGGGATCTTAGGTACTTGCTCATCGTTTTCAAAATTGTTTTCTTTGTGTTTGTGGGTTTCAAAAAAGTTTTTTGTTTTAACTTCGATTTAACTCTTTCTTCTGTCCTCAAGAGTGTAATGAAGTGTTTTTGAAAACTTTGTTCGAAAAGGAGTGTAAGTGTGAAAAAGGTTTTGTTTTTTTAAAGAGAAAGTATCTAAGAACCATCTACCTACTCGAAAAAAGAATCGTTCTATGCTAATGTCCTTTAGACAGCGCTATCCCACTATTAATGAGTAGGTAGCACCGCCGTTGGAGTTTAAGGGTCAATTCGAATGAGGGACTTACGGTCACTAAAGTAATGTTAGGACGCCTTAGCGGTAACCCTAATGTCTTAGATCATTTGTTTGAGGCAACAATATCCGAGGCAACCGTTTCGAGGCAACTATGATCTTTTAGACAAGAGGACGACCTCTAAAACGACCTATACTCAATGACCGTGTACGAAGGCAACCGAGTGAGGTGTACCCTAGGAGTGCGCACGTGCGAGTGTGTTGTTTTCAGATTATTTTATCTTTGTACATTTAGGGTGATCTAATTTGATTTTAAGATTAACATTCAGTCCTGTCATGCAAACCCTATTATCAAACATCTAATAGTTATAATTTGCGGAAATAAAATGCGGAATTTAAATTACAAGGCGTCGGGTATTTACATCGCCAAAGACACATTATTGGATAAAAATAAATAAAGCGCACAGGAAATTAAATCGAGTGCGAGTTTAGGGTTTTGACCCTTTTTTAAAGAAAAGGCTTTTTTGTTTTGTTGTTTTTATTTTAGAAAAGAAATTAAATCCTAAGTTAATTACTAAATGAGAAATTAAATAAATTAATTAATGAAAAAAATAAATTATTTTTGGAGTTTTTGATTATTTAAGAAAGAAATTAAAAATAATTAAATTAATAGTTAAAACCTAGTTAAGTCTAATTAATTTTATTTATTTTACAAAACTAATTAAAGTTTTCTAATTAAAAACCTAATTAGTTAATAAGTTTATTAATAAAAATAAAGTTTAAAGTTTGATTGAATAAAAAATATTTTTGTGATTTTATTTGATAAAAAAAGAATTTTATGATATGTTAGAAAATTAAATAAAACAATTAAAGTAACTAAACAAAAATAAATAAAAGAGTAGAAGGATTGGGCCTGTTTTGTGGTGTTAATAGCAATTCTGTAGGCCCAACAATGCTGGCCCTTTTGACTTTTTTGGATCTTGTAGACACGCGTGAGACTTACAGCGCACTAGGATAATGCAAATCGAAATCAAGAATATGGCTATGCCACGTGAGACTTACAGTGCACTAGGGAGTCTGAAAATGTGTGGCTTGGATCGTAACAGCTTCTGGAGATGGCCAGCAATTGATTGAGACAACTCTCGCGTCCTGAAACTGCCTCTAACCTGGATTTTGATCTCCAACTTTTTTGTGATTTTTTCCACTTTTGTTTTGCTTCTACCAATTCTTTCCAACCCTTATTTCGTGTCCTTCAGCTTGCTTATGTATTGTATATTGCATTAGGTTCACAAACCTGTCCCAAATCTCTCCATATCAATGCTCATGAATTTGATTTGATTCCACCATTAAAACCTTCCAAATTTGATTTGATTTGGATCTTTTTGTGCATACAATCCTTGATTCGAATCATGAGTTATTAATGCCTTGGATTTTATATGATTTTATTTGATTTAAAATGAATAAATTCAAATAAAAATCAAATTAAATAATAAAAATGAGATATGGGCACATGGCTGAAGCTAGGGCACGTGGGCAATAATGCAAACTCAAATCAAGTGAAAAAGAATGGGCCCATTTGGCAAAATTAGTTTTGGGGATAGTTGACTTTTGGCAATTTTGCAAAAAAGTCCAACTTCAACAATGCATAACTTCTTCAATTTTGAACTTTTGGAGATGTTATTGGACTTTCTAGAAATCTTGAGATGTCCTCTAATCAACCCTTTTGGTATCATCGCAACTTGATATTCCATGCTCAAGTTATAAGCTTTGAAAAAAAAGGTATTTTTGTTGACTTTCAAAAATGACCTATAATGTCCAAATTTATAACTTCTTGTGAGTGCATAGTTTAAACTTGGGGTGTGAAGATGGATTGTAGGGAGTTACAGCCTCTTAAAAATGAGCTTTGGATGGGTCATTTCACATAAAGTATGAGAAAGTTATGCTTGGTCAAAGTTGGGTTGACTTTTTCCGTCAAAACCCTAATTTAACAACTTTTGAATCTTGATGAATTTTGAGCAATCCTTGATGAATCATGATCAACCCTTGATCAAATGATGAAATATCCTTCAAAATGAGAATGTTGACAAAAAATATTGAAGTTTGACTGTATTTGGGTCACAGTTGACTTTTGCCCTAGCACAGTCGATTTTTGGACCTTTGAGCAATTGACTGAGCAAACTTCCTCTGCAAGGCTTGAAATTTGACATGGATGATCTTGAGAATATATTAGGAAATTGGTGAGCACTTGAGGTCATTTGGACTCAAGGATCTTGGTGCAACACAAAACCCTAATTTGGGGTAGACTGCCTTAGGAGATAGCTTGTCTGACCAACTCTTGAGTCAACTTGAGCAACTTGGAGATCTTTCTTGCAATGTTTTGAGAAATATGAGAGGGAAAATTTTGGGGTACAACAGCTGCTCCTGTTCAATCTTCTTAAACCTGAGGATGTAGATTGGCTTTCATGCCTTTCGTGATCCGTAGGTGGAAGATGATTGAACACTAGAGTGCCCAGAAATTTGCACTCGCATGAAGTGGTATCAGCCTTGTGATGTTGGGAATGGGCTTACAGATGCCATTTGGAGGAGTGTCGATCGTATAAGAGATTCCTTAGCGAGAGCTTGTATACCTGTTGTTGTGGAAGATTCCGCTGGGGAAGTCTGATCTTTGTTGAGGTTTAGGAACTTGCCTGTACTTCAACTGAGAGAACATCTCTGTTGAGTTTTAAGAACTTGTCCATACTTCAACTGAAGGGGAAACATCTTCGTCAAGATTTAAGAACTTGCCCATAATTCAACTGAGAAAACACTGCTGAGATTTAGGAACTCGTCTGTAATTCGACGGAGGAACTTTGTCGAGATTTAGAACCTTATCTGTAATTCAACTGAGGATAATTCTGTTGAGATTTAAGAACTGGTCAGTAATTCGACTTTAGGGAAACATCTTCATCGAGATTTAAGAACTCGCCCGTAATTCAACTGGAAAAACTCTGCTGAGATTTAGGAACTCGTCTGTAATTCGACGGAGGAACTTGTCGAGATTTAGGACCTTATATGTAATTCAACTGAGGATAATTCTGTTGAGATTTAAGAACTAGTCAGTAATTCGACTTTGGGAAACATCTTCATCGAGATTTAAGAACTTGCCCGTAATTCAACTGAGAAAACTCTGCTGAGATTTAGGAACTCGTCTGTAATTCGACGGAGGAACTTTGTCGAGATTTAGAACCTTATCTGTAATTCAACTGAGGATAATTGTGTTGAGATTTAAGAACTGGTCAGTAATTCGACTTTAGGGAAACATCTTCATCGAGATTTAAGAACTCGCCCGTAATTCAACTGAGAAAACTCTGCTGAGATTTAGGAACTCGTCTGTAATTCGACGGAGGAACTTGTCGAGATTTAGGACCTTATCTATAATTCAACTGAGGATAATTCTGTTGAGATTTAAGAACTAGTCAGTAATTCGACTTTGGGAAACATCTTCATCGAGATTTAAGAACTTTCCCTTAATTCAATTGAGAAAACTCTGCTGAGATTTAGGAACTTGTCTGTAATTCGACGGAGGAAAACTTTGTCGAGATTTAGGAACTTGTCTGTAATTCAACTGAGGATAACTTTGTTGAGATTTAAGAACTGTCAGTAATTCGACTTGAGGGAAACATCTTCATCGAGATTTAAGAACTCGCCCATAATTCAACTGAGAAAACTCTCTGTTGAGATTTAGGAACTTGTCTGTAATTCGACGGAGGAAAACTTTGTCGAGATTTAGTACCTTGTCTGTAATTCAACTGAGGATAACTCTGTTGAGATTTAAGAACTGTCAGTAGTTCGACTTGAGGGAAACATCTTCATCGAGATTTAAGAACTCGCCTGTAATTCAACTGAGAAAACTCTTTGTTAAGATTTAGGAACTCGTCTGTAATTCGACGGAGGAACTTTGTCGAGATTTAGGACTTTGTCTGTACTTCAACATCTCTGTTGAGTTTTAAGAACTTGTCAGTAATTCGACTGAGATAAAAGCTTCATAGCTTTGAATTTTATGAGAATTTAACCGCATCCTTCCTGAAAGGTAAAGGTTAGTTGTATGCAATGCATGATATGTATCAAGCAATGATGTTCTCAAAATAAATGAGATTGTGTTGTATGATGCGTATATGCATGTGTCATGATGTATGAAAATGTAATGTTTGTAGCTGGGGAAAATAAATCCCGGATAGCTGCTGGAGAAAAGAGTAGAATTCTTCGTTTCCGCTGGGGATAGCGAATGAAGATGATTGTGAAAATAAACCTGCAAGAGAGGATAACTCCGTTGGGGAATAAACTGATGAGGAGATTACTCTGTAGGGAAGAGATGCTCTGTAGAGGATTCCACTGATAAATTCCGCTGGGGATGAATTACCGTTGTTGGTGATACTGGATCCTGTTGGGGATTGAATCCCTGTTTGTGAAAGGAACGAACTCCGCTAGGGATGATCTTTCAGTTGCGACTTCACTGGGGATAACCTTTTAGACTCTAATGGAGATAACCCTTTGAGCTCTTCTGGGAGAAATCTTCCAAAGTCTACTGGGGATAATTCTCCAAACTCTACTGGGGAAGCTTTTTTCAGACTGTGCTGGGAAAAATTTCAAACTCCACTGGGGATATCTTGTACTCTGTCGGGGAATATTCTTATACTCCGTTGGGGAATATTAAGACCTTTCAGTGCTGATGGTAGATAAACCCTGCTTGGGGAGAATATTACCGATTCATTCACAGTTGCAAGTCTTAGCTGGGGAGAGCTAACATTACTGTCTTTCCTTACTCTGCGGGGAATGAAAGTATCTTGGCCATATTCTTCAACTGAATTCAACCTTGTACCTGGTGGACAGAGCAACTATAAAGCTTGGACAAATCTTATTTGCCCCTGTTTCTGATATTACAAGTAATCGTCTTTCGTTTCGCATGTAAATATTCATGAGCAACAATTAATGTTAAATGCATATATCAAAAATGAACATTGGACGTTCTTTGTAAAACAAAACAGAAAAAGGAAAACAGTTGAAATTTCTTTGAAAATGAATTGTATTGACTTTGAAGTTTGGCCTGTAAATAGGCTTTTTTTTGTACAAGAGGCTGACGTCCTGATAAGAGAACACCGCCGAATAATAGAATTTACACAATTTGTGGAAAACTAAACAAAACAGCTATGTGAATAATCCCATTGGGTTCCAACTCTGCTATTGCCCTTATGTCCTCGAGCATCTTATCACTTTTCTACTTGGTTGAAGGTGGATCAGACTGATTAGTGTCGTCCGAGCTTGATAGTCGATACCGAAGTCTGGTTGAAAAGGTGATTCAATGAGACATAGTGTTACACTTTTATCCCTAATTTTTTCCTAGACCTCCCTTTCGGGTTTTCAGTCCACCGGGATACCCTTTTTTGCCTAAGCCGCCTTTTCAGGTTTTTGCCTTGCCGGATGTACATATTTTTTCATTTTCATCCCTTATTTTTGCCCGAACCCTTTTGGTTCACCGGGAAGCCCTTATTTTTGCCTAGGCCAGACAACCTAGCGGGTCTTTGATTATGCATAGTATCTTTTCACTATGTCTGCATTAACGGGGTGAGGAAGGTCGTCACCGTCTATGGTGGTTAGAATCATAGCTCCTCTTGAGAAAATGTTCTTAACCACAAATGGCCCTTCGTAGGTAGGGGTCCATTTGCCCCTGGGATCACCTTGAGGTGGAATGATGCGCTTGATAACCAGGTCCCCAAATTGATACTCTTGTCGTCTAACTTTCTTGTTAAATGCTTTGATCATCCGCTTTTGATACGTCTGACCATGACAAATAGCAGTAAGTCTCTTTTCGTCGATTAAGTTCAGCTGATCAAGCCGGGTCTGAATCCAGTCATCTTTGCTCAAACTTGCATCCTTCATAATCCAAAGAGAGGGTATCTGAACTTCAATGGGCAAGACGGCCTCCATGCCATATACCAAGGAATAGGGTGTTGCCCCTGTTGACGTCCGTGTTGAGGTACGGTACCCATGAAGAGCAAATGGTAACATCTCGTGCCAGTCTTTGTATGCCACCGTCATCTTCTGCACGATCTTCTTAATTTTCTTATTAGCCGCTTCTACAGCCCCATTCATCTTCGTCCGGTAAGGAGAAGAGTTGCGATGCTGTATCTTGAACTGCTTGCAGAGCTCATTGATCATCTTATTATTGAGATTTTTACCATTGTCCGTAATGATCCTCTCTGGTACACCATATCGACAAATCAAATTATGCCGAATGAACCGTGCCACGACGTTCTTGGTTACTGTAGCAAAGGAAGCTGCTTCAACCCACTTTGTAAAGTAATCAATTGCTACCAAGATGAAACGATGCCCGTTGGATGCCGTAGGTCTGATCTCACCGATCATGTCGATGCCCCACATTGAAAAAGGCCATGGAGCCGTCAAGACATTCAGAGGAACTGGAGGTATGTGCACCTTATCAGCATATACTTGGCACTTGTGACAGGTCTGAGAATGTTGATAACAGTCGGCTTCCATTGTGGACCAAAAATATCCTACCCGAAGGATTTTCTTTTCCATGGTGTGTCCACTGGAATGAGTCCCGAAAGTTCCTTCATGTAACTCTGCCATGATCCTTTCTGCTTAGTTCTTATCCATATATCGCAGTAAGGTTGAATCATGGTTGTACTTGTAAAGAATACCATTGCTGATGAATAACTTTGTCGCGAACCTTCTTAGAAACTTCTTGTCATTAACAGATGCACCCTCGGGGTATTCTTGAGTTTCAAGATGCCTCTTCACCTCATGAAACCAGGGTTTATCCGTTGCCTCTTCAGTCTCAATGTCACAGCAATGTGCAGGTTTGTCCAACCTCTCAATGGTAATCCGGGGAGCTTCATTGTCCCATCTGACCTTAAACATAGAAGACATCGTAGCTAGCGCGTCCTCCAACTGATTCTCCTCTCTAGGGAAGTGTTCAAAGGTTATCTCCTCGAAGTGCGGAAGTAAAGTCAATACATACTCTTTGTAAGGAATAAGATTAGGGTGTTTCGTATCCCAATCTCCTTTGATCTAGCTGATCACGAGAGCGGAATCTCCGAAAACACTTAAGAACTTAATCCTTAGGTCAATTTCTGCTCGAAGACCCATGATGCACGCTTCATACTCCTCCATGTTGTTGGTGCAGTTGAAACATAGTCGGGCGGTGAACGGAGTATGAGAGCCTTCATGAGATATGATCACGGCGCCAACGCCATTACCCAAAGCGTTTGAAGCTCCGTCAAAGTACATAGACCATTGGGATCCCTCCTCAGGTCCTTCATCCGGTCCAGGTGTTTCACAGTCAGTCACTTTCATGATGTTCTCATCCGGGAATTCAAAGTTCATAGACTGGTAATCATCCACTGCCTGATGTGCTAGATGATCTTCCAACACACTTCCTTTGATTGCCTTTTAGGTCGTGTATTGGATGTCATAATCAGTCAAGATCATCTACCATCTTTCTATTCTTCCGGACAAGGCAGGATTTTCGAAGATATACTTGATTGGATCCATCTTTGATATCAATAGAGTAGTGTGAGTCAGCATATACTGTCTCAGCCGGCGAGCAGCCCATGCCAAAGCGTAGCAAGTTTTCTCAAGCAATGAGTATCGGGTCTCGCAGTTGGTAAACTTTTTGCTAAGGTAATAAATAGCATGCTCTTTTCGGCAAGACTCGTCATGCTTCCCCAGTACACACCCCATTAAGTTTTTGAGTACTGTCAAGTATAAGATCAGAGGTCTCCCTTAAACTGTAGGCATCAGAATAGGTGGCTCTTGGAGATACTCTTTGATCCTTTCGAAAGCGGCCTGACATTCATCATTCCATCTTACCACTTGATCTTTCTTCAGTAATTTGAAGATTGGCTCACAAGTAGCAGTCAGGTGCGAGATGAATCGGGCAATATAGTTCAGACGTCCCAGAAAGCCTCTGATTTCTTTTTCTGTTCGAGGAGCTGGCATTTCCTGTATAGCCTTCACCTTTGCAGGATCCACTTGAATACCTTTATCGCTTATGACGAAACCCATCAGCTTACCAGATCTCACCCCGAAGGTGCACTTGTTCAGGTTTAACCTTAGCTTGTATAACTTCAACCTTTAAAATAGCTTTTGAAGGTGGTCAAGATGTTCTTCTTCAGTCTAGGATCTTGCAATGATATCGTCGACGTATACCTCAGTCTCATGATGGATCATGTCATGGAACAAAGCGACCATCGCACGCTGATACGTTGCCCCAACATTCTCCAATCCAAAAGGCATGACCTTGTAGCAAAATGTACCCCATTGAGTGACAAAGGTTGTCTTCTCCATGTCTCCGGGAGCCATTTTAATCTTATTATAACCAGAGAAACCATCCATAAAGGAGAAGACCTTATGCTGTGCGGTGTTGTCAACCAGAACGTCGATATGAGGCAGAGGGAAAATATCCTTGGGGCTCGCCCTGTTCAGATCCCTATAGTCGACACACATTCGAACTTTACCATCCTTCTTCGGCACAGGAACTACGTTGGCCACCAACTGTGGGTAAGAAGTAACTGCTAGAAAACCGGCGTCAAACTGTTTCATAACTTCAACCTTGATTTTCTCAGACATATCCGGGCGCATTCGGCGAACTTTCTATTTCACTGGAGGACAGTCTTCCTTGGTAGGCAGGCGGTGAACCACAATGTCGGTATCCAACCCAGGCATATCTTCATAAGACCAAGCAAAGATCTCAACATAGTCACGCAGCATCTGAATCAACTGTTGCTTAACACTAGACTCCAGATTTGCACCGATCTTGACCTCTTTCTTGTCTACCTCTGTACCCATATTCACTTATTCCACTGGCTCTTCATGCAGCTGTATAACCCTCTCTTCCTGAAGTAACAGTCTAGAAAGTTCACCAGGCACTTCGCAATCATCTTCACCTTCGTCTTCGGCTAAGTTGATCGGACTTTCAAAGTCATAACCGGCAGTAGCAGAGTCGTTATCAGTGGGATCCAGAGTGGATGTAGACCTGTATGGGTGAGTGTGTGTAAAATAGTTGTTTTGCAATATATAATAAAAGAAAAACAAGGAGCGCAAAATTTGAAATGCAAGAAACGTCCAATGCTTTTATTAATGATATATGAAAATAACACACATAAAGCCCTCACAAATAAAGCCACGGTGCCCCGGGTAAGACACCGGGCCGTAAAGTTTAAAACATTGTCTGTTACAAATTCAAAACAAAAGTCTCATTACTGGGTAATAAAAGAAATTGGGACGGAGTCCTTTGCCGTCCAATTTCTTAGTCCACCATCAGTAGTTGGGTAGATCCAACTGTCGAACTCAGATTCTTCAACATCGTCTCTAATGGCATTCACTCCTGAATTGCTGATAAACAGGGGAGGTCTTCCAGTCCGCGCACTCCGAATAGCCCTTTGAGCTTCTGCAGTGAAACCCAAACCAAACTTGTTAGTCTTATGTGCAAAATCATGGAGTTGGCCCCAATTCGCACACCCACCTTTCTCAACAACAGTCGGGGCATCCTTGAAGGAAGCCATCTTCATTGGAGGATATTCAACAAAGTTTTAGTTGACGCCAACGTTTGGGGAACTTCTTCAAAATGTTGAAACGGGGTCTCAATGAACTCCCCGTCCATCTCCACATATCGGAAACAGTTGAGGTGGCTCACCATGTACTCCTCCTCTCCTCGTACCATAACAATTTTCCCCTTGACTGGGTATTTCAGCATCTGGTGAAGCGTAGAAGTTACTGCCCCAAATTTGTGGATCCACGGGCGACCCAACAAACAAGAATAAGATGGACGAATCTCCATCACATAGAATGTAGATGCGAAAATCTGAGAACCAACCTTAATCGGAATATCCACTTCTCCATGTACCATCCTTTTGGACCCGTCAAAGGCCCTAACAACAATGTTACTCGGCTTCAGCTCCAACCCTTCACAGTCTAACCGGTCTAGTGCTTTTTTGGGTAAAACGTTCAACGAGGATCCAGTATCCACCAACACATGAGCTAGAGTAGTGCCCCTGCATTCAATGGAGACATGCAGAGCGTCATTGTGATTCTTCCCCTTAGCAGTCAAGTTTGCGTCAGAGAAACCCAACCTGTTATCTGCTGTCAGACTAGCCACACAATCTTTAAACTGATCAGCTGATGTCTCCTGCGACACATGCTTAGTTTTCAAGAAAGCAATCAGAGCCTTGTCATGGGCTTCTGAGCATAGTAACAGAGAAAACAGAAATTTTGAACGGGGTTTGCCCCAGATGCTCGACTACATTATAGTCGCTCTTTTTGATGATCTTCAAAATTTCCTCCATCTCTTGTCTAGAGGCTTCAATAGTAATCTTCTTCGGTGCCTCCATCTGGGCAGGCTCACCGGTGATCCCTTTGCCCCGAGTATCAGATGACTCGGCAACAGGGGTAAGAATTGGAACTTGAACAGGGACCGAAATGGGTGTACTGGCAGGCATAATAACAACAAGCTTCCGGACAGTTGGTGCAGAGATCTCAGGGGATAAAAGTCTTCCGCTGCGGGTGACTTTACTAGATCCAACAATATTGCCGACGTCAGTATCAGCTTCTTCAGCATTCAAATCTTGTTTAACTCTGTGATAGTACACGTCATCCCCGTAGTGCCATGGGATAACTTTATTTGATGTATAGGGGATAGTCCTAGGAATGGTGATGATCAATGGTGCAATTCTTGGAACAGATGTAATTCTAACAGGCTTTCTCGAGGAAGCCTTGGAAGAATTGTTGAAAATGGTGATTATGGCAACTTCTTCAGTAGGAACCAAAAGAACAAAAGTCTTCTCAAACAGAATTTCTTTATTATCCATCAGGCGTTGGACACCTGACTTCAAAAGATGGCAACCGGTAGGTAGGACGGAACACATATGGCAACCTTCGCCACAACCCGGAAATAAACCGGCTAATAGAAGGTTCTTCTTCACAAATGGAGTAGCAATGTCTTTCACAGAAACCACAAACGAGTCTTCATATATAGCATTCACTCCATGCTTAGGCATAGGAGCAGTCACAACATTAGGCCTTTCAGGCGCTTCAAACTCAATCTCCTTAGCATCAATCAAGTCTTGTACCTTATTCTTTAAAACCCAACAATCATTTGTATCGTGCCCCGAGATATCGGAGTGAAAAGCACAGTGGGCGTTTGGATTGTACATTGGCGATGTTGTGTTGGGATTCTTCGGGGCCTCCTTCGGAATCACCAAGTTGGTCTTCAATAACTGCGGCATAATCTGAGATAAAGTCATGTTGAGTTGAGTGAACTGTCTTCGTGGCCTCTCGGCCCTTGGATGATTGTTGCACTGAGGAGCAACAGCAGGTCTTGATATAACAACCGCATTAACAGCTTGGTGGTGCTCAGGTGTATTATGGCTTTTTGAACTATAAATAACGCTCAACTCTTTCTTAAAGGGCTTCTTCTCGGTTCCTGATGGAGCACCCTTCTGTATCTTGCCAGATTTGATACCAGCCTCAATTCTTTCGCCGATCATGATCAACTCTATAAACCCGGACGATGAACTTCCAATCAGATGGTTGAAATACGGACCCGACAAGGTCCCCAGAAACATATCCACTAGCTCCCTATCTGCCAAGGGAGGTTGCACTCTACCAGCAAGGTCCCTCCACTTCTGAGCATAGTCTTTGAAACCTTCACCCGTACCCATAGACATACCCTGAAGTTGGGTACGCGTGGGAGCGAGGTCGGCATTGTATTGGTACTGCTTGTAGAAAGCAGCAGCCAAGTCTTCCCAATTACGGATACTAGCTCCTTCCAGCTGGTAAAACCATTCAAGCTAAGTCCCTGAGAGACTGTCTTGAAAGAAGTGGATCCAAAGGTTCTTGTCAGCGTGTATGGCTGAATCTTCCTAACATACGAGCGGAGGTGCAATTTTGGGCAAGAAACCCCGTCGTATTTAGCAAAGGTTGGTGCTTTAAACTTGTGGGGAATTACCACCCCGGATGACAGACCCAAATCTCCAAAGTCCAATCCAGGTACCTTCTGGATCTCCATCGCACTTAACTGTTCTTTAAGTTGTTTATACCTATCCTCAGCCGGAGGATACTGGTCTTCGTCAAAGTCGGTCTCGTTGTCTGAAACCACAGGGCTAGGAGCCCTCCTTTATTCCTGATTATCTCCCCCTCCAGATGAGTGGGTCAAATCAACCTCTTCTCGTAAATTGTTTCCAAATCTGCGACCCATATTCAATAGGACCGTCTTCTTCTTCTTCTTCTTCTTCTTCTTCTTCTTCTTCTCTTTCAAGATAAGGGTCTTCAGATCTTGCTGACCCTTGGCTAAACTCACGAACAATTTCTAGAACTGGACGTTTTGAGCTTGCAGAGACTTGATTGCTTGTTCAGTTGATGTTTCAGAAGACATGATGCACTGAAATAAACAACGAAGAAGATAAGAGACCTGTAACGGTACCTGTTATGAGGTGCATGGGAATGATATGTGTATGATATGATTTCAAAGACTTTAGAGATTCAAATTTGTAAACCAAAATGGAACACACTTTTATTAGATAAACTTGAAACAATGTCTGATAAATGCCTTTAAGGCGTTACAAGAAATAAAAACTGAAAAGTAAATCAAAACTAGAAATAATCAAAAGACATCAGCGCTCCCATGGTCTTTCCCTTTGGTGCTGACATAGTCGTTGAGGATCTGCTCATTCTCCAATTTCCTTGTCAACTTCAGGATCTTCCGTTATTGCTCGTGATACTTCTCTCTATAAGTATCCTGTTCCTCTCTTAGCTGCATCCAAGACCTCTTTAATGCCCCAATGTCAGTAGGCATGTATGGGTGGAGGATGGTAGGTGGAACCCCTTCTTCATCAGTAACCTCAACAATCACAGGTAAGACAACTTCGTACGGCATTCTCAGCTTTTGAGGGCGGATACGAACCCATCGGAGATATGGCTCCATCGAAAGAGAGGTCTTTATCCCTAACTCGTGCGGATCAGACCTGTGTACCCTATCCCAAGCTCGTATGAATCTGCAGCGTTGTTCGTCATTATCCCCTTGGAAGTCAAAGACAATAATTGGCATTAGCAACTCATGAGGTCCTTCCCTCCTAGCTCGCCCAAACTGACGTAAGGCCAAACACGGATTATAAGTGATCCCTCCATTGATTCCTAGCAGTGGAACATTGGGGTATTCCCCACAGCAATCAATAATTGCCACGTCTTCCATGCCCTTGATAGTCCAAATGATGTCATTATGCGAGAGAGACATAATCCTGTAGGCCCAACCCATGCCTTCCTTGTTCTTCAAAACTGATTTGGGAAGGTGAGAAATAAACCACCTCGCCAGCAATGGCGCAAAACACATAAGGGTTCCCTATTTCCGAGCAGTACGGGCATACAGAGAGTGCAAAATGTCACCCAAGAGAGTGGGCACAGGATTACCGGACATGAAAATCTTCACTGCATTCACGTCGACGAAAGAATCTGAGTTAGGAAATAACACCAAACCATATATGAGAAGAGCCAGAATGTCTTCAAATGCCTGAAAGTCTAGCCTGTCCCAAAACTAATTAGCCTTGCCAACCAAAAACTTAGTCAAGAAGCCTTTTGTCCCAGTACGAGTTTCCCAATTAGACATTACCTCAGCCTTTGTCATATGGAGGGCTGAAGCAATCTCTTCCGGCCTAAGGACTTTCTCCCAACCTGTGAACAAGGTCTGCTCCAGAATAGAGATACCAAGTAGATCAGAGAACTCTTCCAAGTTAGGGACCAACTGGTAGTCCGGAAAGGTAAAGCAGTGGTACAGTGGATCAAAGAACTGGACTAAGACACTCATCATCTACTCATCCATCTTGGAGGTGACCAAACCAAGGAGGTGCCCATGTCTTCTGATAAAGGAGGAAGTATCTGGAATCTTTGCAACCAATTACTTAAGCTGAGTGGGAATCTGGACAAAGTTGATCCGAATAGTGCTTCTATGCATAAATGCCATAACCTACAAAACAAAATAAAGATGAATCCCATCTGTCTTTGAAATGGGTTAGTCCAATGCAATATGCATGCAATTTCATGATGTCATGATGTCATGATAGAAACAAACCACAAGTATTCACAGATAGCAAACATGGTAAGGGCACACAAGTCACAAAGATAGCCCTTAGATTTCAGGCTGGCAAGGAGTCTAGGTACTACCCTCTTTCAGTTTAGTTGGTTCAAACCTGTCCTAAAAATAGTAACTGGGTTCTAGAGGATCTCAATATCACTGACCACCCTCGATCGGTCATAATTCCAGTTTAGCAACCTTTTCTTGCGGCCGGAATCATCACGAGAGTTTGGTCTCAATGAGTGTAGCATACTGCTACTGTTCTATGGCCAAGTTGGTCAATTATAGGTGCTAAGGTCAATTGGTGTTTAATGACCCCTTAGAAGACCCATATTCTCCTCGTTACGCCACAAGGGATATCGGTACAAACTAAAGTGCCACACCAACGTAGCTACTGCTTCAACCGTATCGGTCTACGCCGTACAGTTCCCTCACAGTTTATTGCTACTTACCTAAAGGGTATCCCCCAGATCCGGGTTAGGATCTATAGTAACTCCAATTCAAACCCACAAACATAAAGCATACAAGTCAAGCAATTGAAAACATTATGAACTATTCCTAAGGTACACCCCACTTATTTAAGCATCCCCAGCAGAGTCGCCAGTTCTGTGATACGGTGGGTAGAACTGACTACTTTTGAAATGTTGGTTCGCGTTTTGCGTTTGTTTTCGCAAAATGTCGCGGTAAACAAGAGTCGCCACCGACTTTTATTTTATTCAACAAGGAAAGGAAAAAAGCACAAAAAAAATCCTTTTTCGAGATATTTCTCGGGTTCGGGGGGTAGATTATAGAAAGGGAAGGTATTAGCACCCTTTCTATCCGTAGTTATCTACGAGCTCTTAGGTACTTGCTCATCGTTTTCAAAAAAAATTTCTTTGTGTTTGTGGGTTTGAAAAAAGTTTTTTGTTTTAACTTCGATTTAACTCTTGCTTATGTCCTCAAGAGTGTAATGAAGTGTTTTTGAAAACTTTGTTCGAAAAGGAGTGTAAGTGTAAAAAAAGGTTTTGTTTTTTGAAAGAGCAAGCATCTAAGAACCATCTACCTACTCGAAAAAAGAATCGTTCTATGCTAATGTCCTTTAGACAGCGCTATCCCACTATTAATGAGTAGGTAGCACCGCCGTTGGAGTTTAAGGGTCAATTCGAATGAGGGACTTACGGTCACTAAAGCAATGTTAGGACGCCTTAACGGTAACCCTAATGTCTTAGATCATTTGTTTGAGGCAACAATATCTGAGGCAACCATTTTGAGGCAACTATGATCTTTTAGACAAGAGGACGACCTCTAAAACGACCTATACTCAATGACCATGTACGAAGGCAACCATGTGGGGTGTACCCTAGGAGTGCGCATGTGCGAGTGTGTTGTTTTCAGATTATTTTATCTTTGTACATTTAGGGTGATCTAATTTGATTTTAAGATTAACATTCAATCTTGTCATGCAAACCCTGTTATCAAACATCTAGCAGTTATAATTTGCGGAAATAAAATGCGAAATTTAAATTACAAGGCGTCGGGTATTTACATCGCCAAAGACAAACCCTTTGAAAAATAAAGTAAAGCAGTAAAAATAATTAAATGCCCTATTTAACTATTACAATCTGGAAGCAGGTACATTATTGGATAAATAAAGCGCGTAGGAAATTAAATCGAGTGCGAGTTTAGGGTTTTGACCCTTTTTTAAAGAAAATGCTTTTTTTGTTTTGTTGTTTTTATTTTAGAAAAGAAATTAAATCCTAAGTTAATTACTAAATGAGAAATTAAATAAATTAATTAATGAAAAAAAAAATATTTTTGGAGTTTTTGATTATTTAAGAAAGAAATTAAAAATAATTAAATTAATAGTTAAAACCTAGTTAAGTCTAATTAATTTTATTTATTTTACAAAATGAATTAAAGTTTTCTATTTAAAAACCTAATTAATTAATAAGTTTATTAATAAAAATAAAAGTTTAAAGTTTGATTGAATAAAAAATATTTTTGTGATTTTATTTGATAAAAAAAGAATTTTATGATATGTTAGAAAATTAAATAAAACAATTAAAGTAACTAAACAAAAATAAATAAAAGAGTAGAAGGATTGTGCCTGTTTTAAGGTGTTAATAACAATTCTGTAGGCCCAACAATGCTGGCCCTTTTGACTTTTTTGGATCTGGTACACACGCATTGACCAGCGCTTTGGTGGACCTTCAACGGTTGGCCTCCAGATCTGGCCCTTTAGCCATCTGGCGCTTGGATAGTGAGGGAGCATGGTATAGTCCAAACCTGAGCGTGCATGCAATCACCTGAAAAATAATAATATTGAGAAAGAGGGCGGCCTGGGATTCGAACCCAGGTCCTGAAGGAGAATGCTTTGCCAAGGTTACCACTGAGCCACACTGCTTTAGTTGTTAGTATAATAAGTATCAATAATAATATAACAAAACAATTCCAATGCCAGAAAAAACAAAAAAAAAAGGCGCGCTTGGTTTGAATGGCCCAATGGACGGAGGACACCTCATCGTCCCTGTCCTCAAACCCATGTAAAAATTACCTGCGGATTTTCATCCGCAGCAAAAATCGCAGCCTTGTTCTAAAATCTCCCTCAGGCCATATAAATACATTCCAAGAACATGGTTCAATTCGTCATGACCTTCTGATCACGACCATGTTCTTCTTATAGGCCAATTGTACCTAAAACAGAAAGCCCAAAAAAAACTCCAAGAACCCTAACTATGGTGATTCTTGTTTCAGATCATATAAACGAAATTCATTAATGCCAAAAGCTTGCAAATGTTCTTATGATCACAAATATGCAACTATTTTGTTCAATGGATGCCAGGATAATGCAAATCGAAATCAAGAATATGGCTATGTCGCGTGAGAGTTACAGTGCACTAGGGAGTCTGAAAATGCGTGGCTTGGATCATAACAGCTTCTGGAGATGGCCAACAATTGATTGAGACAACTCTCGCGTCCTGAAACTGCCTCTAACCTGGATTTTGATCTCCAACTATTTTGTGATTTTTTCCACTTTTGTTCTTCTTCTACCAATTCTTGCCAACCCTTATTTTGTGTCCTTCAACTTGCTTATGTATTGTATGTTGCATTAGGTTCACAAACCTGGCCCAAATCTCTCCATATCAATGCTCATGAATTTGATTTGATTCCACCATTAAAACCTTCCAAATTTGATTTGATTTGGATCTTTTTGTATATACAATCCTTGATTCGAATTTGATGGTAATGCTAGCGGTGATCAAAGCCTAAAACAACCAAAGAAATCATGAGTTATTAATGCCTTGGATTTTATATGATTTTATTTGATTTAAAATGAATAAATTCAAATAAAAATCAAATTAAATAATAAAAATTAGATATTGTCACATGGCTGAAGCTAGGGCACGTGGGAAATAATGCAAACTCAAATCAAGTGAAAAAGAATGGGCCCATTTGGCAAAATTTGAAGTTTTGGGGATAGTTGACTTTTGGCAATTTTGCAAAAAAGTCCTACTTCAACAATGCATAACTTCTTCAATTTTGAACTTTTGGAGAAGTTACTTGACTTTCTAGAAAGCTTGATATGTCCTCTAATCAACCCTTTTGGTCTCATTGCAACTCGATATTCCATGCTCAAGTTATAAGCTTTGACAAAAAAGGTGTTTTTGTTGACTTTCAAAAATGACCTATAATGTCCAAATTTATAAATTCTTGTGAGTGCATATTATAAAATTGGGGTGTGAGATGGATTGTAGGGAATTACATCCTCTTCAAAATGAGCTTTGGATGGGTCATTTCTCATAAAGTATGAGAAAGTTATGCTTGGTCAAACTTGGGTTGACTTTTTCCTGCAAAACCCTAATTTAGCAACTTTTGAATCTTGATGAATTTTGAGCAATCCTTGATGAATCATGATCAACCCTTGATTAAATGATGAAATATCCTTCAAAATGAGAATGTTTACAAAAAATCTTGAAGTTTGACTGTCTTTTGATCAAACTTCCTCTGCAAAGCTTGAAATTTGACATGGATGATCTTGAGAATATATTAGGAAATTGGTGAGAACTTGAGGTCATTTGGACTCAAGGATCTTGGTGCAACACAAAACTCTAATTTGGGGTAGACTGCCTTAGGAGATAGCTTGTTTGACCAACTCTTGAGTCAACTTGAGCAACTTGGAGATCTTTCTGGCAATGTTTTGAGAAATATGGGAGGGAAAATTTTGGGGTACAACAGGCTTGAACCAAAGACTTCATCCAAAGAGGTTTTTAGATTGATCAATAATTTTGGCCTTCTTTATAAATCATGATTTGTCTTCATCAAAACCAAAGTGCATTCGAGAAGCTTGATTTTACGGCATGTGTCGACACATAATGATCCAAAATGCTTTCTTTTCCTTTCATTTTTCTTTATTTTTTACATGCTTCATATATTTTCTTAATGGCTATTCAATATGGTTGTAATATATAATTAGGATTTTAATTTCTTGCAATCCCCATTTGTAAATTTGTACACCCCATCCCCAAATGATTATAATAGTGTAGGATATTTACTTTCCGCAAATTTATCGCTTTATATATAACATGTTAATAATTAGGGTTTATATGGAAAGATAAAAGCAATCAAATAGAAAACCCTAATTCAATACAAAATCAAGCATGAAAATGACACACTTGCACACAAACACCCCTAGGGTTACTCCACTTGGTTGCCTTGAACAAAATGGCCATATTACGCATGTAAGGTATCTTAGCAAAACAAAACAAAAAACAAGATCATAGTCCCTCGATGACTCTATTCAAAGTTGCCTTACAAAATGATCTTAGTCCCTAAAAAAATGCTAAGATACTTTTCAACATTGCTAATCATGGTTATACGATGACCCATGCCCGTCCCGTTTACATCCAAAGATAGGGTTGCTTACCAAATCAATGGTAAGACAACAATGTCGAAGGAAAAGAAAATGAACAAGAAAGAAATTTGAGTAGGTAGATTGCTCCTAAATACCTGCTCCATTTCAAACAAATATCCTTGCTATTTTCAAAAAAAACACACACATTTCAAAACATCTTACAAACTTGAAAACATTTTCAAAAAGACAAACATCTTTGTATACATTCTTACGAACGAGAATCATTACAAATATTGCCTAAACAATGGCCTCTTTTACAAAATAATTTCAAAACCACACAAAACACAATTTCAAACAAAAGCAAGTGATCTAGCAAGTAACTAAGAGCCCATGGAAAACCATGGATGAAAAGGGTGTTAATACCTTCCCTTTTCATAATCTACCCCCCCGAACTCAAGAAACAATCTCAAAGGTCTTTCCTGTGCTTTTTCACCTTTCCTTTTGGATAAAAGAAAAGTCGGTGGCGACTCTTGCTAACCGCAACATTTGCGATAAAACGCAAAACAATCAAGTCAGTTCTCCCACCGTACCAGAGAAAGCAATTGAAGATCAAAGTTCACCATTAATTTGTAATGTCTAAATTTTATGTTATTGAAATTACTTTAACAATATGAGTAGATAAACACGCCCCCCCCCCCCCCCCCCCCCCCCCAATGCTAGGGGGTGTCAATGATTTGATTATGTAAATGACTTTGATTTTGAATTTCATTAATATATTTGTTTTTCATATTCAATTTGATTGTACAAGGTTTTTAATCCTTTCTTTATCGGACCAATAAAGATTGAATTGCAGTTAACAATTAGGTTGGACCGCCGCTGTTAAGATTTTTGTGTGAGGAAACTATAATAGATATTTGTGTACCCCAAAATTTTCCCTCCCATATTTCTCAACACATGGCAAGTGAGGTTCCCAAATTTCTCAAGGAAGTTCAAGAATTGATCAGACAAACTCTCGCCTAAGGCAGTATACCTCAAATTAGGGTTTCCATCTTCATCAAGATTTGTGAACCACAAAGGACTTAAATGCTCACCATTGTCCTAATATATTCTCAAGATCATCCATGTCAAGTTTCAAGCCTTGTAGAATAAGTTTGCTCAGTCAATTTCTCAAATGCCTGAAAATCAACTATGTTAGGTCAAAAGTCAACTGTGGCCTACATACAGTCAAAATTCAATATTTTTGATCAACATCCTCATTTTGAAGTATTATCCATCATTTGATCAAGGGTTGATCATGATTCCTCAAGGATTTCTCACAATTCATCAAAACCCAAATTTGCTAAATTAGGGTTTTATAGGAAAAATCAACTCAACTTTGACCAAGCATAACTTTCTCATACTTTATCAGAAATGACCCATCCAAAGCTCATTATAAATACGATGTAATTCCCTGCAATTCATATTCATCTCCAAAGTCCAGAATATGCACTCACAAAAAGATATGAATTTTGACATTATAGGTCCTTTTGAAAAGTCAACAAAAACATCTTTTAGGTCAAAGCTTCATACATGAACATGGAAGACTCAATTGAGTTGAGACAAAAAGGGTTGATTATAGGACATCCTAAGCTTTCTAAAAATTCAAAGAACACCTCTCTAGGGTCAAAATTGAGAGATTTATGTATTGGCCAAGTTGACCATTTTTGCGAAATTGCCAAAAGTCAAATGTGCTCATATTTGCATTTTTTGCTAAATGGGCCCAACTTTTTATGCTTGCACCTCAATTATAATGTGGTCCACAACTCAAATGTTCACTCACCCATTATGTGCTTCATTTTTCAATTTATTTTGATTTTTCATTAGTTAAAAAGTGATTTAAATCAAATAAATGATGAAAATTAACAAAGATATGATTTGATTTGTTTTTTTGACAGGTTGGCAATCAAGATATGATGAGTTAACAAGAGAAAATCGAATCAAGGGCAATTGATACAAGAAAGGCATGATTTGGCTCAAAATAGAAACATATCATTTAGCTTGCAAATCAAATCAAATCTTGGATAAATGCAAAGATTTAGTCCAAGTTTGTTAACCTAATTCACTCTAGGTTATATAATGAATCCAGATCAAAAGACAAGGGTTGGAGGTCGTGAGAGGCATAGAACAAAACTCAAAAAAGTTGGCAAAAGTGTGAATTGGTTTTCATTCCACAGACCATCTCAAGCCATCCTAGCTATCCCAATCCATTGTTGGACGTCCCAGGAAGCTGTCCCAATCGTTTGCAAGGCCTGAAACACCCGGAAACGCGCGCTACACTTCATACGATTTGACATAATTTTTCAATTCGATTATCACAATTCTTGCATCATTAGCACTTTTGATTGTTATATTCGTGTTTGTCATCATGTTTGCAAGCTAACCATGTCATTTAATTGCGTTTTTGATGCCTGTACATGTTGTTGCCATTGCTAGGGTTTCTGTGTTATTTTTAGGGTCTTTTTGTATAGGAACAATTGGGCTTTGAATCAGGTACCATGATGCTCGTGAGGATGAGACGAGTTGATTGGTACCATTACCTTTCATTTATCTTGCGTGTACATCAGTTTTGAAATGTGCAGGGTTATACCTACAGTGGACGTCTGTAGGTAAAAGTCTCTTTTTCTAAAACGACAGTTGCAAGGAAGAAGACGCTTATGTGTCAGCCTGCCATTGGGACATTTGAAAATCGCGCGCTTTGGAATAAACCCTTTTACTTTTCTTATATTATGTTTTATTATTATTGCAATAACAAGTTAACAACGCAGCTCAGTTGGCAACGCATCATTGGTAGGGAGTACAAGGACCTGGGTTTGATCCCAGGTCCCAACAAAATGCATTTTTTTGTTTTACCTTTGCAGATCCAATGCAACACTCCATCACACGCCTTCCATACACCCTCAACGCCTGGCCACTAGATGCCCAGCCAGTCAGATCCAACATGCCAGCAATGAAGATCCATGGTATTCCTCAAAGTCAATGATGCACCAGATCCAACGCTGACCAGGCCTGGAGCTTAATGGGCCAAGGAATTCAACTTCGCACCCCTTTTTTGCTAACAGCATACAAGCCCATTTTTATTTATTTCTTATTTTTATTTCCGTATTTAATTATTTTCTTTAATTATCTTTTCAGAAAAATTAATCACTTTTTTATTTAGTCATAAAATCAATAAATCACAAAATACAAAAAAAAGCATTTTTTTAATAAATTATTTAATTTAATTAGAAATCTAGGTTAATTTAATTTCTTGTCTATAATTAAAATTAAATAGAATCTAGGTTTTAATTTTACATTTATATTTATTTTCTCAAATAAAAATACAAAAATACAAAAAATCTTTTTGTACAAAATATTTTATTTTTCTTGAAATTATTTAATTAGGAAATTAGGCTAATTTGATTTCTTTCATAATTTAAAAACAATTAGAAATTAGGTTTAATTAATTTTCAATTAATTGTTTTCTCAAATAAAAATCCACAAGAACAAAAATCTTTTTCTCTCAATTAGAGTTTTAGGTTCTCTTTTCAACCGTCCTCGTATTTAATTCGCCACGCGCTTGTTGATTATTTTGCCATTATTTTGCAACTGTTCAGGGTTTGTAATAGTTAAATTAGGGTTTTTATTTACTGTTTAAATCCCTGATTTTTGGTTATGTAATTAATCCCCCTCCCCGAAGCCTTGTAATAGCTAGGTTTATTTTCTCACATTTTTTATTCCTGCAAATATTTAACTGTCTAGATGTATGCTAATAGGATTGTATGGCAAGAATGCATGACAAAATTAAAATGGTTAGAAAACCCTAATGTGCAAAGATAATAAACTGAAAATAAATCACTCGCACATATTCACTCTTAGGGTATACTCTCACTTCGGTTGCCTTCGGTAAATGATCATTAAGCATAGGGTGTCTTAGTGGTTGCCCTCCAGTCTAAAAGATAAAATTCTCCCATTCGAATGCTGCCTCGGAAGTGTTGCCTCGAAAAGATCTTAAGACTCTATGGTTACTACTAAGGTATCCTAATATTGCTTTAGTGACCGTACGTCCCTTTCAAATTGACCCTTACAAATTCCAACGACGGCGCTACCTATTTCTCAATAGTAGGATAGCGCCATCTAAAGGAAACAAGAATAGAAACGATCTTTTTCCGAGTAGGTAGATGCTAGTAGGTACTTGCTCAAATCAAAACTTTTCACACTTACACTTTTCAAACAAATGTTCAAAACAATTTCGTCACACCCTCGAGGACTGATACAAGGGTTATCACGAAGTAAAACATTTTTTCAAAAAACAAGCACACAAACACAAGCAATTTAGAAATGAGCAAGTACCTAAGAGCCCATGGAAAACCATGGATAGAAAGGGTGCTGACACCTTCCCTTTCTATAATCTACCCCCCGTACTCAAAATCTCAAAAAAGGATTTTTTTTCTGTACTTTTTTCCTTTCTGGTTGGATGAAATAAAAGTCGGTGGTGACTCTTGCTTACCGCAACTTTTTGCGAATAAAAAATGCAAAATGCAAACTAGTATTAAACAGTCGGTTCTGCCACCGTATCACAGAACTGGCGACTCTGCTGGGGATTTATAAGTGGGGTATACCTTAGGATCTAGGTCATCAAATTTTATTCTCTTAATTGCTTTGTTTGCTTTATTTTTTAGGGTTTGTCTGGGGTTACTATATATCTTATACCCGGGTCTGGGGGCACTCATTAGCTAAGTAGTAATAGACTGTGAGGGAACTGTACAGCGTAGACTGATACGGTTGAAGCAGTAGCTACGTTGGTGTGGCACTTTGGTTGGTACCGGTATCCCTTGTGGTGAAACAAGGAGAATACGGGGCCGCTACGTGATGTCGTGAAGCACTAACGAACCTTAGAACCTTAGTTGAACAACTTGGCCATTAGAAAGTAGCGAGATAGTCGGCCTCAGTGTAGAGCTGAGAACTGGTTGATACTCGATGCTACACTCATTGAGATCATACTTTCAGAATATTCCGGCTGCAAGAAAAGATTGCGTGAGCTGAAACTATGATTGATAAAGGATGGTAAGTGATATTGAGATCCTCTAGAACCCGGTTACTTTTCTAGGACAGGTTTGAAACCAACTTAACTTCAAGAGGGTATTACCTTTGACCTCCTGCAAGCCTTAAACCTAAGGGCTTTGTGTGATTTGGCTGTGTTTGCAATACCTGTGTTTGCTATACCTGTGGTTTATCACGATATCATGCATCATAACATGGAATTCATGTTTCATTACACTAACCATTTCAAAGACCAAGGGAATTTACCTTTGTTCTGTTTTGCAGATCATGGCTTTCGTGCGTAGAAATACGATCTGAATCAGCTTTCTGAAGATACCTTCCCACCTCAAAGAGCTGGTATCAAGAGTTTCTGAAACCTCTACTTTCATTAAGAGACACGGTCAACTTCTCAGCCTGGTTACTTCAAACTTTGATGAACAAATGATGAGCGTACTTTTTCAGTTCTTCGATCCCAAGCATCACTGCTTCACTTTTCCAGATTATCAGTTGGTACCCACCTTGGAAGAATTCTCTCAACTATTAGGCATACCCATTCTTGAACAGGTACCCTTCACAAGTATAGAATAAGTTCCTAAGCCAGAAGTCATTGCCTCATCTTTGCATTTGAAACGGGCCAACGTGGTATCCAATTGGGAAACTCGAAGTGGAGTCGAGGGTTTTCTAGCCAAATTTCTGATAGACAAGGCTCAGCTGTTTTGGGATAATATGGATTTTCAGGCTTTTGAGGAGGTCTTGGCTCTTCTTATCTATGGTTTAGTTCTCTTCCCTAATCCGGACTCCTTCATAGATGTGAATGCTATCAAGATTTTCCTTTCTCGCAACCCTGTGCCTACCTTGCTTGGAGATATTTTGCACACTCTCCATACTCGTACCATGAAGAAAAGAGGGACTCTTATGTGCTGCATGTCGTTGCTTTCGAGGTGGTTTATTTCTCACCTCCCTAAGTCTGTATCGAAGAACGAAGACGGTTTGGGTTGGTAAAAAAGGATAATATCACTCGCTCATACGAATATTTTTTGGTGTTCCCGAGCTATGGAAGACATTGCTATTATTGACCGCTGTAGGGAGTACCCTAATGTCCCATTACTTGGTATCAGAGGGGGTATAACTTACAATCCTTGTCTAGATTTGCGATAATTTGGTCATGCTCGAAGGGATGGTCCCCATGAGTTACTTATTGAGGGCATTGTATTCAACTATGAGGATGATGTTAATGAGTATCGTAGGAGGTTCATACGAGCTTGGGGCATGGTAAACAAATCTGACACCAAAGATATGGGACCAAAGACTTCCATTCCTATGGAGCCTTACCTCCAATGGGTACGAGCTTGTGCCCAGAAGCTTATGATGCCTTATGTGGCCATATTACCAGTGATTGTGGAGCCCACTACTAAAGAAGGCATTCATTACATAGTTCTCTATCCTTACATGCCCACTGATCTTGGGGAGTTACAGAGATCTTGGATTCAGCTAAAGAATGAGCGGGATACTTACAGGGAATAGTTCCATGATCAAGAGAGGAAGGTTTTAAAGCTCACCAGGCAGCTCCAGGAAGAAAGAGTGCTCAATGATTATATCAGCACAAAGAGAAAGAGTCCATGGGACTTTTGATTTTTCTTTTCTAGTTTTAGATTTGCTTTATTTACTTATTTGTAACACCTTAAAGGCATTTTGAACCTTCAAATTTAAGCTAATAAAGTTTTCTATTTTGGTTTGAAAATTTAAATTTCCCGAAGCCTTTGAAATCATTACATGCGTATCCCATCATCATACACATCATTACAGGTACCACTACAGGTTTCTCATCTTCTTCGCTGTTTATGTCAGCAAAAATGTCTTCCGATCAAGCCATCAAAGATCTTCAGGCACAAAATTCCCAGTTCTAAAAAATGTTCATCAGTTTGGAAAAAGGGCAAGAGGATCTGAAAGCCCTAATTATGAAAGAGAAGAAGAAGAAGAAGAAGAAGAAGAAGAAGAAGAAGAAGGTTGTCGGTATTCTGAATATGGGCATAAGGTTTGGAGAAAGGTTGAAGCAACAAACTGATCTGACCTCTTCATCCAAGGAAGGGGAGAACCAAGAAGGGGAAAAGGACCCTAGTCCTGCAATCTCTGACAATGATACTGATTATGATGATGAGCAATATCCTCCTGCTGAGGATAAATACAAACAGTTAGAGGATCGTCTGAGTGCCATGGAAGTTCAGAGGATACCTGGACTGGATTTCGGAGAATTGGGACTAGTATCGAGAGTGGTCATCCCTGAGAATTTCAAAGCTCCAGTTTTTTCCAAGTATGATGGAGTGTCCTACCCAAAACTCCATCTCTGTTCTTATGTCAGGAAGATACAGCCCCACACAACTGATAGAAATCTATGGGTTCACTTCTTTCAAGATAGTCTGTCAGGGACTCAGCTTGAATGGTTCTACCAGTTGGAGGGAGCCAGTGTCCGAAACTGGGAAGATCTTGCTGCTGCTTTCTATAAGCAGTATCAGTACAATGCCGACCTTGCTCCTACTCATACTCAACTCCAGAGTATGTCCATGGGTGCAGGTGAAGGTTTTAAAGATTATGCTAAAAAATAGAGAGACTTGGCTGGGAGAGTTCAACCCCCTTTGTCTGATAGGGAGTTGGTTGATATGTTTCTAGGAACACTATCAGGTCCATTTTTCAATCACTTAATCGGAAACTCGTCATCTGGTTTCACCAAGCTGATTTTAACTAGAGAAAGAGTAAAAGCTGGAATTCGGAGCGGTAAAATACAGAAGGTTGCCTCCTCAAATTCAGCAAAGAAGGCTTTCATTGGTAAGAAGGAAGCCAGTGCGGTCTATAGCCTGAGGGGCCAAAGCATATCTGAACACCGTCAAACGGGAAATGTTGTAGTGATACCAAGACCCGTAGTTGCTCCACAATGCAACAATCAACAAAGGGTGGAAAGACCGCAACGACAGTTTACCCGCATCAACATAACTTTGGCTGAAGTTCTACCTCATTTATTAAAATCCAATTGGCAACCTTGAAAGAGGCTCCCAAGAATCCAAACACTACCTCTCCAAGATACAATCCCAACGTGCGGTGTGCCTACCATTCTGAGAGTCCTTGCCACGATACAAACGATTGTTGGGCTCTGAGAAACAAAGTACAAGAATTGCTTGAAGCAAAGGAGATAGAGTTTGATGCTCTCGAAAAACTGAATGTTATAACTGCTCCCATGCCCAAACATGGTCGTGGAGTTAATGCTGTTGACACTGATTTGTTTGTGACCTCTGTTGAAGAAATTTCTACTCCTCTTATGACTGTTAAGAAGAATTTGCCGTTGGCTGGTTTATTTCCGGGTTATGGTGAAGGTTGCCACATGTGTTCGATTCTACCTTCTGGTTGCCATTTGTTGAAGTCAGGTGTTCAGCGCCTGGTGGATAATAAAGAGATTTTGTTTGAGAACACTATGATCCCTGTTGTTCCCATTGAAGACGTTGCTATTATAACCATTTCTGCCAACCCTTCCAAGGATTCCTCGAGAAGACATGTTAGGGTTACAATTGTTCAAATAATTGCTCCGCTGATAATCACTGTTCCTGGTCCCATCCCGTACACCTCAGACAAGGCTGTCCCATGGCATTATGGTGCTGGTGTGTACTATCATGGCATTAAGCAAGATCTGAAGAATGAAGAAGCTGATACTGATGTCAGTAATATTGTCGGGACTAGTAAGGTTACCCAAAGTGGAAGGGTTTTTTCCTCCTGAGATTGCTCCGAAGATCATCAAGCCTACTGTTATTCCAACTGCTGCTCCAACCAGCACTCCTGACATTTCTCTTGTTCCTACTCCAATTATTACCCTGCTGCTGAGCCATCTAGGACTCGGGGCAAGGAAATCATAGGTGAGCCTGCCCGAATGGAGGCACCTAAGAAAATCATTGTGGAAGCCTCTAAACAAGAAATAAAGGAAATACTAAAAATCATTAAGAAGAGCGACTACAATATGGTCGAGCAGCTGGGGCAGACCCCATCAAAGATATCCATGTTATCTCTGTTGTTGTGTTCTGAAGCCCATGTGAAGGCTTTGATTGCATTTCTCAAGACTGCGCATGTTCCGCAGGAAACTTCAGCAGATCAGTTCAAAGATTATGTGGACAGCCTGACTGCTGACAACGGGCTGGGTTTTTCAGATGCAGATATGACACCGAAAGGAAAGAAGCATAATGATGCTCTGCATGTCTCGATTGAGTGCAGGGGCACCACTATGGCTCATGTGCTGGTACATACTGAGTCTTCACTGAATGTTCTGCCGAAGAAAGCGTTGGACCATTTGGATTGTGAGGGTTTGACTCTAAAGCCTAGTAACATTGTGGTAAGGGCTTTTGACGGATCGAAGAGAATGGTGCACGGGGAGGTGGACATCCCTGTCAAAGTGGGTTCTCAGACTTTTGGGTCCACATTCTATGTAATGGATATCAGGCCATCGTATTCTTGCTTGCTGGGTCGTCCTTGGATCCATGAAGTTGGGGTAGTTACTTCCACACTCCATCAAATGCTGAAGTATCCGGTGAAGGGAAAGATTGTCACAGTGCGAGGTGAAGAAGAATATATGGTGAGTCACCTTAATTTCTTCCGCTACGTAGAGATGGACGGAGAATTCATAGAAACTCCTTGTCAGAATTTCAAAGAGGTCCCTCAGATCTTGGCATCAACTGAAGTTACTACCAAAAAACCTCCGTTAAAGATGGCTTCTCTCAAGGATGCCAGGGATGTGGTTGAAGAAGGTGGGTGTACTAATTGGGGTCAGCTCCCTGATTTCACTCACAAAACTGACAAATTTGGTTTGGGCTTTACTACAGGAGCTCAAAGGGTTGTTCGGCACGCTCATGCTGGAAGACCTCCTCTACACATCAGCAATCATGGAGTTAATGCAATTGAAGACAGTGAAGAGGATTCAGACATCGACAACTAGATCTACCCAACAACTAATGGTGGACCGAGTAACTAGACGGCTAGGGACTTCATACCTGTTTCTTTTATTCCGCAGTAATTGACTCATTTGTTTTAAGATTTGTAATAAATAATTTGAAGCTTTACGGCCCGGTGCCTTTCCCGAGGCACCTTGGCTTTGCTTGTGAGGGCTATTATTTGTCATTTCATATATCATTAATAAAGCATTGGACGTTTCTTGCATACAATTTTGCGCTCCTTGTTTTTCTTTTCTGTCTCTCACTTTATCAAAACAGTTATTCTCTTACACACACTCACGTATCATACTGCAGATCCATATCCACTCTGGATCCCATTGATAACAACTCTGATATTTCCAGTTATGACTTCAAAAATACGATCAACCAAGTCGAGGACGAAGGTGAGGATAATTGTGAGGTGCCTGGAGAACTTTCTAGACTATTACAGCAGGAAGAAAGGGCCATACAGCCTCATGAAAAGCCAGTTGATTCAGTGAATTTGGGTACAGAGGAAGATATGAAAGAGGATAAAATAGATGAGAATCTGGAGCCTGGTGTTAAACAACGGTTAATACATATGCTACACGACTATGTTGAGATCTTCTCCTGGTCCTATGAAGACATGCCTGGTTTGGACACTGATATTGTGGTACATCGCATACCGAATAAAGAAGACTGCCCTCCGTAAAGCAGAAGGTTCACCATATGCACCCTGAAATGTCAGAGAAAATCAAGACCGAGGTCATGAAACAGTTCGACGCAGGATTCTTAGTTTTCACTTCTTATCCACAGTGGGTCGCCAACGTCGTTCCGGTACCTAAGAAGGACGGTAAGGTACAGATGTTTGTGGACTACATAGATCTGAATAGGGCAAGCCCCAAGGATGACTTCCCACTTCCTCACATTGATGTTTTAGTCGACAACAACCCACATCACAAGATCTTCTCCTTCATGGATGGTTTTTCTGGCTACAACCAGATCAAGATGGATCCTAAGGACATGGAGAAGACAACCTTCTTTACACAGTGGGGCACCTTCTGTTACAAGGTAATGCCTTTTGGGTTGAAGAATGTTGGGGCAACTTATCAGCGCGACATGGTCGCTTTGTTCCACGATATGATTCACCACGAGATCAAGGTTTATGTTGATGAGATGATAGTCAGGTCCCAGACTGAGGAAGAGCACCTTGATCATCTCGAGAAACTGTTTGACAGGTTGAAGACGTACAAACTGAGGTTGAATCCGAACAAGTGTACCTTCGGGGTAAGGTCTGGTAAGCTTCTGGGTTTTGTTGTCAGTGACAAAGGTATTCAGGTAGACCCTGCAAAGGTAAAAGCCATACAAGAGATGCCGGCTCCCTGCATAGAAAAAGAAGTTAGAGGTTTCTTGGGATGCCTGAATTACATCGCCAGGTTCATTTCACATCTGAATGCTACTTGTGAGCCAATCTTTAAGCTGCTGATGAAAGATCAAGTGTTAAAATGGAATGATGAATTCCAGACTGCTTTTGAAAGTATCAAAGAATACCTTCAAGAACCACCAATTCGGATGCTTCTAGTTGAAGGAATACCTTTGATATTATACTTGATAGTGCTAGACAATTCAATGGGGTGTGTGTTGGGGAAGCATGACGAGTCTGGTCGAAAAGAGCACTCCATTTATTACCTTAGCAAAAAGTTTACCGACTGTGAGACTCGATACTCATTGCTCGAGAAAACTTGCTGCACTTTGGCATGGGCTGCTCGCCGACTGAGACAGTATATGCTGACTCACACTACCCTGTTGATATCAAAGATGGATCCGATCAAATATATTTTCGAGAAGCCCGCCTTATTTGGAAGAATAGCAAGATGGAAGATGATCTTAACCGAGTACAACATCCAATAATCAACCTAAAAATCAATCAAGGGGAGTGTATTGGCGGATCATTTGGCGCATCAGGCCATGGATGACTACCAGTCCATGAATTTCGAGTTCCCGGATGAGAATATCATGTTGGTAACCGATTGTGAAGAACCTGGACCGGATGAAGGACCCGAGGAGGGATCCCAATGGTCTATGTATTTAGATGGAGCCTCAAACGCACTGGGTAACGGCATTGGCGCTATAATTATATCTCCTGAAGCCTATCATACTCCGTTCACCGCCCGATTATGTTTCAACTGCACCAACAACATGGCGGAGTATGAAGCATGTATCATGGGTCTTCGAGCTGCTATTGACCTGAGGATTAAGTTCTTAAGTGTATTCGGGGATTCCGCTCTGGTGATAAGTCAGATCAAAGGCGAGTGGGATACGAAGCACCCGAATCTCATTCCTTATCGAGAATATGTACTGACATTGCTCCCACACTTTGAGGAGATAACCTTTGAATATTTCCCATGAGAAGAGAACCAGTTGGCGGACGCGCTAGCTACCATGTCTTCTATGTTCAAAGTCAGGTGGGACAATGAAGCTCCCCAGATTACCATTGAGAGGTTGGATGAACCCGCACATTACTGTGACATTGAGACTAAAGAGGTAGCAGATAAACCTTGGTTTCATGAAGTAAAAGGGTATCTCGAGGTTCAGGAGTATCCCGAAGGGGCATCTGTCAATGATAAGAAGTTTCTGAGAAGGTTCGCTGCAAAGTTCTTTCTTAGCAATGGAATCCTCTATAAGCGTAACCATGATTCAACCTTACTGCGGTGTATAGACAAGAACGAGGCAGAAAGGATCATGGCAGAGTTACATGAAGGCACTTTAGGAACCCATTCTAGTGGACATACCATGGCTAAAAAGATCCTATGGGTAGGATACTACTGGTCCACCATGGAAGCCGATTGTTATCAGCACTCTCGAACCTGTCATAAGTTCCAGGTCTATGCTGATAAAGTGCATGTGAGGCATCGACATGATCGGAGAAATCAGACCTACCGCGTCTAACGGGCATCGCTTCATTCTGGTAGCAATTGATTAATTTAGGAAGTGGGTTGAGGCAGCTTCCTTTGCTACAGTAACAAAGAACTTCGTGGCGCGGTTCATCCGACACAATCTGATATGTCGGTATGGTGTCCCAGAGAGAATTATTATGGACAATGGTACAAATCTCAACAACACAATGATCACCGAGCTCTACAAACAGTTCAAGATTCAGCATCATAACTCTTCTCCCTACCGGCCGAAGATGAATGGGGCTGTTGAAGCAGCTAACAAGAACATCAAGAAGATTGTACAAAAGATGACGGTGACAACCAAAGACTGGCATGAGATGTTACCATTCGCTCTTCATGGGTACCGTACTTCATCACGAACGTCGACATGGGCAACACCCTACTCTCTGGTATATGGCATGGAGGCAGTCCTACCCATAGAAGTCCATATACCCTCTCTCAGGATTACGAAGGATGCGGGTTTGAACGAAGACGATTGGATCCAAACCTGACTTGATCAGTTAAATCTAATCGATGAAAAGAGACTTACTGCTATTTTTCATGGTCAGACGTATCAAAAGCGAATGATCAAGGCTTTTAACAACAAAGTCAGACGTCAAGAATATTAGGTCAGGGATCTAGTGATCAAACTCATCATAATACCGCAAGGTGATCCTATGGGCAAATGGACCCCCACATATGAAGGGCCATTTGTGGTTAAGAATATTTTCTCGGGAGGAGCTATGATTCTAACCACCATGGATGGTGACGACCTTCCTCACCCCATCAATGCAGACATAGTGAAAAAATACTATGCATAATCAAAGACCCGCTAGGTTGACTGGCCTAGGAAAAAATAAGGGCTTCCCGGAGAACCAAAAGGGTTTGGGCAAAAGTAAGGGATGAAAATGAAAAAAATTGTACACCCGGCAAGTCGAAAACCTGAAAAGGCGACTTGGGCAAAAAAGGGTATCCCGATGGACTGAAAACCCGAAAGAGCGGTCCAGGAAAAAATTAGGGATCGAAGTGTAACACTATGCCTCATTGGATCATCTCGCAACCAGACTTCGGTATCAACTATCAAGCTCGGACAACGCCAATCAATCTGATCAACCTTCGGCCAAGTAGCAAAGTGATGAGATGCTTGAAGATATAAAGGAAATAGCAGAGTTGGAACCCAATGGGGTCGTTTCACATAGCTGTTTTTCTTTCTTTTACACAAATTGTATAATTTATTTATTTCGGCAGTGTTCTCTTACTAGGACGTCAGCCTCTTTGTACAAAAATTCCTATTACGAGCCAATTGCAAAAATTAATACAATTCATTTTCACAAGAAATTTCAATTTGTTTTTCTTTTTCTATTTTGTTTTGCAAGAATGTCCAATGATTCATTTTTTATATATGCATTTGAAAATAATGGCTGCTCATAAATATTTACACAAGAAACAAAAGACGATTACTCGTAATGCCAAAAACAGGGAAAACAAGAAGTGCCAAAACCTTACAGTTACTCTGTCCATCAGGTACCGGGATAGAGCCAGCTTGAGAACATGAGTAGTGGTACATACACTCCCCACAGAGTAAAAAGTATCCAAAGACAGTGATGTTAGCTTTCCCGAACAAGACATAGCTCTCCCCAGCTAAGGTTCACAATCGCGAGTGAGTTAGTAGATTCTTCCCCAAGCAGAGTTTATTTCTCTCACAAGCAGAAACTCAATCTCCAATAGAATTCATTATCACCAGCAACAAAAATTCATCGCCAGCTGAGTTTATTTCTCCAAATCAGCAGATTTATCAACAGAGTATTTCCTCTCCAACAGAGTTATTCCCTGCAGAGTTACCCTCAGACAGGGTCTCTTCCGGTAAAATATTCACCAGCCGAATGGATGTGAATCCCCAGCTAGTCATCTTTGTTCACCATCTCCAATAGAAGTAGAGGAGCTATGGTTTTTTACAGCAGTCAAGAATACCATTTCTCATACTCTCCAAACAACAGTCAGGGATTTATTTTCTCGGACTCAGATTGTTACGTCAGCATTTCATGTTCATACATCATGACATGTGCATACATTACATATAACATAATCTCAGTTATTTTGAGAACCTCATCACAATGCATCTCATGCATCGCACATAACTAACCTTGTATTTCTTTCAAGAAATACAGTTATTATCAACAATTTCAAGAAGGTCCATGATCAACACTCGAAGCTAAACAGAGTAATCATCGGTGTGAAAAAAGTAACCTTACCCCGGTTCATCCTGAAGTTTTACACGAACTTATCACCAAGCAACCTTAGCCCGGTTCCTTCTCGCAGCTCTACTATCCAGGCTTTCATATCGAAGTAACTCTACGACCCAGGTTCCTTCTCACAACCCTACTATCCAGACTTTCATATCGAAGTAACCTTACTACCCAGGTTCCTTCTCACACCCCTACTATCCAGGCTTTCATATCGAAGTAACCCTACGACCCAGGTTCCTTCTCACAGCCCTACTATCCAGGCTTTCATATCCAAGTAACCCTACGATCCAGGTTCCTTCTTACAGCCCTACTATTCAGGCTTTCATGTCAAAGTAACCCTACGACCCAAGTTCCTTCTCACAGCCCTACTATCCAGGATTTCATGTCGAAGTAACCCTACTACCCAGGTTCCTTCTCACAACCCTACTATCCAGGCTTTCATATCGAAGTAACCCTACTACCCAGGTTCCTTCTCACAGCCCTACTATTCAGGTTTTCATCTCGAATTAACCCTACTATCCAGGTTCCTTCTCATAACCTTACTAAAAATCTATTTCTCCCAAGACAAAGACCAACATTCCCCAGCGAAGTCCTCCTCAACAACAGGTATACGGGTTCTCGCAAAGGAATCTCTTATGCGATCGACACCTCTTCGGATGGCATCTTTAAGCCCATCCCCGACAATATTCAATCGTCGACTTCCAAATGGCGTCTGTAAGCCCATTCCCGATAGCTCCCATCAGTACCACTTCATGCGAGTGCAAATTTATAGGCACTCTAGTGTCCAATCATCTTCCACCTTCAGATCACGAAAGGCAGACGAGCCAATCTACATCTTCAGGTTTAAGAAGATTGAACAGGGGCAGTTATTGCACCCCAAAATTTTCCCTCCCATATTTCTCAACACATGGCAAGTGAGGTCCCCAAATTGCTCAAGGAAGTTCAAGAATTGACCAGACAAACTCTCTCCTAAGGAAGTATACCTCAAATTAGGGTTTCCATCTTCATCAAGATGTGTGAACTACAAAGGACTCAAATGCTCACCATTTTCCTAATATGTTCTCAAGATCATCCATGTCAAGTTTCAAGCCTTGTAGAAGAAGTTTACTTAGTCAATTGCTCAAATGCCTGAAAATCAACTGTGCTAGGTCAAAAGTCAACTTTGGCCCACATACAGTCAAACTTCAATATTTTTGGTCAACATCCTCGTTTTGAAGTATTATCCATCATTTGATCAAGGTTTGATCATGATTCCTCAAGGATTGCTCACAATTCATCAAAACCCAAAAGTTGCTAAATTAGGGTTATAGGAAAAGTTAACTCAACTTTGACCAAGCATAAATTTCTCATACTTTATCAGAATTGACCTATCCAAAGCTCATTTTAGAGAGGATGTAATTCCCTACAATTCATCTTCATCTCCCAAGTCCAGAATATGCACTCACAAAAAGATATGAATTTTGACATTATAGGTCCTTTTGAAAAGTCAACAAAAACATCTTTTGGGTCAAAGCTTCATACATGAACATGGAAGACTCAATTGAGATGAGACCAAAATGGTTACTTATAGGACATCCTAATATTTCTAAAAAGTCAAAGAACACCTCTCTAGGGTCAAAATTGAGAGAGTTATGCATTGGCCAAGTTGACCATTTTTGCAAAATTGCCAAAAGTCAAATGTGCTCAAATTTGCATTTTTTGCTAAATGGGCCCAACTTTTTATGCTTGCACCTCAATTATAATGTGGTCCATAACTCAAATGTTCACTCACCCATTATGTGCTTCATTGTTCAATTTATTTTGATTTTTCATTAATTAAAAAGTGAATTAAATCAAATAAATGATGAAAACTAACAAAGATATGATTTGATTTGTTTTTTTGACAGGTTGGCAATCAAGATATGCCGAGTTAACAAGAGAAAATCGAATCAAGGGCAATTGATACAAGAAAGGCATGATTTAGCTCAAAATATAAACATATCATATAGCTTGAAAATCAAATCAAATATTGGATAAATGCAAATATTTAGTCCAAGTTTGTTAAACTAATTCACTCTAGGTTATATAATGAACAATTCCAGATCAAAAGACAAGGGTTGGAGGTCGTGAGAGGCATAGAACAAAACTCAAAAAATTTGGCAAAAGTGTGAATTGGTTTTCACTCCACAGACCATCTCAAGCCATCCTAGCTATCCCAATCCATTGCTAGACGTCCCAGGAAGTTGTCCCAATCGTTTGCAAGGCCTGAAACACCCGGAAACGCGTGCTACACTTCATACGGTTTGACATAATTTTTTAATTCGATTATCACAATTCTTGCATCATTAGCACTTTTGATTGTTATATTCGTGTTTGTCATCATGTTTGCAAGCTAACCATGTCATTTAATTGCGTTTTTGATGCTTGTACATGATTTTTCCATTGCTAGAGTTTCTGTGTTATTTTTAGGGTCTTTTTGTACAAGAACAATTGGGCTTTGAATCCGGTACCATGATGCTTGTGAGGATGAGACGAGTTGATTGGTACCATTACCTTTCATTTATCTTGCGTGTACAACATTTTTGAAATGTGCAGGGTTATACCTACAGTGGACGTCTGTAGGTAAAAGTCTCTTTTTCTAAAACGACGGTTGCAAGGAAGAAGATGCTTGCGTGTCAGCCAACCATTGGGACATTTGAAAATCGCGCACTTTGGAATCAACCTTTTTACTTTTCTTATATTATGTTTTATTATTATTGCAATAACAAGTTAAAAACGCAGCTCAGTTGGCAACGCGTCATTGGTAGGGAGTACAAGGACCTGGGTTTGATCCCAGGTCCCAACAAAATGCATTTTCTTGTTTTACCTTTGTAGATTCAATGCAACACTCCCTAACACGCCTTCCATACACCCTCAACGCCTGGCCACTGGATGCCCAGCCAGTCAGATCCAACGTGCCAGCAATGAAGATCCATGGTATTCCTCAAAGTCAATGATGCACTAGATCCAACGCTGACCAGGCCTGGAGCTTAATGGGCCAAGGAATTCAACTTCACACCCCCTTTTTGCTAAAAGCATACAGGTCCATTTTTATTTCTTTCTTATTTTTATTTCCCTATTTAATTATTTTGCTTAATTATCTTTTCACAAAAATTAATCACTTTTTTATTTAATCATAAAATCAATAAATCACAAAATACAAAAAAAAAGCTTTTTTTTTAATAAATTATTTAATTTAATTGGAAATCTAGGTTAATTTAATTTCTTGTCTATAATTAAAATTAAATAGAATCTAGGTTTTAATTTTACATTTATATTTCTTTTCTCAAATAAAAAGGCAAAAATACAAAAAATATTTTTGTATAAAATATTTTATTTTTCTTGAAATTATTTAATTAGGAAATTAGGCTAATTTGATTTCTTTCATAATTTAAAAACAATTAGAAATTAGGTTTAATTAATTTTCAATTAATTGTTTTCTCAAATAAAAATCCACAAGAACAAAAATCTTTTTCTCTCAATTAGAGTTTTAGGTTCTCTTTTCAACTGTCCTCGTATTTAATTCGTCGCGCGCTTGTTGATTATTTTGCCATTATTTTGTAACAGTTCAGGGTTTGTAATAGTTAACTTAGGGTTTTTATTTACTGTTTAAATCCATGATTTTCGGTTATGTAATTAATCCCCCTCCCGAAGCCTTGTAATAGCTAAGTTTATTTTCTCGCATTTTTAATTCCTGCAAATATTTACTTGTCTAGATGTATGCTAATAGGATTGTATGGCAAGAATGCATGACAAAATTAAAATGGTTAGAAAACCCTAATGTGCAAAGATAATAAACTGAAAATAAATCACTCGCACATATTCACTCTTAGGGTATACTCTCACTTAGGTTGCCTTCGGTAAATGATCATTAAGCATAGTGTGTCTTAGTGGTTGCCCTCCAGTCTAAAAGATCAAATTGTCCCATTCGAATGCTGCCTCAGAAATGTTACCTCGGAAATGTTGCCTCGAAAAGATCTTAAGAATCTAGGGTTACTACTAAGGTATCCTAATATTGCTTTAGTGATTGTACGCTCCTTTCGAATTGACCCTTACAAATTCCAACGACGGTGCTACCTATTTCTCAATAGTAGGATAGCGCTATCTAAAGGAAACAAGAATAGAAACGATCTTTTTTCGAGTAGGTAGATGCTAGTAGGTACTTGCTCAAATCAAAACTTTTCACACTTACACTTTTCAAACAAATGTTCAAAACAATTTCGTCACACCCTTGAGGACTGATACAAGGGTTATCACGAAGTAAAACATTTTTTCAAAAAATAAGCACACAAACACAAGCAATTTAAAAATGAGCAAGTACCTAAAAGCCCATGGAAAACCATGGATAGAAAGGGTGCTAACACCTTCCCTTTCTATAATCTACCCCCCGTATTCAAAATCTCGAAAAAGGATTTTTTTCAGTACTTTTTTCCTTTCCGGTTGGATGAAATAAAAGTCGGTGGCGACTCTTGCTTACCGCAACATTTTGCGAATAAAAAACGCAAAATGCAAACCAGTATTAAACAGTAGGTTCTGCCATCGTATCACAGGTATCACCTAGGACTAGTGTGATACGGTGGCAGAACTGACTGTTTAATACTGGTTTACATTTTGCATTTTGTGTTTGCAAAATGTCGCGGTAAGCAAGAGTCGCCACCGACTTTTATTTCATCCAATCATGGAAAAGGAAAAAGAACAGAAAAAACCTTTTTTCGAGACATTTTGAGTACGGGGGGTAGATTATAGAAAGGGAAGGTGTTAGCACCCTTTCTATCCATGGTTTTCCATGGGCTCTTAGGCATTTGCTCATCTTTTTAAAATTGCTTGTGTGTGTGCTTGCTTTGAAAATGTTTTACTTCGTGATAACCCTTGTATCAGTCCTCAAGGGTGTGACGAAGTTGTTTTGAAAACTGTTTTGAAAGGTGTTTGTGTGAAAAAATTTTATTGAGCAAGTACCTACTAGCACCTACCTACTCGAAAAAAGATTGTTTTTGTTCTGTTTCCTTTAGACAGCGCTATCCCACTATTAAGGAGTAGGTAGCACCGTCGTCGGAGTTTGTAAGGGACATTCGAAAGGGACGAATACAATCACTAAAGTAATAGTTAGAAAACCTTAGTAGTAACCCTAGAGTCTTAAGATCTTTTCGAGGAAACATTTCCGAGGCAACATTAGAACGGGACGATTTAATCTCTTTAGACTAGAGGGCAACCACTAAAATGTCCTATGCTTAATGATTCTTTACGGAAGGCAACCGAAGTGAGGTAAACCCTAGGAGAGGATATGTGCACGTGATTTATTTCAGTTATTTAATCTTTGCACATTAGGTGATCTACCGTTTTAATTTTTTCAGACATTCTTGCCATACAATCCTATTAGCCATACATCTAGACAGTTAAAGATTGCGGAAATTAAAAGCGGAAAAGTAAATCTAATTATTACAAGGCTTCGGGGAATGGGGATTACATAACCAAAATTTGGGGGGAAATTAAACAGTAAATAAAACCCTAGTTTAAAAGACTATTACAACCTCGGAGCAATTATGAAAATATAATGAAAAGTATGTACAACAAACGTAAATGCGAGAAATTAGGGTTTTGACCCTTGAAAACCAAATTGAATTTAATTAAAGAAAAAAATCATTTTTTTGTCATTTTTATTTAAGGAAATAAAGAATAAATTGCAAAATATCCTAATCACTAATTAAGTTTTAATTATGAAAAATCATTAAATTAATGAAAAAAACAATTAACCTATTTTTGTGTTTTTATTTTAAGAAGGAATTAAAATTAAGAATTAAACCTAATTTCTATTTGATTTTAATTATGAAAAAAAGATTTAAGTTAACCTAATTAAACTAATTAATGCAATTAAATATTTTATGAAAAAAAAGACTAAACCTAATATTGTTTGTGATTTTCTGATTTTTATGTTTTGATTAAAAATGATTTTTGGAAAATAAATAAAATAAATAAATTAAAACAATAAAAAGAATTGAAATAAAATAAAAAATAAAAGATTGGGCCTGTGTGGAAGAATGCAGACTGGGGGGTGCATTGCCAAATTGTTAGGCCCAAATTGGTTGGCCCATGTTCCTTGCGTGTGATCACGTGTGGATTAGCTTCAGAGAGTGCACCATGGGCTGCTGTGGTTGGAGGTTGGATCCGGACCAAGGGATGATCCAAAGGGTAAGATTTATGAGCGTATGATGGACGCATGGAATGGTGATGTACTGAATCTACAGTAAATTGTTAGGAAAATAATAAAAGTGTGAATTAATAATTAAAAACCTAACTCTGATTAATTTACAAGTTAATTATGAAATAAAATTAATATTGATTAAATCAAAACAACTTTTATGTCAAAAATTATTTTAATTAATTGAAAGCCTAAAACTAATATTTAATGATTTTTTTTGTGATTTTATATGTTAATTAAATTAATGATAGAAAACAAATCAAGTGAAAAATAAATAAATGAAAAGGGTTAGAAAAGAAAATAGTCAAAAAAGTGGAAAAAATGTATGGGGTGGGTGATGAACCCATGCCCCTTGGGTCACAGTTAGGCGCCTCATCCACCAAGCCAAGCTATTGTTTGTGATTCAAACCTGTTCTACGTAACAACAAGAACTCATTTGGACAGTTAATAAACATTAGCAATGCATGAAATTAATTATATGAATATTTGAAAGAAAAGCAAATCAGAAAAGATGAGTATGCTTGTTTCAAGCATCAATGTCCATGACTTTCGACCTATTCTTACCCTTAGATACCTCAGGAATGATTTGTAATTGATGGCTTGGACTGAAAGTGGCTGGATCTTCGGTTTTGACTTTGCACTAGTTTTGACAGAATTTGAGGTTTTTAGAGAGCGTTCTTGGGCAGCCAATTTCGTGTTCCCTAGTGTATGAGGGTGTTGTGTTTATATATAGGAGGAATTTAGGTAAAAAATAATGGAAGAAATCTCATGGTATCTTGAGGAATTATGAAGATTTGATTTGATTTTGGCCTTGTATGATTTTTTTCCAAAATAGCTCCAATCATGACTTTTTCAATCTAAATCATCCTTGCACGAATTACATGCCATGATAGCTGTATATGGACTCATAATGTGCACAAAAATCCCAAGATTTGATTTGCTTTTATTATTTTACCATTTAATTTGATTTATTTTGGTTTAAATGAATAAAAAATCAAAATAAACGATAAAAATAATAAAATAATAGGTGGAAAAGCTCATGAGTCATGGGTCCTATTAGAAACATGTTTCAAACAAGAAAACATGGGCCCCTTTGGAAAAAATGCAAATTTGATCAATGTTGACTTTTGACAATTTTCCAAAAATTGTCAACTTTGACAATGCACAACTCTCTCAATTTTGATCCTAGGAGGGTGTTCTTGGACTTTTTATAAAGCTTAGGATGTCCTCTAAACAAAACTTTTAGTTTCATATCAATTGAATCTTCCATTTTCATGTATGAAGCTTTGACCCAAAAGGTGTTTTTGTTGACTTTTCAAAAGGACCTATAATGTCAAAATTCATATCTTTTTATGAGTGCATATTTTGAACTTGTGAGATGAAGATGAGTTGTAGGGAATTGAATCCTATTCAAAAATGATATTTGGATGGAAAATTTATGATAATGTATGAAGAAGTTATGCTTGGTCAAAGTTGGGTTGACTTTTATTGAGAAACCCTAATTTAGCAACTTTTGGGTTTTGATGAATTTGGAGCATTCCTGGGGGAATCATGATCAAACCTTGATCAAATGATGGAAGTCACTTAAAAATGTTGATGTTGGCCAAAAATCTTGAGGTTTGATTGTATGTGGGTCACAGTTGACTTTTGACCTACTATAGTCGATTCTCAAGCATTTGAGAAGTTGATTAAGCAAACTTCTTATGCAAGGCCTTAAACTTGGTATGGATGATCTTGGGAACATAATAAGACCTTGTAAAGCATATGAGACCTTTGTGGCCCACCCATCTTGATGAAAATAGAAACCCTAATTTGGGGTGTACTGCTTTAGGAGAGAGTTTGTCTGGTCAACTCTTGGGCAACCTTGAGCAAATTGGGGACCTCACTTGCCATTTGTTGAGTAAAATGATAGGGCAAATTTTGGGGTACAAAAGCTGCCCCTGTTCAATCTTCTTAAACGTGAGGATGTAGATTGGTTGCTCTGCCTTTCGTAATCTGTAGGTGGAAGATGATTGAACACTAGAGTGCCAAGAAATTTGCACTCGAATGAAGTGGCACTTGATTTGTGATATCGGGAATGGGATTTCAGATGCCATTCGTAGGTCACTGATGGAAGATTGTCGGATATGGGCTTAAATATGACATCTTGGATGCGACGAAGAATCGTCGGAGATGGGCTTAAAGATGCCATCTAGAGAATGTGGATTTCCTGAGATATTGCTTTGACAAGAGTCCCTGTTGTTGTTGTTGAGGAAGAATCTAATGAGGAATGTTGGTATCTGTCTTGGGAGATATAGAATTTTAGGAGCTTCATTCGTCCGTTGCTCTACTGGGGAATTAACTCTGGAGGTGAACTGCATGTCTGGTCAGTGTACAGGCTACACTGCGACTTACTGGGGAAATGCAAACCCAATCGGGTTTGATCAGATCTAGGTCTTACAGTGTTGTGGACTGCTGTCTGGAGATAAGAGAAAAGAAACCTGGATGGTAAGGTTATGAGATGGAACCTGGATAGTAGGGTTACTTCGATATGAAAAGCCTGGATAGTAGGGCTGTGAGAAGGAACTTGGATAGTAGGGTTACTTGGATATGAAAAGCCTGGATAGTAGGGCCGTGAGAAGGAACCTGGGTAAGGTTGTTTCGACATCAAATCCTGGATAGTAGGGATGTGAGAAGGAACCTGGATAGTAGGGTTACTTCGATATGAAAAGCCTGGATAGTAGGGCCGTGAGAAGGAACTTAGGTAAGGTTGTTTCGAAATCAAAGCCTGTATAGTAAGGTTGTGAGAAGGAACCTGGATAGTAGGGTTACTTCGATATGAAAAGCCTGAATAGTAGGGCCGTGAGAAGGAACCTGGGTAAGGTTGTTTCGTGAAGAGTTTGGGTAAAACTGCATCTGAACCGAGAAGGGGCCTGGGTAAGGTTGCTTTGTGAGGAGTTTGGGTAAAACTGCATCTGAACTGAGAAGGAACTTGGGTAAGGTTTCTTTGTGAGGAGTTTGGGTAAAACGGCATCTGAACTGAGAAGGAACCCGGGTAAGGTTGCTTTGTGAGGAGTTTGGGTAAAATTGCATCTGAACTGAGAAGGAACCTGGGTAAGGTTGCTTTGTGAGGAGTTTGGGTAAAACTGCACCTGAACTGAGAAGGAACCTGGGTAAGGTTGCTTTGTGAGGAGTTTGGGTAAAACTGCATCTAAACTGAGAAGGAACCTGGGTAAGGTTGCTTTGTGGGGAGTTTGGGTAAAACTGCATCTGAACTGAGAAGGAACCTGGGTAAGGTTGCTTTGTGAGGAGTTTGGGTAAAACTGCATCTGAACTGAGAAGGAACCTGGGTAAGGTTGCTTTGTGAAGAGTTTGGGTAAAACTGCGGCAGGAACCTGGGTAAGGTTACTTCGGGATAAGTCCGTGAAAAACTTCGGCAGGAACCTGGGTAAGGTTACTTTGGGCTAAGTCTGTGTAAAACTTCAAGAGGAACCTGGGTAAGGTTACTTTGTGATAAGTTCGTGTAAAACTTCAGAAGGAACCTGGGTAAGGTTACTTTGGGATAAATTCGTGTAAAACTTCAGAAGGAACCTGGGTAAGGTTACTTTAGGATAAGTTCGTGTAAAACTTCAGAAGTAACCTTGGTAAGGTTACTCGTGATGAGTTCGTGTAGGGCTTTAGGAGGAACCTGGGTAGGGTTACCTCGGGATAAGTCCGTGTAAAACTTCGGCAGGAACCTGGGTAAGGTTAATTTGGGCTAAGTCTGTGTAAAACTTCAAGAGGAACCCGGGTAAGGTTACTTTGTGATAAGTTCGTGTAAAACTTCAGAAGGAACCTGGGTAAGGTTACTTGGGGATGAGTTCGTGTAAAACTTCAGGAGAAACCTGGGTAAGGTTACTTTGGGATGAGTTCGTGTAAAACTTCAGAAGGAAGCTGGGTAAGGTCACCTTGGGATAAGTTTGTGTAAAACTTCATTCGGAAATATATGAGAAAGGACCCGTGTAACATTTTTCAGGATAAACCCGTGTGAAGTTGCATTTAGGAGAAACCCATGTAAGATTGCTTCGTGAAGAACCCGTGTAAAGCTGCATTTGGTCTCGCAGATAATTATTCTGTTTAGTTTCAGGAGATAATCTTGAACTTGCTGGAAGTTGTTGATGATAAACATCTTTCCTAAAAAGATACATGATTAATTGTATATGATGCATGAAATGCATTGTATGATGACATTCTCAAAATAAATGAGATTATGCTGTATGCAATATGTATGCGCACGTCATGATATATGAACATGAAATATTATTGTGGCACGTCCGAGTTTGGGAAAATAAATCCCTGACTATTGCTGGAGAGTACTGGAAATTACATTCCCGATCATAGTAGAAAAAGTGGTTCTTCTACTTCCGCTGGAGATGGCGAACCGGAGATGACTATGGTGGAGATTTTCTCCTTGTTTACAGCTACTCTGCCGGGGGAGAGACTCTGTTTGAGAATTACTCCGCGGGAGAATAACTCTATTGGGGATGAGCTTCCGTATTCAGAGAAATAAACTCTACTCAGAAGAAAACTATATGAACCGCTTGCTGAGGCTGATAAGGATGACTACTATCCGGTCGTATTCCAGGCTTCACACTGACTTACTGGGGAATGAGATTAAATTGTTATCTGGTCGTACTCCATGCTTTGCAGTTTCTTAAACTAGAATAGAAATCAGAAAAATCTTAGTGTCGATTTAACTGAACCAGAGAAAGGTCTTTAATTAACTTTGACTGGAATGGAAATCAGAAGAATCTTAGTATCGATTCAACTGAACCAGACAAAAGTCTTGGAATATCTTCAACTGGAATAGAAATCAGAGAGATCTTAGTGTCGATATGACTAAACCAGAGAAAGGTCTTGAGTTATCTTCAACTGGAATAGAAATCAGAGAGATCTTAGTATCGATCTAATTGAACCAGAGAAGGTCTTTAATTAACTTTGACTGGAATGGAAATCAGAAGAATCTTAGCATCGATTTAACTGAACCATACAAAAGTCTTGTAATATCTTTAACTGGAATAGAAATCAGAGAGATCTTTGTGTCGATCTAACTGAACCAGAGAAGGTCTTGTAAGGAAATTTTTTTGAGGAAATTGCTGAAATATCCCTTCATTAGACATAGCTTTTTAGAAGACTACCAGGTCACATAAGTAGTCAGCGGTGTTTGTTAAATTGATATTTCCCTGAAAAAGGTAAAGAGTTAGTCATATGCAATGTCATGATGTATGAAGTGCATTGTGATGATGTTCTCAAAATAAATGAGATTATGCTGTATGTGATGTGTATGCGCATGTCATGATGTATGAATATGGAATGCAATTGCGATGTTTTTTAGTCTGGGAAAGTAAATCCCAAACTACTGCTGAATAGTATTGGGATTTCGAATCCTTCGTTTCTGCTGAGGATGATGAATGAATATGATTCATTGGGGATTTCCTCTTTCTGTTTGAGGGTACTCTATCGGGGATTGACTCTGCTTGAGAATAACCCTGTGGAGGGAGGATGCTTTGTTGAAAGGTCCTGCCGATGTAGAGAAATAAACTTTGTTGGGGCTTGAACTTCTACAATTAGAGCAATAAACTCTACCCAGGAGGAGGTTTTATAAACTGTTTATGATTATAAAACTTGGCTGGGGAAAACAGATTTCAGTTCTCTGAAGGAACTTTGCTGGAGAAGGTAATTCCTGCTTAAGGAAGAAGAGATCAAAACTTTGGTTATTTCTACTCTGTGGGGAACATAGATGTCACGGACGTATGCTGAGGATACGGCGGTGACTTTGCATCAGGATGTTTCTGCCCCTGTACCTGCTGAAGAAAGTACCTGCGGAGATTTTGTGGATGGATCTATGTCGTGATTGTACTTGAACATGTATTGAATGAGTGTCAGAATGACATCCGTCTCTGGATCATATCTGAACTGTACTTGAAACATGCGTTGAATGAGTGTCAGAATGACATCTGTCTCTGGATCGTATCTGAACTGTAGTTGAAACATGCATTGAATGAGTGTCAAAATGACATCCGTATCTGGATCGTATCTGCATTGTACTTGAAACATGTGTTGAATGAGTGTCAGAATGACATCCGTCTCTGGATCATATCTGCATTGTACTTGAAACATGTGTTGAATGAGTGTCAGAATGACATCCGTATCTAGATCGTATATGCACTATACTTGAAACATGTGTTTAATGAGTGTCAGAATAACATCCGTCTCTAGATCTTATCTTCACTGTACTTGAAGAGAACCTGAATGAGTATCAGGATAACATTCATCTCTGGATCGTATCTGAACTGTTTCTAGAAGAGAAATCTGGAATAAGTACCAGGATAAGACCCGTCGCTGGATCGTACTTGAACTGTTTGTAGAAGAGGGCTTGATTTTTTTAGAATGTTTCCATTGGGAATTCCTGTTTAATTGTTTTTGAGATGAAATCCGCTGGGGAACATTGATTTTGCTTGATTGTACGTGATTCGTTGCTGGAATTCATGTTTAATACCCCAAGTGATTCAGATGGAGATCTGCCCCTGGAATTTTTGAGAGATTCCTTGAATCTTGACATGACTGCCCCAGATGATGGGCAATGATCATGTCGTGCCCCCTGGTTGGAAGTGTTTTTCCATTTGAGGTGAACCTTTTCATTGAGAAATTTTTTGTTCACTAGATATTCGTCATATGGATTTCTCTATTGTTGAACAAATAGTCATATGCAAATAATGGTATTCAAATAATGCAAAATTTATGCTTGTCTTGATGTTTTTGAAAATTCATATATTCAGTAAAAACAAATTTTGCAAGAGGATGATATCAACTCAGGATTTATAGCAAGTCCTACAGGAGTTAAGATACCTTTTGTAACAGTATGCCTTCGAACTAACCCATGCTTCAGTTAGGACTTTTAAGGGTTGTAGCGTGGCCTGGTTCACGGTTTTAAGAAACAAAGGATAAAGGCTCAAATTTTATTTGTACCCAACCCGCTCTTCGTGATGTTCTTCAGTCCTATGCTTGGTTAATTGTGTGTTTAGATCCCGATTGAGTCTAGCATCATATCCTTGTTGTTTCGGTGATGGTTCGGATACTGAAAGTTTATTTTGAAAAGGCATACATTTTTGTAATCTTCTTTTTGTTGAGGATTTGTAGTAACCTCTATTTTATTTATTTTGCTATCCCTATTTTTTCCTGAACTGTATCTTTTGTGATTACAGCCAGCGGGATGCCCCCATTTTTTTCTTAAGTCTCCTTCATAGGTTTTGACTTAATGGGATTTTATTTTAAGAGTTAATGACTGCTTATTTTGACGATTATGCGGAACCATCACCATTTTTTGGAAGGACTCTTCTACACTATCTGTCGTGTATGAAGGATGAGCTTGCGACTGAGGGCACCTCTAAATTAACTGAGAAAACTACCCTTTCCAAGGTTATGATTAAGGGTTTTAATTTGTGTGAAAAGAAAAACTCCTACTTCTTAGGCTCAAAGGGGTTGACTAGGGATTATCTTCCTTATAACTCCACTGTTTGGAATTTGAAACAACGCATGTACATCGTCAACAAGGTCTGTTCAAAAGCACACTGTGTGAGATTGTGGTGTCGTTTTCGCCATCCTCCCTCTAAAGGCTTAGAGCGTTTAATCAAGAGTTGAATATCACAAAAGGGAAGTAAGAAAATAGTTTAAATAAAATGACAATGAAATCATTCAACACAAACATATGCGATGCATTAATGGGAAACCCAAAGTTCGGCATAACAGTAGTTGTTTGAATAACAAATGAAATTACAAATGAAAAATAAAAAAATGAACTGGACGTTCTCAATGATTTGGCCTAGGAGAAGTGATCACTTTGTGAGTCTCTGGAGGGTCGAATTCAATCTCTTTGGCGTCAATCAAATCCTGAATTTTGTTCTTCAGAGCCCACAACCATTTGTATCATGTCCAGGACTATCAGAATGGTATGCACACCTTTCGTTGGGGTGGTAACTAGGAGCAGAAGTATTGGGATTTCGCAGAGGAGCCTTTAACATAATCAACTCTGCCTTCAACGTGTGTTGTAACGCTTGAGCTAGTGACATGTTAAATTTGGTGAATTGTCTCTTAGGCGTGACCTCTTTACACTGATTCCCCTGTTAGTGTCATTTTATAGGCATAGGATTAGAGACCAGTATTTCCCCCACAGATTGATTATGGTCGTCTGCCTTATTACGACCCTTCTGGACATACACAACACTGGTTTCCCTCTTACCAGCAAATGTCTTCTTATCACCATTAGAAGATGCAGCCATCGGGATCTTTCCACTCTTGATACCACTTTTGATCCTTTCTCCAGTCAGAACCATCTCCGTGAATCCAGATGAGGAACTCCTAATCAGTAGATTAAAGAACGGGCCTGTCAGAGTGCCCATGAACATATCTACCATTTCCCGATCATTCAGAGGAGGTTGTACCCTGCCAGCTAGATCCCTCAATTTCTGGGCATATTCTTTGAAGCCTTCGCTAGAACCCATAGACATGCTTTAAAGTTGTGTATAAGTTGGAGCATAGTCAGCATTATATTGGTACTGCTTGTAGAAAGCAGTAGCCAAGTCTTCCCAGGTATGAATGTCTGTTCTTTCTAGCTAGTAGAACCACTCCAATTGCGTGCCAGCTAAACTTTCTTGGAAGAAATGGACCAATAACTTATGGTCAGCAGTGTGAGGCTGGATCTTCCTGACATAGGACCTTAAGAGCAACTTAGGGCAGGAGACACCATCATACTTAGCGAATGTGGGGACCTTTAATTTTGGTGGGATGATCACGCCATAAACTAGCCCTAATTCTTCAAAGTCCAAGTCAGGTATCTGCTGAATCTCCATAGCATTGAGACGATCCTCCGACTATTTATATTTATCATCGGCAGGAGGATATTGCTCCTCAGAATAATCAACTTCATCTTCATCAGTCCCCGGGTTGCTATCTTCTTCATGATTGTCCCCTTTATTTGATGGAGTTGAAAGATCTAGAGCTCCTTTAACTAGTCCTCTGAGTCTTCTTCCCATATTCAGGATGCTAGCCGGTTTTTTTGCCTTCTTCTTCTTCTCTTTGATGATCAGAGCTTTCAGGTCTTCCTTCCCCTGGGTCAGAGTCAGGAACATATGTTGGAACTGAGTGTTCTGAGCTTGAAGGTCTTTGATTGTTTGTTCAAGAGTCATTTCTTTACTTGCTGAAATAAACAGCAAAGAAGATGAGAACCCTACTTTGAAACCTGTTTATGCAATGACATGTATGATATGCGTATGCAATATTTTCAAGGACTCGCGGGGTAAACAAGAGGATGTCAGAAGTTGAAACTTGCAGCTTTGATTGAAGAACTTCGTATTGTTGAATGTCCTTCTACGAGAATCAGGCTCACCATGTCAAGTGGGTCATAGCCCCTGACTCAAGTTGTCGTGTTTTGGTCTTTTGACGGCCTTGGCTAGAGGAAAATAAATCCCCTTGCCCCTTGCTAGACGTATGATTTATCATAACCTGCATCACAAACCCTTGAGATCCTTGAAATGGTTAAAGAAATGTTGTGGCATCATGTTATGATGTGTATGTTATGTGTTAAGAAAAAGTGTAAGGTGATGAAGACAAGTGAGTCTAAGAAGTCCAGATTACTGGATAATAACTGTAAAAAAATCCTTCAAGGAGATCATGTTGTTAGATAAAAAACCTGCAAGTAGCTCAAGTTAAAAGCAAACAAATCACACAAGCAGCCTTAGGTTTAGGCTTGCATGGGGTTTGTAGGTAAGTACCCTCTTGAAATTTAGTTGGCTCAACCTGTCCTATTAATAGTAACCGGGTTCTAAGGGATCTCAATATCACTGATCTTTCCCACATGTTTCGTTCCGATAGGCGACTGACTCGCAACCAAACAAAACTCGGGAGTCAAATCTCAATGAGTTTAGCATTGAGTATCTGCCGACTTTGGGAATACACCAAAGACGGCCATCTCACTATGTCCTAATGGCCAAGTTGTTCAATTAAAGGTTCTAAGGTCAGTTGATGCTTCATGACACCACGCAGTGGCCCCGTATTCTCCTTGATTAACTCAAGGGCTATTGATACCAACCAAAGTGTCGCATCAACGTAGCCATTGCTTCAACCGTGTCGGTATACCCCGTACAGTTTCCATGATCTATTGCTACTTACATAAAAGGTTTCCCCAGATCCGGGTGTAGGATCTATAGTAACCCAAACAGTACCCTTAAAAATAAAGCAATCAAAACAAGCAAAGAAGCAATTTTAGAATGATCTAGACCCTAAGGTAAACCCCACTTTTATTATTCCCCACCAGAGTCGCCAGTTCTGTGATACAGTGGCAGAACCGACTATTAATACTATTTTTGTGTTTTTTGTTCGCAAATGTCACGGTAAGCAAGAGTCTCCACCGACTTTTCTTTTATCCAACAAAGGAAAGGGTGAAAAGAACATAAAAGGACTTTTTTCGAGATTTTCTGAGTAGGGGGTAGATTATGGAAAGGGAAGGTGTTATCACCCTTTCCATCCGTGGTTTTCCACGGGCTCTTAGGTACTTGCTCATTTTGAAAACTTTTTGTGTGTTTGTGTGTTTTGAAAGTTTTGCTTGCTTTATGGTAACTCTTGTATCAGTCCTCAAGAGTGTGATAAAGCGTTTTTGAAAAGAAGTTTGAAAAAGTGTAAAAAGGAATTGTTTTTGAGCAAGTACTTAAGAACTGTCTACCTACTCGAAAAAGGGTGTTCTTTTCCTCCTACCCTTTAGATAGTGCTATCCTACTATTAGTGAGTAGGTAGCCCTATCGTTGGATGTTGAGGGACTATCAAAGGGACATTTACGGTCACTAAGGCAACTGGGCAAGAACTCTTAGTAATTGTCCTAAAGTCCTGAGATCACTTTTTTAACCGAGGCAACAGTCGAGAGGGTCATCGAGGGACTTGTGATCTCTTGAACTCAAGGATAGTCACTAAAAATCCTCACGTTTCGAGAATTGTGACCATTTCGAAGGCAACCGAAGTGGGAGGTACCCTAGGGGTGCAAGTGTGCAACTCTGTGTTTTTTTAGCTATATTTATCTTGCAATTAGTGACCTAACGATTATTTGATTTAATCTTGTCATGCACACCTAATTACTAGCAGTCTATATACAAGCATATAAGAAGATATAAAGCAAGAAATAAAAGTTCCTACGCTATTACAAGGTTTTGATGTAGATACATAAATAATGGACGAAAAGTAAAGTGCGGAAATAAAAACCCTAATTTAGCTATTACAAACTGGGCGCAGTTACATAAATGATGAAAAATAATCGTATGAAAAATAATAATAATAACGCGCGAAAATAGAGACGAGAATAAGTTCTAAAACCTAAAAGTCAAATGGTTTATTGAAAATGTTGTTGGTATTTTATGAAAAATATTTGGAACTCAACCTAATTCTCTAATTAATTTTAATTTACAAAAAAATATTAAAATTTTAATTAATTTGTAAAATTTAATTTTATTAAGAAAATTCTAAATCCTATTTTTTAAGGTTTTGTTGATTTTATGATTTTGAAAAAAAGAATAAACTAAAAATATAAACTAAATAAAAAGAAAGTAAGAAATTGAGAAATGGGCATGAGCGTGTGAAACCCAATTGTAGGAGTGTGTTGGAATTTGTGCTATGGGCCCAAATCTGTTGGCCCACAACCTGCGCTGGATTCAGTGTTGCTAGATCCTGAGGGTTCACCATGGAGAAGCGTTTATGGGCGCTGGATCTGGAGGATGAGTGATCCAATGGTGATGATGATAGAGCCCATGATGTGCTCCTGGGGATCTAACATACTAGAATCTGCAGAAAACATCAAGAAAATAGAAAAACGCTAGACCTGGGATCGAACCCAAGTCTCTTCCTTCATGTACTCAATCCCTTTCCAACTGTGTTGCTTGTTCATTCATACATATAACAACATAATAATATTATACATGAAAACAAGCGCTAGTCCTAGTCAATAATCAAAGGCACGCGTCATCAATGGCGATAACCAATCATAATGCATCAAATTGCCACGCATGCTCCAAACGGAGTCTAACCAGTCCACGATGCCGGAGTAGGTCTCCTGTCATCTTCTCCGGGATCACTAAATCGTGATCTGCAAATTCTGGAAATTTAAGCTTCGAATCAAAATCCCATCCCACACGAAAAATGTTCTTGAGTTCAAATCCGGTCTTAGTTTTCATTGGACATGCCTGCATCATCTGGTTCGAAGCACAACACAGATTTTGCCCTAAACATGGGAAATCTTTGTTTCACCTCAAACCACTCATGTTTCACGTTGGTCCTGCCTTAAACAATCTTCTGAATATGAATCAAACTAGGAAAAGGATTAATGCATCATAGAAATGTCAAAATAAATTCAAGAAGTTACCCACGATGAGCTATTCTAATTTGCTAGTTGTGGGAGGATTTTCCCTTCGAAGATGGACGGACTGGCTTGCTGAGAGTCCCAGGAATAGAATTGGATGGATAGAACTGGTTAAGATGGGATGGAATGTCAGCTTTTGAATTGCACCACACTTGAATATTCTTGCAAATTTGTTCTTGGTTTGGAGGCAGCCTTTTTCGTCTTCTTGAAGTTTTTCCCTTTGGCCTGGTCTTTTTGTGGCTGCTGCCTCCCTCTTTTAACCTAAGGTTCTTGTGCTTATGAAGTGAATTAGAATAGGTTAACAATTATGGAAAAAATCCAATGCTTTGATGAGAAAATATCCTTCTTTCAATTATGTGATTTCTTGGCTTTTTAGAACAAATCCAATCTTTGCTTTCCCTCACGATTTCCCTTTGATTTGCCAACATATTTCATTCCTTATTTGATGAGAAAAGATTATTTCGATTATGTGATTTCTGGAACAAATCTCATCTTCCTTCCTTCGAATTTGCCTTCCTTGCTAGCTTTAAACTCCAATTCAAACCAATCAGGACTTTCCTTATTAGAACCCCTTCGAATTTGTCTTCTTCGCAGACTTCAAAGTCCAATTCGAATCTACTCATAATTTTCCTCCATCATAGCCCCTTCGACCAGCCCTTAGCCATGTGATGAGTCTAAGTTCTGATTTGAAGTGTTCAGAGCTTCCCTCATCAGAGCATCTTAGATTAAGACAACTCTGCACTGAAATGCCATTCGAAGGACATTTCGTTATGATGTTCTAATTGAATGAAACTCTGAAGCTCCAGTCGAAGGACACTCTGAAGTTCCACTCTGAAGTCCCAGTCGAAGGATACTCTAATGTCCACTGTCAAGATGCCAATCGAATGACCCATTGCCATGCTAATCGAAGGACCTTTTGCCATGCCAATCGAAGGATCTTTGTCCATTCCAATCGAAGGGCACTTTTTCCATGCCAATTGAAGGATCTTTGTCCATACCAATCGAAGGACCTTTGTCATTCCAATCGAAAGGAATTTTGTAGATGCCAGTCGAAAGAAACTTAAAAACACCACTCACAAATTTTCCTTTTCTTTAGGAAAAGGTTTGTGACCAGCCATGTAGGGGAATACCTTGGAAAACATGAGAGGGAAAATTTTGGTGTACAACAGTACCCCTTATTACTATAGAGGCAAAAATAGTACACTTGTTATTTTTTCGATCACGTTTGTTACCAACTTTCAAATAGTCCATATTCAGAGATTTTATAGCCCAATAGGCCTTGTGTTCTAATTCTAAGGGTAAATGACAAGATTTCTCATAGACCAGATTGAAAGGAGTTGTCCCGATGGGGTGTAGGAAGTTCGATAGGCGCACAATGCATCATTCAACTTAGAGGACCGATCTTTTATGGATAGAGAGACTGCCTTTTCTAAAATATGCTTTATTTCTCTATTTGATACTTCTACTTGTCCAATGGTTTGAGGATAATATGATGTGTCTACCCTATGTCTTATGCCATACTTGATCAGGAGATTCTCAAAGATCCTAGAAATGAAATGGGATCCACCATCGCTTATGACAAGGTGAGGAACTCCGAACCTTGGAAAAATATAATTTTTAAACATTCTAATAACTACTCGTGCATCGTTAGTGGGTGAGGTGATAACCCCGATCCATTTAGAGACATATTCAATAGCCACGAGTATGAATTTATTTCCCATAGATAATGGAAATGGATCCATGAAGTCAATTCCCCAGACATTAATGACCACTACTTCTTGGATGTTCCTAAGGGGCATCTCATCGCGCCTCACAATGTTTCAAGTGCGCTGGCACCGATTGACGCAACTAGAAAAATAGAAAATGAAGTCACCATCAAATATTTATTTATCTTAAGGAAGGGAAAGGAAAACATCGAAGAAACCCTATAAAGGAAAAGTCAAGGTCTCACAAGACCAAGAGAAGGGTAAGGGAGTTGATTATGCAAGGGAAAGATATTAGCACCCCTCACGTCCGTTGTACTCAATGAGATCCACTCTTGTTTTATAATCAAAGGGTGTATTATATCTAAAGATTACAAGCTAAGGGAATGCATTGTAGTTGTTTAGTTATTGGCATGCATTTTTTGTAAAAGCAGGTGTGTGAATGTCATGACTGATGTCATAACATTCTAGTTTATTAGGTACTGTTTTATTAGGTACCTTTGCAGAAAAATATTGTCATACAGGTGCTGCTGTTTATAAGTGTGTATCTGAGCATTTTGCAAAAAGATCACATTTACCTAAATTAGTAGACAGGTTTTCAGATGTCATAACAAATGTTAAGACATCCTGTTCTGAACTAACAGTTATGCAGTTTGGGTAATTCTGAGTTTTTTCAGGAAAATGACTCAGTCTTTCCAGAACAGAAAATCTCGTGGACTTGGGGTTAACCTAGCTCAACCCTAACCTGGTTGATAAAGTCCTGTGACCTAGTCTTAAGGTGAAACGGAATTAACCCTAGCTTTTTGTGGAAACCCTAACTAAAGATGCAGCTGCTATATATTCAACAGAGCTGCTGTTTTGGAATTAATTCCTTTTTGACAGAAGATCATTTAGAAGCTGTATAGTTTTTAACTATTGTAATCCAAGCAAGTATCATTGTGATAAGTGACTTGGAATAGGTTTTAATTGTAAGGGTTGTGTACCACTCAAAGCTTTGAAGCAAGAGTGTTTTTGTGTCTCTTGACTAAAGCTTTGAAGCAAAGTCAAGTTAGGTTTATGTATCACTCAAAGCTGTGAAGCAAGAGTGTTTGTGTTGCTTGATTAAAAAGCTGTGAAGCATAATCAAGTGTATGTTTTTGAAGAGTGTCTTCATCAATTCATTAGTCAAATTGTTTTAAGTATCACTGATGTGATTGAGGGGGAGTGAGTAGGAACTCAGGTTTAAGTTGTACTTAGATTGAAGTTGCATTGGGTAGGTCTTAAGTGAAGGAGATAAACTGGTTGGTTTATTCCTGAATTAATATCTCTTATAGTGGATTTCCTCCCTGGCTTGGTAGCCCCCAGAGTAGGTGTTGTTGCACACTGAACTGGGTAAACAATTGACTGTGTTCTTTACTGTTTTTTTTTGTATTTACTGTCTTATAGAAAGTCAGATACGGTGTCATAACATTGAACGTGACATTGAGTATCTGCTGCCAGAATTTCAATTGGCATCAGAGCAGGCACCCTGCCTGTATTACTGGGTGAGATCTAGGGATATCACTTTCTGGCACTATGGACAAAGAAGGAGTTTTTGGAAATAGACCACCCATTCTGGATGGAACAAATTATGACTACTGGAAACCTCGTATGATAGCCTTCTTAAAATCTCTAGACAAAAAGGCTTGGAGAGCTGCTGACAAAGGATGGAACCGTCCCACCATAACTGAGAAAGATGGGACAATCAGTCTGAAGCCTGAGGAAGATTGGAGTAAAGAAGAAGATGAGTTAGCCCTAGGAAATTCCAAAGCTTTAAATGCCTTTTTCAATGGAATTGATAGAAACATTTTCAGACTAGTACATCAATATGAACTGGCCAAGGAAGTTTGGGACACTCTCAAAACTACTCATGAGGGCACTTCCAAAGTGAAAATGTCAAGGCTTCATATGTTGACTACCAAGTTTGAGAATCTAAAAATGATGGAAGATGAAACCATTCATGAGTTTCACATGAACATCTTGGAGATTGCCAACACCTCAGGAGCACTGGGAGAAAAGATGTCAGAAGAAAAATTGGTGAGAAAGATTCTCAGATCCCTGCCTAAAAGATTTGCTATGAAGGTAACTGCCATAGAGGAAGCCCGGGACATCAGCAAGTTGAAAGTGGATGAACTAATTGGGTCTCTTAAGACTTTTGAGATGGGGATCACTGATAATGGTGACAAGAAGAACAAGAGCATAGCACTTGTATCCAACACTGATGTTGAAAACAAGGAGGATGAAGAAGAAAATATTTCAGAAGCTATAGCCATGCTTGGAAGACAATTCAACAAACTCATCAAAAGAATAGATCCAAAGTCAAGGTCTAATGTTCATAACATTCCCTCTGACATTGACAGTTCCAGCAGAAGACCAAGGTCAGAAGAGAAGGGAAATCAAGGCAGAGGAATTCAATGCCATGGTTGTGAAGGATATGGGCATATTCGAACTGAATGTCCTACCTTTCTTAAGAAACAAAAGAAAGGAACGACTGTTACTTGGTCTGACTGTGATTCAGAAAGTAATTCTGAAGAAGAATCTGCCAAACTAGTTACTGCTCTAACTGGTGTTTGTACCTCTGAAAGTGACACTAGTGATGAAGAAGTGACATTTGAAGAACTGGCTGATACTTACAAGAAATTGTGTATCAGAAGTGCTGAAGTCTGTGTGCAGAATGAGAAACAATCAAAACTCATCATAAAGCTGGAGGCTGAAAAAAGGGCAAACCTTGAAACTATAAGTCATCTAGAAGGAGAAGTTCAATTGCTGAACTCACAACTGAATCAAATGACCAAATCTGTCAAGATGCTGACTACTGGAACAGACAAATTGGAAGAGATCCTTCAGGTTGGACAAAATGTGGGAAACAAATCTGGACTAGGATTTGTGGAAGCAAAGAAATATGGTACAGATAAGAAGATCAGGCCTGATAAGAAAATGTCTCAACACAACTCTCAACATCAGGAACAGAGACATATGAAGAAAAGGTACCAAAGATGGATATTCATCATTGTGGGAGATATGGCCACATAAAGCCTTTCTGCTTCAGATTGCATGGATACCCGAATCAGAACTCAGGTGTCAAACCTAAGTCTAAAAAGGTACCACATGCTCCTAAATGGAAGAAAAAGGCTACTGCCCTGATAGCCCACACTTCCCTGAGGGTCTCTGCAAAGGAAGACTGGTACTTTGACAGTGGGTGTTCCAGACACATGACTGGAATCAAGAACCTCCTCAATAATGTTAAACCTCACACCACCAGTTTTGTGACCTTTGGAGATGGTGCTAAAGGTGAAATCAAAGGAGTTGGTAATTTGGACTGCCCTGGAGTTCCAAGTCTGAGTGAAGTACTGCTGGTAAAAGGGCTGACTGCTAATCTCATTAGTATCAGTCAATTGTGTGATCTAGGATTCAAGGTCAATTTCTCAAAATCTGAATGTCTTGTAATTAATGAAAAACAAGAAATTATAATGAAAGGAGTCAGATCTAAATACAATTGTTACTTGTGGGAGCCTGAGAACACTAATTTCTCCTCTATGTGTTCCATTGCAAAAGAAGAAAAAGAGGTGAAACTGTGGCACCAAAAACTTGGCCATCTTCATCTAAGAGGTATGAAAAGGATTATCTCCATGGAGGCAGTCAGAGGGATTCCAAGACTGCAAATTGATGAAGAAAGAGTTTATGGTGAATGTCAGGTTGGTAAGCAGACTAGGATGTCACATCCAAAGTCAAGACATCTGACCACCTCTAAGGTTCTAGAACTTCTTCATATGGATCTGATGGGACCAATGCAAGTGGAGAGTCTTGGTGGAAAAAGATATGCCTATGTGGTTGTGGATGATTTTTCCAGATTCACCTGGATTAACTTCATTAAAGAAAAATATGATGTATTTGAAGTTTTTAAAGAATTGTGCAAAAGAATTCAAAGAGAAAAGGAAGGGTGTATTGTCAGAATCAGAAGTGATCATGGCAAGGAATTTGAAAACAGCAAGTTTGATGATTTCTGTTCCTCAGAAGGAATTAGTCATGAATTTTCTTCTCCTATAACTCCTCAGCAAAATGGAGTTGTGGAAAGAAAAAACAGGACCATACAGGAATCTGCCAGAGCAATGATACATGCCAAAAGACTTCCTATGTATTTTTGGGCTGAAGCTATGAATACAGCTTGTTATGTCCATAACAGGGTCACCTTGAGAAAGGGAACCTCATCCACCATATATGAACTCTGGAAAGGAAGAAAACCAACTGTGAAGTACTTCCATGTGTTTGGCAGCAAATGCTATATTCTGGCAGATCGTGAACAAAGAAGAAAACTGGACCCTAAAAGTGATGAAGGGATATTTCTAGGATACTCCTCAAACAGCAGAGCTTATAGAGTATTCAATTCCAGGACCAAAGCCATGATGGAATCAATAAATGTTATAATTGATGATTATCATGAGGAAATAGATGTCCCTTGTAATGTTGAGACATTCTTTGAGACTTCAACCCAACAGAATGATCTACCCAACACCACCACAACAGAATCTGAATCAAAGGAAGCTAGCGAGATCCCTTCCATCAGAATTCAGAAGGATCATCCAAAAGAGCTCATCATAGGAGATCCCAACAGTGGAGTCATTACAAGATCTAGAGAAATCATCTCAAACTCTTGTTTTGTGTCCAAAATGGAACCAAGAAATGTCAAAGAAGCTTTAACTGATGAATACTGGATTGGAGCAATGCAAGATGAACTGAACCAATTCAAGCAACATGAAGTTTGGGAACTGGTTCCCAGACCTGAAGGAACCAACATCATTGGCACAAAATGGATTTTCAAGAACAAATCAGATGCTGAAGGAGTTGTCACCATGAATAAGGCAAGACTTGTTGCTCAAGGATACACTCAGGTTGAAGGGATTGATTTTGATGAAACCTTTGCACCTGTAGCCAGGCTGGAATCAATTAGACTCCTATTGTCAATTGCTTGTCTTCTGAATTTCAAGTTATTTCAGATGGATGTGAAAAGTGCCTTTCTAAATGGGTACTTGAATGAGGAAGCTTATGTGGAACAGCCTAAAGGCTTTGTGGATCCAAATCACCCTGATCATGTTTACAAATTGAGAAAAGCTCTATATGGCCTGAAACAAGCTCCTAGAGCATGGTATGACAGGTTAACAAAGTTTCTCTCAGACAAAGGATACAGAAAAGGAGGATTGGACAAAACACTCTTTGTCAAAACTGAAGGAGGGAAGTTGATGGTTGCCCAAATATATGTTGATGACATAGTGTTTGGAGGAATGTCAGAACCTATGGTTAAACATTTTGCTGACCAGATGCAGGCTGAATTCGAAATGAGTCTCATGGGAGAACTAACTTACTTTCTTGGACTGCAAGTCTCACAGATGGAGGACTCAATCTTCTTATCTCAAAGCAAGTATGCTAAGAACATTGTAAAGAATTTTGGTATGGAGAATGCCAGTCACAAAAGGACTCCTGCTCCTACTCATTTAAAGCTTTCCAAAGATTCAAGTGGGGTTAAGGTGGATCAAAGTCTGTACAGAAGCATGATAGGAAGCTTATTGTACTTAACAGCCAGCAGACCTGATATTGCTTTTGCAGTTGGAGTTTGTGCAAGATACCAAGCTGATCCCAAAGTCACTCATATCAATCAAGTGAAGATAATTTTGAAGTATGTGAGTGGAACTTACAACTATGGGTTGCTATATTCTCATGGCTGTGAACCAACACTGACTGGTTACTGTGATGTTGATTGGGCTGGTAGTGCTGATGATAGAAAAAGCACCTCTGGAGGATGTTTCTTCTTGGGAAATAATCTGGTTTCCTGGTTCAGCAAGAAACAAAATTGTGTGTCTCTCTCTACTGCTGAAGCAGAATACATTGCAGCTGGTAGTAGCTGTTCTCAAATGATCTGGATGAAACAGATGCTTACTGAGTATAATGTCACACAAGATGTTATGACATTGTACTGTGACAATCTGAGTACAATCAACATTTCCAAGAATCCCATTCAGCATAGTAGGACCAAACATATTGACATAAGACATCACTTTATCAGAGACCTTGTAGAAGAGAAGACAATCAAATTGGAACATGTTGCTACTGAGCTACAGCTGGCTGACATTTTTACCAAGGAACTTGATGCAAATCAATTTGAAAACTTGAGGGGTAAGTTGGGTATTTGCCAACATGAGGAATTGTAGCAATTAATTTTGCTTAAAACAAGGGTTATAGGAGTTATGCTTGTTCTGATTGGGTTAAACTTATATTTTCCCATTTCCTTCAATTCTTTTAAGAAGTTGAATAGACACTCCTTTTCTTCCTTCCCCTCTCGTCTCCGCATCAAAACCCAGTCTCTCAATCAGAATTTACTCTTCAGTTGCTGTTGGTCCTCTAAGACTATCAAAATGTCTCAAACACCATCATCATCCAATACGACTATTTCAACCTCTTCCTCTGATCAAGATTCTAGGGCAATCTCATCTTGTCTGGATTCTGAAGTCCTGGAGATCTCTTCTCTTAGAAAAGTGGAAACTAACCCCACCAAGGTCAAAGAGCTGAGAACAAGACATGCAGGAAGGTCCCAAGCTACTGCCTCTGGTAATCCATCCCATCCTTCTTCTTCAGTTCCCTCTGAAATTGCAAATAGGGAAGGGTCTGCCTATGTTCGTCAAGCAATAGCTAAAATTGTTACAAGAATTCTGAACGAGAACCACTTAGTTCCTGGCATTTCTGTTCCTTTAAATCAAGAAAGTTCAAATGCTGAAACAAATCCAGATGTCCCTAAGGATGTTGAGACATCAGACAAAGAGAAGAAGGCTGACATTGCTCACAAGAAAAGGAAGAAGCCCGAACCTTCTGAGTCTGATGACAGTGCTTAAAGGTTGGTGGAGTTGCTGGTTGGTGGAGTTGTTGTTTCCTGGTGAAGTTTGCAAAGTGTGTTCAGTTTTTTGTCTTGATGTGTTACTTTTTCTGGATGACTGTATAATCTTTTAAGAACATATATCTTTGGCCCATTTGTGGCTAAAGAGGGGGAGGTATATTTCGGTAGACTTTATTAGACATTCTATTTTTCTGCAGTCATATTTATTCTGCTGCTATCTATCTCTGATTGCTTAGGGGCTTTAGCCAAAAATCTGCCAAAGAGGGAGTTTGTAGTTGTTTAGTTATTGGCATGCATTTTTGGTAAAAGCAGGTGTGTGAATGTCATGACTGATGTCATAACATTCTAGTTTATTAGGTACTGTTTTATTAGGTACCTTTGCAGAAAAATATTGTCATACAGGTGCTGCTGTTTATAAGTGTGTATCTGAGCATTTTGCAAAAAGATCACATTTACCTAAATCAGTAGACAGGTTTTCAGATGTCATAACAAATGTTAAGACATCCTGTTCTGAACTAACAGTTATGCAGTTTGGGTAATTCTGAGTTTTTTCAGGAAAATGACTCAGTCTTTCCAGAACAGAAAATCTCGTGGACTTGGGGTTAACCTAGCTCAACCCTAACCTGGTTGATAAAGTCCTGTGACCTAGTCTTAAGGTGAAACGGAATTAACCCTAGCTTTTTGTGGAAACCCTAACTGAAGATGCAGCTGCTATATATTCAACAGAGCTGCTGTTTTGGAATTAATCCCTTTTTGACAGAAGATCATTTAGAAGCTGTATAGTTTTTAACTATTGTAATCCAAGCAAGTATCATTGTGATAAGTGACTTGGAATAGGTTTTAATTGTAAGGGTTGTGTACCACTCAAAGCTTTGAAGCAAGAGTGTTTTTGTGTCTCTTGACTAAAGCTTTGAAGCAAAGTCAAGTTAGGTTTATGTATCACTCAAAGCTGTGAAGCAAGAGTGTTTGTGTTGCTTGATTAAAAAGTTGTGAAGCATAATCAAGTGTATGTTTTTGAAGAGTGTCTTCATCAATTCATTAGTCAAATTGTTTTAAGTATCACTGCTGTGATTGAGGGGGAGTGAGTAGGAACTCAGGTTTAAGTTGTACTTAGATTGAAGTTGCATTGGGTAGGTCTTAAGTGAAGGAGATAAACTGGTTGGTTTATTCCTGAATTAATATCTCTTATAGTGGATTTCCTCCCTGGCTTGGTAGCCCCCAGAGTAGGTGTTGTTGCACACTTAACTGGGTAAACAATTGACTGTGTTCTTTACTGGTTTTTTTTGTATTTACTGTCTTATAGAAAGTCAGATATGGTGTCATAACATTGAACGTGACATTGAGTATTTGCTGCCAGAATTTCATGCATGAATGCACTTAACAAACAAAAAGAAAGTTTTTTATTAGGGTGTTCATCTCGGTCTTGAAACCTTGTGCCTACGTATCCCGTGAAGGAATCAAAGCACCGTAGTTGGGCTCAACAATTTTGGTTTGTTTGTGTTTTTATGAATGGTGTTAATTTTGCATTCTACTGCAGCTCGACTTTTGGAGACTTACGCGTTGTCGTTGAAAGGAACTAACATGTTCTTACCTAAAAAGGTTTTCAAAAGAAAAAGCGTCTGAAGGAAAAAAGATTTGAATTGGTTGAGTGTTTTTGTTGGGGTAATAGCAAATGGATCCTAATGGAGGGACACTTACTGCTTCTATGCTTATTTGTAAATTGGATCATATTAAAGACTATGGATGAAAGAAAGAACAAGGTTCATAATGTACCAGTCTCATCCTTTTCCCACCACTTAAGGCTCGTGACATGTGATCCATATCTTTATTCATTAAGTATTTTTTAGATTTGATGAAGAAAAAGAAGTTTTTGTTTTGAATGCAATGCAAAAGGGAAACAAAATATAAAGAAGAAACTCAAATCCTAATTTTGTCATGCAATATGGTCCTAAAGTTAGGATATTAGAAGGAAAACTAAATAAGAGTTATCATGCATCATGGACCTAAGGTCAAGTATTAAGGGAACTTCTACCTAGTGTTATCATGCTTGGTTTAGAACCTAAGGTCCAAAGAACTCACATCTTGAACAAGATGGATTCAAGCTCCTAAGGGAACATGTGAGCGAGCACAAGCGAGTATGAAAACAAACACATTAAAGTGCAAAGGTAATAACCAAAATTAACATCCCGAGTGCTTGAACAAGATTCAAGATAAAGTCACACTTAAACAATTACAACTTCAAATAAAACCCATCCTAAATCTAACAAGACTCAAGACAAAACCAAACTTAAATAAGCAAGTTTTCAAATAACCATAATCCTAAGTCTAAAAAGACTCAAAGCCCATAATATATGCTTAAACAAGCAAGTAGAACCAACAATCATCAATAGAAAACAAACACTTCAAAGTTGAACTTTAAACAAAGCATCAAGCAAAGTAAACCCAAAACGCATCAATTATCCACAGCAATTTTGTTTAATACTGAATTAACACGTTAAACAAACAAAAAAATAATTTAAATGATGTAACAATGCTAAGAAAGGGGATTAGGGTAAAATTTGTGGGTCTTCTAATTACAAGAACAAAGCTTTCTTCTCCTTCCTTTCAATCCACGGTGGTGTTTTTCCTATCCACTCCGTCGTCCTCTTCCCCATCTCCTTTCAATATCTCATTGCATTATCCTCCGTTAGACTCCGCTTCATTTTCGTTCCAATGTCGCTTTAACCTTTTTTTCCAATCATTAAAGAAACGCAGGATTAACAACTTGTTTTCAAGAGCTAGTTGAATTGCAAGTTATATTGTGAAGTTTTAATGCTGGTCTGGTTTTGTTTCAAGTTTGGTGCAAACTATTGCATGAGATTGGAGCATGGAAGCATGAAAAAATATTGAAGATAGAGATTAGAATTAGGATAGTTTTATGTGGATTTTTATGTAAATTTATATAATTTGCAAAGAATTTGTAATGAGCACATGATGTTTGGGTAAACATCCTTGAATGGATTTTGAATGCAATTGGTGAATGTATCTTGAAATCTTGATGAATGATGACGAATTAAATGAACTTATGAACTTGCTTGAAACGTGTGGTTTAAATTGAAGGAAGATCTTGAATCTTGAACATATGTGAAATTTGAACCTTGAATGAAGTATTTGAATGATACTTGAACCATGATTTCCAACTATTTCTTTTTGTAACATTTCAATTTATCATGACTTGAAAATATCAATGAAAAAAACCTCTTCCAATTTGCACTTTGAAATTCCAAGAATTCTTCTTGATTTTGCAATATAGAATGAACCATGAATCATGAACGAAACTATGATTGTTGGATTTTTTACATGAATTCAATAACATTGAGTTGTCTTTGTTACTTGAATCTCAAGAAATTAGCTATGAACGATCCTTTCAATTTTGTATGCCTAAAAAATGAACCTTAACCTCATTTGAGTTCATAAATCCAAATCAACTTGAAAATTTAATGACCGATGACCTTAGTCCATATTTTATCAAACAAGAAATGTATCCAAGTAATCCTTAACCAAAATAACTCTTATAGGAAAAATGTCGCACTCACAAGGAAACCATAACTCCACATGCCATGATTCATGCTTTGAAATTTAATCCACGAAGACCTTCTAACTTGATAACCCATAAACTTGAAACCAAAATTAATGCCTCCTAACTTGATAACCCATAAACTTGAAACCAAAATTAATGTCCTTGAGGTGATGAAGGGAAACCAAATCCTAGTCCCTAAGATTCACAATTACAATACTTTGAAGAAACTCCAACCGATGACTTTAAATTGAAGCACAAAAGATAAGAAACTTTAATCTTGAAGAAGACTGATGATGGAAAGCCTTTTTATGTTGAGGGGAAACCTAAATTCATTCCATAATCACAAATCTTCTTAAGTACAGAGAAAAAAAAACTTTGATTCAAGACCTTAGTGAATTTTGGAGAAGAATAATCTTGTAACTTGAATAGAAAGAAGTCCACGATAATCATACATCACAACCATAATCCCACAATTCACTGCTTAAAGAAGAAATAGAAGAATCGGGCTTTATTAGATATGTACACCTCAAACCAACTATGAATCCCTAACATTGCTGATCTCTTGAACCAAAGTGCTTTATGAATGCATTTATGCTATGCAAATGCCCTAATGGAAAGTATGCAAATGAATTCAAAACATAAGCCATATAAAAGATATGGGAAAATTTTGGAGTGCAACACCGATCACATTTGACTATGAAAGGATGAACATCACACCAAAGGTTCTGCCAATATAAGCCTGCTTGAAGGATCTTTGCGCTAGTTTTAGATGTCCTTGCATCCTCTTTAATAACACAACGATAGAAAAGGTTGTCGACTCCTCTCTTGAAAAGGAGGGATTTGTCTCAGTAGAACTGTTTAACATCAAGGAAGAACTTTTTCCTTTGTTGGTAGATCAGATTAGGAGGTAAGACATTTGCTACAAGGTAATTGACGAAGTCAGCATACCAAGGTGTATTAGTTATGACTAAAGAAGTTTCTATATTTAAGTGTAACTCATCGGAGCCATTTTTCGTGATTTGTCCTGTTTTCGATCGATGTTATTAAAATATCATAGCTAAAATCATCATTAATGGAAATAAAGTACGGTTTAAGATATTTTAGCCTTGACAGATGGTGAGCTACCACATTTTCAGTTCCTTTCTTATCACAGATTTCCATATCAAATTCTTGTAATAAAAGGATCCAGCGAAGTAACCTAGGTTTTGCATCCTTTTTTATCAGAAGATATCAAATTTCAGTGTGATTAGTGTATATAATAATTTTGGCTCCAACTAAATAAGATTGGAATTTGTCTATTGCAAATACTACGGCTAGGAATTATTTTTCCATAGTGGCATAGTTTAATTGAGCTGCATCCAAAGTTCTACTTGCATAGTATATCACGTACATTATTTTGTCTTTACACTGACCTAAAACAGCGCCAATAACAAAGTCGCTTGCATCACACATGATCTCGAAGGATTGGTTCCAATCTGGGGGTTGCATAATAGGTGTGGAGATCAGTGTGTATTTTAGAAGGTTAAATGCTTCCATAAACTTATGTTGAAAATGAACTCGGCGTCCTTCATTAGAAGATCGATTAAAGGCTTAGTGATTTTAGAGAAGTCCTTTATAAAATGTGGGTAGAAATCGACATGTCCAAGAAAACTTCTGACTTCTCTAACTGTTCTGGGTGGTTCAAGGTTTTCAATCACCTCAATCTTGGCTTTGTCAACCTTCAATTCTTATTTTTGATACTATGTGTCCTAAGACTATTCCTTTTGTTACCATAAAATTATATTTCTCCCAATTTAGAACAAGATTGACTTGTACGCATCCTTCCCGAATTTTTTTCTAAGTTGTCAAGACAATTTTTAAAATTGGAACCACACACTGAGAAGTCATCCATGAATAATTATACTATATCGTCAAGGAAATCAATGAATATTGCCATCATACATCGTTAGAAAGTCACAAGGGCATTTCATATCTCGAATAACATTCGTCGATAGTCAAAAGTTCTATAGGGGAATGTGAAGGTAGTCTTCTCTTGATCATCTGGATGAATATGAATTTGGAAAAATCCTGAGTATCCATCTAAATAGCATAAGTAGGATTTCCTAACTAATATTTCTAGCATTTGATCAATGAATGGAATGGGAAAATGGTCCTTCCAGGTTACTTTGTTTAGCTTTCTATAGTTAATGCACATATGTCATTTGTTTTGTATACGTTGTGCCACTGCCTCTCCCTTTTCATTTTGTACTACTGTTATGCTTCTTTCTTTGGTACCACATGCACAAAGCTAACCCATTTACTATCTGATATTTGATAAATGATTCAAACTTCAAGTAATTTTAATACCTTTTTTCCTGACCACATCCCTCATGATGGAATTTATCCTTCTTTGGTGTTCTCTAGATAGTTTAGAGTAGTCCTCTAGCATTATTCGGTGTGAAATTCTGGCACACACACAATATAAGAATTTAAGACAAATGCCTTAACAACACACAATATCACAACAGATGTTATGACATCTGCTGACAGAACAACAAACACAATACCAATACAGCAGAATTATAACTTGCAGAAAAAGAAAGAACATGATAATATGTTAACCCAGTTCTATGCTAACTCACCTACTCTGGGGGCTACCAAGTCAAGAAGGAAATCCACTTAGCAATATTAGTTTGAAGCTAAGCTAGTCCCAAGTTTAAAACTTCTCGCCTAATCCCTACCCATTGCAACTTCTACCTTGATTCTCCCTAGATATGAGAAACCGTCATCCCAGTTACAATCACCCCAGTGATAAAATAGACCTACCCCAATCCTAGTGGTAGTCTCTAATCAAGTCACACCCATAACAACCTGAAGATAAAACAGGAAGATTACACTTCCAAATTACAAATACTAGGAGATTCTTAAAAACTTCCTCCAATAACAATACTCAACTCTTGCTTCACAACTTCGAGGAGAACAATAGTTTGATGAACAAACAACAATCAATTAACTTAAATGTATCAAAGATACATGAGGACGTAAAAAACAAACAGAGAACCTAAGGAACTATCAAACCCTAAACCTTTATTTTTCACAAGGTTTTACAATAAAAACTATGCTTAAAAACTAGGTCTTGGACGACTCCTTATATAAGCTTCTGCAGTTGGGCTTGGACTGGCTTAGATTATTTAATCATTTTCAATCTTCAGTTGAATAATCCCTACATAATATTATCCATAAAAATAGAAACAATCTTCATAAATAGTTTCCTAAAAAATCTCAATCGATCCATTTTAGTAACCAATCAAATATGCACATGTTTCTAACAAAATACTTTATTGGCCTATGCCTACAATGAGTAAAGAATATTCCATATACTCATATCTTCAAGTTAAATATTCAAGGATATCCAAAAGCAGCGCCTGCTACATCAGCCCAGGATGCCACAACATCTTCTATGACATTTGGCAGAAAAACACATAACATCAAAACATGTCATGTCAGTTGATAAAGATGATGCACCATCTTACTCAAAATTAACATATAATCGTGTTTAGAACCATGTTTAGCCAAATTTTATCCAACCATGGAACTAACAACCCCCCCCCCCTTTGGCAAATTTTGGCTAAAACAACCAAAGACCAAATTCATTTGGACAGAGGAATAAAACCACAACATAAGCTACATAGTGATCTTGTAAACTTTGTAAAACATAGCACATAAGATTGTACGTACATATAGGCTAATAACTCCCCTATCAAATTATAATAGGTTTTCCCCCAAGGACAAAACCAACACCAGAGCACCTACAGTAGAACAACAAAAGTAGCAGCAGCTTCAACAGACACAAGCATGAAAACTCATGCTCCCCCTCAATGATTACATAAGAAACCAAACACACAACTACTCTCCTATAAGAAGTAGCACACATTTATATCACAATGCTAAATAAACACGTCAAGACATGTGATATAAATTAGGACACAACACTTTAATCCCCCTTTTTGGCCAAAATATTGGCAAAAAGACAGAGTAAATGTACACAGTAGAACCACAGAGAACACTTCAGAATACATCGCAGTCAGGCAATTCAGAAGATGAAAACAAATATTTCACACTTGCAATATCACAAATGGAAGCACACAAATGGAAATATAATTCTTGGTTAGCTTCAGGTGGTCTTCCACCTCTTGCCTTTGTCAAAGAGCCTCCTACCCCTATCAAAAAGCCTTCTGCATTCCTTGGTGTTGTAGCCAGCCTCACTATCTTGCAGAACACCATTCTTCCAACTAATAATCCCATCAATAGGCATATCATTCCCCATAACATAGAGAAAGGATGCAGTAGAAGTTGCGTTTCCTCTTTTATGAAATTTTTATAACTCTTCAATAATACAAGTTCCAATCCTATTGTCTTTGATGACTACAAGTTATTCCTTGTTGTCCATAAGCTCCAGAGTGTCATCCCTTCCTTCAACATGATTCCTTATTAGTTACTTGCAACTACCAAGATCCTTATACCAGTCATTTTAAATAAGATATTTGAAGGAATTCATGTCTTCATTGTGAAATGTCATGACATCTCTCTTGACATCGTACCTTTTCATCATCAAATCAGAGAAACTTCCTTTTGTCTCCTTCAAAAGAAACACATCTATCTGTATTTGATATCTTATGTTTAAATTCAGTGATACTACCTTTATCAGGGTGACTTTCAACCAAATCCTTGGTTTGTTCTATCCGTCCCTCAGTAGACAGACCTATGCAGGATTGAGAATTCACTGGCCCAACGTTTATGAAGTCACAAGTCTCCTCTCCTAATGCTTCATCAGATTTCACATAGGAAGTTCCAACATCGTCTCTAACATCCTCTATTTCAACAATTGAATCTTCAATTCTTACATTGATAGATTACCCATACCAGATCTGGAGTTATAGATTCTATATGCTATTTTGCTTGAAGAGTAACCCAGAAATATCCCTTCATCCCCTATGAAACTCATTTTGTCCACTTGATCTTTAGAACCAAAGATATGACATTTACTTCCAAAAATGTGAAATTACTTGACTTTAGGTTTCCTTCCTTTAGATAGCTCATAAAGAGTAAAGATAGTACCTTATCGCAAAATGACCATGTTATGAATATAACAAGCAGTATTCATAGCTTCAACCCAAAACTCAAATGGTAGTTGCTTAGCACTAAGCATCACTCTAGCTGATTCTTGTATTGCTTTAGTCTTTTGCACATAAATTCCATCTCCCTGAGTTTTCCAAGAATAAGAGAGTTCACGACTTATGCCTTCAGAATCACAAAATTCAGAAATTTTTTCATTCATAAACTCCTTGTCATTGTCATTTATGATTTTGACAATCACACTCATCTTCTCTTCTTGAATGCTTTGACAGAGATCTTTGTAGACTTCAAAGGTATATGATTTTTCTCTTAGAAAATCCATCCAAGTATATCCAGAATAATCATCTACAACCGCGAAGACATACCTTTTTCCCCTAGGTTGACTATCTGTAATGGTTGCATTACATCCATATGAAGAAGTTCCAAAACTTTGTAGTAGTCTGACGTTGCAACATTGGGTGTGACATCATAATCTGCTTCATACTTTCACACTCATCACTGACTTCTTCTTAAATCTTGAGATCTAGTATATCTCTAATGGCTCCTTTAGATATGACTTACTTCATTCTTTTGAAATGAAGATGTCCAAGTTTTTGGTGTCATAGCTTGACTTCATCCTCCTTAGTTGTTGGGAAAATTGAAGAATAAGAAGTTATTTGAGATTCCCATAAATAACAGTTGTCTATGGACCCGACCCCTTTCATTAGAACAACTTCTTTCTCATTTTTTACTAGACATTCTGATTTTGAGAAGTTGGCTAAAAAACCTTGATCACACAATTGACTTACGCTAATAATATTATCAGTCGATCGTTTGAAAAACAACATATATTTCAACCTGGGACAACCATCATACATCAGCTTTCCCACTCCTTTGATTTCTCCATTAAAACCATCACCAAATCTAACAGAGTCTGTAGGATAAGGCTTAACATCCACCAACATCTTATGAACACATGTCATATGTCTAGAGAAACCACTATCAAAGTAATAGTCTTCACTAGTTGAGTCTCCCGAGGAAATATGAGCTATAAGGTTAATGTCCCTATTTTCAATACTCCTTTTCTTGCTCATTTTCTTAGCCTTGGGACAAACTAGAGAATTTTTAACTCCATAAAATTTGAAGTAAGGGGGCTTTATGTGACTAGACTCACCATAGTAGTGACATCTCCAAGTAGATTGAGGTTGATTTTGAAATTCATTGTTTCTACCAGGATGTTGTAACATGTTCATGAACATATTGATCTCTTTCTTCTTCTCAGGAAAGACCTTCTCCTCTAATATTCTCTTCAGTTTATTATCAGATTGATATTGACCTTTGGTAGCTTCATTTTATTTCACCATATTAATTGAATCAGTCAAGTTATCAACCTTGGAATTTAAACGAGTTACATCAGTTTGAAGATGAGAGACAATACTAAGAAGTTGCTTTCTTTCATTCTCCAAATCAGTGATGATTTCCCTATGTTTTTCCTCTTTCTTGAGGCTTTCTTCACACGTGTCACAAAGATACTTGTAGGACACATCTAGATATTCATAAAGATCAATCTCATCACAGTCTTCAACTCTATTTTCCCATTTTTCAGATAGAGCCAACACAAGTTTGGTAGACTCAGAATCATCTTTATCTTCCGACTTATCATCATCTGACCAAGATGTAGTGAATTCCTTCTTCTGCCTTTTGAAAAAGGTTAGACATTCTTGTTTAATATGACCATAACCTTCATACTCATAATAGTGAATGCCTTTTCTTTGGTTAACCTTTTCTTCAGACATAGTATTCTTTTGAAGATTTTTTATATTACTGATGTCAGATGAGATGTTCCTCAAATTTGGTGTTCCTCTTCTGTCCAACCTTTGTAATACCCTATTGAATTTCTTTCCAAGAAGAATAATTGTATTAGACAGATCCTTATTAGTGTCTAGTTCAACTTGACCTTTATCACCTTCAGAATTGGATACAAAAGCTAAGCTTTTGTTCTTTTTCTCAGATTTGTTACTAATGGCCAATTCAAATACTTGAAGTGACCCAATGAGTTCACCAACTCTCATGTTGTTGATGTATTGAGCTTATTTAATAGTTGTGACCTTCATGTCAAATTTCCTAGGTAAGTACCTAAGAATCTTCCTGACCAGCTTTGCTTCTAACATCTTCTCTCCCAAGGCACTTGATGCACTAGAAATTTCAAGAGTCTTCTTTTGATATTATTGAATTTTCTCATCATTATGCATCTTTAAGTTCTCAAAATTGGATGTGAGAAGCTGAAGTCTTGAGATCTTCACTTTATAGGTACCTTCATAAGTTGTCTTGAGAATTCTCAAGCCTTATTAGCCACGGTACACATATTAATCAATCTGAAAATATTTTTGTCTACTCCATTGAATAGAGCATTTAAAGCCTTGGAATTTCCAATCGCTTATTTATCATCATTTTCATTCCATTCTTCTTCAGTTTTGATTGTGTCAGTTTCAACCTTTTTTCCATCTTTGTCAATGATATCCATAACATGATGCTTCCATCCTTTCAAATCAGCCTTCCAAGGTTTGTTTTCCATAGCTTTCATAAAATCTATCATACGAACATTCCACCTGTCATAATTAGAACCATCCAACATGGGTGGTCTATTGTTATAACCTCCTTCTTTCTCCAAAGTGCCAGAAAATATATCCCTGAATCTCACTGAGTAACCAGAATAGGGTGCCTGCTCTGATACCATTTGAAAATATGGCACAGACACAATATCAGAAGTTAAGATAAATGCCTTAACAACACACAATGTCACAACATATGTTATGACACCTGTTGATAGAACAACAAACATAATACCAACATAACAGAATTATAACTTGCAGAAAAAGAAAGAACACGTCGATATGTTAACCCAGTTCAGTGCTAACTCACATACTCTGGTGGTTACTTAGTGTTGTACCCAAAACTTTGCCCTCTCATTTATCAAAGGATCATCCTAGACTCTCAGGTTTGCTTCTGGCAAGTTTCAGGTCCTAGATTACAATTTTCTAAAGAAAGTCATTCACAAGGGCAAAATGGTCAAAAGCACACTGAAAAGTCAAACTTTGACTTTTGGATCAAAAATCAAGTTTCAACAATCATATTTCATCAGGACATGAAACTGGTTCATCAAAATCAGAAGTCAGAAATTACTTTGAAAAATCAAATTTCTAAACATTTAGAAAATTTTCTAAGTGTTAAGAGAATATTAGACTTCAGAACTTCTGGGCCAGCCTCCACACAAGCGCAATCAGAATTTGCAAAGACGGTTCAGAATATGACTCTTCAATCAGAACATATGGAAGCAATGTTCTTCAGTTAGAACATTGACTCTTCGGCATATGGAAACTACGTTTCTGGTCTTCTGCGATCAGAAGATCACCAAATCCCAAAACCTCATTTGAGCAGCCTGTTGCTCTGCTATATCACAGTCCTGCAACCAGCTGCTGATCTAGTCCACGCCTGCATTTTCTCAAACCCCATATTTGCACCAAATTAGCATACAAAAACTGTGATAAAAAAGCAATGGAATAGTATGTCAAAAGGGTTTAAATCCCATTTGCTTTTCCCCCCAAAATTACAACAAACTCACCTATAAATAAGTTGCTCCATCACACTTTCAAGGGGCTGGGTTTTGAAGAGAGAGAATTATCAAAGAGAGAAAAGAAAACAGTAAAACATTCGTGAACCCTAAATTCCTAAACAAAACCAAAACCTTTTCTCTTCCCTTTGAATCAAAGAACATATCATTTTCTGTTTCGTTGTTCTTGCTGACTCCAGAACATCTGAAGGCAGCAACTCAAGTCCCAAACACACATTCCAGATTCAAAGTAAGTCTTTCTGACTTTGAATCTTTTCATTCATAACATCATTAAATATGTAAGTATCATAGTATTGATTTTGTCCATATCATTGCATGATTAGAAAAATGGTTGATCAAAACTTCTTGAATAAAGCTAGGCTCAGAATTAGGATTAGAACTTATATGAATTGTTGTGCTTTTATCTTTCTGATTTGTTGTTGTTAAGAACTGAATAAGTTGCTGATGAGATGATTAATGTAAGGAAAGAGTTGAAGTGTAATATAGAACTTCTGTTTTTTTTCTTTCCCACTGTTTTAGCACAACACAGAACTTCTGATTTTTACTCATTGTTTAACACAACACAGAACTTCTTACTTTTCACTCATTATTTAACACAACACAGAACTTCTGACTTTTTGCTCACTATCTAAACACAACCCAGAACTTCTATTTTTTCCCTCTAACATTTATTTCAGGATTCTAATGGCATCAACCCAGAACTTTTGATCACCTCTGACGTTTCTTTCTGAGCTACAGCACACAGCGTCAGAACTTCTGGTCCCCTTCATTTTCGTGTTTAGCAATATGCTGATCCTGTTTTCATTAAGTTTTTTCCTTTTTCTCTCTTATTCTTATTATTTTCAGTATTAATTTTATTAAACATAAAAAGGGAATACAAATATTTTCTTTTATCAACTAGTTATTTTCCCTTTAATTTGTTAAGACAAAAAACCATTTCCAAAGCAAGTCTTTCCCTTTTTCTTATATTGTACAATTCAATATAGTTGTAATAGATAATTAGGATTTAAATTCTCGCAAATCCCCCTTTGTAATTATGTACCCCCATCCCTAAATGATGTAATAGAGTAGGACTTAACATTTCTGCAATTTATCGCTTTCAAATATAAATACTAGTAATTAGAGTGTGTATGGCAAGACATGAAATCAACAAATAGATAACCTTAATCAAGACAAAATGCATGTAAATCAAACACACTTGCACACTAGCACCCTTAGGGTAATCCCGCTTTGTTGCCTTTCGGAAAATAGTCATGTCCCTCGAACATGGGCGTTTTAGCGAAGACCCACGATAAAAGATCGTAGTCCCACAATGGCCTTCAATGTTGCCTTCGGTAAACGATCTAGTCCCTAAACGACATTGCTAAAACGTCCTATAGGTTGCCTTCTATGACTATACAAAAACGTCATGTGCCCGTCCCTTCACATCCAACGATGGGGTTTCTTACCAAAACAATGGTAAGATAACAACATTTAAAGGATGAGGAAAAGAACGTTTAAGACCTTTTGAGTAGGTAGGTTACTCCTAGTTTCTCGCTTGCTCACAATAAAATCATCTTATACACCCACAATTTCACTTTGAACCATTTTTCAAAAGACAAAACACTTTGTACGCGTTCTTATAGAGACGAGAACCATTACAGAGACATTCCTTTTCAAAATACTTTCAAAACCCATATCAAAAATACATTTTCAAACAAAAAGCAAGTGATCTAGCAAGCAACTAAGAGCCCGTAGATAACTACGGATGAAAAGGATGCTAACACCTTCTCTTTTCATAATCTACCCCCTGAACTCAAGAAAATATCTCAAAAGGTCTTTCCTATTATTTTCAACCTTTCCTTATTGGATAAAAGAAAAGTTGGTGGAGACTCTTGCTATCTGCGACAATTGTGATCGAACGCAAAACATCCCAAGTCAGTTCTCCCACTGTGTTACAGAACTGGCGACTCTGCTGGGGAATTTTCCTAAAAGTGGGGTTACCTTAGGGATATATCACCTTTAATTGCTTTTCATTGTTTGATTTGTTTACTTTATATTATGGTTCCTTGTTTGGGTTTGTTTTGATCCTCTACCCGGATTTGGGGCACCTCTTTAGGTAAGTAGCAATAAGTTGTGGAAACTGTGCGAGATATATCGACATGGTCTAAGAAATAGCTATGTTAGTGTGACACATTTGTTGGTACCGGTAGCCCTTGAGTAGTCAAGGAGAATACGGGGCCGCTATGTGGTGTCATGAAGCACTAACTGACTTTAGAACCTTTATTTGACCAACTTGGCCATTAGGAAGTAGTGAGGTAGCCAGATTTGGTGCAGTCCAAAGTTGGTTAATACTCGATACTACGCTCATTGAGATAAGACTTTTGGGATATTTCGGTCGCCATTAAAGAGGCTTGTGTTGAAACAATGCCCGATGAAGAAAGATCATGGATATTGAGATCCCCTAGAACCCGGTTACTATTACTATGACAGGTCGAGCTAACCAAACTTCAAGAGGGTACTTACCTACAAACTCATACAAGCCTAAGCCTAAGGATTTTGTTTGATTTAACTTGTGCATATACATGTACCTAACATCATGACATCATACCATAGCATTTTAGACTAACCATTTCAAGGATTTTGAGATTCATCTTTGTTCTGTTTTGTAGGATATGACTCCCACTCGCAGGAATACAATCCAAGTCAACCTTGTACGAGTACCTTTTCAACTCAAAGAGTTAGCATCAAGGGTCCCTGAGAATTCTCCGTTCACCAACAGACATGGACGACTTATTAACTTGGTTACCTCAAGCTTTGATGAAGATATGATGAAGGTGCTTTTCCAGTTCTTTGACCATTTGCACCACTGCTTCACCTTCCCTGATTACCAGCTTGTACCAACTATGGAAGAGTTCTCTCAACTCTTGGGGATTCCTATTCTCGATGAACTACCTTTCAACGGTACCGAAAGAAACCCAAGCCCTGAAGAGGTTGCCCGAGCTTTACACTTGCAACAATCCGACATTACGACTAATTGGGAAACAAGAAGTGGTGTAAAAGGGTTCTTAGCCAAATTCTTATCGGAAAAAGCTCAAGACTGATGGGACAATCTGGATTTACGAGCTTTCGAAGAAATTTTGGATCTTCTCATCTATGGGTTTGTACTATTTCCAAATCCTGACCAACTTATAGATGTAAATGCTGTCAAAATATTTTTATCTCACAATCCAGTGCCTACTTTGTTGGGAGATGTCTTCCATTCTCTCCACTCTCGCACCATGAAGAGAAGAGGAACCCTCGTGTGTTGTACTCCTTTGTTGGCTAAATGGTTTGTTTCACATCTTCCCTGATCCGTTGTGAAGAACGGGCAAGGCTTGAGATGGTCCAATAGGCTGATGTCACTCAGACATTCGGATATCCACTGGTGTTCTCGATCCTTAGAGGACATTACTATCATCAAACGTTATGGGGAATTCCCTAATGTCCCTCTGCTTGGCATTAGGGGAGGTATCACTTACAACCCTTGCTTGGCTCTATGACAGTTCAGATATGCCCGAAGAGATGGTCCTCATGATGCGCTCATCCAAGGTGTGGTGTTCGACTATGAAAGCGACGATCAAGGCTTCCATAATAGGTTTATACGAGCTTGGAGGATGGTAAACAGGTGTATAGTAGGATGTTGGGACACAAGAATTCCATTCCCCTTGAGCCTTACCTTAGGTGGGTACGAGCTCGTGCTCAGAGTCTCACAATGCCTTACCCCTCCATTCTCCCTGTTATCATGGAGCCTATTGTTGAAGGAGATGTACCGTATACTGTCCTTCACCCCAATATGCCTTCCTCTATTGAAGACTTGCAAAAGGGTTGGATTCAGCTAAAGTAAGAACGAGACATCTTCAAAGCCCAATTCTATGCCAGTGAGAAGAAGGTTCTGGAACTCTCCAAGCAGCTTCATGAAGAACGGAGTCTGAACGCCTATATCGCGCCAAAGAGGATGCGTTCGACCATTTTATCTTAGGAGTTTTTATTTATGTATTTTATTTTCTCCATTGTAAGCCCAAAAAGGCATGATGTACTCAAACTTAGATTTATAAATGCAACGTGTGTTCCTTTTTTGTCTAAAGCAAATTTAAATCTCCAATTTCCTTGAAATCATTTGCATATGCATTTTCATTCATCATAACACAAACAGGTTTCTTATAACATGTCTCCTTATCTTTCTACTGTTTATTTCAGTGAGATGGATATAAAACAGACAGTAAAAGATCTTCAAGCGCAGAACGCTCAATTCCAACAAATGTTCTTGACTCTGGCAAAAGGACAATAGGATTTGAAAACTTTGTTGATCAAAGAGAAGAAGAAGAAAGCGAAGAAACCAGTCGGTGTTTTGAATCTGGGAAGAAGGTTCAAAGGACCAGCCAGACGAACTCTAGATTTCGCAACATCATCGGGTGAAGGGGATAATCAAGAAAGAAAAAACAAGGAAGTGAATGACCATCCAGAGTTCGAAGAAGAGTAAGAAGTTGATTACTCTGAAGAGCAGTATCCTCCGGCAGACGAAAAATACAAACAGTTGCAGGATCGCCTCAATGCTATGGAGATCCAGAGGGTACCCAGATTGGATTTTGAAGAGCTAGGACTTGTCTCAGGGGTTGTCATCCCACAGAAATTCAAGGTCCCCACTTTCGCTAAATATGACGGTGTCTCTTGTCCAAAGTTGCATTTAAGGTCATACGTCAGGAAAATTCAACCCCATACTGCCGACAGGAATATATGGGTGCATTTCTTCCAAGAAAGCTTATCAGGGACACAGTTGGATTGGTTATATCAGTTAGAAGGGACCAATATCCGCAATTGGGAAGATTTGGCTACCGCTTTTTACAAGAAATACCAGTATAATGCTGACTTAGCTCTAACTCAAACACAATTGCAAGGTATGTCTATGGGTGCAGGTAAAGGTTTCAAAACCTATGCTCAAAAATGGCGAGATCTCACGGGAAGAGTCTAACCCCCTCTATCTGACATAGAATTGGTGGATATGTTCTTAGGCATGCTATCTGGTCCATTCTTCAACCATTTGATCGAAAGCTCCTCGGCTGGATTTACTGAACTAATCATGACTGGTGAACGGGTAGAAGTTGGTATAAAAAGTGGTAAAATTCAGAGAGACCCATCCTCGAGCACCAAGAAGAAACCCTTTACCGGAAAGAAGGAGGTCAGTGTTGCATATGACCATAGGAATCAAAACAAAATTGCACGTCGCCCGACGTTAGGGGCTGTTATGATTTCCAATCCTGCACCAAATCAGCAGCAAAATTATCAATGCAGGCCATATGCGCCCGTGAGACGATTAACTCGAATCAACATGACCTTGTCTCATGTTCTGTCACATCTTTTGAAGTACAACTTGGTGACCCTAAAAGAAGCTCCCAAGAACCCCAATACAACTTCTCCTTCCTACAACCTGAATGCTCGATGTACCTATCATTCTGAAAGCTCGGGGCACGATATAAATGACTGTTGGGCCTTGAAGAATGAGATACAAAACCTTATCGAGGTGAAAGAGATTGAGTTTGATCCCCCAGAAACACCTAATGTCATAACGGCGCCAATGCCCAAACACGGTCAAGGTGTTAATGCTATTGATGATGAATGTTTTGTTTCCTCTATGAATCATTTGACTACTCCTCTCTTGACCATTAAACATAATATATTGCGAGTCGGTCTGTTTCTGGGTTGTGATGAAAGTTGTCGATTATGTGTGTCTCTACCCAATGGTTGTTTGTTACTGAAGATGTGCATCCAGCGCTTGATGGCTAACAAAGAAATCATTTTCGAAAAAGTTCCTCTTATCGAAAATTCATGTGAAGATGTCTCAATAATCACCATTTCCGACAATCCTCCCAGGGTCTCCACCAAAAGACCAGTTAGGATTACATCTGTTCCAAAGTTGACTCTCTTGATCATCACCATGCCAAGGCCAATACCATATTCTTTGGATAAAGTTGTTCCCTGGAACTATGGGGATGACGTCTATTACTATGGCATCAAGCAAGATCTGTTGGCTATCCAAAACAAAGTTGAGAAAGACATTGATCCTGAAGTCGTCAATATCGTTGGGACCAGTAAGATAACAAGAAGTGGAAGGATCTTTTCACTCGAGATCTCTCTAAAGACCATTTCTACTCCTGTAATTATTCCCGCTACCGCTCCTACCAGCATTCCCAGTAACACTCCTGTTGACAATCCTACTATCATCTCTGCGAAAAAGACAAGGGGCAAGGAGGTGTTATCTGAGCCTGTCCAGACGAAGGCGCATCCAGAGGATATTCCTGAAGCTTCTAGAAAGGAGATAGAAGAGATACTAAAAATCATCAAGAAAAGTGACTACAATGTCGTGGAACAGTTGGGGAAAACCCCCTCGAAAATATCAATGTTGGCCTTACTCTTGTGTTATGAGGCCCATGCCAAGGCCTTGGTAAAGTTTCTAAAGACCACCCACGTGCCCCAAGATACTTTTGTTGACCAATTTGAGAATTACGTGGTCAGTCTAACTCCTGATAACAGATTGGGCTTTTCTGATGTCGACTTGACTCCCAAAGGAAGAAAACACAACGATGCCTTGCACGTCTGCATTGAGTGCAGGGGCACTATGCTAGCCCATGTTCTGGTGGATACAGGCTCATCGCTGAATTTCTTGCCCAAAAATGCTCTTGACCGGCTAGTCTGCGAGGGACTCACTTTAAAGCCTAACAACATTGTGGTTAGGGCCTTTGATGGTTCTAAGAGGACAGTGCACAGAGAAGCTGACATCCCTATAAAAGGTGGAACTCAGACCTTTGATTCAAATTTCTATGTGATGGATATCCGCCCTTCCTATTCCTGCTTATTGGGTCGACCCTGGATTCATAGCACTGGTGTCGTCACCTCTACATTACATCAGATGTTGAAGTACCCGATCAAGGGAAAAATCATCATTGTCCATGGGGAAGAGGAATATATGGTAAGTCACCTAAACTCTTTCAGGTACGTGGAAATGGATGGAAAGTTCATCGAAACTCCATGTCAGCATTTCGAGGAGGTCCCACAAACAGTTGCGACAGCCAAGACTACTACCAAGACTCCAAAAGTTATCAGACCGCCATTAAAAATGGCCTCTCTGAAAGATGCTAGAGCAGTGATCGAAGAAGGTGGATGCACTATCCGGGGTTAACTTCCGGATATTCGCTACAAATCCATCAAATTTGGTTTGGGTTTTACTTTGGAAGCACAAAGGGTTGTTCGACGAACTCGCGCTGGAGGACTACCTTTACGTATCAGTAATCGAGGAGTTAACACAGTGGAAGACAGTGATGGCAGATGTGACCTGGATGAGTGGATTTTTCCAACTGTCAGCAGAGGACTCAACAACTGGGAGGCCAAAGAATTTGTCCCCATTACTTTTATCCAAGAGTAACTGTCTTTAAATTTTTGTCATATTTGTAATAATTAAACAATTTAGACTTTAAAACCTTGTGTTTCACCCGAAGCACAACGGTCCATTTGTGAGGGTTGTTACTTCATCTTCATATGTCATCAATAAATCATGGACGTTTTTGCATGCAAATTTTATGCTCTTTGTTTTTCTTTTTCTACCTTTTATTTTATCAAAGATAGCTATGCTCTTACACACACTCACATATCGAAATGCAGATCCACATCCACTCAGGATCCCATGGGTAATGATTCTGCTATGGCCTATTGTGACTTTGAAAATCCGATATACCAAGCCGAAGATGAATGTGAGGAAGATTGTGAGGTACCAGGGGAACTAGCCAGGTTACTACAATAGGAAGAAAGGACCATACAACCCCACAAAGAGTCGGTGGAAACAATTAACTTAGGTACCGAAGAAGACAAGAAAAAAGTCAAGATAGGTGCCAACCTGGAGCTTAGTGTCAAGAAGCGCTTAACTCAGTTACTACATGACTATGTTGAGGTCTTTGCCTGGTCATACAAAGACATGCCAGGACTCGACACTGATATAGTGGTCCATCATCTGCCAACAAAATAAGACTTCCCTCCGTTAAAACAGAAAGTTCATCGCATGTGGCCAGAAATGTCGGAGAAAATCAAGACTGAAGTCATGAAGCAGTTCAACACTGGATTTTTAGCCGTCACCTCCTATCCACAATGGGTCTCCAATGTTGTTCTAGTGCCTAAAAAGGACGGTAAAGTACGTATGTGTTTGGACTACAGATACTTGAATAGGGCAAGCCCTAAGGATGACTTCCCGCTTCCCAATATCGATATTATGGTTGACAACACCACACATAATAAAGTATTTTCCTTCATTAATGGTTTCTTCGGATACAACCAGCTCAAAATGGCACCTGAGGACATGGCAAAAACGACCTTCGTCACGCAGTGGGGTACATTCTGTTACAAAGTTATGCCATTCTGGTTAAAGAACGCTGGGGCAACCTATCAGCGTGCCATGGTAGCTCTACTTCACGACATGATCCATCATGAAATAGAGGTTTATGTGGATGACATGATAGCCAGATCTCAAACTGAAGAGGAACACCTTGACCATCTGCAGAAACTGTTTGAAAGACTGAAGAAATACAAAATAAGGTTGAACCGGAATAAATGCACTTTTGGAGTGAGGTCCGGTAAACTCTTAGGCTTCATTGTCAGCGGAAAAGGTATCAAAGTGGACCCTGCAAAGGTGAAAACAATACAAGAAATTCCTTCTCCTCGCACTGAGAAGGAAGTTAGGGGGTTCTTGGGACGGCTAAACTATATCGTCCGGTTCATTTCCCACCTAACCACTACTTATGAACAAATCTTCAAATTACTGAAGAAAGATTAAGTGGTGGAATGGAACGATGACTACCAGGCTGCCTTCGACGGGATCAAATAGTACCTTTAAGAGCCTCCCGTTTTGATGCCGCTAGTCGAGGGAATACCTTTGATCATGTATCTAACTGTCTTGGAAAATTAAATGGGGTGTGTGTTGGGGAAACATGACGAGTCTGGCCGAAAATAGCATGCAATATACTACCTGAGCAAAAAGTTTACCGACTGCAAAACCAGATATTCACTACTCGAGAAAACTTGTTGCGCTATGGCATGGGCTGCTCGTCGGCTAAGACAGTACACGTTGACCCATACTACCTTATTGATATCCAAGATGGATCCAATTAAATACATATTCGAGAAGCTCGCCCTCTCGGGAAGGATAGCAAGATGGCAGATGATCCTGACTGAATACGACATTCAATACATGACCCAGAAAGCAATAAAGGGTAGTGTACTAGCCGATCACCTTGCCCATCAGGTTGTGGATGACTATCAGTCAATGAAATTCGAATTCCAAGACGAAGACTTTATGATGGTAAACAATTGTGAAGAACTTAGATCGTATGACGGACCTGAACAAGGATCCCGATGGACCATGGTTTTCGATGGAGTTTCCAACACACTCAGAAACGGCATAGGCGTTGTGATCATATCTCCTGAAGGCTGCCATACCCCCTTCACTGCTAGGTTGTGTTTCAACTGTACCAATAATATGGAAGAATATGAAGCGTGTATTATGGGTCTCAAAGCTGCCATAGATTTGGGAATCAAGTCCTTAAGTGTATTTGGAGATTCAGCCTTAGTCATCAGTCAGATCAAAGGAGATTGGGACACGAAGCATCCTAATCTCATCCCCTACAAAGAACATGTGTTGACATTAATCCCGCGTTTTGAAGAAATTACCTTTGAGCATTTTCCACGTGAGTAAAATCAACTAGCAGACGTGTTAGCAACTATGTCATCCATGTTCAAAATCAAATGGGATAATGAGGCTCCTCAGATCACCATCGAGAGAATGGAGGAGCCAGCTTACTATCACGAGATCGATACTGAAGAAGTAATGGACAAGCCGTGGTTCCACGAAATTAAGAGATATCTCGAAGCCCAAGAGTATCCGGAGGGAGCTTTGGTCAATGATAAGAAATTCCTGATAAGAAATTCCTGAGAAGATTCTCCGCTAAGTTCTTCCTCAGTAATGGGATTCTCTACAAGCGCAACCACGACTCTACTTTGCTTCAGTGCATAGACAAGAGTGAGGTGGGCAAGATCATGACCGATTTACGCGAAGGTACCTTTGGCACTCATTCTAGTGGATACACGATGGCTAAAAGATCCTACGGGTAGGATACTACTGGTAAACCATGGAAGCAGATTGTCATCAGCATTCACGAACCTGTCACAAGTTTCAGATCTATGCTGACAAGGTACATGTGCCTCCGGTTCCTTTAAACATCCTGACTGCTCCTTGGCCATTCGCGACGTAGGGCATTGACATGATTGGAGAAATCAAACCTACAGCTTCCAATGGACACTACTTCATCTTGGTTGCCATTGATTACTTCACGAAGTGGGTTGAGGCAGCTTCCTTCGCTTCTGTCACCAAGAAAGTTGTGGCCAGATTCATTAAACAAAATCTTATATGTCGATATGGTATTCCAGAGAGAATAATTACAGATAATGGTACCAATCTCAACAATACTATGATCACTTTATTATGCGCGCAATTCAATATCCAGCATCATAACTCTTCTCCTTATCAGCCGAAGATGAATAGCATTGTAGAAGCTGCTAATAAGAACATCAAGAAGATCATACAAAAAAGACAGTGACCTACAAGGACTAGCACAAGATATTACCATTTTCTCTCCACGGTTACCATACCACGGCGCGCACATCAACAGGGGCAACTCTTTTCTCCTTAGTATACGACATGGAAGTTGTCCTACCAATTGAAGTCCAGATACCTTCTTTGAGAATCATAAAGGATGCGGGGTTGAGTGAAGATGAATGGATTCAAACCCTACTTGACCAGCTGAATTTGATTGATGAAAAGAAGCTTACAGCTGTCTTCCATGGCCGGATGCACCAAAAACATATGATTAAAGCCTTCAACAAGAAGGTCAGACGTCAGGTATATCGGGTTGGTGAGCTGGTAATCAAATGTATAATACTGCCACAAGGTGACCCCAGGGGCAAATGGACTCCTACATATGAAGGACCATTTGTGATTAAAAGCATATTTTCTGGTGGGGCAATAATCTTAACCACTATGGACGGCGACGACCTTCCGCACCCTGTGAACGCGGACATAGTTAAAAGATACTACGCATAAATAAAAAGCCCGCTAGGTTGAATGGACTAGGAAAAAACTAGGGCATCCCGATGAACCAAAAAGGTTCGGGAAAAAATTAGGGATAAAATACAAAAAAAATATGTACACCCGGCAAGCTGAAAACCTGAATGGGCGGCTTGGGAAAAAAGGGTATCCCGGTGGACTGAAAACCCGAAAGGGCGGTCCAAGCAAAAATTAGGGATTTGAAGCGTATGACTATGTCCCGTTGGATCACCTTATAGTCAATCTCCAGCATCAATCGTCAAACCCAAACAGTTCTAATCAATCCAATCAGCTTCGGACAAAGCAGCAAGTGGGTCAGACACTCAAAGACACGAAGGTTATAGCAGAGTGGGAACCCATGGGACTATTTCACATGGATGTCTTTTCTTTGTATCAGTTTTCATTTTTACGACGAAATTCTCTTACTAGGATGTTCGTCTCTTTGTACAAAAATACTTATTCAAGTTAATACAAAGACATTCTTTTGAAAGTGCAAAATTATTTGTTTCTCCTTTACTGTTTCTCTTTTGTTTGCAAAAAACGTCCAGTGTTTATTCTTGAATATATGCATTTGAATGTAATAATTGTTTATAAATGAATGCATAAAAAATGGAAAACTAAACAAAAATACAATTACTAATGGCTTTAAGAAATAGGACAACATCTATGAGCCATTCCATAAAACCCCCACAGGTACTTTCTCCAACAGAGCAGAAGCAAGAACATCTTGCTACAGGATCATTGCCATATCCCCATCATGTAGTCTAATGATGCCTTTTGCCTTCATATCCCCGACGGAGCAAAACTTCCAGTTGCCACCTCAAAGATTCCCCAGTGAAAGTCGCCCAACTTCTCAGGATTTCACAAATCCCACAGTCAATGCACGACATTTCTTTTCCCCAATAGAGTTTATTTCTCTAATTTTGGAAACCCGTCCATCAATGCTTCAACTTCAGCAAAATATAAATACTTACACTCCTCATTCCCCAGCGGTGGTCAGGGATTTATTTTCCCTAATCCGACAACACTGCAGCAGAACAGCTTACATGCACATACATCGCATCCATACATCATAAATATCAATGACACAAATGCATATATCATAATCCTATTGCACTATGCATTTCATGCATCATGGCATTACATACAACTAACTCTTTACTTTTTCAGGAAAGATCAGTCAACAGAAAATTATCATCAAATTTTCAACAAGACAAGGCAAATATCTGTGAACAAATCAATTGTAGATCAATTCCCAAAACAAGACGGGGTGACTATCTACATGACAATTACTTCTTTCAGACTCCTGCTGGTTCAGTTTAAATCTCTCAACGGTTTATCCTGATTCTTTCCCCCAGACATCTTCCCTGGTTCAGATAAATCGCCAAGATTTATTTTGATTCTTTTCCAGACCTCTTTTGGTTCAGTTTTAAACCTCTCAACGGTTTATCCTGATACTTTCCAAACATACATCATTTCTGGTTCAGATAAGTCGCTCCAAGATTTATTCTGATTCTTTTCCAGACCCCTACTGGTTCAGTTTAAATCTCTCAATGGTTTATCCTGATTCTTTCTCGCAAACATATTCCCTGGTTCAGATAAATCGCCAAGATTTATTCTGATTCTTTTCCAGACCCTTGCTAGTTCATTTTAAACCTCTCAACGGTTTATCCTGATTCTTTCCTGCAGACATTTTCTCTGGTTCAGAAAAGTCGCACCAAGATTTATTCTGATTCTTTTCCAGACCCCTATTGGTTCAGTTTAAATCTCTCAACGGTTTATCCTGATTCTTCCCCAGTAGACACTTTGTTTGGTTCAAATAAATTGCTCCAAGATTTATTCTGATTCTCTCCAGTTAAAGAATACCCAAGGCCTCTTTTGGTTCAGTTTAAATCTCTCAACGGTTTATCCTGATTCTTTCCAAATAAGACACTTTCTCTGGTTCAGATAAGTCACTCCAAAGATTTATCCTGATTCTTCCCAGTTAAAGATTATTCAAGACTTCTGCTAGATTCAGTTTTAAATCAACCAAAGGTTTATCCTGATTCTTTCCCCAATTGAAGTCATGTTTAGACTTAGTCTAATTTCTGTCGACGGTCACCTTCGGATGGCATATGTAAGCAAATATCCTCTAACTCTCCATCATTCCTCCAAATGGCATCTTTAAGCCCATTCCTTACACCTCAACCACAATATCATCAAGTGCAAATTTCTGGGCACTCTAGTGTTCAATCATCTTCTACCTTCAAGTCATGAATGGCAGATTCACCAATCTAACTCTCCAAGTTTAAGAAGATTGAATAGGGGCAGCTGTTGTACCCCAAAATTTGCCCTCTCATTTCCCATAGGATCATCCTAGACTCTCAGGTTTGCTTCTGGCAAGTTTCAGGTCTCAAATTAAAATTTTCTAAAGAAAGTCATTCACAAGGGCAAAATGGTAAAAAAAAACACTGAAAAAGTCAAACTTTGACTTTTGGATCAAAAATCAAGCTTCAAAAATCATATTTCATCAGGACATGAAATTGGTTCATCAAAATCAGAAGTCATAAATTACTTTGAAAAATCAAATTTCTAAACATTTAGAAAATTTTCTAAGTGTTAAGAGAATATGATACTTCAGAACTTCTGGACCAGCCTCCACACAAACGCAATCAGAATTTGCAAAGACGGTTTAGAATATGGCTCTTCAATCAGAACATATGGAAGTAATGTTCTTCAGTCAGAACATTGACTCTTCAGCATATGGAAGCTACGTTTCTGGTCTTCTGCGATCATAACATCACCAAATCCGAAAACCTCGTTTGAGCAGCCTGCTGCTCTGCTATATCATATTCCTGCAACCAGCTGCTGATCCAGTCCACACATGCACTTTCTCAAACCCCATATTTGCACCAAATTAGCATACAAAAATTGTGATTAAAAAGAAATGGAGCAGTATGCCAAAAGGGTTTAAATCCTTTTTGTTTTCCCCCCAAAATCACAACAAATTCACTTATAAATAAGTTGCTCCATCACACTTTCAAGGGGCTAGATTTTGAAGAGATAGAATTATCAAAGAGAGAAAAGAAAACAGTAAAACATTCGTGAATCCTAAATTCCTAAACAAAACCAAAACCTTCGTTCTTCCCTTTGAATCAAAGAACATAGTATTTTCTGTTACGTTGTTCTTGCTGACTCCAGAACATCTGAAGGCAGCAACTCAAGTCCCAAACACACATTCCAGATTCAAGGTAAGTCTTTCTGACTTTGAATCTTTTCATTCAGAACATCATTAAATATGTAAATATCATAGTATTAATGTTGTCCATATCATTGCATGAGTAGAAAAACTGTGGATCAGAAGTTCTTGAATAAAGCTAGGCTCAGAATTAGGATTATAACTTCTATGAATTGTTGTGCTTTTATCTTTCTGATTTGCTGTTGTTAAGAACTGAATAAGTTGTGGATAAGTTGATTAATGTAAGGAAAGAGTTGAAGTGTAACACATAACTTTTTTTTCTTTCCCACTGATTTAGCACAACACGGAACTTCTAATTTTTACTCACTGTTTAACACAACACAAAACTTTTGACTTTTCACTCACTATTTAACATAACACATAACTTTTGACTTTTTGCTCACTGTCTAAACACAACCCAAAGCTTCTGTTTTTTTTTTGCCCTCTAATGTTTCTTTTAGGATTCTAATGGCATCAACCCAGAACTTCTGATCACCTCTGACGTTTCTTTCTGAGCTACATCACACAACGTCAGAACTTTTGGTTCCCTTCATTTTCGTGTTTAACAATGTGATGATCCTGTTTATATTAAGTTTTTTTCCTTTTTCTCTCTTACTCTTATTATTTTCAGTATTAATTTTATTAAACATAAAAAGGGCATAAAAATATTTTCTTTTATCAACTAGTTATTTTCCCTTTAATTTGTTAAGACAAAAAACCATTTTCAAAGCAAGTCTTTCCCTTTTTCTTATATTGTACAATTCAATATGGTTGTAATAGATAATTAGGATTTAAATTCTCACAAATCCCCCTTTGTAAAATTATGTACCCCCATCCCTAAATTATGTAATAGAGTATGACTTTACATTTCCGCAATTTATCGCTTTCAAATATAAATGCTAGTAATTAGGGTGTGTATGGAAAGACATGAAATTAACAAATACATAACCTTAATCAAGACAAAATGCATGTAAATCAAACACACTTGCACACTAGCACCCTTAGGGTAATCCCGCTTTGTTTCCTTTTGGAAAATAGCCATGTCTCTCGAACATGGGCGTTTTAGTGAAGACCCTCGATAAAAGATTGTAGTCCCTCGATGACCCTCAATGTTTCCTTCGGTAAACGATCTAGTCCCTAAACGATATTGCTAAAACGTCCCATAGGTTGCCTTCTATGACTATACAAAAATGTCCCGTGCCCGTTCCTTCACATCCAACGATGGGGTTTCTTACCAAAACAATGGTAAGATAACAACATCTAAAGGAGGAGGAAAATAATGTTTAAGACCTTTTGAGTAGGTAGGTTACTCCTAGTTGCTCGCTTGCTCACAACAAAAACGTCTTATACACCAACAATTTCACTTTGAAACATTTTTCAAAAGACAAAACACTTTGTACGCGTTCTTATAGAGACGAGAACCATTACAAAGACATTCCTTTTATAAATACTTTCAAAACCCATATCACAAACACATTTTCAAACAAAAATCAAGTGATCTAGCAAGCAACTAAGAGCCCGTAGATAACTACGTATGAAAAGGGTGCTAACACCTTCCCTTTTCATAATCTACCCCCCAAACTCAAGAAAAATCTCAAAAGGTCTTTCATGTTCTTTTCAACCTTTCCTTATTGGATAAAATAAAAGTTGGTGCCGACTGTTGCTATCCGCGACAGTTGCGATCAAACGCAAAACATCCCAAGTCAGTTCTCCCACTGTGTTACACCAAGCCAGGAAGGAAATCCACTATTAGTAGTATTAGTTCAAAACTAAACTAGTCCCAAGTTTACAACTTCTCGGCTAATCCCTATCCAATGCCACTTCTACCAAGGTCTTCCCTAGATATGAGAAATCGTCATCCCACTTCCAATCACCGCAGTGATAAATTAGACCTACCCCAATCCCAGTGGCAGTCTCTAATCAAGTCACAACCACAACAACCTGAAGATAAAACAAGAAGATTACACTTCCAAATTACAAATACTAGAAGTTTCCTAAATTCTTCCTCCAAGAACAATATTCAACTCTTGCTTCACAACTTCGAGGATAACAATAGCTTGATAAACAAACAACAATAAATCAACTCAAATGTATTAAAGATACATGAGGACATACAAAAACAAATGAAGAACCTAAGGAACTATCAAACCCTAAACCCTTATTTTTCACAAGGTTTTACAATAAAAACTATGCTTAAAAACTAGGTCTTGGATGACTCCTTATATAAGCTTTTGTAGTTGGGCTTGGACTGGCTTGTATTTTTCAATCAACTCCAATCTTCAGCAGAAAAATATCTGCACAATATTCTCCACAAAAATAGAAACAATCTTCATAAATAGTTTCCTAAAAAGTCTCAATCGATCCTTTTTAGTAACCAATCAAATATGCACCTATTCCTAACAAAATCCTTGAATGTTATGTGCCTATAATGAGTGTAGAATATTCCAGATACCCATTTATTCTAATTAAATCTTCAAGGATATCCAAAATCAGCACCTACTGCATCAGCTTCAGGATGTCACAACATTTTATGTGACATCTCGCAGAAAAACATATAACAACAAAACTTGTTATGTCAGTTGATAAAGATGATGCACCATCTTATTCAACATCAACATAGAACCATGTTTAGAACCATTCTTATCCAAAATTTAGCAAACCATAGAACCATGGAAATAACATGGTGCATGCATACAGATGGACTTATCCCTTTTAAGTCGAAGATATTGTAGCCTAGAGTTGCAGGATATTTTTGTAAGACATCTAAGAGTTGATTAGTTTCGTCTTTGTTTAGATTGGAATTAACTATAACTGGATGATTTAGTTCTTTATCAAGGAACTCATATCTCAAGTTCTTAGGTAGTTCATTAAGCTTGATGGATGGCTTCTTAGGGCCAGGAATATGGTCAGGAGTAATTTTAGGCATTCGTGAAGTTTGTCGTCCACATACGACGTATAAACTTTAATTCCATCATCTTCCATTATGGGTGTTAAGGGGAGTTTTATTGTTTCAGTTTGTGTCTCCGTATCTAATTCCCTTATACATTCATCAATAATATCAATAGCATTACATGAGTCATTCATGGCTGGTGCTTTTAGGAATTTGGATAGGATAAACTCAACCTTTTCATCTCCTACTTAAAACGTCATTTTCCCTCTTTTGAAATCTAACATGGCTCCAGCAGTGGAAAAAAGGGTCTACCTAGAAGGATGGGAATTCCATCGTCTCTTTAATATCTATTACGACAAAGCCGGTTGGAATATAAAGTTGACCGATCCTGACTGGAATATCTTATAATATACTGATTTGATACTTAACAGATCGATCAGTCAGTTGGAGAGACATCCTTGTTGGTTGTACATCTCCTATATTTAACCTATTACAAACGGCTAGTGGCATTAAGCTTACACTTTCATCTAAGTCCAATAGTGCATTGTATATGATATGTCTTCCTACCACACATGGTATGAAGAAGCTTCTAGAATCTTTTTGCTTTTTGGCTAATTTATTCTCAGCAATAACATTGCATTCTAATGGTGTAGGGTCATCAAGCTTACGTTTGTTGGTCAATATGTATTTCAAGAATTTAGCATAAGATGGGATTTGGGTTATAACTTTAGAAAAAGGTATTTTGACATGGAGTTTTTAAATTACTTTCACAAAATTCTTATATTGGACATCCTGTTAGGTTTGTTTTAGCCTTTGTGGCTATAAAATCAGTGGCTTATATGGAGGAGGTGGTAGATAAGTTTGGTTATCCTTCTCAGCTCCTTTATCTTCTTCCTCTCTTTGTTTCTCTAGTTCGACTGGTTTCTCTATCGTTGGATTATCTGGTGTACTCACAACTTTTTCTTTTGGTGGCTCGGGTTTCTTGGTCAAATTATTATTCAACCTAGGGTTTATAGGCCCATCATATGCAGTTCCACTTTATAGTGAAATAGCATTAACATGAACTTTAGGTTTAGGTTGAGGCTATCTAGGGAATGATGCTCGTGGTGTAGCCTGATCAGCTTGTTGTTGTGCTACTTGAGATATTTGGATTTCAAGCATCTTGTTATGGGTTACTACATGATCTTATCAATTGATCGGAACCTGCAAGGTGTCCAATGATGATCTTCATACGGGCTGGATAGTCGAGGAGAAAAAAGGGGGATTGTACCTGCAAGGCACTCCAACAATCAAGTAAGTGAGGGAGCAAAGAGATACAAACAAAGTATTAGGGTTTTAGTGATGAATAATGGATATTCAATACATGGCTCTCACATGTGTGAGGGTTTATATAATTTCCCTGAAGATTAGCCATCGGTCCCTATTTTTGGGCCTAGATACATGGGTCCGCAAAAATAGGTAACTTCCAGGACTCGGTCAAAAAGACAGGTATTGCCCATAACTAGCCGTTGGATCTGAGGAGGAGGCAGATTACAGGAAGGTGGTTGTTCTGGACGTTTCCTGGTTGTCTGCTCGACTCATGTTGGGTTGACAGGAGACAACTACTTACTGGGTCATACGTGCGTGTCGGGTATCACTGGTCGTATGCCCAAGGGCGTGGTCGACCAGGATGTTGGGCCAAAACTGTTGGGCCATGCCAAGGGTGGAAGCGGATTGGGCCAATTCTAGACATTGGGCCAGTCCAGAACACTACATAATTAAACTTGTTTCCTAATTGCGTAATCAACTCATTTATATGCATGTTGTGATACGGTGGGAGAACTGACTTGAGGTTTTTGCGTTTTGTGTTTGCAAATGTTACGGTTAGAAAGAGTCGCCACCGACCTTTCTTTTATCCAAAAAGGAAAGGTGAAAAAGCACAGGAAAGACCTTTAGAGATGTTTTCTTGAGTTCGGGGGGTAGATTATGAAAAGGGAAGGTATTAGCACCCTTTCCATCCATGGTTTTCCATGGGCTCTTAGTTACTTGCTAGATCACTTGCTTTTGTTTGAAAAATGTGCTTTGTATGGTTTTTTAAAGTATTTTGAAAAGGCGCCTTCGTTTAGGAAAACTTTGTAATAGTTCTCGTTCGTAAGAATGTATACAAATTGTTGAACTTTTGAAAATGTTTCATGTTTGGAAGATGTTTGGAAAGTGTATGTGATTGTTTTGAAAATAGCAAGGATGTTTGTTTTGAAAGTGAGCAAGTAAATAAAATAAATCTACCTACTCAAAAGGTCTTAGATATGCTTTTCCTCCTCCTTTAGATGTTGCTATCTTACCATTGATTTGGTAAGAAGCCCCATCGTTGGATGAGAAGGGACGGGCATGGGTCATCGTATAACCATGATAGCAATGTTGTGAGATGACTTAGCACTTTTCTTTAGGTACTAAGATCATTTTGAAAGGCAACTTTGATAGCATCATCGAGGGACTATGATCTTGTATTTTTCGAATTGTTTGTGCTAAGACATCCCACATGCATAACATGGCCATTTTTGTAAGGCAATAAGTGGAATTACCCTAAGGGTGCATGTGTGCAAAGTGTGTTTGATTGCATGCATTTGTCTTTGTTTTTTGGTGGTCTACTTGTTGGTTTTATCTTGCCATACACACCCTAGTTACTAACAATGTACGAAACAATAAAAGTGTGAAAATGTAAAGTCCTACGCTATTACAATATTTAGGGGATGGGGTGTACAAATTTATGAATGGGAGTTGCCAGTAAAAATAAGTCCTAAGTTACTATTACAACCATATTGAATGGATAATAATATACAGAAAATGTAAAATGTTTGTCTCGTTTTTTTTATTAAAAAATAAATAAATAAGTTTTGTTTAAGAAAATATTTTTTGTATTTTTATGTTAAAAGAAAATATAACATGTGAATATGAAATATTTTTGGTGTTTTTTGATTAATGAAAAATAAAGATGATGGCAAAAAATAATAAAAGAGAAAGAAAACAAAATCAGCACAAATGCTGAAAATAGAAGAGGTCAGAAGTTCTGACTTTGACTTGCTGCACAAATAGAAACAACGTTAGTAGAAATATGGAAGTTCAGAAGTTATGGATCTTTTGAGAATTTGGAAGTTTTCAGAAGTTCTGATGCAACTGTCATAACTTTGCCTCTCTCCATGCTTGTCAGAATATCTGCAACTTAGTCATTTCTTAACAGAACAGAAGTTGCACATATAACAGTTATGACAAGTTTCATGAAATATCATAAGCACAAATCAGAAGTATCATGAATTTACTAATCCTAATTTCTTTATGAAACTCTGAACTTGGATTCCTTCTACTTAGGCAGGCAGATGCATGAAATTTCAGAATATGTACATCATCAGGATTAGAATATCTACATTGTGTTAAATATGCAAAATTTGACAATGTCTAATTAGTACGATGAGAGTCAGCAGAAAACTTACCTTGCAACTGGAAAAGATTTTGTGAACTGGAGGTTGGTCCTGAACTCTTGTGATGTTCTGAGCAACTTCTTCACGTACTCAGCGGGATGGAAGTTTTAAACTTCTGAAACAGCCAAGGGGTGATATTCTGACTTCTTTGAGGTGGAGGTGGATGGAGAGTGTATGGCGGTAGGAATACAGAAGTTAGGGTAACTTTTAATATGTGAATCAGTAACTGCGTGGATGGCTTTAGTCAATAAACTTTTTAGGAAAAAATGGAGTTTGAATGCAAGAATCAAATGCTAAGGTTTTGTATTTTTTGTGTTTATAGTTTTGTGGATTCTTGGAATTTTTGCAGGGGTTCAATACTTTTCTTTCTTAATTCTCCCACCTCTTTCACAAATTTTCTCTCTCTATTTTTCAATGGCCAATGATGTTCTATTTATAGGAAAAGGTTTTGTAGTTTGAAGAGGTCAAGTGGCGCCAATATCATATGCTAGAAGTTGACTTACTCCTAAAGTAAGCTTAAACAAGCATGGTTCAACGCATCAAGTAGGATGGTTAGCAGCGCCTAAGCTGGATTTGTCAGCATGAATTAAGGAAAAGTAGAAGCAGCGCATGGGCCTAGCATACTTTTGCATAAAAGTTTGTCTTCCCAAGACAGTAGGGGTACACGTGGGGGAAATCCTTTGGATAAAGACTCAAAAGTGGTTGTGAGCATTAAATGAGTTCCCATGTGAGACTATGCATCATTGCATAATCCTGGATCAGAAGTTCTTCTTCAGCGTAGCATCCAACCTCTGATCTTTGTATCTTCTGGTTCCAGCATATTCTGAAGGGTCCCTCAGACTTTCTGGTAAGCTTACAGAACGCTTTGTAACCTTCTTTGATTTACCCTTGCAAACTCGGACTGAACCTCTGTGAACACTGGCCCAGAAGTTTGTGACCAAACTCTGTCTTTGAGAATATCCAGAATTAACTGAGTGTGAACACTGGCCTAGAAGTTCTGAAATTGTCATATTTCTTAAACACTTAGAAAAATTTCTAAGTATTTAGAATTTGAATTTTCCAAAGTAAAATTTGACTTTTGAAATTCTTGATGAAACAAACTTCATATTCCAACATGTCTTGATGAAATATGATTTTTGAGATTTGATTTTGATCCAAAAGTCAAAGTTAGACTTCTCAGTGTGCAAATGGCCATTTGGCCCTTATGAATGGTTTGCTTGGAAAAATTGATAATTCAAGGCTTGGAATGGGATGAAAGCAAACTTGAGGATCCAGGGTGATTCCTTGAGAAATGAGAGGGCAAATTTTGGGGTGCAACACATGTGTTGGTTCATAAATTCTTTGTTCTGTTGAGTCTAAGCTGAAATGAAGTTTTCCATAATCTTCTATAGGTTCAATTTCTGGGGTACAACTTGAGTAGGTTGTGTTGGTCTTTGAGCTTGAAAACATTGTGATCTTTTATATGAGATGTTCTGGATAGGGTTGTTGTTCATATTCAAATATGGGTTTCCTTGGGCATAATTGACCTGATATGGGCTTGGTTCAGCCGTTAGACAATAGTTAGCTATGATGTGCACTTGAGTTCCATAAATTTCACATCCAATTTGTACTAAAGTTGCGGTAGTTGTAGGATTGACGACTAAGCTTTCAAATATTTATGCTAAGGTGTCCATCTTAGCATTCATTAGGTTAAGGATACTGATTTCATATTGTTTACCTCTGGTTTTGGTAAACAATGTTGGTTTCTTAACAAAAAGTTTATTGGCGAGATCGACCATGGAATCTCAGTACAGTGCTTCAATTTTTGAGTGTTTTCACAAAGTGTGTTCAGAAGGATTCGTTTAACTAGTGCCAAACGAGTTTATAAGCAATAAAGAAAGACATTTAAATTAAAACAAAAGACATTTTGAACTGTAAATATAAATGACATAACATCAAAAATAGTTGAAAATAGGTTGATTCAAACGTACATTGCCCTAGCTTGACTCATTTCGCTCGTTCTCTTGGTTACTCTGAGTAGATAGTGTATAGGAATGTGAAAGTTTGAACCACTAACATTATGCATTAAGTGATTTATTTATAATACACAAAAATAACTACTTTCTAGCGGGCTTCACTTCCTTGTATGCCACGTGTATCTTGTAACATCCTTCCATGAGCCCACATTCTCCATTCATGATGTCGAACCTATGTTCTCCAACCATGACACCTTGCTTTACTAGTTATGCACTCTTTGGGATTTTTAGCGTTCTAGGGCCCAATCCATTCCTCATGAGACCTCTTTCTGGTCGACTGTGTCCACAAGCCCAATTGACTACTTATGAAATCTCTCCCGGTCGACTGCTTCTATAGTCAACTTTACTGCTTCTATAGTAGCCAAAGAACCTTTTTGGCTTTTGGTTGTATTTTAATCTTTATGAAAAATCCTTGCCAACAAATTTCCCCCTAAAATGTTCTTTTTGACTGAAAGAGTAGAAATGGACATTTTAATCCTTTACTCTTAGTGTGAACTGATGTCATCATAATCATGACCTTTTCCCTCAAACGTTACATCTACGATCACACAACCACTTCCCTACTTTCTCGCTTCAACTTCCTAGGATAAACGTGGCCCCTAACTCACCAACTTCTTCAATCAATCGCCACCTGCCTGACACGTGCCGATCGTGTAGCCACATTTTCCCCACTTTCTTCCCAAATGTATGGTTTTCTTGACGGTATAAATACTCCTTTCATCTTTTCAATTTCCTTTTTATGTTCTCTTTGCATACTAAATCTCTTTGTTTTTCATACTTAACTGAAGTTCTTACTTTCATTTTTACCTAGAAAAACTTGAAACCATCTTCATGGCCGCTTCAATCCAACGTTCTGAACACATTCAAACTCCCCAAGAAATTGAACTGGTTTCTTACATGACTGAGTTCTTCGTTTATGATCAAAATACTTTCATTTTGGAACCAACACTGTCACAAAACCTTTCAACTTTTCATTCCCAAGTGTTGCCTCCTTTCGTTTGTAAGAAAACCTCTTACGCTCTTTTGGGGCCTATTCTTAACGAAATCAGAGTGCCTAAACAATTGGAAGGTTGTTTCCCACTCACAAAACTACAAAGCCTCCTATCAACAAAGATTTCCCCATAGATTTTTCACACATTTACCGGACATCTAAAGTCTTTTATTCTGCTCTTACTGTCAACCAAGATTACATTTCATGGTTGAATAAAGTGGAGAAAGTTAAAGGTGGCGTTTGGAAGACCCGAGGCATCTTTGATTTGATTCGGATTTCTAGCTTTGGCCCTAGTTATTGCAATTACATGTTGATTTCTGCACTCTATTTCTGGGAAGGCTCCACAAACACCTTCCATTTTACAACTGGTATGCTTACTCCTACCTTGTACTACATTGCAGCCATCACTGGTCTCTGCCCCACAGGTGAAGAATTTATTCCTACTGAAGTAGACGAAAATGTCATCCCTTTTGAAAAGGACATTGCTGGCTTCACCAAATATATGGAGTGCTTTAACGCTAACGATGTCAACACTGTGTCTGAAGAAGAGCACATTGCCTTCTTGCCCTTGTGGATTTCCAATTATGTCTTCTATAGTCGATCTTTGAAGGTAGCTAAGTGGTTTATTGCCTTAGCTCACCACCTCCATCTGGGTCGAGACATATGCCTGAGCAAACTCATTTTAGGGTTGCTCTATGAATCACTTAGCGCGGGGGTAAACCACATGACCTCATTCTCTCTTACTCTTAGATATCTATTTAGTGGGCCTTTTTGGCTGCTTCAATTATGGTTAACCACCACTTTTGTGAGCCAGCTCAAACTGCGACTTTCTGAAGCACAAGAGACTGCATTTTCCCAGCGTACCAATGAAAGCCTTCATCTTGTTGCAATGACACCTTCCAACAACTACATGACTTGAGAAGATACACTCGAAAAATACTTGAAGTTTTTCTTTAGGTGCACTTCTTTTCAGCCAAGCATTACGCCTTTTGCTTCTAGACAACATGGTCCTGAATGGTTCACTCGACCATTTTCTCCTGTCGATCCTACGCGGATCCCTAAATCCAAAGCCATCTGCCAAGCTTTCTTAACTCCTAGGCTCATAGCATCTAGGGTGGGAGCTAATGATGGTGTAACACTCCTGTGTTATCAGCCTAATCTGGTGGCTAGGAAGTTTGGCTTGTGCCAACCTTTGCCTCATAGATTTTATAAGCCATCAGATGAATTGTGCCTTTCGTCTACCAACTATAGTGAAGAAGAATGTACATGACGCCTTTAACATTTTACTGTTGAAGTTCCCACCCTGAGTCTGTTCGCCTTTGAACCCCTTTTATACACTACTAAGGAGTTCTATGATTGGTGGACTGTACACTTCATGCAGAGTAATGGGACTCTAAAGTCTTTCAAGGCTCGAGTGACCCATGCCTTTAATGATATGCAGCAAAAGTTCAAAAAAGGTATGTCTTAACTGTCAATCGACCTCTTGTTCATTTTATGCTTTCATCTTTTACTGCTCTTTCTTAATGTTACCACCTTATCTAGCTGTTGAACACAAGAAGCGGACTAGGGGAGCCACCAGTGGTGCGACCGTTTCTCCTTCTGCTAATGAACCCATTGGGACTTCTTCTCAGGTAATCTACTAACTTGACGGTTTACTAACTGGTTGCGTTCCTTTTCTAATACATTGATTATGATGATCCATTCATAGTCCCCTGAAGCCAGCATTGTCGTCCCTCTTGAACTATCCCCAAAGAGACAGAAACACTCTTCTAGTAAAGAGAAACGAGGTGACGATGGGTCTTTGGTCGATTCATGCTGAAAACAAGATGTCTTTCCTGTCTTTAACTGAAAGAATTAATTCTGATCCAGAAGAGGTCTTTGGATCAATGATTTTTCTGCAAGGAACAAGGGGTTAGTTGTATGCGAATATATGCATGGTGTAATGATTTTCTCAAAATAAATGAGATTATGTGATATGTATATGTTATGTATGTTATATGATGTATGAATGCAACATGTTATCAAAGCGTATCCTTGACAGATACTGGGAATTTTTGAGAAGTTAAATCTCGGATTATTGTTGGATATGAAGAGTATGTGTATCTTCAGACTTTGTTAAACATTCTTCCGCTAGGGATTCCTGCTTTGTTGAGAAGAACTTCGCTGGGGAATATTGACTTTGCTTGAGAAGACTCTATGGAAAGTGTTGATTTCTGCTTGGGGGAAAGAGCTTAGGATTTCTAGTCGTTTGTTGCTCTAGTGGGGAATTATCTCTTGAAAGTTAGCTGTTATCTGGTCGGATTTCAGGTTTTATACCAACTTGATGGGGATGGTGGTAAACTCTACTGGGGAAGAGGAGTTTTGTTAGTGATTGGAGAAGTTAAACTAGTATCTGGTCGGGTCCAGGCTTTGTAGTAATTTGAACTTGAGGTTAACTGATATCCGGTCGGGTCCAGGTTTCATCAATTGGAGAAGTTGAACTAATATCTGGTCGGGTCCAGGCTTTAGTAACTTGAAATTGAGATTAATTGTTATTTGGTCGGGTCCATGTTTCATCAATTGGAGAAGTTGAACTAATATCTGGTTGGGTACAAGCTTTAGTAACTTGAAATTGAGATTAATTGTTATCTGGTCGGGTCCAAGCTTCAGTAATGATTTGAGGAAGTTAAACTGCTATTTGGTCGGGTCTATCCTTTAGTAACTTACAATTGAGATTAACTGTTATCTGGTCGGGTCCAGTCTTCATAGTAAATTGAGGGTAGGATAAAGTTGAACTAGTATATGGTCGGGTTCAGGCTTCGTAGTAACTTGCTTGGATAGTAATAACTCCGTTGAGGATTGACTCTAACGAGGATTAAATGGTTTCGTCTATTGATTTGTAATAATCTGATAGGTAGACTCGAGCTTGGGAATTTTCCATTTGTTGGGGAAATAAACCTTGTTGAAGAGAATATTTGATGACCTGCGACGGAGGTGTATCTTTCCACAAGGCTTCTTTTTAAGACCAACTCAGCTAGGGAGAGGGTTTTCAAGAGATTGAAACTCGGGCTGGGAATCGCGTGAATCTAACTCTGTGGGGATAATGTTATTGAAATAACTTTGTATGGATATCTCAAATGCATTTAAGGAGATGCTTGTCACTGTTTTTAAGCATGCATTTGCTAAAAGTTTAATCATGTTCATATGCATATGTTCATTCAATTTTAGTCATTGGATACCTTTTTGCACTCAAAACAGAAAAAATAAAAAGTTTGTACTTCAAACTATATTTGTATTGATGTTTTTCCCATGGATAGGCGTTTTTGTACAAAGAGACAGAGATCTTAGTAAGAGGAAATTGTCGAAAGAATGAAATGAATACAAAACAAAAATAACAGCCACGTGGAAGTGATCTCATTGTGTTCCAACTCCACTATTGCCCCTATGTCCTCGAACATCATCCCTTGTCGTTGAAAGAAGTTGATTGGATTGATCTTGGACCATTTGAACTTCGGACTTTGGTAATAAAGTTGGCTGTAAAGATCCTATGGGACATAGTCATACGCTTTAATCCTTAACTTTTTCCTGGACCGCCCTTATGGGTTTTCAGCCCACCAGGATACCCATTTTTGCCCAAATCGCCCTTTCGGGTTTTCGACTCGCCAGGTGTACAATCTTTTGCATATATTCCTAACTTTTACCTGAACCTCTTTGGTTCGCCAGGATGCCCTTATTTTTCCTAGGTATGTCAACCTAGCAGGTCATTTTATGCGTAGTATTTTTTAACTATGTCCGCGTTCACAGGATGTAGGAAGTCTTCGCCATCCATAGTAGTCAGCAACATGGCACCACCAGAGAAAACTTTATTTACAACAAATGGCCCTTCGTAAGTGGGAGTCCATTTTCCCCTGGGGTCGCCTTGTGGAAGAATGACACGCTTTATTACCAAGTCGCCAGTATGATATACTCGAGGCTTGATCTTTTTGTTGAAAGCCTTGATCATACATTTTTGGCACATTTGACCATGACAAATAGCAGCCAGTCACTTCTCGTCAATCAAGTTCAAATAATTCAACCTAGTCTGAATCTATTCGTCTTCACCTAAATTTGCTTCCTTCATAATCCTTAGAGAGGGAATCTGAACTTTGACAGGTAGGACGGATCCCATGCCATAGACCAAGGAGAATGAGGTTTCCCCAGTTGATGTTCAAGCTGAAGTAAGGTAGCCATGGAGAGCAAACGGTAATATCTCATGCCAATCTTTATACGTTACCACCATCTTTTAAACAATCTTCTTGATATTTTTATTAGCAGCTTCCACTGCGCCATTCATCTTGGGTCTGTAGAGAGAAGAATTATGATGCTTGATTTTGAATTGAGTTCAGAGTTCCATAATCATGGAATTGTTGAGGTTGGTTCCATTGTCAGTGATGATCCTTTCGGGGATACTGTAATGGCAGATGAGGTTATCTTGATAAATCTAGCTACAATGTTCTTGGTAACTGAGGCATATGAGGCAGCTTCGACCCACTTGGTCAAGTAATCAATGGCAACAAGGATGAAACGATGTCCATTGGAGGTGGTAGGTTTGATCTCCCAAATCATGTCAATGCCCCACATTGCAAACAGCCACGGAGCAGTCATGACATTTAGAGGAACATGAGGTACATAGGCCTTGTCAGCATATATTTGGCACTTGTGACAAGTCCTTGAGTGGATCCCAAAGAGGCCATCATGCATGTATTCCATAATTTTCTCTATGTCCTTCTTGTACACACACCAGAGTAGAGTAGAATCATGGTTGCGCTTGTACAGGATTCTGTTGCTTAGAAAGAATTTGGATGAAAATATTCGCAAGAATTTCTTATCATTGATGGAAGCTTCTTCAGGATATTCTTGTGCCTCAAGATATCTCCTCACCTCAAGGTACCATGGTTTCTCTTCGTCGGTGTCAAGCTCATAGCAGTGCACAGGTTTGTCAAATCTCTCAATTGTAATCATAGGAGCTTCGTTGTCCCATTTGACCTTGAACATAGAAGACATTATTGCCAAGGCGTCCGCCAACTGATTTTCTTCTCTACAGAAATGTTCAAAGGTGATCTCTTCGAAGCATGGAATCAGAGTTAAAACAAGCTCCCTATAAGCAATCAGGTTAGGATGCTTAGTGTCCCATTCTCCTTTGACTTGACTGATCACTAGAGCAGAATCTCTGAATACGTTCAAGAACTTGATCCTAAAGTCAATGGAAGCCTTTAGACCCAAGATACATGCTTCATACTCAGCCATGTTGTTCGTACAATCGAAGCATAATCTAGTAGTGAAGGGAGTATGGGAACCCTTAGGAGAAATAATCACAACATCAATTCCATTGCCCAAAGCGTTGGAAGCCCAGTCGAAAACCATAGTCCATCGGGAGCCTTGTTCAGGTCTGTCATACAGTCAAGGTTTTGCACCGTCGGTCACTAACATGATATTCTCATCCGGGAAGTCAAAGTTCATAGATTGATAATCATCAACAACTTGATGGGCCAAATGATCTTCCAATACACTTACTTTGATGTCCTTTTATGTTGTATATTGAATATCGTATTCAGTCAGAATCATTTTCCATCTAGCTATTGGTTCGGAGAGAGCGGGCTTCTCAAAGATGTACTTGATAGGGTCCATCTTAGAAATTAATAAAGTAGTGTGGGTCAACATATATTGTCTTAACCGACGAGCTTCCCATGCCAAAGCGCAACAAGTTTTCTCGAGCAGTGAATATTTGGTTTCACAGTTGGTAAACTTTTTGCTTAGGTAGTATATTGCATGCTCTTTTCAGCTTGACTCGTCATGTTGTCCCAACACACACCCCATAGAATTCTCTAGCACAGTCAAGTACATGATCAATGGTATTCGTTCCACCAGAGGCATAAGGATAGGAGGTTCTTGCAAATATTCCTTGATTTTTTCGAAGGTAGCTTGGCAATCGCCGTTCCATCTGACTACTTGGTCATTCTTCAAGAATTTGAAGATTGACTCACAAGTAGCAGTTAAGTGAGATATGAAGCGGGAAATGTAGTTAAGATAACCCAAGAATCCTCTAACCTCCTTTTCAGAACGGGGAACCGGCATTTCTTGAATGGCTTTTACCTTTGCAGGATCACCTTTGATGCCTTTACCACTGAAGACAAAACCTAGAAGCTTTCCAGACCTTACTCCGAATGTGCACTTATTAAGGTTTAACCTCAACTTGTACTTCTTCAGCCTCTCAAATAGCTTGTGTAGGTGATCGAGATGCTCTTATTCAATTTGCAACCTTGCAATCATATCATACACATAAACCTCTATTTCATGGTGGATTATATCATGAAATAAATCTACCATAGCTCTTTGATATGTTTCCCCTGCATTCTTTAATCCGAACGGCATGACCTTTTAAAAAAAAGGTTCCCCATTGTGTAATAAAGGTGGTTTTTCCATGTCTTCGGGAGCCATCTTGATTTGGTTGTAGCCATAAAATCCATCCATGAAGGATAAGACTTTATGTTGAGCGGTGTTTTCAACCAAGACGTCAATATAAGGTAGAGGGAAATCATCTTTGGGGCTTGATCTATTTAGATCCCTATAGTTTACACATATACGAACCTTCCCATATTTCTTTGGCACGGGAACCACGTTCGCGACCCATTGAGGATAAGATGTCATAGCTAGGAAACCTGCATCAGATTGTTTCATCTCTTCAGCTTTTATCTTTTCATACATGTCAGGCCACATGCGACGAACCTTTTTCTTAATAGGAGGACAATCTTCTTTTGTTGGTAGACGATGAACCACAATGTCGATATCCAACCCTAGCATATCTTCATACGACCAAATAAACACTTTAACATAGTCATGTAACATCTGAACCAACCTGCTCTTGATACCATCTTCTAAATTGGCGGTGATCTTGACCTCTTTCGTGTCTGTCTCAGTACCTAGGTTGATAACTTCGACCGACTCTTCATGAGGTTGAATAGCTTTCTCCTCTTACATTAGAAGTCTGGCTAGTTCCCTGGTATTTAACAATCTTCCCCGCCTTCGTCTTAGGCTTGGTTAATTGGATGTTCAAAGTCATAACTGGCAATAGTAGAGTCATTGGCAATAAGATCCGAAGTGGATGAACATAATCAAGTGTGTGTGTGTGTGTGTGTGTGCGCGCGCATGTAAGATACATGGCTATTGAAAAAAATGCATTAAAGAAAAAGAAATACAATGAACACGAAATTTTAATGCAAAAGGTCCGATGATTTATATTAAATGATCATATGATAAATGAACATGAACAAAACCCTTAACAAATGGACCATAGTATCCCGGGAAAGGCACATGGATTAAAAGTCATTGTTTGGAATTTAAAGTTACATGCAAAAGTTATTGAATTGACAGAAAACAGTAAACAGTAATTACTCCTCAATGAAGGAGATGGGAGTGAAATCCTTTGCATGCCAGTTGTTGAGATTTCCTCCAGCAGTAGGGTAGATCCATTCTTCAAAAGCGCATTCATCATCAGAGTCTTCCATAACGTTTACTTAATTATTTCTGATGCGGGGAGGTAGCTTTCCCATGCGAGCGTGCCTGACTTCTTTCTGAGCTTTGATGGTGAAACCCAATCCAAATTTGTCTGCTTTAAACAAAATGTCGGGGAGTTGTCCCAAGATAGTACAACTTCCATCTTAAACCATGGCACGAGCATCTTTAAGTGAAACCATTCTTGGTAAAACTTCATCAGCTTTTGATATGTCGAGGAGATTTTGGTGGTGGCAACTATAGGAGGAACAATTTCGAAAGCCTGGCACGGAGTTTCTATGAACTCACCATCTATTTCCACATACTTGAAGGAATTGAGGCGGCTCACCATAAATTCTTCTTCACCACTAATATTAAGGACCTTCCCTTTGATTGGATACTTTAATATTTATTGAAGGGTGGATGTTACTTCCCCTGCCCCATAGATCCAAGGGCGCCCAAGCAAACAAGAGTAGGCAGGAGGTATGTCCATTATATAAAAAATGGAGTTGAAAATTTGTGATCCCACCTTAATGGGGAGATCCCCCTCTCCATGCACCATCCTTCTAGACCCATCAAAATCCCATACAACTATATCACTTGGTTTCAACACCAGGCCTTCACAATCTAGTCGGTCCAAAGCACCTTTAGGTAGAACATTTAGAGAGGAACTGGTATCAATCAAGACAAGAGCCAGGGTAGTTCCCTTGCATTCAATAGAGATATGCAAGGCTTTGTTGTGGTTCCTTCCCATAGGAGTCAAATCAGCATCGGAGAACCCTAATCCATTGTCAGCCATTAAACTCGCCAAACAATTCTCGAATTGGTCAGCTGTAGTCTCTTGGGGCACATGAGCTTTCTTCAAGAACTTGATTAAATCTTAGGCATGAGCATCGAAATAGAGTAGTAATGACAGCATGGAGATTTTGGAGGTGGTTTGCCCCAGTTGTTCGACTATTTTGAAATCACTCTTCTTTATGATTTTCAGGATTTCCTCCATCTCTTGAGTGGAGGGTTCTTCAGCATCAATATCTTTGGTAGATGCCTCTATCCCAACAGGCTCACCTTCTTTCTCTTTGCCTCTAGTGTTTGCACTAGACTTGTCATTGGTTATGCGGACGGGAGTTGTTGTAGTAGTGGTGGTGAAATATCAGGTGAAAATATCCTCCTTGTTCTTGTTACTTTACTAGAACCTGCAATATTAGTAACATCAGCTTTGTCTTTGTTGATCCAAGAATCTTGTTTTATCCCATGATAATAAACTTCGGCACCATAGTTCTATGGAACTGCTTTGTCGGAGGAGTAAGGAATCGGCCCAGGGGCAATGATTATTAAAGGAGAAATTGTTGATTCATTTGAAATCCTAATAGGACCATTTGAGGAGATCCTAAGAGGCTTGTTGGAGATTGTTATTATAGAAAGGTCTTCAACTTTGTTGGTCAAACTCTTGATGGTAGGAACTTTTTCAAACAGGATCTCGTGACTATCTATCAGGCGTTGAATACCTTCTTTCAGCCACTTGCATCCATTTATTTGTTCAGCACAACAACCATTGTCTTTTAAACAGCCAGGGAACACCCTAGCTCTCAGCAGATTTTCCTTCACAGTAGTTAATGGAGTAGTCAAATCCTCAACGGATGAAATAAAAGTAGTGTCATAAATTGCATTGACACCTTTTCCATGGTTCGGCATCGGTGCAGTTATCACATTTAGAGTTGTAGGTGGATCAAACTCAATAGTTTTATTGTCTATCAGATCTTGAATCTTATTCTTCAGAGCCTAACATTGATCAGGTTCATGCCCATGGTTGTTGGAATGAAAAACGCACTTGGCATTCGGATTGTACTTCAGTGATGTAATATTTAGATTGGATGGTGGATCACACAATGTCACTAAGTTGGCCTTCAACATATGTTGTAAGGCTTGGGATAGTGGCATGCTTATCCTCGTGAACTGTCTTTGAGGAATTCCGGATTGTTGATTGTTGGACGATTGTCTTTGAGTAGATGGAGGGTTGGAGATCAAAATAGCATTAACAGATGGACGGTGATCCTTCTTGGTATGGGCCCTTGATCCATAAACAACATTGGCTTCTTTCTTTCCAGTAAAGGGCTTCTTTATATTGCTTGAGGTAGAAGCAGATGCCATGGGGATTTTTCCACTCTTGATTCCACTCTCGACCCTTTCACCAGTCAGAATTAACTCGGTGAAACCGGAAGATGAGCTACCAATTAGAAAGTTGAAATATGGGCCAGTTAATGTACGCATGAACATATCAACTATTTCTCTGTTAGTTAGTGGTGGTTAGACCCTACCGGCTAGATCCCTCCATTTTTGCGCGTACTCTTTAAACCCTTCATTAGTACCTATTGTCATTCCTTGAAGTTGAACTCTTATCAGTGCTAAATCAATGTTGTACTGATATTGATAATAAAAAGCAGTGGCCAGATCTTCCCATGTGTGAATGCGAGAACCCTCCAATTAGTAAAACCATTCTAACTGAGTCCCATCCAGACTCTCTTGGAAGAAATGGACCCAGAGCTTCTTGTCAACAGTATGTGGTTGTATCTTGAGGACGTAAGACCTCAGATGAAGTTTTGGGCATGAAACTTTGTCATAGTTCGCAAAGACTGGTATTTTGAACTTATGGGGAATGGCAACCCCAAATAGTAAGCCCAAATCACCAAAATCCAAACCAGGTACGGCTTAAATTTCAATAGCTTCCAGTCTATCCTCTAACTGCTTGTATTTATCCTCGGCCAGTGGATATTGTTCATCAAAGTAGTCTTATTCCTCAGAAGCTTGATCATTTTCACCCTCAGCACGGGTTCTCTTTTCCTCTTCCACCTGGTTCTCGTCTTCCTCTGATGAATCTTCAACTATCTACACCTGACGGACCAGGCCTTTAAACCTTTTTCCCATGTTGATAAGGGCCTTCTTTTTAGTCTTCTTTTTGGCCACCAGCAGTGTCATCAGCTCTTGTTGTCCCTTGGCTAGGGTCAGCAAGGTCTCTTGGAACTGGGAATTCTGTGCTTGCAAATCTTTCACGGTTTGTTCGATATCCATCTTACTGAAATAAACAGTAGAAAGATGAGGAAACCTGTTGTGGAAAGCTTTCTCATATTATGATGCATGAAATGCGTATGCAAATGACTTCAAGGATTTAGAAGATTTAAATTTGTCTAGACAAAAGAAGGAACAAACATCAATTACATTAATAAGTTCATATTGATTACAACATGCCTCTTGGGTTTACAATGGAAGAAACAAAAATAATACAAAATAAATTTCCTAAAAAAAATAAATCAAGCTTCCCATGAGCATATCCTCTTAGGTGCAATGTAGGCATTCAAACTTTGCTCTTCATGAAGTTGCCTCATAAGCTCCAAAGCCTTCTTCTTGCTTGTGTAGAACTGAGTTTCGAAGGTGTCTTGCTCCCCTTTTAGTTGAATCTAAGCTTTTTACAAATCCTCGAGAGAAGTAGGCATATCAGGATGAAGGACGGTATATGGAACATCTCCCTCGGTAATAGGCTCCATGGTGATAGGTATGATGGCTTCATAAGGCATCATAAGGCTTTGGGCGCGAGCTCGCACCCATTTGAGATAAGGCTCCAAAGGAATGGAGTTTTTATGCCCCAACGTCTTGCTATCAACTTTATTCACCATGCCCCAAGCTCGAGAATCTCTGACGATAACTTTGGACATCACTCTCATAGTCAAATGCAATTCCTTGGACAAGTACATCATGATGGCCATCCCTCCTAACATACCCAAACTATCGTAAGGCCAAACAAGGATTATAGGTAATACCTCCCCTAATGCCAAGTAGGGGGCATTAGGGAATTCCCAACAACGGTAAATAATAGTAATGTCCTCCAAGGATTGAGAACACCAATGAATATCAGAATGCGTGAGTGACATCATCCTTTGAGACCATGTCAAGCCTTGCTCATTATTCAACATTGATCGAGGTAGGTGTGAAATAAACCACCTAGACAGTAATGGAATGCAACACAAAAGAGTACCCCTTTTCTTCATGGTGCGAGTGTGGAAATAATGTAGAATGTCTCCAAGCAAAGTAGGTACGAGATTACGAGAGAGAAAAACCTTGATGGAATTCTCATCTATGAGTTGGTCCGGGTTGGGAAATAGAACCAAACTATAGATTAGAAGGGCCAAGATATCCTCAAAATCTTGAAAATCCAAATCTTCCCAGAACAAACAAGCCTTCTGCAACAGAAATTTGGCTAAGAAACCATTAACTCCACTTCTTGTCTCCCAATTTGCCACAATGTCATATCTCTTCAAATGCAAAGCTTTGGAAATAACTTCAGGTTTTGGAGTCTCTTCTAATCCGATGAATGGCATTTGATCAAGCACATGCACTCCTAACAATTGAGAGAATTCTTATAATGTAGGCACCAATTGGTAGTCAGGAAAGGTGAAGAAATTATGGATAGGATCAAAGAATTATAAAAGCACACACATAATTTCTTCTTGGAAATTTGAGGTAGCCAAGTTGAGAAGTCGACCATATTTCTTGGTGAAGGGAGAGTCTTCAGGCACTCTTGATGTTAACTATTGAAGTTGAGGATTCACTTTCACGAAGTTAACTCATATTGTATTTGATCAGTTCATTTTAATGCACATTCTTCCATATTTGAATTTAAGCATTTCTATGCTTTTCTTTATTTATTTTTATATTTTATAATGTTTTTCCAATTTAGTTTAATTTTGTTTTAATTTGATTTTCGTACTTTATTTTCAGCATTTGTAGCTTTCGCAGAAACATTCATAACTAGAACTACATGAATCGGATCAAGGAGTTTAACCATGCGTTGGAAAGCTAAGAGAAAGGCCTACAACTATCTAGTTGTGGCCAGAAGGTGATTCGGACTGTAGTAAGGTTGAAAAAGTTATTGAATTTGTAGCTTTAGATTTATTTAAGTTTTTGGTCATTTGTTTTGGGTCTGGTTTATGTTTTTGACCCAGTTGGGTCTTGACCTGAATTCTCTTGTGTGTACGTACACCTAGGCAGCCGTACACTGTTGATTGTGACCTTTTCATTATTCAGAAAAAATACATTTTTCTTTTACGATTATAATGAGGAACTAAACATCTAGAGTTAACCTGTTGTAACCGCGTTTCCAACACTTTTAGGTTTTTACTTTATCAATCAAATTCGTTCTCTTTCAATACTATTTTGTGATTTACATTTTCTTAATCTGTATTACATATGTTTTGATTAAATTCGTATGATTGGATCCCTAACATCTATTCGTTGTTACGTCGCTTTGTCGTAAATCTGTGTTTGTAATTCGTGTTTGCTTAATTCACGAGGGCTTAATCCGTTTGCTTAATTCAGAATAGGAATCCAATCTGTTTCTATTTGTTGTGCTTGATAATAGGTATAGAAATCGAATAGAGATTGATTCCGCTTAGGAAATTGTTAAGGTAAAAATCAATGATTAGCAGGAAACCAAACAGTAGATTGGCTTAATTCTATAATCACTTATTTTAAATCACTTATTTGCTTTGTGTTTTATGAATTGAAAACCTAAAACCAAAACCCCCTCATTCAGTTACGTTTTATTAATACAAACAAGAATCCTTATGAGACGATTCGAGTCACATTATCGTTGTACTGCATTTTTAAAAATACTCGTTTTGATTTGTGCGCGACAGCGGATCAAATTGGCGCCGTTGTCCAGGATTCTTGTTTTTATTAATCTTTTTTAGAGTCATAGGGTTAGTGTCCTTAAGTCTAGGCCTTAGTTTCCTCACGGTTTCGTCCAATTCTTGTTTTGGAGTTAAAAAAAGGGGGGAAATCGGTTTTTGGGAAAATTGTGTCCGAATCAAAATTTGTTTCAGGCATCCTTTGCGAAAAAATTCTCTGGTCATTTGTCTCATACTACGGATTAGTTACGGGACTTTGCTTTCAAATTCCCAAATTCAACTTTTTTCTATTTTTAACGAATTTTTTACTGTTTTTGTAGAGTCGAAAAAAAATCTCAAAATTGTTATTTTGCCTAATTAGATTAAATCTGGTGTTATTTTATTTTTCTGAATTTTATTTAATCGATTTCCTTCATTGTGTTTGTTTTTTATTATTAGGGACATTGTTGGCATTTTGAACATTGTTGTTGCATTGTTGTGTATTAGTCCTGGCTACTAGCTCTTGCTGTTCTGAACTTGTTGCTTTTGATCCTAAAGTAGAGAGAACCTTGCACATATGACGTAGAAAAGTTCAGGATACCACTAGTTCCACACCCACAATTGAGTCTAATTCTGAGTCTGACTATTTGCATAACTTGTTTGCTTCAGATTCTAAATTTGTTTTTGATATGACTGACCAAAGAACCTTAAGGCAATTGGCTTCCCCTGATGTGAATTATAATGGAATGTGTATTGAATATGATGATGTTATTGTTCCTTTTGAATTAAAATCGGGTTTAATACACTTGTTGCCCAATTTTAGTGGTCTTGCAGGTGAGGATCCGCACAAACATTTGAAAGAATATCAGGTCGTGTGTTCTACACCATTGAAGCCTGAAGGGATCACTGAAGATCACATCAAACTTTAAGCTTTTCCTTTTTCATTGCAGGGTGCAGCAAAGGATTGGATATACTATCTTGAGCCAAATTCAATCGCAAGCTGGAATGCTCTGAAAAAAGTGTTCTTTGAGAGATATTTTCCTGCCTCCAGAGCTGCCTCGATAAGAAAGGAGATTTGTGGTATTAGACAAGGTAATGAGTCACTGGCCGAGTATTGGGAGAGGTTCAAACACTTGGTATCTAGCTTCCCTCAACACCAGATTACCGAGCAACTACTCATCCAGTACTTTTATGAGGGGTTGTTACCGATGGACAGGAACATTCTTGATGCTACTAGTGGTGGAGCACTTGTCGATAAAACTCCGGTTGCTGCCAAATCCCTTATTGAAAATATGTCTCTTAATTCTCAACAGTTCACCCCTAGATACAATTTTGTTCAAAGCAAAGGCGTGAATCAAATCCAAGCTTCTTCCAACAAAGCTTTAGAGACTAGAATTGACGAGCTCACTGCCATAGTCAAACAACTGGCAGTGGAAAAACCTTAAACAGTAATTGTGTGTGGTATTTGTACTTCTCATGAACACCTGATCGACACATGTCCTATTCTGAGAGACGAGTCCATTACTGAGCTGCCTCAAGCTTATGCAGCCAACCTTTACAATCAAAATAGGTACAAAAACACTCCTGACCTGTCCACCAACAAATACCATCCCAATTGGAGGAACCATCCCAACCTTCAATATAGAAATCCACAAACCAGCCAACAACAGAGCCCACCCCAAGTGGCTGCCCCTGCACCTTCCGGATCATCCTTAGAGGATCTTGTTAAACAAATGGTTGTCAACAACCTTTAATTCCAACAAAGGACCGATTCTAGCATTCAGACCTTGCACACACAGATGGGACAACTTGCTACTCAAATAAATGCCATGCAATCCCAAGGGTCGAACCAACTTCAAGCCCAAACAGTTGTCAATTCGAATGGTCCTAATGCTAATGTGAATGAAATTTTCTTGAGATACAGAAAAGTTATAGAACCATCCCCTGAAAAAAATAAAAAAATTATTGAGGTAACATCTGAACCTTCTCCTTCTAAATCTGTTTCACCTGAACTTTCCTCACCTTCTTCTGTTATGGTGGAAACTGAAAAAATTAAAGAAAATGAGCATGTTCCACTAGTCCCCTTCCCACATAGAGTTCTGAAAAATAAAAGAATTGAGGAGGGAGACAAGGAAAGAGAGATATTGGATGTTTTCATAAAAGTTGCGGTAAACATTCCGCTTCTTGATGTAATTAAGTAGGTTCCGAAGTATGCAAAGTTTCTGAAAGATTTGTGTACCAACAAGAGGAGGATTAAGGGAAGTGAAAAAGTTAACTTGGGAAGAAATATTTCTGCTTTTATTCAGTCCAAACCTTCATCCAAAAAAGTTGTAGGCGAGAAAAAAAGTTGTAGGCGAGCAAAATGTTTCAGCCCTCACTACTCAGGTTCTGCCACAAAAGCAGAAGGATCCAGGAACATTTGCTATTCCTTGCACCATCGAGAACAGTAAATTTGAGAATTGCATGCGTAATTTGGGAGAGGGAATTAATGTTATTCCTACTTCTATTTATAATAACCTTTGTCTTGGTCCTTTACAGCATACAGGTTTAATCATTCAATTGGCGAACAGGAGCAACACTCGGCCCACCGGCATAGTCGAAGATGTCCTTGTTCAAGTTAACGATTTGATTTTTCCTGCAGATTTTTACATTCTGGACATGGAAGGAGAAACAAAGTCCAGCAGAGCTCCCATCATTTTAGGCAGACCGTTCATGAAAACGGCAAAAACAAATATTGATGTTGACGATGGAACCATGTCCATGGAATTTGGTGACATTGTCGCAAAATTCAACATTTTTTATGCCATGAAACATCCCTTGGAGGAGCATTCTGTTTTTCACATTGAGTTGATCTCTGGATTGGTTGATGACACTTTTTCTAAATTATTTTCCATTGATTTTCCGTCTTTATCTGGATTTGATGATGTTTACTTGTGTTCTGATTGTACTGACACTAACGTGTGTGTTGTATGTGCTGAGGTTAATGTTGCCTTGCAGGCTGATATGTTTCTTGCAAGTGAAGTTGTTACTGATGAATCTGTTTTTGCAGCTGATTCCCTTGACATTTCGGCTTCCACAAACACTCTATCCATAGAGCAGCCCCCGTCCTTAGAGCTGAAACAACTCCCTGAAAACCTGAAATACGTTTATTTGGAGAGTAATGAAAAACTCCCTGTTATTATTTCTTCTAACCTTGATTTCAATCAAGAAAATAAACTTTTGTAGGTCTTGAAAAAGCACAAGAAGGCAATCGGATGAACATTAGCCGACCTTCCTGGTATTAGTCCATCAATGTGCATGCACATAATTTTACTTGAGGAGGGAGAGAAAACAGTAAGGCAACCCCAAAGGAGGCTTAATCCTTTGATTATTGATGTTGTGAAGAAAGAGGTAACCAAACTCTTGCAAGCAAGTATCATTTATCCTACCTCTGACAGTTAATGGGTAAGTCTAGTGCAGCTTGTACCAAAGAAATCAGGACTCACAGTGGTGAAAAATGAAAAGAATGAACTTGTTCCCACTAGAGTTCAGAATAATTGGAGAGTTTGTATTGATTACGGGAGATTGAACCAAGCGACTAGAAAGGATCACTTTCCTTTATCGTTCATTGACCAAATGCTTGAACAGCTAGCTGGTAAATCACATTATTGTTTTCTTGATGGCTTTTCAGGTTACTTTCAGATTCATATTGCACCGGAAGATCAAGAGAAGATCACTTTTACTTGTCCATTAGGTACTTTTTCTTGGAGGATGCCTTTTGGTATTTGCAACGCTCCTGGCACTTTCCAGTGATGCATGATTAGCATTTTGCTGATTTCATTGAAAATTGGATGGAAGTTTTTATGGACGATTTCACTGTTTATGGTTCTTCTTTTGATGCATGCCTTAGTAGTTTGAATATGGTTTTAGAAAGATGCATCGAGACTAACCTTGTTTTAAATTATGAAAAATGTCATTTTATGGTTGAGCAGGGAATTTCTCTTGGTCACATGATTTCTGAAAAAGGAATTTTTGTTGACCCTACTAAAATTGATGGGATTTCTACACTGCCTTACACTTCTTGTGTTCGCGAGATTCGTTCTTTTCTTGGTCATGCAGGTTTTTATAGGCGTTTCATCAAGGATTTTGGCAAGATAGCTCTTCCACTGTCAAACCTATTGAAGAATGACGTTACTTTTAACTATGATGACAAATGCAAACAAGCGTTTGACTTCTTGAAGAAAGCATTAACCTCTGCTCCGATAATCCAGCCTCCTGACTGGACCCTCCTTTTTGAGCTTATGTGTGATGCTTCTAATTATACTGTTGGAGATGTCCTTGCATAAAGAGTTGATAGGGCTTCCCATGTTATTTACTATGCTTCTAAGACTTTAGATTCTGCACAGTCTAATTACACTACCACTGAAAAAGAACTTCTAGCTATTGTTTTTGAGCTTGATAAATTCAGGTCATATTTGCTAGGTTCCAAGTGTGATACGGTGGCAGAACCGACTGTTTTGAAAATGCTGGTTTGCGTTTTGCATTTTGTATTTGCAAAATGTCGCGGTAAGCAAGAGTCGCCACCAACTTTTATTTCATCCAATCGGAAAGGAAAAAAGTATAAAAAAAAATCCTTTTTGGAGATATTCTGAGTACGGGGGGTAGATTATAGAAAGGGAAGGTATTAGCACCCTTTCTATCCATGGTTTTCCATGGGCTCTTAGGTACTTGCTCATCTTTTAAAATTGCTTGTGTATATGCTTTACTTTGAAAATGTTTTGCTTCGTGATAACCCTTGTATCAGTCCTCAAGGGTGTGACGAAGTTTGTTTTGAAAATTTGTTTTGAAAAGCGTAAGTGTGAAAAGTTTGATTTCAGCAAGTACCTACTAGCATCTACCTAGTCGAAAAAGGATCATTTATATTCTTGTTTCCTTTAGACAATGCTATCCTACTATTGATAAATAGGTAGCACCATCGTTGGAGTTGTAAGGGTCAATTCGTAAGGGACGTACGATCACTAAAGCAATGTTAGGACGTCTTAGTAATAACCCTAAAGTCTTAAGATCATATTCGAGGCAACATTTCTGAGGCGACATTTCCGAGGCAACATTTCCGAACGGGACTTTTGATCTTTGTTAGACAGGAGGGAAACCACTAAAACACCCTATACTTAATGGTCGTTTACCGAAGGCAACCGGAGTGAGAGTATACCCTAGGAGTGCACATGTGTGAGTAATTTGATTTCAGTTATTATCTTTGCACATTAGGGTTTTCTAGCTGTTTTAAATTATCATGCAATCTTGTCATACAATCCTACAAACATACATCTGAACAGTTAATATTTGCGAAAATTAAAATGCGAGAAAATAAACCTACGCTATTACAAGGCTTCGGGGTAGGGATTAATTACATAGCAAAAAAAACCCGCAAAAGACGATAAATAAAGAAAATCCTAGATTAAACTATTACATACCGTAGACAGTTACATCAATATTGCAAAAAATAATAAAAAAACCTATGATGGATCGAATGCAAAATAATTAGGGTTTTGACCCCAACTATACCTAATTGTAATTTAAAGGGAAAATCATTTTTTGTCGTTTTTGATTATTTTGAGAAAATAAAACTCAATTGAATAATAAAAAGGAACCTAATTACTAATTAATTTTAATTAAGAAAAAATAATTAAATTAATCTATTTTTTGTAGTTTTTGTTTTGAGAAAGAAATAAAAATTAAATCAAAAATTTAACCTTAATTTTTCTAATTGGTTTTAATTATATAAAAAGTTAGAATTTCCCTAAATTAAATTAAACTAATATTAAATTAAATTTGATAAAAAAACCTAATTCTAATTTTTGTGTAAACTCTTGATTTTATGATTTTGTAAAAGAGAGATTAATTTTGTTAAAAACAATTAAGCAAAATTATTTAAATAAAGGAAATAAAATAGAAAAGAAAGAAAAATGGCTCTGATTGCTTAGCAAAGGGGGGTGTAGCTTGGAATTTCTTAGCCCAACAAGCTCTTGGCCCTGTTGACTTCGCCCAATCCTGTGTGCATGCTAGACTCAGGCGCATGGTGGACCTTCAAGGGATAAGCCTTGGATCTGAGGCATTGATGGATGAGACGGCCAGACCTTGAGTTGCATGGTGAATCCCTTGCCATGTGATACGCTGGATTTCCTGTTCAAGAAAAGCATGAATAAAAGTTGGGACATGGGGATCGAACCCAGGCCCTTAAGCATTCTCCCCTTGCACGCTTGCCAACTGAGCTGGCTGTTTTAGTTGTATAAACAATAACAAAAAAATATTATATAATAAAAACAAAATGTTAAACTTTGAAATGCGCGAAATTTAAACTGGCAAGTCAGGGAACACCACATATCCATCTTCTTCCTCCCACCGTCGTTGTAAGTTTTGTAACTTTTACCTACGGACATTGAGCGTAGGTGTTGTACCCCAAAATTTGCCCTCGCATTTTTCCTCAAGAAATCACAGCTTCAGGCGTTTCCTGATTTTTTTAACTGGCTCAAGAATCGGCCAAACGGACTTTTCTCGTCAGTCAGACACAATTAGGGTTTTACTGATTTTCAGGGCTCTAGAATGTTTCAAACAGTTGGCTTAGGGTTTTGGTTGATTTTGGCTCAATTTCGATCAGGCGAACGCTTCTTTGGCATTTAATCAGGAATTAGGTTTGTTCATGCGCGGTTCCTCAGAAAGATTTAATTCTATGGTGCTTTGCAAGACATTCCGAGATTTGGATTGAATTCGCATTTGTTTGACTGAATCAGTAAAAGGTTGCATTGGGTTTGAATTTGCAATGTTTGATTAAAGTCAGTAAAGGAAAAAAGCGTCTGGGCAATTGTTGTGATTGACTGTTGTTTTGCTCTGGATGTTTGAAACGCCAGGTTTAACTGATCAAATGCTGAAGCATTGTTTATTTAATTATTTATTATTCTAAGATTAAATGATTGGAATTTATTTTCAATTATTATAATTAAAGAATTATAAATAATAAAACGAACAATTAAAAAAGGAGGAAAAGAATTAATTGGATCAAGAAACTTTTTATTTATTTTTAAATTATTTGTACAATTGTTTTGTTTACAAATTGTTTACAACAATAATTTTACATTTATTTAAATTTAAATAAAAACTATCCTAAATATTTTTCTAATCTTCAATTCTTCATCTGCTATCCCTTGCTCCAGTGCTCCATGGAATTTTATCTGCAAAACAAATAAGAGAAGAAAAGTTAGAAGCAGATAAATAAATAAAAAAGAGACAGATAAAAAGTTCATCATTAAGGGCAACTGACTGGGATCAGTTAGCCCTCTCTGCAAATCACGGGATTTCTCCCGGTTCACAAAGAGGGATGAATATTTATTTGCTAATCATGAATGCACAAGTCAAAATTGTCAAGCTGCATAATTTCCAAAATCTCAAACAGCATGAGCAAGTGCAAAATCCAAAGGAAAATTGAACTAGAACTACAAAGTCCAAACTGAGTTCTAATGTCAAACTAAACAAAAGTTGTCCAAAGGATGTCAAGTACAAAGGGCCATCAAAATGCAGGGAAGCTGTCAAAAAGAGATATGCAAATATGCAGAGAAGACATAAAGTGCAGAATTAAACCACATGTGCAAGCAACATAATTCATTTCATCATTTCCCAATGCTGCCCTTTCAGAATAAAGTACACACATAACATATTTTAATATTTTGGAAGTGTATTGGAGAGAGAAAGAAGAGAGAAAAGCAGGTTTTGCAGGCTTAAGGCTTTAGGCATGAGAAAATATAAGACAACCTGTTTATAACACAGTAAAGAGAGGAGATATCAAACAGAGAGAAGAAGCAAAAAAAATTGTAAAGCTTTTCAAACCTCTACAGGCCCTGTCAAACAAAACACATAACCTGCAATCAAACTCAAAGAACCACCTGCCTGAAACCATTCAAAACCTTCCAAGCCTTAAAAGGCCATAACCTGCCTGAACGACCCAAGCATAGTACCTGTTTCAAACCTTAATCCCTGTCAAAACACTTAACAACAAAAACTTGTCAAACCAGTTCAAAAGGCCTGAAATCACAAGTTGTTAAGCCTTGGCTTGATAAGAAGAAACTTACAACCTGTAAGGCCATAGAGGAACAGCCAAAACCCTGTCAAAACCAACCCAAACTGCAACATAAACCATAAACCAGTAGAAACCTGCATTAAACCTGCTGAAGCCCCAAAACTGAGGCCACTAAAACATAAACAACCAAAACCAATTCACCACAACCCAACCTGCTAAGCCTTAGCCATGCCAAAAACATGAACTCAAAAACCTGCATAAACCTTGATACAAACTGTCAAGCCCAAAACACATAGCCTGAAGTAAACCAGACCTCAGGTCAAGCCTAAGCCATAAACCAAAAAGATTCAAGCTTTAAAAGACCATAACCAGCTCAACCTGCTACAGCAGGCCAAGGCCTGAAGCCAAATAAACCCCAAAAGCACACCCAAACCCACAGACCCCCTCAGAACTGCGTCCATCATTGGGGTAAAAATATACAACATACAAAACAACTCAAAACATCAGAATCAACTAAAGCCCCTGCAAAATCCAATCGAGCTTAAACCAGTTTCCAAACCCACTTAAGCCCTCAGAACTGTAAGTTCATCACTGGGCAAGAAAAGAACAAAGCATACAAAGCAACAATTCAACAGCATCAGGCAACCCAAGGCATCTCAAGGCAACAGAAGCAAAGTATCGAGGCAACCAAAAGAGAAGTAAAAAGAAGTATCTCAGTATATCAAGCTCTCAAGTGATCATCATCAAGCATATCAATAAAACAATATTTAATCATACAAGCAGGCAACGAGACAAGCAAGAAGAAGGAGTGAAATCAAAGAGGTTTTCAAATTCATCATTAAACCCTAAAAGGAAGAGAAAGACAGAGTACCAGAACTCCCAGTAAAGCAAGCTAACGCTCAGCATCACCGTCCAGCCGCCATAGCGCATCCGGCCCCATCTCCTCCATCGTCTTCCTCAAACAAAAGGTAGTTCTCTTTTCCTCTTTCCTTCCACCACCTCAACAATAAACGATATAAAGTCAAAACAATTAATCAGAACCAATTAATCGGAACATGCAAGAGAAGGAGAATGAGAACCCTAACGCGTTGAAAGAAAAAAGAATCGTACCTCTGTTTATTGCCGTTTGAGTGGGCGTGAAGAGGAGGAGGAGCGGTTGCGCTGGTGGCTAGAGCGAGAGATGCTATTCAAAGATCCATGGCGAAGAAGATGAAGAAAGAAGCAAAGTGGACAGCGCCGTTCGTAACAAATGAACCCTAATTCTTCTTTCTGAATAAACATTCAAGAACCCTAAAGAAAAACATTGTTAAATTGCTAATGGGCCTTGCCCTCTCAAACGTCTAAGCCCATTTGTCAAAACTAACAAATGCACCCCCTTATCACTTCTGAAGCGCGTGTGTTTTGGTTGGGCCCAGGCCCATTCATTTCTTCCTTCCTTTGCAAAGTTATTTTTGTTTGTTTTCTTTTGACATAACCCTTTTTAAATGATATTAGTTTGGCATATGATAATACTAAGTAAAAATACATAGATTTAAATCTTTTCTTAAAACTTTCTTTTCTTAAAATTAATTTGTACATAAAAACACTAATTGAAATACATTAATAGTGATACATAAAAATAGAACTTAAGGTATTTTCTTTTCTTTAATTAAAATATTCTCTTTGTACATAATAAATGAAAATACATCTTTTTTACATAATAGAATTAAAATTGAAAACATTTTTTCTTTCTTTTAATTAACATACCTCTTTTGTATATATTAAACAAAAATATGAAGATACAAATTTATATTCAATGTAAAATGACAATTTTCAAACTTAGAACATTTTCTTTTCTTAAATTTTCTTTTTGTACATATTAAAGAAAATACAAGATTATTAATTAAATAAATAAACATTTAATTCTTTTCATTTAAGTTAAAACAATACTTAATAATATATTTTAATTCACATCTTAACTTGTAAATAAACAATACACTTACACTTACACAATTCACAATGCATTTCACATTATACACTTGATATACATACATTTGCTATTCTTATACGTTACATTACATTATTTACATTTTATCGCAATTCGATTTGGTTGTAAATTATTGGACACTACATTCCTAAAGTCTCATCCCCATTTGTAAATTTGTACCCCCACTCCCGGATACTATTTGTAATAGCGTAGATTTTAAATTCTTGCAATTTACCGCTTTCAATTATACCATGGTTAGACCTAGGGTTTGCAGGTACATAAAATCAAACGCTAGATAACCTAATACAAAGACAAATACATGAAATCAATACACAATCACACTTGCACCCCCTAGGGTAATCCCGCATGTTGCCTTCCAAAATGGGCCATGTTTGCACGTCGAGTTTCTTTGGCAAAACAAATTCAAATGATCATAAGTCCCTCGATGACGCTTTAGAAAGTTGCCTAAACGGAATGATCATAGTCCCTTCAAAGCAAATTGCCAAAGACACTTGGCACCATTACATTCATGGTCCATACGATGACCCGCGCCCGTCCCGTTAAACATCCTAAACGCAAGATTGTCCACCAAATTCAATGGTGGAACAAAATTGTTAAAAAGGATTGAAAACATAGAGAAAACCTTTGAGTACAATAGAGGTAGACAAAACTCTTAGTTACTTGAGATCAACTTGCAAAAACACTTGCCTTCTTTTCAAAAATCACACTTCATACACACTTTCAAACAAATTTCCAAAAACATTTTGAAACATCTTTTCGAAAAGATCCACACTTTTGTAAAACACTCAAACACGAGTCGAATACATTGGTTGCCTAAGACAAGGCATCTCTTCAAAAACATTTTCAAAAACACACACACACACACCATTTTCAAGCAATCGAAAATCAAGGCAAGTGATCTAAAAAACCAAGTAACTAAGAGCCCATGGATAACCATGGATGAAAAGGGTGCTAATACCTTCCCTTTTCATAATCTACCCCCCGAACCCACGAAGTATCTCAAAAGGTTTTTGATGTGCTTTTTTTCCTTTAGGATAAAATAAAAAGTCGGTGGCGACTCTTGCTCAACTGAACAAGTGCGAATACAAACGCAAACCTCTAGTCAGTTCTCCCACCGTATCACAGAACTGGCGACTCTGCTGGGGATCAAGCTTAAAAGTGGGGTTACCTTAGGGTTTAGATCACCTTTACTTTCTTGCTTTGATTGACTTGATTGCTTTATCTTTTGGGTTCTTGTTTGGGTTTGTTAATCCTACACCCGGATTTGGGGCACCTTTTTAGGTAAATAGCAAAAAAACTGTGAGGGAACTGTGCGGGGTATACCGACATGGTTGAAGCAGTAAGCTATGTTAGTGTGACATATTTATGAGTACCGGTAACCCTTGAGTTCAGTCAAGGAGAGTACGGGGCCACTGAGTGATGTCGTGAAGCACTAACGAACTCTTAGAACCTTAATTGACCATCTTAGCCTTTTTAGGGGTAGTGAGATAACCGACTTTGGTGCAGTCCGAAGCTGGTAGATACTCGATACTACACTCATTTAAGGGTTGTTTTATTGGAATATTTTGGTCGCCAGTAATTGGCTAAACCGAAACAATGAACACAGAAAACAATCCAATGATATTGAGCTCCTTAGAACCCAGTTTCTATTTTAGGACAGGATGAGCCAACTAACTTCAAGAGGGTACTTACCTGCAACCCCATGCAAGCCTAAACCTAAGGACTTGTTTGCTTTGTGTGAATATGTTTGCCTGTATATACACTCACTTGCCTTCGCATACATGTACATAACATCATAACATCATACCATAGCATTTTCAATAACCTTTTCAAGGATCTCGAAGGTTCTTTTGATGCAGGGTTACGTTGAACCAGACGTCTACCAAAGGGGCAAGAGGTTTCTCCTCTAACAAACGCCAACCAAAGATCAAGTGCAACAACTTGAATCAGTGGCTATGACCCACTCGACATGGTGAGCTTGATTCTCGTGGAAAGACATCCACCGATACAAAGTTCTCCAGTCAAAGATCAAGTACAAAAACTTGAATCAGTGGCTATGACCCACTCGACATGGTGAGCTTGATTCTCGTGGAAAGACATCCACCGATACAAAGTTCTCCAATCCAAGAACAAAGTTCAACCTCTAACATTTTCTTGTGTTTACCCCAAGAGATCCTTGAAAGCATGCATCCACATATCATGCATTGCATTTTGACAGTTTTTCCTTTTTCAGGTTTCCTTACTCTCATACTGTTTATTTCAGTAAGAGATGGCTCTAGAAAGGTCTGTCAAAGACATCCAAGACCAGACTGCTCAGCTGCAGGAGATGTTCCTGAACTTGTCTCTGGGGCAAGAAGAAATGAAAGCTCTCCTCACAAAGGGCTTGGAGAATTCAAACAATACCAGGAGTGATCAACTTGCAGAGCTGCAGTTTGATCTGGAAACATTAAGGATCCAAATGATGGGGCAGTTAGTGGGCCAGATGGCTCTCATCCAAGACCTATCTCAAAGACAAGAGGAACTCAGAGTTCTTGTCCGCCAACTGCTTCCAAACAACCAATTGGGGAAAACATTTGAGGTTGAAGAGCAAGTCACCGCTCAGCCTCCATCCACTCAAGAAGACAAGGGGAAGGCTCCTTCGCTTGCTTCAGGGTCGCAAGCCCATCAACAACCTCGCCAGCGTCAACGGGGTAATCGGTGTAAGCAAGAAACGTCGGGAAGACAGTTCACGGAGACTGAGATACCATCATTCTTCATACTGAAGCACCTGTTGGAGGTCAACCTGCTTACCCTAAGGGATCCTCCTCAGAAGCTCAATACCTCCTCTCCTAACTATCGTCCCGACGCATTTTGTGTTTACCACTCCTACAGCCCGGGACACGACACCAACGACTGTTGGACCTTGAAGAACAAGATTCAAGATCTGATCGACATTAGAGTGCTGGAATTCATGCCAGACGGCGAGATGAAAATCTTCCGTTAAAGAGTTCTCCACCTGGAGTGACAAAGCTCAAGCTGAAATACTTTTGCTTCATTTTGAATTTTCAAAGTTGTAATTTCTTTTGCTGTCAAACAATTATCTGTTGACGTTAAACTTTGTTTTCATTAATGCATTGCATATGTTTGTCTTGAATTCATCCATTCGTTTTCACTACTCTTGTGTTTGCTTTATGATATTCGACTCTTGATAAAAAGCTGCAAGCCTTTAGAGGGGGGATGACGAAACAATACCATGATCTTATACAGTATGCTTTTGAACAGACCTTGCTGATGATGTACAGGCATTTCTTTCAAATCCCAAACACTGGAGTTATAAGGAAGATAATCCCTAGTCAACCCCTTCGAGCCAAAGAAGTAGGAGTTTTCTGTTCTAAAATAATCCAAACCTTTGATATAAACCCGGGGCAGGGTAGTATCTCAGTTAATTCAAGAAAAACGCGCATTGAAGTCGCAAACTCTCAATTCACAACGAACGACGTCAAAGAAAAAGAAAAGCATTCCTTTGGAATCAAAAGACAAAGGTGGTTCCCTATCACATAGACAGTCAATCTCTCAAAAGAGAAAAGCTCACCAAGCCAAAACCTGTAAAGGAGGCTTAAGAAAGATGGGGCATCCCGCTGACTGTAACAGTCAGGCAAAAGTTAGGGATAACAAATCAAAATCAAAATAGTGAGGTCATTACAAAATCCTCAACAACATGAAAAATGTTGAAAAAGAAAAAAGGAGATGATGACTGTCTCCCCAAATTCAACTGGTGAACCATCGCCCAAAAGTCATTCCAAACTCAAAACAGAGTGTGACGCACAATTAACTGAGCTTAGGTATGAAGAACATCACGAAGAGCGGGTGGGTACAAATATACTTTGAGCCTTTATCCTTTGTTTCTTAAACCGTGAACTAGGCCACGTTACAACCCTTCAAAAGTCCTAATTGAAGCATGGGTTAGTTCGAAAGCATATTGTTTTAAAAGGTATCCTGACTCCTGTAAGGCTTTGCTCTAAATCTTGTGTTGATCTGTCTTATAATAAGTTTTCTGCTAAAAACGCATTTTTCAAAACTTCGAGACAAACATAAACTTTGCATTGCTTGAATATCACTGTCTGCATTTGGCTTTTTGTTTGACAGCAAAGAATTTCATACAGCGAATGTTCGGAGGAACGAAAACTCTCTCAGTGAGCAAAATCACTTCAAAAGGACAACACTTCCATTACAAATTTCCTATCAACAAGGGGCATGACATGTCACCATCCAATTAACCTGGGGCAGTCCAGTCAAGGTCCAACAGATCTTTCAAAATTCAGTTAACCTGGGGCAGTCCAGTCAAGATTTCAAGAAATCTCTCAATTCGCAGATTAATCTGATTCACGACTCATCATCACTTGGGGCATTCGAATGTCAAAAGTGTTCAATCATTCCTTCACCACCTGTTGGAAATTACAACCGCCAACAAATCAACTATCACATTTCCAGACTCGATTCCTGTATCTAGCCAGGGCACGTCTGAAGAGTTTGAAGATTCGATTCCTGTATCCAGCCAGGGCATATCTGTTGACGACTATTTCCAGACTCGATTCCTGTATCTAGCCAGGGCACGTCTGAAGAGTTTGAAGATTCGATTCCTGTATCCATCCAGGGCATATCTGTTGACGACTATTTCCAGACTTGATTCCTGTATCTAGCCAGGGCACGTCTGAAGAGTTTGAATATTCGATTTCTATATCCAGCCAGGCATATCTGTTGACGACTATTTCCAGACTCGATTCCTGTATCTAGCCAGGGCACGTCTGAAGAGTTTGAAGATTTGATTCCTGTATCCAGCCAGGGCATATCTGTTGACGACTATTTCCAGACTCGATTCCTGTATCTAGCCAGGGCACGTCTGAAGAGTTTGAAGATTCGATTCCTGTATCCAGCCAGGGCATATCTGTTGACGACTATTTCCAGACTCGATTCCTGTATCTAGCCAGGGCACGTCTGAAGAGTTTGAAGATTCGATTCCTGTATCCAGCCAGGGCATATCTGTTGACAACTATTTCCAGACTCGATTCCTGTATCTAGCCAGGTCACGTCTGAAGAGTTTGAAGATTCGATTCATGTATCCAGCCAGGGCATATCTGTTGACGACTATTTCCATACTCGATTCCTGTATCTAGCCAGGGCACGTCTGAAGAGTTCCAGACCAACACCTGTAACAAGCCAGGAAAACATCTGTGGACAACTGATTGTGGATTAACACCTGTAACAATCCAGGAAATTATCTACAACACCACTTGGGGCATTCGAATGTCAAAAGTGTTCATCAATTCCTTCATCACCTGTTGGAAAATACGGTCCAGATGTGCTCCAAACACGGTTGCCATTCTGTCACCTTTTCTTAAAGTTCCAGATCAACACCTGTAACAAGCCAGGAAAACATCTGTGGACGACTGATTGTGGATCAACACCTGTAACAAGCCAGGAAATTATCTACATCACCACTTGGAGCATTCGAATGTCAAAAGTGTTCAAAAACCCGATGCAGTTTTACACGGACTCATCATCAGGAAATCCTACACAGATCTCCTCAAAACAGGAAGTCCCCAGTAGTTTGGCATACAACCCAAGCTTCTGATTTCCCCAACAGTGGTCCCAAGACTTCTCATTTTTAACAATTGAAGATTCTTGCCCTCCACAGCAGCAGCCCAGGAGTTGTTCTCCCCGGCAGTAGTCAAGATTCTTTTATCTTCATCCATCCAGGATTCATTTATCCTCAGCAAGATAGCTCATCAGCTTACATGCGCATTCATCACATTCATATCATAAACATTTATGTCACATACATTGCATCATGCATCATAACATTGCATACGACTAACCCTTTACCTTTTCAGGTAAGATCAGTCGACAGACAAAAACCATCTCCCGAGATTCATCCAGCAATAGTTCAGATGTGACCCAGACACGGCGACATTCTAATACTTATTCCAGATTCACTCAGATGCAGTTTTACACGGACGCATCATCAGGAAACCCTACACCGGTTCCTCTTCAACTTCAAGACTTCTGAAAACAGTTTACGGATTCTTCCCAACAACGGATGTTAATCTATCGCTTGTTCAGATGCAACTTTTGAAAACAGTTTACGGACGCTTCCCAACAACAGATGCTGCTCTATTGCTTATTCAACTTCAAGACTTCTGAAAACAGTTTACGGATTCTTCCCAACAACGGATGTTAATCTATCGCTTGTTCAGATGCAACTTTTGAAAACAGTTTACGGACGCTTCCCAACAACGGATGCTGCTCTATTTCTTATTCAACTTCAAGACTTCTGAAAACAATTTATGGATTCTTCCCAACAACGGATGTTAATCTATCGCTTGTTTAGATGCAACTTTTGAAAACAGTTTACGGACGCTTCCCAACAACGGATGCTGCTCTATTGCTTATTCAACTTCAAGACTTCTGAAAACAGTTTACGGATTCTTCCCAACAACGGATGTTAATCTATCGCTTGTTCAGATGCAACTTTTGAAAACAGTTTACGGACGCTTCCCAACAACGGATGTTAATCTATTGCTTATTCAATCTCAACTCCTGAAAACAGTTCACGGATTCTCCAGACACGGATGTCAATCGATTTCTTATTCGGACCCCCAGTTCAGAGATGTTCCGAAACATGGAGGCCTTTCTGATACTCATCCACTCACCAATGAAATACAGTTCAACATTTCCAAATGGCATCTTTAAGCCCATTCTCATATGGCATCTATAAGCCCATCCTCCTACCAGCAGTCACCAAATGGCATCTTTAAGCCCATTCTCAGATGGCATCTCTAAGCCCATCCTCTGTCAAGATTCTATCGCATCAGATGGCATCTCTAAGCCCATCACCAGATGGCATCTCTAAGCCCATCCCCCATCAAGATTCTATCGCATCAGATGGCATCTTTAAGCCCATCACCAAATGGCATCTTTAAGCCCATTCCCTCTACCATCACATCGCCGAGTGAAACTTTTAGGGCACTCTAGTGTCCAATCTTCTTTTACCTTCAAGTCGCGAAAGGCAAACTTGCCAATCTAACTCTTCAGGTTCAAGAAGATTGAACAGGGGCAACTGTTGTACCCCAAAATTCGCCCTCGCATTTTTCCTCAAGAAATCACAACTTCAAGCGTTTCCTGATTTTTTTAACTGGCTCAAGAATCGGCCAAACGGACTTTTCTCGTCAGTCAGACACAATTAAGGTTTTACTGATTTTCAGGGCTCTTGAATGTTTCAAACAGTTGGCTTAGGGTTTTGGTTGATTTTGGCTCAATTTCGATCAGGCGAACGCTTCTTTGGCATTTAATCAGGAATTAGGTTTGTTCATGCACGGTTCCTCAGAAAGATTTAATTCTACAGTGCTTTGCAAGACATTCCGAGTTTTGGATTGAATTCGCATTTGTTTGACTGAATCAGTAAAAGGTTGCATTGGGTTTGAATTTGCAATGTTTGATTAAAGTCAGTAAAGGAAAAAAGCGTCTGGGCAATTGCTGTGATTGACTGTTGTTTTGCTCTGGATGTTTGAAACGCCAGGTTTAACTGATCAAATGCTGAAGCATTGTTTATTTAATTATTTATTATTCTAAGATTAAATGATTGGAATTTATTTTCAATTATTATAATTAAAGAATTATAAATAATAAAACGAACAATTAAAAAAGGAGGAAAAGAATTAATTGGATCAAGAAACTTTTTATTTATTTTTAAATTATTTGTACAATTGTTTTGTTTACAAATTGTTTACAACAATGATTTTACATTTATTTAAATTTAAATAAAAACTATCCTAAATATTTTTCTAATCTTCAATTCTTCATCTGCTATCCCTTGCTCCAGTGCTCCATGGAATTTTATCTGCAAAACAAATAAGAGAAGAAAAGTTAGAAGCAGATAAATAAATAAAAAAGAGACAGATAAAAAGTTCATCATTAAGGGCAACTGACTGGGATCAGTTAGCCCTCTCTGCAAATCACGGGATTTCTCCCGGTTCACAAAGAGGGATGAATATTTATTTGCTAATCATGAATGCACAAGTCAAAATTGTCAAGCTGCATAATTTCCAAAATCTCAAACAGCATGAGCAAGTGCAAAATCCAAAGGAAAATTGAACTAGAACTACAAAGTCCAAACTGAGTTCTAATGTCAAACTAAACAAAAGCTTTCCAAAGGATGTCAAGTACAAAGGACCATCAAAATGCAGGGAAGCTGTCAAAAAGAGATATGCAAATATGCAGAGAAGACATAAAGTGCAGAATTAAACCACATGTGCAAGCAACATAATTCATTTCATCATTTCCCAATGCTGCCCTTTCAGAATAAAGTACACACATAACATATTTTAATATTTTGGAAGTGTACTGGAGAGAGAAAGAAGAGAGAAAAGCAGGTTTTGCAGGCTTAAGGCTTTAGGCATGAGAAAATATAAGACAACCTGTTCATAACACAGTAAAGAGAGGAGATATCAAACAGAGAGAAGAAGCAAAAAAAACTGTAAAGCTTTTCAAACTTCTACAGGCCCTGTCAAACAAAACACATAACCTGCAATCAAACTCAAAGAACCACCTGCCTGAAACCATTCAAAACCTTCCAAGCCTTAAAAGGCCATAACCTGCATGAACGACCCAAGCATAGTACCTGTTTCAAACCTTAATCCCTGTCAAAACACTTAACAACAAAAACTTGTCAAACCAGTTCAAAAGGCCTGAAATCACAAGCTGTTAAGCCTTGGCCTGATAAGAAGAAACTTACAACCTGTAAGGCCATAGAGGAACAGCCAAAACCCTGTCAAAACCAACCCAAACTGCAACATAAACCATAAACCAGTAGAAACCTGCATTAAACCTGCTGAAGCCCCAAAACTGAGGCCACTAAAACATAAACAACCAAAACCAGTTCACCACAACCCAACCTGCTAAGCCTTAGCCATGCCAAAAACATGAACTCAAAAACCTGCATAAACCTTGATACAAACTGTCAAGCCCAAAACACATAGCCTGAAGTAAACCAGACCTCAGGTCAAGCCTAAGCCATAAACCAAAAAGCTTCAAGCTTTAAAAGACCATAACCAGCTCAACCTGCTACAGTAGGCCAAGGCCTGAAGCCAGATAAACCCCAAAAGCACACCCAAACCCACAGACCCCCTCAGAATTGCGTCCATCATTGGGGTAAAAATATACAACATACAAAACAACTCAAAACATCAGAATCAACTAAAGCCCCTGCAAAATCCAATCGAGCTTAAACCAGTTTCCAAACCCACTTAAGCCCTCAGAACTTTAAGTTCATCATTGGGCAAGAAAAGAACAAAGCAACAATTCAACAGCATCAGACAACCCAAGGGATCTCAAGGCAACAGAAGCAAAGTATCGAGGCAACCAAAAGAGAAGTAAAAAGAAGTATCTCAGTATATCAAGCTCTCAAGTGATCATCATCAAGCATATCAATAAAACAATATTTGAGCATACAAGCAGGCAACAAGACAAGCAAGAAGAAGGAGTGAAATCAAAGAGGTTTTCAAATTCATCATTAAACCCTAAAAGGAAGAGAAAGACAGAGTACCAGAACTCCCAGTAAAGCAAGCTAACGCTCAGCATCACCGTCCAGCCGCCATAGCGCATCCGGCCCCATCTCCTCCATCGTCTTCCTCAAACAAAAGGTAGTTCTCTTTTCCTCTTTCCTTCCACCACCTCAACAATAAACGATATAAAGTCAAAACAATTAATCAGAACCAATTAATCGGAACATGCAAGAGAAGGAGAATGAGAACCCTAACGCGTTGAAAGAAAAAAGAATCGTACCTCTGTTTATTGCCGTTTGAGTGGGCGTGAAGAGGAGGAGGAGCGGTTGCGCTGGTGGCTAGAGCGAGAGATGCTATTCAAAGATCCATGGCGAAGAAGATGAAGAAAGAAGCAAAGTGGACAGCGCCGTTCGTAACAAACGAACCCTAATTCTTCTTTCTGAATAAACATTCAAGAACCCTAAAGAAAAACATTGTTAAATTGCTAATGGGCCTTGCCCTCTCAAACGTCTAAGCCCATTTGTCAAAACTAACAAATGCACCCCCTTATCACTTCTGAAGCGCGTGTGTTTTGGTTGGGCCCAGGCCCATTCATTTCTTCCTTCCTTTGCAAAGTTATTTTTGTTTGTTTTCTTTTGACATAACCCTTTTTAAATGATATTAGTTTGGCATATGAGAATACTAAGTAAAAATACATAGATTTAAATCTTTTCTTAAAACTTTCTTTTCTTAAAATTAATTTGTACATAAAAACACTAATTGAAATACATTAATAGTGATACATAAAAATAGAACTTAAGGTATTTTCTTTTCTTTAATTAAAATATTCTCTTTGTACATAATAAATGAAAATACATCTTTTTTACATAATACAATTAAAATTGAAAACATTTTTTCTTTCTTTTAATTAACATACCTCTTTTGTATATATTAAACAAAAATATGAAGATACAAATTTATATTCAATGTAAAATGACAATTTTCAAACTTAGAACATTTTCTTTTCTTAAATTTTCTTTTTGTACATATTAAAGAAAATACAAGATTATTAATTAAATAAATAAACATTTAATTCTTTTCATTTAAGTTAAAACAATACTTAATAATACATTTAAATTCACATCTTAACTTGTAAATAAACAATACACTTACACTTACACAATACACAATACATTTCACATTATACACTTGATATACATACATTTGCTATTCTTATACGTTACATTACATTATTTACATTTTATCGCAATTCGATTTGGTTGTAAATTATTGGACACTACATTCCTAAAGTCTCATCCCCATTTGTAAATTTGTACCCCCACTCCCGGATACTATTTGTAATAGCGTAGATTTTAAATTCTTGCAATTTACCGCTTTCAATTATACCATGGTTAGACCTAGGGTTTGCAGGTACATAAAATCAAACGCTAGATAACCTAATACAAAGACAAATACATGAAATCAATACACAATCACACTTGCACCCCCTAGGGTAATCCCGTATGTTGCCTTCCAAAATGGGCCATGTTTGCACGTCGAGTTTCTTTGGCAAAACAAATTCAAATGATCATAAGTCCCTCGATGACGCTTTCGAAAGTTGCCTAAACGGAATGATCATAGTCCCTTCAAAGCAAATTTCCAAAGACACTTGGCACCATTGCATTCATGGTCCATACGATAACCCGCGCCCGTCCCGTTAAACATCCTAAACGCAAGATTGTCCACCAAATTCAATGGTGGAACAAAATTGTTAAAAAGGGTTGAAAACATAGAGAAAACCTTTGAGTACAATAGAGGCAGACAAAACTATTAGTTACTTGAGATCAACTTGCAAAAACATTTGCCTTCTTTTCAAAAATCACACTTCATACACACTTTCAAACAAACTTCCAAAAACATTTTGAAACATCTTTTCGAAAAGATCCACACTTTTGTAAAACACTCAAACACGAGTCGAATACATTGGTTGCCTAAGACAAGGCATCTCTTCAAAAACATTTTCAAAAACACACACACACACACACCATTTTCAAGCAATCGAAAATCAAGGCAAGTGATCTAAAAAACCAAGTAACTAAGAGCCCATGGATAACCATGGATGAAAAGGGTGCTAATACCTTCCCTTTTCATAATCTACCCCCCCGAACCCACGAAATATCTCAAAAGGTTTTTGCTGTGCTTTTTTTCCTTTAGGATAAAATAAAAAGTCGGTGGCGACTCTTGCTCAATCGAACAAGTGCGAATACAAACGCAAACCTCTAGTCAGTTCTCCCACCGTATCACAGTAGGTATAGCCCATGTGCATTCAAAAATCATGTACGTGCATGATAAATGAAAACCAATGGTACCAATCAACACGTTTCAACCTCACGGGCATCATGGTACCATTATCAATGCCCAATTTTCCCTGTATGATAAATCCCTAAAAACGAAGAACAAACCCTAGCCATGGCTGCTTGATGTACAGTCAATAAAAATGCAATTGAATATAGTCATTATCTTGCAAACATCTCAAGGATTATAAATATGCCAATCAATCATGCTAAATATGCCAGAATCAATATATTCGAATTCAAGAAAAGAGGCAAATTGTGTGAACCTTACAGGGTGATTCTGAGCGTGGGGAGGCTTGCTAACGATTGAAACATTATCCTGGGACGTCCAGCAAATGATTGGTGTGGTTAGAACGGCTTGAGATGGCCTGCAACTTGGAATTTGGTTTGCACTTTTTTCTTGAATTTTTTGCAATTGGTTATCTGCCTTTGCACGCCTCCAGCCTCTTCTTTTGGTCAGCTTTTGTTCCTTATGTATAATAGAGTGCATTAGGGTTAAAGTTTGTATCCAATCTTTTCCAATTATGAAGATTGATCAATGATTTAATCCTTGCACCAAATCTTTCCAAAACAAGCAATTTCAATCTTTTTGTGTCCATATGAAGCCTTGCATGATTTGATTTTGTCTCCAACTGTATAATGAATCTAATCATGCACAAAATCTCAAGGTTTTATTGATTTTTGATATTTTCATTATTTTATATTGATTTTATTTGATTTAAATGAAATAAAATCAAAATAAATAACAAAAATAAAAGAATGACAAGTGGAAAGGCTCATGGGTCATGGGTCACATTACAAACTCAGTGCAAGCATAAAAAGTTGGGCCCATTTAGCAAAAAATGCAATTTTGGACATATTTGACTTTTGGCAATTTTACAAAAAAGGTCAACTTGGCCAATGCATAACTCCTTCAACTTTAACCCTAGAGATGTGTTCTTGGACTTTTTGGAAAGCTTTGGATGTCCTCTAAGTAACCCTTTTTGTCTCATCTCAATTTAGTATTTCATGTTCAGGTATGAAGCTTTGACTCAAAAGGTGTTTTTGTTGACTTTCCAAAATGACCTATAATGTCCAAATTCACATCTTCTTGTGAGTGTATATTTTGAACTTGGGATATGAAGATGAATTGTAGGGAATCACATCATCTTCAAAATGAGCTTTGGATGGGTCATTTTTTATAAAGTATGAGAAAGTTATGCTTGGTCAAAGTTGAGTTGACTTTTCCTACAAAACCCTAATTTAGCAACCTTTTGGGTTTTGATGAATTGTGAGCAATCCTTGAGGAATCATGATCAACCCTTGATCAAATGATGAATAATACTTCAAAATGAGAATGTTGACCAAAAATCTTAAAGTTTGACTGTATGTGGGCCACATATGACTTTTACCTAGCACAATCGATTTCTAGGTATTTGAGCAAATTGACTGAGCAAACTTCCTCTGCAAGGCTTGAAACTTGACATGGATGATCTTGAGAACATATTAGGACAATGGTGAGCATTTGGGATCCTTTGGACTCAAGAATCTTGATGTAAAATGAAACCCTAATTTGAGGTAGACTGTCTTATGAGAGAGTTTGTTTGGTCAACTCTTGGACCTCCTTGAGCAATTTGAGGACCTCACTTGACATGTATTCAGAAATATGGGAGGGAAAATTATGGGGTACAACAGCTGCCCCTGTTCAATCTTCTTAAACCTGAGGATGTAGATTGGTTTGTCTGCCTTTCGTGATCTGAAGGTGGAAGATGATTGAACACTAGAGTGCCCATAAATTTGCACTCGCATGAAGTGATACTTGTCTTGCGATATCAGAATGGGCTTATAGATTCCATTTGGAAGTCAATGACGGAAGATGGGCTTAAAGATGCCATCTGAAGAAGCGTCGATCGCATAAGAGATTCCTTTGCGAGGACCCGTGTACCTGTTGTTGAGGAGGACTTTGCTGGGGAATGTTGGTCTCTCTCTTGAGAGAAATAGAGTTTTAGGAGCTTCAGTTGTCCGTTACTCTACTGGGGAATGATTCCAGTTTGGCAAGCGGGAGTGATCTTGTGTTCGGTTGGGGTATATGTTGCACCACGACTTACTGGGGAAATGAGAAATCAATTGTGTTTGATCGGGTCCCGGTCTTACAGTGTTGTGGACTGTTGTCTGGTGATAATAGAGGAAAACCCCGGATAGTAAGATTATGAGAAGGAACCTGGATAATAGGGTTACTTCGATAGGAAATCCTGGATAGTAGGGCTGTAAGAAGGAACCTAGATAGTAGGGTTACTTCGATATGAAAGCCTGGATAGTAGGGTTGTGAGAAAGAACCTGGATAGTAGGGTTACTTCGATATGAGAGCCTGGGTAGTAGGTCTGTGAAAAGGAACCTGGATATTAGGGTTTCTTCGATATGAAAAGCCTGGATAGTAGGGTTGCTCTTGTTGTGCCGATGATTACTCTGTTTAGCTTCGAGTGTCGATCATGGGCTTGCTGGAAATTATTGATAATAATGTCTTTCATGTAATAAATACAGGGTTAGTTATATGTGATGCATGAGATGCATTGTGTGTTGACGTTCTCAAAATAAATGAGACCATGTTATGTGTGGTGTATGCATATGTCATGAAATGCTGACGTGATAATCAGAATCGGGGAAAATAAATCCCTGATTGCCATGAAAACCATAGTTCCTCCATCTCTGTTGGGGATGGTGAACAAAGATGATCGTGCTGGGGATTTGCCCCTTGGATGGTAAATATTCTGTCGGACGAGACTCGGCTTGAGTATGACTCTGCAGGGAATAACTCTGTCGGAGAGGAGATACTCTATCGATGGATCATGCTGATTTGGGGAAATAAACTCAGCTGGGGATGAATTTCCGTTGCTGGTGATTCTGTCGGAGATTAAAATTCTGTTTGTGAGAGAAATAAACTCTACTTAGGGAAGAAATTTACTGACTCACTCGCAAATGTGAACCTTAGCTGGGGAGATTTGTAACCTGTTGGGAAAGTTAACACCACTGTATTTAGATACTTCTTACCCTGTGGGGAGTGTATGTACCACTTCTCATGTTCTCCAGCTGGTTCTGTCCCTGTACCTGATAGGCAGAGTAACTGTGAGGCTTGGACACTTCTTGTTTTCCCTGTTCCTGGAATTACGAGTAATTTTCTTTTGTTTTTTCATGTAAATATTTATGAGCAACAATTATTTTCAAATGCATATATCAAAAAATGAATCATTGGACGTTCTTGCAAAACAAAACACAAAAAGAAAAAACAAGTTTGAAATTTCTTGTGAAAATGAATTGTATTGATTTTTGAAGTTGGCATGTAATAGGCGTTTTGTACAAGAGGCTGACGTCCTAGTAAGAGAACGCTGCCGAAGGATAGAAATTATACAATTTGTGAAAAAGAAAGAAAAACAACTATATGAAACAATCCCACTGGGTTCTAACTCTGCTATTGCCCTTATATCTTCGAGCGTCTCATCACTTTGTCGCTTGGTCGAAGGTAGATCAGATTGATTGGCGTCGTCCGAGCTTGATAGTAGATACCGAAGTCTGGTTGCAAGATGATCCAATGAGACATAGTGTTACCCTTCAATCCTTAATTTTTTACTGGACCGCCCTTTCGGGTTTTCAGTCCACCGGAATACCCTTTTTTGCCCAAGCCGCCTTTTCAGGTTTTTGACTTGCCAGGTGTACAGTTTTTTCATTTTCATCCCTTACTTTTGCCCGAACCCTTTTGGTTTGCCAGGAAGCCCTTATTTTTGCCTAGGCCAGTCAACCTAGTGAGTCTTTGATTATGCGTAGTATTATTTCACTATGTCTGTGTTGACGGGGTGAGGAAGGTCGTCACCATCCATGGTGGTTAAAATCATAGCTCCTCTTGAGAAAATGTTCTTAACCACAAATGGGCCTTCGTGTGTGGGGGTCGATTTGCCCCTGGGATCACCTTGTGGCAGTATGATGCGTTTGATCACCAGATCCCTGACTGGATATTATTGACGTCTGACTTTCTTGTTAAAAGCCTTGATCATTCTCTTTTGATACGTCTGACCATGACAAATAACAGTAAGTCTATTTTCATCGATTAAATTCAGATGATCAAATCGGTTCTGGATCCAGTCGTCTTCGCTCAAACCCGCATCCTTCATAATCCTGAGAGAGGGTATCTGGACTTCGATGGGTAAGATTGCCTCCATGCCATACACCAGAGAGTAGGGTGTTTCCCTTGTCGACGTCCGTGTTGAGGTACGGTACCCATGAAGAGAGAATGGTAACATCTCGTGCCAGTCTTTATAGGTCACCGTCATCTTCTGCACAATCTTTTTGATGTTCTTGTTAGCTGCTTCAACAGCCCCATTCATCTTTGGCCGGTAGGGTGAAGAGTTATGATGTTGTATCTTAAACTGTTTGCAGAGCTCGGTGATCATTGTATTGTTGAGATCCGTACCATTGTCAGTAATAATTCTCTCTGGCACACCATATCGATAGATCAAATTATGTCAGATAAACCGCGCCACGACGTTCTTGGTTACTGTAGCAAAAGAAGCTGCCTTGACCCACTTCGTAAAATAATCAATAGCCACCAGAATGAAACGATGCCCGTTAGACGCAGTAGGTCTGATCTCACCGATCATATCGATGCCCCACATTGCAAAAGGCCAAGGAGCTGTCAAAACATTCAGAGGAACTGAAGATACATGCACCTTATCAGCATAGACTTGGCACTTATGATAGGTTCGAGAATGCTGATAACAATCGGCTTCCATAGTAGACCAGTAATATCCTGCCTGTAGGATTTTCTTTGCCATGGTATGTCCACTGGAATGAGTTCCGAAGGTACCTTCATGTAACTCTTCCATGATCCTTTATGCCTCGCTCTTGTCCATGCACCGCAGTAAGGTCGAATCATGGTTACGCTTATAGAGGACACCATTACTGATGAAGAACTTCGCAGCGAACCTTCTCAGGAACTTATTATCATTAACAGATGCCCCCTCGGGGTATTCTTGAGCCTCAAGATACCTCTTTACCTCATGAAACCAGGGTTTATCTGCTACCTCTTCAGTCTCGAGGTCACATCAATGTGCGGGTTCGTCCAACCTCTCAATGGTAATCTGGGGAGCTTCATTGTCCCACCTGAGTTTGAACATAGAAGACATGGTAGCTAGCGCGTCCACTAACTGGTTCTCCTCTCTCGGGAAGTGTTCAAAGGTTATCTCCTTAAAATGTGGGAGCAATGTCAGTACATATTCTTTGTAAGGAATAAGATTTGGGTGCTTCATATCCCACTCACCTTTGATATGACTGATCACTAGAGTAGAATCTCTGAATACACTCAAGAACTTAATCCTCAAGTCAATAGTAGCTTGAAGACCCATGATGCACACTTCATACTACGCTATATTATTGGTGCAGTTAAAGCATAATCGGGTGGTGAACGGAGTATGACAGCCCTCAGGAGATATAATTACAGCGCCAATGCCATTACCCAATGCGTTTCATGGATTGGTAGTCATCCACGGCCTGATGTGCCAAATGATCCGCCAATACACTCCCCTTGATTGATTTTTGGGTGGTGTATTGGATGTCATACTCGGTTAGGATCATCTGCCATCTTTCTATTCTTCCGGAGAGAGCAGGCTTTTCGAAGATATACTTGATTGGATCCATTTTTGATATCAACAAAGTGGTGTGAGTCAGCATATACTGTCTCAGCCAGCGAGCAGTCCATGCCAAAGCGCAACAAGTTTTCTCGAGCAATGAGTATTGGGTCTCACAGTCGGTAAACTTTTTGCTAAGGTAGTAAATAGCGTGCTCTTTTCGGCCAGACTCGTCATGCTTCCCCAGCACGCACCCCATTGAATTGTTCAGCACTGTCAAGTATAAAATCAAAGGTCTTCCCTCAACTGGAGGCATCAGAATTCGTGGCTCTTGAAGGTATTCCTTGATTCTTTCAAAAGAGGTCTGGCATTCCTCATTCCACTTTACCACTTGATCTTTCTTCAGCAGCTTGAAGATTGGCTCACAAGTAGCAGTCAGATGTGAAATGAATCTGGCAATGTAATTTAGACGTCCCAAAAAACCTCTAACTTCCTTCTCTGTGCAGGGAGTCGGCATCTCTTATATGGCTTTTACCTTGGCAGGGTCCACCTGAATACCTTTATCATTGACGACGAAACCCAGCAGCTTACCAGACCTTACCCCGAAGGTGCACTTGTTCGGGTTCAACCTAAGCTTGTACGTTTTTAACCTGCCAAACTGTTTCTGAAGATGATCAAGGTGCTCTTCCTCAATCTGAGACCTGGCTATCTTGTCATCAACATAAACCTCAATCTCATGGTGAATCATGTCGTGGAACAAAGCGACCATGGCACGCTGATAAGTTACCCCAGCATTCTTCAACCCGAAAGGCATTACCTTGTAACAGAAGGTGCCCCAATGTGTAACGAAGGTTGTCTTCTCCATGTCTTCAGGAGCCATTTTGATCTGGTTGTAGCCAGAAAAACCATCCATGAAGGAGAATATCTTATGTTACACGGTGTTGTTGACCAGAACGTCGATGTGAGGAAGTGGGAAATCATCCTTGGGGCTTGCCCTGTTCAGATCTCTATAGTCCACACACATCCGTACCTTACCATTCTTCTTAGGCACCGGAACAACATTGGAAACCCACTGCGGATAAGAAGTGACAGCTAAAAATCCCGCATCGAACTGTTTCATGACCTCAGCTTTGATTTTCTCTGACATTTCAGGGCACATACGACGGACCTTCTGTTTTACCGGAGGATAGTCTTCTTTAGTCGGCAGGCGGTGTACCACAATATCAGTGTCCAAACCAGGCATGTCTTCATAGGACCAGGTGAAGATCTCAACATAGTCACGTAGCATATGTATCAACCGTTGTTTGACACTAGGATCCAGATTCGCACCTATCTTAAATTCTTTCCTGTCTTCCTCTATACCCAAATTCACTGTCTCAATTGGCTCTTCATGAGGCTGTATGGCCCTTTCTTCCTGCAGTAACAGTCTAGCAAGTTCTCTAGGAACCTCACAATCATCCTCTCCTTCGTCCTCAGCTTGGTTGATCGGATTTTCGAAGTCATAACTAGCAGTAGCAGAGTTGTTATCAATGGGATCCAGAGTGGATATGGATCTGCATTATGATATGTGAGTGTGTGTAAGCGAATAGCTATTTTGATAAAGCGAGATCCAGAAAAAGAAAAACAAAGAGCGCAAAATTTGTAATGTAAGAAACGTCCAATGTTTTATTAATGATACATGAAATAACAAATAATAAGCCCTCACAAGAAAATCCAAGGTGCCTCGGGCAAAGCACCGGGCTGTAAAGTTTCAGACTGTCTATTACAAATCTTAAAACAAAAAGTCAATTACTGCGGAATAAAAGAAACAGGTATGAAGTCCTTCGCCGTCTAGTTGTTTAGTCCACCATTAGTTGTAGGGTAGATCCAGTTGTCGATGTCGGAATCCTCTTCACTATCTTCAATTGCATTAACTCCCTGATTGCTGATATGCAGAGGAGGTCTTCCAATCCGTGCGTGCCTAACAGCCATCTGAGCCCCTGTAGTAAAGCCTAAACCAAATTTGTCAGTTTTGTGAGTAAAATCAGGGAGCCCACCCCAATTGGTACACCTACCTTCTTCAACTACAGCCCTGGCATCCTTGAGAGAATCCATCTCCATCAGAGGTTTATCGGTAGCAACTTCAGTTGACGCTAAAGTCTGAGGGACCTCTTCAATGTTCTGACACGGGGTTTCGATGAATTCCCCATCCATCTCCACGTAGCGGAAAGAATTGAGATGACTCACCATATACTCCTCCTCACCCTGCACCATGACGATCTTCCCTTTCACCGGATATTTCAGCATTTGATGGAGCGTGGAAGTTACCGCCCCAGCCTTATGAATCCAAGGACGACCCAGCAAGCAAGAATATAACGGTCTGATATCCATCACATAGAAAGTGGACCCAAAGGTCTGAGAGACAACTTTAACAAGGATGTCCACCTCCCCGTGCACCATTCTCTTTGACCCGTCGAAAGCCCTGACCACAATATTGCTCGGCTTTAGAATCAAACCTTCACAGTCAAGACGGTCTAATGCTTTCTTTGGCAGAACATTCAATGAGGACCCAGTATCCACCAGTACATGGGCCATAGTAGTGCCGCTGCACTTGATCGAGACGTGCAGAGCATCATCATGATTTCTCCCCTTAGCGGTCAAATCTGCATCTGAGAAACCCAACCCATTGTCGGCAGTCAGGCTAGCTACGCAATATTTGAATTGATCTACTGAAGTTTCCTGCGGCACATGCGCAGTTTTAAGGAATGCAATTAGAGCTTTTGCATGGGCTTTAGAACAAAACAACAAGGACAACATGGAGATTTTTGACGGGGTCTGCCCCAGCTGTTCGACTATGTTGTAGTCGCTTTTCTTGATTATTCTTAAAATTTCCTCTATCTCTTGTTTCGAGGTTTCTACAATGATCTTCTTAGGTGCCTCCATCCGGGCAGGCTCACCTATGATTTCTTTGCCCCGAGTCCCAGATGGCTCGGTGACAGGGGTGATAACTAGAGTAGAAACTAGGACAGTAGTTGATGTAATAGCAGATGGAATGACAATAGGTTTATGAACAGTCGGGGGGGAAATCTCAGGAGAAAAGAGTCTTCCAACAATATTACTGATGTCCATATCATCTTCTTCAGCCCTCAAATCTTGTTTAACACCATGGTAATTTACATCAGCACCGTAATGCCATGGGATAGCCTTATCCGAGGTATATGGGATGGGACCCGGAGCGGTGATTATTAATGGAGCAATTCTTGGAACGGGTGTAACCCTAACAAGTTTTCTCGAGCAAACCTTGGAAGGGTTGGCGGAAATGGTGATAATGGCAACATCTTCAAACGGAATCATAGTCTTCTCAAACAAAATTTCCTTATTATCCATCAGGCGCTGAACACCTGACTTCAATAAATAGCAACCGGAAGGTAGAATTGAACATATGGGGAAACCTTCACCACAATCCGGAAATAAACCGGCCAACAACAAATTCTTCTTAATCGTCATCAAAGGAGTAGAGATTTCTTCTACAGAGGTTACAAACAAATCGGTGTCCACAACATTGACTCTGCGACCATGCTTAGGCATAGGAGCAGTTATAACGTTGGGCTTTTCTGGAGCATCAAACTCAATCTCTTTAGCTTCCAACAAATCTTACACTTTATTCCTAAGAGCCCAGCAGTCGTTCGTGTTGTGGCCAGGACTCTCTGAATGGTAGGCGCACTGCACGTTGGGATTGTACCTGGGAGAAGCAGTGTTGGGATTCTTGGGAGCCTCTTTCAAGGTTGCCAAGTTGGATTTTAATAGTTGAGGCAGAACTTCATCCAAAGTCATGTTGATGCGGGTAAACTGTTGTTGTGGTCTTTCTACCCTTTGCTGATTGTTGAATTGTGAAGAAACTATTGGTCTTGATATCACGACAACATTTACCGCTTGACGGTGTTCAGGTCTGCTTTGGCTCCTCGGGCCATAGAATGCACTAACTTCCTTCTTACGGGTAAAAGGCTTCTTTACTGCACTTGATGAAGCATCCTTCTGTATCTTACCACTTCGAATATCAGCTTCTACTCTCTCCAGTCAAAATCAACTCAGTAAACCTAAACGACGAACTGCCGATCATATGATTGAAAAATGGACCAGATAGCGTTCCTAGAAACATGTCAACCAACTCCCTATCAGACAAAGGTGGTTGGACTCTTCCAGCCAAGTCTCTCCACTTTTGAGCATAGTCCTTAAAACCTTCACTTGCACCCATAGACAGGCCCTGGAGCTGAGTACGAGTGGGAGCAAGGTAGGTGTTATACTGATACTGCCTGTAAAAAGCAACAGCAAGGTCTTCCCGGTATCGGACACTGGCTCCTTCTAACTGATAAAACCATTCAAGCTGAGTCCCTGACAGACTATCTTGAAAGAAGTTTACCCACAAATTTCTATCAGCAGTGTGAGGTTGGATTTTCCTGACATACGAGCGGAGATGGAGTTTTGGACAGGATACTCCATCGTACTTGGCAAAAACCGGAGCTTTGAACTTATGATGGATCACCACTCCCGATACCAGTCCCAGCTCTCCGAAATACAAACCAGTGATCTTTTGAATCTCTGTAGCACTCAGACGGTCTTCTAGCTGCTTGTACCTATCCTCAGTAGGAGGATATTGTTCATCATCGTAATCTGTATTGTTATCAGAAACTGCTGGACTAGGATCCTTTACCATTTCTTGGTTCTCCCCGTCCTTGGATGAGGAGGTCATATCAGCTGATTGTCTTATCCTTTCTCTGAATCTTCTACCTATGTTCAGAATACCAACCTTCTTCTTCTTCTTCTTTTCTTTCAGAATCAGGGTCTTCAAATCCTCTTGCCCTTTAGCCAAGCTTAAGAACATCTGTTGGAATTGGGTGTTTTGTGCCTGAAGATCTTTGATGGCTTGATCAGAAGACATTTCTGCTGAAATAAACAACGAACAAGATGAGAAACCTGTAATGGTGTGCATGATAATGGGATGCGCATGTAATGATTTCAAAGACTTTGGGAAATTTAAATTTGCAAACCAAAAATAAACAAACTTTATTAGATTAACTTGTAAAAGGTTCAACAATGCCTTTTAGGTGTTACAAAGAAGTAAATGGAAAACAAATCTAAACTAGAAAAAGCAAAATCAAAAGTCCCATGGACGCTTCCTCTTTGTGCTGATGTAGTCATTGATCACTCTTTCTTCCTCTAGCTGCCTGGTGAGTTTTCAAAATCTTCCTTTCTTGCTCATTGTACTTCTACCGGTAAGTATCCCTCTCCTCTTTCAGCTGAATCCAAGACCTCTGTAACTCCCCAGGATCAGTGGGCATGTAAGGATAAAGAATTGTGTAAGGAATGCCTTCTTCATTGATGGGTTCCACAATCACTGGCAATACGGCTTCATAGGGCATCCCAAGCTTCTGGGCACGAGCTCGGACCCATTGGAGGTAAGGCTGCATAGGAAGGGAAGTCCTTGGTCCCAGCTCTTGGGGGTCAGATCTGTTCACCATTCCCCAAGCTCATATAAACCTCCGGCAATGCTCCTCAACGTCTTCCTTGTAGTCAAATGCAAAATTCTCGAGAAGTAGCTCATGGGGACCATCTCTCCGAGCACGACCAAATTGGTGCAAAGCTAGACAAGGACTGTAAGTTATACCCCCTCTAATTCCAAGCAATGGGACATTAGGGCATCCCCCACAACGATCAATAACAACAGTGTCTTCCATAGCCCGGGAACACCAAAGAATGTATGTATGGGCAAGTGACATTATTCTGTAGGACCAACCCAAACCTTCTTCGTTCTTCAGCATAGACTTAGGGAGGTGCGAAATAAACTACCTTGACAGCAGCGGCATGCAACACATGAGAGTCCCTCTTCTTCGCACAGTACGGGTGTGGAGGGCATGCAAGATATCACCCAGTAGAGTAGGCACAATGTTGTACCCCAATTTTTGCCCCTAAGATTCCCCTATCATATCATGTCAACTTGATCATAACAAGATCACATTAGGGTTGGTTTTTTCTATCTCCTATCTTTAAGTTTTCTCTTGAGTAATTTCCAAGCACCTTGGTTGTGTATTTTGTATATGTGTTGTTGACTAACTTCTAATCAAAATACAAAAAAATATTTGTCCTTGTCTTTGCAAAATTTAGTTTTGTAGGTACCAAGTCGAAGCATCCAACAAATAAGGTTTTGCAAATTGACTGATTATGTATTGTGTCGAAAGGCAGCTTGTATAGATCCATGAAGGCTTGTGTCGAACTCATGCAAGTTGATTTGATTATGTATTGTGGCGAAAGACAACATGCATCGACCCATAAAGGTATGTATCAACTCATCCTGTTGTGTATAAATGGCATGTGTTGACACATGCATGTATGTATCGACTCATCTTGTTTGTATAACTGGCATGTGTCGACACATGCATGTATGTATCGACTCATCCTGTTTGTATAACTAGCATGTGTCGACACATACGTGTTATGTATCGACTCATGCAATTTGTGTGATTATGAAATGTGTTGAAATAACAGTATGTATCGACACATAGAGGCTTGTATCGACACATGTTGTGTTATACAGCTAGAATGTATCGACACATACCATCCATGTATCGACTCATAACAGCAAAATACACGTGTTTTTTTGGAAAGCCAGCAATTTCAAACTGTTATCATTTTGGCTCCAATTTTTCTGCATAATTTGAAAATTATATCATTAATTCAAATTTGACTCCAAGAATCAATTACCAAATTACCACTAATCCCAATCCTAAACTCTATAAATAGAGACTTCATTTAATTCAAATCACAAGCTTTTGATAGTCAAACTCATCTTGCTAAAAAATCTCTCAATCCTCTCCATCTACCAAATTCACTCAAAGCTCCATTTTCAAAAAGTTAGTAAGCTTTGCATTGAAGCTTACTAATCTTTGAGCTAAACCTTCACCCAAACACTTTTTCTTCATCAATTCTCTACATCCAAGCTTTGGTAATTGATTATTATGGTTGAATTGAAGCAAATTCTGGAAGTTATTTGATAATTCTCTAATTTTACCTTTGGTAAGTTGGATCATCATCTTTCACAATGTGATCTCTTGTGGATTTCTGGTTTTGATTCATTGAGCACTATTTTATGACTCCATTAGTGCTATTTTCTCATAATTTGGTGGAATTTCCATGCTTAATTGGATCCATGATCATAAGGTGTTTGATGAAATGTTGGAACAAGAACTTGATCTTTGAGATGTTATTTTCGACTGATTTTAACAGGTTGCAATCAATTATTGTAACATTGCAATTGATTGTCACAGAAAATTAATTTTTAAAAAAATTCACTGGTGTAATAGGTTATTGTCGAAGCACAATCGATTATAACAGTGCCAAAAATGCTTTTTCTGCATTATTTTTGGGTTGTTTTGACTCAAATTTTTTTCTGCTTATTCTCTTTGATGGATAATTTGGATTGCAATTTTAAATGTCCAATTTGTCTTTAAACTCAATGGACTTTGTGATGTAGATGAAGTTGGATAAATGTTCATTAATTCAAATCTACCTAAGAATGAATTATTTAGTTTATTTTTGGTGCTTTGGATTAATGATATGTTTAGTGCTTTAAGCCATCTAGAGGAGTGGTTGAATTTAAAGATGAAAGAATTTTGAAATGGTGATCCAAATTAGCTTATCATTCCCCTCCCTCTTCATCTTATCCCTTTCTTTTTTAATTGTGCTACACGTTAAGGGATGGTGATCTTTATATCGTTTATCCAAACATGAAGTACATAGATTGCTATTGACCAGCCTCAAAATAGGTGCGACTTCTACATAAGTCCACTTACGATTGCTTAACATAGCACTAAATATTTCCCCGATTCGAATAAATGATCATTCGTGGCCCAAACTTATGATTGCAAGCCCAAGTATGTTAATTTGATCTCTTTGATCCAATAACCTTGAGATTCATTGTGTGGAGGCTTTGGTTCTACCAATCCTCTAATGGATCTACAACACCTTTGGTCAACACAGATCACTTAAACATCGTTGATCATTAAATGTTACTTTTGAGGATTCCAAAATGGATGATATACTTGACAAAAAGCAAATGCAACTTGTTGTGTGGAGGCTTTGGTTCTACCAATCCTCTAATGAGTTCCAAATGCAAGTTTCAAGATGGTCATCCAACTAACCACTAATTTCTAACAATTGACTTTATCTTATGCTTTATTATTTTTTATGCTTTATGTACTATTTACTTTAAGCATTTACATTTCATGTCATTTTCATTTTTGCTCACTTGAGCATTTATTTTCTTATGCCATTTTTTTTTGCTCACTTGAGCTTTTCTTTTCCTTTTAAAGACACCTAATAATCAACATGAACCATAAAAATCTTTAATGATACTTGGACTATTTGGTTACTATCCTTGGCATTATGGAGTATTGGACTTCTTGGACTTAGGATTAGAGACCTTGGCCTATCTTGGAGACTTTGTGACTTTATTTGATATTTTGTCTGGAGTTCTTGAGGTTTACCTCAAGACATTGGGTTGTTTTTTTGTTTTGTGTGCAGGTTATTGTGATTACATACTTCGTTTTTAATTTGGAATTCGCCCGTATACAGCTGTTACTCTGCCTAATTTTTGTGAAGATTTAATACACTTAAAGTTTGGTTCTCTCAAGAGGTCTAGTATCTTTTCTTGCTTGGTTTCAATCCAAAGAATGGGAATTCTATATTGACTCATAATATCAAGTATTGGATTCTTTTTGGTTAGATGGTTCTTATCCCTAGCTTTTACCTTATGCTTTAGGATAGTCTCTTCATCTCCTCCCATTTTCTTTAATTTCAAAAATCTTCTCCCTCCTTTTAAAAACTTTTCTTATTTATAAACTTGAAACATTTTCATAATAAACTTGGACTTAGGTCCATGCCTTTTCAAAACATTTTCATAAATAAACTTCAATCAATTTAATAATACCTTGACTTTTTTTGTGAGAAGAATAAAAGTCAATCAATCTCATTTCAAATCATTTTGCCACTTTGGCTTTTCTCTTTAAACTTTTCTCAAAAGATTAGACTCTTGTCAATCCTTGTAGTAATGCAAACAACTATACTTCTACAATATGTAGCGGAGAGAGATATTTTCCACTTGGATGTTGAGTGAGGCATTGTTGATTTTAAAATCCAAGCCATATCCTCCACTTTGAGATGATGCAAATTCTCCTTTCTCATGATTGTGGGTAGTAAGTATGTTTTCCACACGGACAATGACGATGATGTCTTATCTCATAAAATTAACCAACACACTTGTGTTTCAAATTTTTTAAAAGAGGAACTATGTGTACCCTGATCCCCTATTGCACGAAAGGTGGTACGTAGGCACTAAAGGTTCGCAACCGCGGCGGGTGCAAAAATCATAAAAAATATTCCTTTTCTCACCTCCACCATCCATTTTATATATAACACATTTTTATATCCAAAATATACAGATTTTTCAAAGAGGTTCCTGCGGAGTACCGTAGATGTTTAGGGTGCTAATACCTTCCCTTTGCATAACCAACCCCCTTACCTTGAATATTTCCCTCTTTTTGGGTTATTCTCTCTTTTCCTATTCCTTTGGAAACAATAAAGCGCGGTGGCGATTTTTATTTTGATTTGTATAAAGTTTAGTCAATCTAATGGCTTAGTCTTGAACATTTCTACTGCTACAGAAAAATGGTGACTTCACTGGGGAAAGATTGACCTCTTGCTGGTTCATCCCTAAGTGGTTTGAGCCTATCTTTGTTTATATTTGTATATGTGTTATTGTGTTTATGTGTTATATTTTGTATATATATTTGTCTGGATTTTCCTGGTTTACAGGGTGCTTGGTGATTACTCATAAGTCCTATACCTGGACTTGGGCAAACTTTAAGATAGGACGGGCGGTATAGTCATGTTAACTTTGAGGTAGTAATCCCAAAAAAGGAGGCATGAGATCCCCCACTCAGTGGAGGCCCCTTTGATTGTAGTGTCGTTTACCAAGTAATCGGGAAGACGTACTGCTTTCGACCTGGGAGCTTGCTGAAATTGAGGACCGTAGATTACCTAACCCATCTTGGCCTTTTAGGAGTAGTGCGGAAGCTATGACGGAGTAATCCAGAAGTAGTTGTCACGCGATACTACACTCGGACGAGTCTTTCTTGAGAATATTACTAATTACCGAGTTAATCGAGAAGTTGGTAATATCCTAAGGAAGGATGTAGACTCTGGGAACCTCTTAGAACCTTGTTCGGCAGGTGATAACTTTTTAGACCAACACGTTATGGGTAGTACCTTCGACCTCATGCTCGTGACGTTGAACCTATGAACCCTATATGTGTGATCTTGTGTGTGATTGTTGCATCATGCATCCATGCACTCATAAGCATCTTTGAAGAAAAGAATATTTCAAGGGATTTAAAGGTTGACTATTTGTGAATATCTCAGGTACTTTTAAACCATGGATTCTGGAAAGAGAAAGACCGGGAAATACAGTTTCAAGGATCCTAAGATAGATGAGTTGATCAGTCTAATTCCTGAGACCGAGTGTTCTGCAGACTTTCGGAAGAAGTATGGATCCATTATTCCTCTCATGAAGCTGAAGATGAAGGATGGTTTTCTCTCGACTTTGGTCCAGTTCTATGATCCGGTGTATCACTGATTTACTTTTCCCGATTATCAGTTGATGCCAACACTGGAGGAGTATTCTTATCTATTGGATTTATCTGTTACCGATCGTGTTCCTTTTACTGGTTTGGAGGGTGATCCAAAACCATATGAGATTGCTGCTTTGATTCATCTTGGGAAGTCTAAGGTGGAAGCCCATATGACTACCAAAGGAGGGATTAGAGGATTACCAGCTCAGTTCTTATTGGAGAAAGCTCGTTACTTTTCCAGGATGAAGAGTAAGGTTGCTTTTGAGTCCATCTTTACTTTACTCGCCTATGGATTATTCTTATTTCCTAATGTGGACAAGTTTGTTGACATTAACGCTATCAGGATTTTCATGATTGGAAACCCGGTTCCTAAACTGTTGGGTGATGCTTATTACTCTGTTCATCTTCCGAGTTCCTATCATGGGGGAATGATTATCTGTTGCACGCCTTTGTTATACCGGTGGTTTATCTCTCATATGCCTCAGTCTGATGTTTTTTGGGATGTCAAGAAGGAACCCCGTTGGGATCCTAAGATCATGGCACTTACTCACTCAGATATTGATTGGCATCATTGAGCTTACCAGGATGTGGAGATTATTGACAATTGTGGTAGTTTCCCCAATGTTCCTCTTCTTGGTACAAAGGGAGGAATTAACTATAACCATGTTCTTTCACGGCGATAGCTTGGTTACCCGATGAGGGATAAACCGAATAGTATTCATTTGAGTAGTTTCTTTATGAAGGAAGGAGAAGACCACGGGGAAGCTAGGGAGCAGATTGCGAAGGCCTGGCGTCACATTCATTAGAAGATTAGGAAGGATTTGGGACCTAGAGGTGTTTTTTCTTTGGAGCCATAACTTCAATGGGTCCGATCGAGAGCTATACAGTTGAAGATGCCGTATACTCGAGAGACACCCATACCTGATTTGTTTGTGAAGACCACTCCTCCCTTATTAGATGATCTGGAAGAGCTGCAGCTTGCTTTGGTTAGGATGCAACAGGAAAGGGATGCTTGGAAGAACAAGTTCCAGACTTTAGAGAGTTCCTACAGGGCAGACTTGAAGGATAAAGATGATTTGATTGAGATCCTTGAGAGTCGAACGGTGGAGTCTATGGAGAGGCAAGGAGATTTATTTTCTCCTAAGCCTCAAACAGGTGCTGATTACTCACTTCCTGCTTTAGATGATTGGAAGGAGGTTGCCATCAGACATGCGGAAGAAAACTAGAGGTTGAGGGCTCAAATTGTCTGGCTCACAGGGAAGCGCCAGCGTACAGATTGATCTCCATTAGTTCCTCTTCTCAGGATTTTAGATTGTATTTTTTTATCTTGTACTTGGGATCATTGAAACTTGTAATCCATTTTGAAGTTATTATAATAAAAATTTCCAGTATTTCAAAAGCTTTATTACTTGGATGTTTGCAATGTGTCTATAAACCATAAATCCCTTGAAATATTAAATGATAAAGTAAAATTAATCATATGCATTACATATCATGCATCATATTGCACATATTTCTTGCATTTGTTATGCATACCCAGGTGTCTTACCTAGCTTTTTACCTCGCTCAGCAAGCTGACTCATCACTACAACACTCGAGCTAATTTCAAAAAGAAGATGGACAACTTGGAACAGGAGAATCACGAGCTACGCGAAGAAGTTTCTACTTTGAAGGCTGGCTTGTCCAACTTGGCTACTCTGACGGAAGCTCTGGTGGTTGCTCAGAATCAGCCACCGAGTGTTCAACCTCAACCAACAAGGGCAAATGCTGAAGTTCCAACTGTTCTTGTATTCGCTACTCCGACTGTTGTTCAAAACCGTATGCCTCAAGGTTATCCGTGGGGAATGCCAGAGAATTTTGCACCTGAAGGTTTCAATCTTGGCCCTCAAGATGCTCCAGTGGTTCAGAATATTGTTACTCCTGCACCTCTTGTGGTGCATATTGTTCCTGCTGCACCTCCTTCGGTGAATTTGGTTCCATTTGTTAATGAAGATGTGTGTCGTCCTTTCCCTCTGCCGAGTGAAGACTTGGGTTTTTATGACAGAATGGATGATTTCCAAGAGCAGTTTGATAGAATGCAAAGAGAGATGAAGGCTCTTAGGGGAAAAGAGTTATTTGGGCAGAATGTGAATGAGCCGTGTTTGGTCTCGAATGTTAAAGTGTCTGCTAAGTTCAAGGTCCCGGAATTTGAGAAGTACAAGGGCAACACTTGCCCTCGTGCTCACTTGGTGATGTACGTGAGAAGAATATCTACCCACACTGATGATCAGCGTCTGCTAATTCACTTTTTCCAAGATAGTCTGACCGGCGCAGCGTTGAAATGGTACATGAGTTTAGACAGCGCCAACATCCATACTTTTAATGATTTCGGAGAAGCGTTCATTAAACAATACAAGTACAATGTGGACATGGTGCCTGGCCGTGACCAGCTTAGGGCCATGGTTCAGAAAGACAGAGAATCGTTCAAAGAGTATGCACAAAGATGGCGCGAAGTGGATGCACAAGTGATTCCTCCCATGGAAGAAAAGGAAATGACTAAGATTTTTCTGAAGACGCTGGGAGCTTTCTACTACAAAAGGATGGTAGCAAGTGCACCAAGTGATTTCATAGAGATGGTAGGAATGGGTGTCCGCCTAGAAGAGGCAGTAAGAGAAGGCCGTTTGACAAAGGGTGAAGGAACCGGAGGGGTGAAAAGCCAGCTTATGGGTTTACCAAGAAGAAAGAGGGGGATAAAAATGTTGTTATGTAAGAGAGAAGGGTAAACACTCCTAGAAAGAATTATCAACGTCATCAGCAAGTCGCCTCAGTGACTCCTGTTATGAATGCCGCTCCGACTATCGTTGCTTATCAGAGACCATCCCAGCAGGGGAATCAAGGGTATAATCAGAGAAGGGAGAATTATGATCCTATTCTCATGAGCTATGCAGAGCTACTACCACCATTGATTCAAAAGAAGTTGGTCCAGACACGACCACCTCCCGCCATACCATCACCATTGCCTTGGTATTACAAAGTAGACCATACCTGTGCCTTTCATCAGGGAGCACCAGGGAATAGTCTTGAGAATTGTTATCCTTTAAGGACCGAAGTGCAAAGGTTGGTGAAGTCTGGAATTTTATCTTTCAAAGACGTGGGACCTAATGTGAAAGACAATCCTCTACCCAAGTACAGGGGAGTGAATACTGTAAATATGATGGCTGGTTGTCCAGGCGACTTTCGAATTTTTGATATTAATCTGGTTATAGGAGATTTAGTGAAGATGCATGCAGACCTCTGTGAATTCAATTATTATACGCATAACCACGCCGGTTGTGCTATTTGCAGTACAGATATACAGGGTTGCGAGAAGATAAAGGCTGATTTACAGGAGATGATGGATGAAGGTTTAATCCATATAATCAGGCTTAGGGAAGAATATGAAGAGGAAGTGAATATGGTTTCTGGATGTCCGGGTGAATTCAGAATTTTTGATGTGGATCATTTGAATGAGGATCTAGTGCAGTTGCAAGCTACTTTTTGTCGTACTGCTGGTCAGGTGAAACACCAATATGGGTCTTGCATAGTTTGTTGTCGAAATCCCCGAGGATGTTCTATTGTGAGGGAAGGTATTCAGTCACTGTTAGACAATGGAACTATCAAGATCACAGGTCAGAGAGATGATTATTACGAGATTGATATGGTTGAAGTTTGTTTGATGGAAGAAGAGCCAGAGGAATCGTATGCCTCCGCAGATGAGTATTTCTCTTCAGACGAAGATTTGTTTGCCGGAAATGACTTTTTGATGGCTGATTGTGTTGAGGAAGGGGTGAATGTCATTGTACCTTGTTTTGGTGCACCCACTCATCTTGAGGTGGAGTACCATAGCAAACCAGCTGTTACCCCATTGGTTATTAGTCTTCTAGGTCTTATTCCCTATGAATCAGATAAGGTTGTGCCTTACAAATACAACGCTACAATCTTAGAAGACGGGGTATACATTCCCATCCAGCCAATGCCAGATGTTGGAAATATAGTTGATAATAGCAGGGTGACCCGTAGCGGTCGTGTGTTAGCGCCGGTTATTCAAAGAGATATTATTGCTGGAAAGAAAATTGCTGAGAACGATGAGCCTAAGAAGGCTGCAGGAGATACTAGCGGAGCCACATTAGAGAAAGAAGTGGATGATATCTTGAAGATAATCAAGATGAGCGAATACAAAATTGTAGATCAGCTATTGCAGACTCCTTCAAAGATATCCATCCTAGCTTTGTTAATGAATTCCTATGCTCATAGAGAATCATTGATGAGAGTACTAGACTAAGATTTTGTGGAGAGTGACATGCCATTAAATCAATTCAGCAGTGTAATTGGAAACATTACGTCATGTAACAATTTGAGTTTCTGCGATGATGAGTTACCAGATGAAGGGAGGAATCACAACCTGGCCATCCACATATCTATGAACTGCAAGAATGATTCGCTGTCCAATGTGCTAATTGATAACGGATCCGTGTTGAATGTTATACCGAGGAGTACCCTCATGAAGTTAAAGTATCAAGGAGTATCTATGCGCCTGAGTGGAATCATTGTGAAGGCTTTCGATGGGTCGAGGAAATCTGTCATCGGTGAAGTGGACTTGCCCATCCATATAGGGCCACATTTGTTCTTGATAACCTTCCAGGTAATGGACATTATTCCCGCATATAGTTGTTTGCTTGGAAGACCATGGATACACGAAGCAGGGGTTGTCACTTCAACTCTGCATCAGAAGTTAAAGTTTGTGCGCGAAGGGAAGGTGGTGATCATAAATGGGGAGCAGGCGTTGTTGATATCCCATCTATCCTCTTTCAGTATTGTAGAAGCGGATGAGGCTACTGTTGGAACCCAGTTCCAAGCCCTATCTATTGATAACATAAGGAGGAATGAGAATTATGTGGTTTCGCTGAAGGACGCGCGGCAGGTTGTGCACAAGGGTCATAATGCAGTTTGGGGACAACTTGTGGATCAACCCGTGAATAAAAATAGAACTGGTTTGGGTTTCTCATCGAAGAATGGAAAAGGCGAAAGTTTAAAGTCAAAGTCTTATGGGAACAGTTATCATGATGTTTTCCGTAGCGGAGGCTACCTCCATCCGATTGGTTCTGGAATTAATGTTGTTGAAGAGGATGAAGCAGAGCAGGAAGTAACGCATTATGTGACGCATGGAGTCCGAGTTCAGAACTGGGTCACCATTGATGTTCCTTCTTGAATACATACTTCAAAGTAATTTGTTTTGTTAATCTGTTTCTTTCTTTTGAAAAGCTTTCACTCTGCCCAAGGTGAAAGTATTGTATGGGCTTATCTGTTTGCTTTGATTTTTAAGATCATTAATAAAAGTTGTCTTTGCTTCCAAAATTATGTATTTTATTTTTCTGTTTTTTCTTGGGAAATGGTAATAAAAAAACCCTTTCAAAATAAATAATAACTGAAAATTAATTTACATGATCACTTGTTATATGTGTCAGTTTCTAAAAGCAATCATAAATCATATGTGCAGATTAGTTAAAAAAACCCGTTGAATACAATGACCCTGCACCCTCTCCCAACTTTGAATGTCCTGTGTTTGGGGCTGAAGAAGAAGATTATGATGAGATTCCATAAGAGGTCTCACGGTTGCTTGAGCATGAGGAAAATACCATTCAGCCATATAAGGAGCCTTTGGAAGTGATTAATTTGGGTTCAGAAGAAGATCCGAAAGAAGTTAAGATTGGAGCATCGTTGCATCCTGATGTGAAGAGCGGGTTGATTGAGTTGTTGAAAGAGTACATGGATATCTTTGCTTGGTCTTATCAAGATATGCCTGGTCTAGATACAGACATTGTTGAGCATCATTTGCCGTTAAAGCCAGAGTGTCCGCCAGTTAAACAAAAGTTGAGAAGAACCCACCTAGATATGGCAGTAAAGATCAAAGAGGAGGTCCTAAAGCAGATTAATGCTAGTTTTCTTGTGACGTCAGTGTATCCTCAATGGATTGTCAATATTGTCCCAGTACCGAAAAAAGACGGAAAAGTCCGCATGTGCGTAGATTACAGAGATCTAAATAAAGCTAGTCCAAAAGATGATTTTCCATTGCTTCACATTGACATGTTAGTGGACAGCACAGCAAAATTCAAGGTATTCTCGTTCATGGACGGATTTTCCGGGTATAATCAAATAAGAATGGCTCCAGAGGACATGCAAAAAACAACGTTTATCACACCCTGGGGAACATTCTGTTATAGAATGATGCCCTTCGGGTTGAAGAACGCTAGTGCAACATACCAGAGGGCTATGACAACCCTATTCCATGATCGGATGCACAAGGAAATTGAAGTATATGTTGATGATATGATTGCAAAATCCCAAACTGAAGAAAGGCATATAAAAGATTTGTTGAAGTTGTTTCAGCGTTTGAGGAAGTATCGTCTCCGCTTGAATCCAAATATATGCACCTTCGAAGTTAGATCAGGGAAATTGTTGGGTTTTATCGTTAGTCAGAAAGGAATTGAAGTTGGCCCTGATAAAGTCAAAGCAATTCAAGAAATGCCAGCACCAAGAACTGAAAAGTAAGTCAGGGGTTTCCTCGGGCGTTTGAATTATATTTCCAGATTCATTTCCCACATGACTGCAAAGTGTGAACCGATCTTTAAGTTGTTAAAGAAAGATCAAGGTTGTGTATGGACGGATGACTGCCAAAGGGAATTTGAGATTATTAAAGAGTATATGCTTGAACCTTCTATCTTGCTCCCTCCCGTAGAAGGAAGACTGTTGATTATGTATCTAACAGTGTTAGATAAATCCATGGGTTGTATTCTGGGAAAACATGATGATACAGGGAAGAAAGAGTTCGCCATTTATTATCTCAGCAAAAAGTTCACTCATTGTGAGTCGCGGTATTCCATGCTGGAAAAAACGTGTTGTGCTTTGGCCTGGGCGGCAAAGCGTTTTCGGTAATATATGTTGAATCATACCACTTGGTTAATCTCCAAAATGGATCCAATCAAGTACATTTTTGAGAAGCCTGCTCTTACTGGGAGAATTTCCCGCTGGAAGGTGTTGTTATTTGAATATGATATTGAGTTCCGCACTCAAAAAGCTATCAAAAGTAGTGTATTAGCAGATTACCTTGCTCACCAGCCGGTGGAAGATCATCAGTTTGTAGAATATGAATTTCCCGATGAGGATGTGATGTTCCTGAAACTGAAAGATTGTGATGAACCATTGCCTGAGGAAGGCCCTGACCCTGAATCTCATTGGAGTATGATATTTGATGGAGCTGTGAATGCTTATGGTAAAGGAATTGGTGTTGTGACCGTCACTCCTCATGGATCGCACATTCCTTTTACTGCAAGGTTAACATTTGATTGTACTAATAATATGGCAGAATATGAGGCTTGCATCATGGGTATCGAAGAAGCTATTGATTTCAGAATCAAAATTCTAGATGTTTATGGTGATTCAGCCTTGGTAATAAATCATATTAAAGGAGAATGGGATACTCGTCACCTCGGCTTGATCCCTTACAAAGATTATGCTAGAAGATTACTACCCTTCTTCAATAAAGTTGAATTCCATCACATTCCTAGAGATGAAAATCAAATGGCGAATGCTCTGGAAACTCTGGCTTCCATGTACCAAGTGAATACTTGGAATGATATACCCCGTATTACAGTTCGACGGCTAGATAGGTCCGCTCATGTGTTTACGACAGAGGAGGTAGCAGATGAAAAACCTTAGTATTATGACATCCAGCATTTTCTTCAGACTCAGGAATACCTGGTTGGTGCGTCGAGGAAAGATAGAAAGACACTGAGAAGATTGGCAGGCAGTTTCTTCCTCAGTGAAAATGGGTTATACAAGAGAAATTATGACATGGTCTTGCTCATATGCGTGGATAGACACGAAGCAAACATGTTGATGCATGAGATTCATGAAGGATCATTTGGAACTCATGCTAATGGACATTCGATGGCTAAAAAGATGCTAAGGGCAGGTTACTATTGGTTGACAATGGAATCTGATTGTTACAAATTTGCAAAGAAGTGCCATAAATGCCAGATTTATGCAGACAAGGTCCATGTGCCTCCGACACTTCTCAATGTGATTTCCTCCCTGTGGCCTTTCTCTATGTGGGGTATAGACATGATCGGGATGATAGAACCCAAAGCTTCGAATGGACACCATTTTATCTTGGTAGCAATTGACTACTTTACTAAATGGGTAGAGGCTGCTTCATATGCCAATGTTACCAAACAGGTGGTTGTGCGTTTCATCAAAAACAATCTCATATGTCGGTATGGTGTGCCGAGTAGAATCATCACTGGTAATGGCTCGAATTTGAACAACAAGATGATGACAGAACTGTGTGAAGAATTCAAGATTGTTCATCATAATTCATCTCCATACAGGCCAAAGATGAATGAGGTTGTTGAAGCTGCTAATAAGAATATCAAGAGAATTATCCAGAAAATGGTTGTTACTTATAAGGATTGGCATGAAATGCTCCCTTTTACTCTGCATGGATATCGAACATCTGTCTGTACTTCAACAGGAGCAACCTCGTTCTCCCTGGTATATGGAATGGAAGTTGTACTCCCTGTTGAGATGGAGATTCCCTCGTTGCGTGTGATAATGGAAGCCAAGTTGACAGAGGATGAATGGGTCCAGAACAGGTTTGACCAATTGAATTTGATTGAAGAGAAGAGAATGACAGCTTTGTGTCATAGGCAGTTATATCAGAAAAGAATGAAGAAAGCATTTGATAAAAAGGTCAAACCTCGTGAATTCAGAGAAGGCGACCTCGTGCTCAGGAAGATCATGTCTTTTAACACTGATTCTAGGGGCAAGTGGACTCCCAATTTTGAAGGCCCGTATGTTGTCAAGAAAGCTTTCTCTGGTGGTGCATTAATTCTTGAAACTATGGATGGCGAGGAGTTTCCACGTCCCATGAATGCTGACGCAGTCAAGAAATACTTCGCCTAAAGAAATAAAAGAACAGCTCGCTAAGTTGAAAACCCGAAAGTGCGGCTTGGGCAAAAAGGAGCGTCTCGATAGGCTGAAAACCCGAAAGGGCGGTCTAGGCAAAAATTAGAGACATAAACAGAATAAATTTCCCGCTAAGTTGAAAACCCGCAAGGGCAGCTTAGGCAAAAGTTAGGGATTTTTCTTGGCAAGTAACTACGTCAGACAAGACTTGATCATGCAACAAACTTCTCGGATCCTCACCATACTTCAACAAAAGCTGATGCTCAGGATTTCAAAAGTTATTAGGGGGAATAGTGGTTATTGTATCTCAATGTATCTTTTCCATTATATATTACCATTTCCCAAACTTTGTAATCATCCATGGAGTCTCGCCATTCGCAGACTACCATTCTATTAATGAAATTCGAGCTTTTACCCAATTCTTTGTGTTCTTATTTTTATTTAGCTTGCAAAGACTCCATTTATTACTGATAATAATTTTTAAAGCAAAAAGATTAAAAAGCAAATTTGACTTTTAAAAAAAAAGGGAGATTTTCACAATTCAATTTACTCTGGGATTTGTGATGAAGCACTAACAACAAAAATGGAGATCCCAGGAATGAACAAACTCCGGTTGTTTTAAGAAGATTTACTTCCTTCATGAAGGTTTTTTTCTCAGGTTATCTTGTTGGTATGTGCGCAATTTTGGTGTTTTTCTCAGTTAGTTAAAGACGGTACCAGTGGGTGCAAGGTACAGTATTAGGTTTGTGATCCCATTATCCCCGACCAACTCTTGTTTCGATTTTGATTTTGGGTTTGCATGGTCAGAAGCCTCTATCCCATATTCCCCAGCAAAGTTTTCCCTCATATGATGAAAGGTTTTATTCCCTTGGTGTGCTAAGATATCGCTCTTTTTGCAGTATTGGCATTAGTGTTGACTTCTTGATTTCCCAGGAAGACTATACCAGGGCATCTTTTGTTGGAATAGGTTTGTATGATATGAAGACTCAATCCAATATTCTCCAGTGAAGGCCTCGTTTATTTGATAGAAGTCCCTTCTCCCCAAAGAAGTTGGTGCAATAATTACTCTCGAAGAAAGTATCTCCGGTTTCTCCAGCGAATAACGTATCTCCGGTTTCCCTAGTGAAGAACGTATCTCCGGTTCCTCCAATGAAGAACGTATCTCCGGTTTCCCCAGTGAAGAACGTATCTTGGTTTCCCCTCGATGATGTGGTTTTGGCCTCCCCATTGAAGTCAGCATGAAGTCCCCAGTAGATGTCTCGATGATGAAGCATTGTCTTCCCTTAGTAAAGTCCGTATGTTTTTCTTCCTTCAAAGTGGGCCTGAATTCCCCAGTGAATGTTTTGACAATTTGGTTTCCATCTTCCTTATTCAAGATCAGTGTTGTAATATCCAGTAGAAGGGCGAATCGTGAAAACTTTTGTTTCCCCATTGAAGTATGTGTGCTATTCCCCGGTGAAGCCTGGAGAAGGATGTTATATCCCTATATCTGTACTGTTTTATCGTTATGATTCGTTTACTTCTAGATTATGTCGTTCTCTCTGCAGTATTGGTATTAATGTTGACTTCTTAATTCCCCGGGAAGGTTATCCCAGGGCATTTCTTGTTGGAATGAGTATTCATGATGAAAATTTTTCAATCCGCGGTTTTTTTCTCCAAGGAAGTAGGGTTTGAATTCCCCAGCAAGGTTTGATTGTCTCGGCGTCAATCTGCTTTATTTGAGGCTGGTCTTGAAATCTCCAGTAGGTATGTTGCTTTGGAAAAACTGATTTCTCCGATGAAACCGGAAGAAGGATGTTCTATTCCGGTATCTGTTTGATTTAGCTACATCTGGATTATGTTTCTCCTCAGTGAAGTTAGGACAGGCAATAGGTTTGGTTTTCGCAGTTGCTTTTACCTTTCTTGGATTGATCTTTCTGGTTGAATTTTAGCCCAATGTTATTGGTACCTGAGACAGTTTTTGTTTGTTTGTGCTGATTATGTATCCTTTTACCAGCATATGCACAATATCACTCATACATTCATACATGCATCATGCATTGCTACAAATCATTTTTTATTGACATTGTGTTCTAACCTTCCTGTAGCGCTCCTTGCATAGTTGGATTTGGTTTTCCATCTTGAGTTTATTTCTCAAAGGATGTGTCTTTGTTGGCCTTCCTGTTCCAGTTTATTTCTGAATTGGATTCGTGGTTGCATGACGATATTGTCTACTTCGGATTTCTGAGAACTTTGAGTTTTGGTTTGTGCATTTATTTTGCACGAGAAGACTTTATCTCATCAGTAGGAATAACGTGGCATTTCCCCAAGAAGTCATATCTCTTTCCCCAGGAAGTCATATCTCATTTCCCCAGGAAGTCATATTTCTATCCCCAGGAAGTCATATCTCATTTCCCCAGGAAGCCATATTTCTATCCCCAGGAAGTTATTTCTCTTTGCAATTCCCCTTGACAATGAGTGGAAGTCTCTTTATTTGAGATAAGCTTACATATTACCCTTTCCAGGCAAGGTGCCTTGTTTAAAGAAGAAGTTGGGACCCGTTCTAAGTGAAACACCTGAATTTTGGGGAAAACTTGATATTTTCAAATCTACCTTCAGTGAATGTTGGTAGTACACCGCCAGTGAACGTCGATGTTTGTTATCTTTTTTCTATCATCAGTGAATGTTGATAGTTCATCGTCAGTGAACGGCGGTGGTATGATATTCAAATCTACCTTCAGTGAACGTTGGTAGTACATCGGCGGTGAACGTCGGTGTTTCTTATCTTTTTGCTATCATCAGTGAACGGTGATAGTTCATCGTTAGTGAACAGTGGTGGTATGATATTTTCAAATCTACCTTCAGTGAACGTTGGTAGTACATCGGTAGTGAACGTCGGTGTTTCTTATCTTTTTGCTATCATCAGTGAACACTGATAGTTCATCGTCAGTGAACGGCGGTGGTATGATATTTTCAAATCTACCTTCAGTGAACGTTGGTAGTACATCGGCAGTGAACGTCGGTGTTTCTTATCTTTTTGCTATCATCAGTGAACGTTGATAGTTCATCGTCAGTGAACGGCGGTGGTATGATATTTTCAAATCTACCTTCAGTGAACGTTGGTAGTACATCGGCAGTGAACGTCGGTGTTTCTTATCTTTTTTCTATCACCAGTGAACGTTGATAGTTCATTGTCAGTGAACGACAGTCGTATGATATTTTCAAATCTACCTTCAGTGAACGTTGGTAGTACATCGGCAGTGAACGTCAGTGTTTCTTATCTTTTGGCTATCATTAGTGAACGTTGATAGTTCATCGTCAGTGAACGGCAGTGGTATGATATTAAAATCTACCTTCAATGAATGTTGGTAGTACATCGGCAGTGAACGTCGGTGTTTCTTATCTTTTTACTATCATAAGTGAACATTGATAGTTCATCGTCAGTGAACGGCGGTGGTATGATATTTTTAAATCTACCTTCAGTAAACGTTGGTAGTACATCGGCAGTGAACGTTGGTGTTTCTTATCTTTTTGCTATCATCAGTGAACGTTGATAGTTCATCGTCAGTGAACGGCGGTGGTATGATATTCAAATCTACCTTCAGTGAACATTGGTAGTACATCGACAGTGAACGTTGGTGTTTCTTATCTTTTTTCTATCATCAGTGAACGTTGATAGTTCATCGTCAGTGAACGGTGATGGCATGATATATTTTCTCTCTACCTTCAACTATTGAGTTGGTAGTTTACCGTATCTGTGAGTCGGTATATCTTTATCTTCTACCTTCAAATTTTGAGTTGGTAGTTTACCGTCATATGTGAGCCGGTATCTTATTACTTTTATACCTTCATCTGTTGAGTTGGTAGTTCACATTTATACGTGGATGCTTGTTATCCTCCTCTCTGATTCAATTCTTTTGGTCCACCAGTGATTTATTTTCCTGGTGGGGTTGCTCCTTTGTTTCTTTGTTCTTGTAGAATCCCCAGTGTTACTTTGCGTCTCTTTTGTTCTTTTCATATGCATTCATAATCATAAGCATTGCATGGCATCTTAGAGACAAAAATAGGGCTTGTTTTATATTTAAGTATCTTCAATTGCGTCGACACGAAGATTTTTAACCTTCGTATCTCCGGATATAAGACACTTAAATAAGGGCAAGTATTGTACCCTAATTTTTGCCCCTAAGATTACCCTATCATATAATGTCAACTTTATCATAACAAGATCACATTAGGGTTGGTTTTTTCTATCTCCTATCTTTAAGTTTACTCTTGAGGAATTTCCAAGCACCTTGGTTGTGTATTTTGTATATGTGTTGTTGACTAACTTCTAATCAAAATACAAAAAAAATATTTGTCCTTGTCTTTGCAAAATTGTGTTTTGTAGGTACCAAGTCGAAGCACCCAACAAATAAGGTTTTGCAAATTGACTAATTATATATTGTGTCGAAAGGCAGCTTGTATGGATCCATGAAGGCTTGTGTCGAACTCATGCAAGTTGATTTGATTTTGTATTGTGGCAAAAGATAGCATGCATCGACCCATAAAGGTATGTATCGACTCATCCTGTTGTGTATAACTGGTATGTGTCGACACATGCATGTATGTATCGACTCATCCTGTTTGTATAACTGGCATGTGTCGACACATGCATGTATGTATTGACTCATCTTGTTTGCATAACTAGCATGTGTCGACACATACGTGTTATGTATCGACTCATGCAGTTTGTGTGATTCTGTAATATGTTGAAATAACAGTATGTATCGACACATAGAGGCATGAATCAACACATGCTGTGTTATACAACTAGGATGTATCGACACATACCACCCATGTATCGACTCATAACAGCAAAATACACGTGTTTTTTTGAAAAGCCAGCAATTTCAAATTGTTATCATTTTGGCTACAATTTTTCTGCATAATTTGAAAATTATATCATTAATTCAAATTTGGATCCAAGAATCAATTACCAAATTACCATTAATCCCAATCCTAAACTCTATAAATAGAGACCTCATTTCATTCAAATCACAAGCTTTTGATAGCCAAACTCATCTTGCTAAAAAATCTCTCAATCCTCTCCATCTACCAAATTCACTCAAAGCTTCATTTTCAAAAAGTTAGTAAGCTTTGCAATGAAGCTTACTAATCTTTGAGCTAAACCTTCATCCAAACACTTTTTCTTCATCAATTCTCTACATCCAAGCTTTGGTAATTGATTCTTGTGGTTGAATTGAAGCAAATTTTGGAAGTTGTTTGATAATTCTCTAATTCTACCTTTGGTAAGTTGGATCATCATCTTTCACAGTGTGATCTCTTGTGGATTTCTGGTTTTGATTCATTGAGCACTGTTTTATGACTCCATTAGTGTTATTTTCTCATAATTTGGTGGAATTTTCATGCTTAATTGGATCCATGATCATAAGGTGTTTGATGAAAATTTGGTACAAGAACTTGATCTTTGAGATGCTGTTTTCGACTAATTTTAACAGGTTGCAATCAATTGTTGTAACATTGAAATTGATTGTCACAGAAAATTAATTTTTTTTAAAACTACACTGCTGTAATAGGTTGCTGTCGAAGCACAATCGATTATAACAGTGCCAAAACTGCTTTTTCTGCCTTATTTTGGGGCTGTTTTGACTCAAAATTTTTTCTACTTATTCTCTTTGATGGATAATTTGGATTGCAATTTTAAATTTCCAATTTGTCTTTAAACTCGATGGACTTTGTGATGTAGATGAAGTTGGATAAATGTTAATCAATTCAAATCTACCTAAGAATGAATTATTTAGTTCATTTTTGGTGCTTTGAATTAATGATATGTTTAGTGTTTTAATCCATCTAGAGGAGTGGTTGAATTTAAAGATGAAAGAATTTTGAAATGGTGATCTAAATTAGCTTATCATTGCCCTCCCTCTTCATATTATCCCTTTCTTTTTTAATTGTGCTACATGTTAAGGGATGGTGATCTCTGTATCATTTATCCAAACATGAAGTACATAGATTGCTATTGACCGGCCTCAAAATAGGTGCGACTTCTACATAAGTCCACTTACAATTGCTTAACATAGTGCTAAATTTTTCCCCGATTCGAATAAATGATCATTCGTGGCCCAAACTTATGATTGCAAACCCAAGTATGTTAATTTGATCTCTTTGATCCAATAACCTTGAGATTCATTGTGTGGAGGTTTTGGTTCTACCAATCCTCTAATGGATCTACAACACCTTTGGTCAACGCGGATCACTTAAACATTGTTGATCATTAAATGTTACTTTTGAGGATTCCAAAATGGATGATATACTTGACAAAAAGCAAATGCAACTTGTTGTGTGGAGGCTTTGGTTCTAACAATCCTCTAATGAGTTCCAAATGCAAGTTTCAAGATGGTCATCCAACTAACCACTAATTTATAACAATTGACTTTATCTTATGCTTTATTATTTTTTATGCTTTATGTACTATTTACTTTAAGCATTTACATTTCATGTCATTTTCATTTTTGCTCACTTGAGCATTTATTTTCTTATGCCATTTTTATTTTGCTCACTCGAGCTTTTCTTTTCCTTTTAAAGACACTTAATAATCAACACGAACCATAAAAATCTTTAATGATACTTGGACTATTTGGTTACTATCCTTGGCATTATGGAGTATTGGACTTGTTGGACTTAGGATTAGAGACCTTGGCCTATCTTTGAGACTTTGTGACTTTATTTGATATTTTTATGGAGTTCTTGAGGTTTACCTCAAGACGTTGGGTTGTTTGTTTGTTTTGTGTGCAGGTTATTGTGATTACATACTTCATTTGTAATTTGGAATTCACCCGTATACAGCCGTTACTCTGCCCAATTTTTGTGAAGATTTAATACACTTAAAGTTTTATTCTCTCAAGAGGTCTCGTATCTTTGCTTGCTTGGTTTCAATCCAAAGAATGGGAATTCTATATTGACTCATAATGTCATGTATTGGCTTCTTGTTGGTTAGATGGTTCCTATCCCTAGCTTTTACCTTATGCTTTAGGATAGTCTCTTCATCTCCTCCCATTTTCTTTAATTTCAAAAATCTTCTCCCTCCTTTTAAAAACTTTTCTTATTTCTAAACTTGAAACATTTTCATAATAAACTTGGACTTAGGTCCATGAATTTTCAAAACATTTTCATAAATAAACTTCAATCAATTTAATAATACCTTGACTTTTTTTGTGAGAAGACTAAAAGTCAATCAATCTCATTTCAAATCATTTTGCCACTTTGGCTTTTATCTTTAAACTTTTCTCAAAAGATTAGACTCTTATCAATCCTTGTAGTGATGCAAACAACTATACTTCTACAATATGTAGCAGAGAGAGATATTTTTCACTTGGGTGTTGAGTGAGGCATTGTTTATTTTAAAATCCAAGCCATATCCTCCACTTTGAGATGATGCAAATTCTCCTTTCTCATGATTGTGGGTAGTAAGTATGTTTTCCACACGGACAATGACGATGATGTCTTATCTCATAAAATTAACCAACACACTTGTGTTTCAAATTTTTTTAAAGAGGAACTATGTGTACCATGATCCCCTATTGCACTAAAGGCGGTACGTAGGCACTAAAGGTTCGCAACCGCGGCGGGTGCAAAAATCATAAAAAATATTCCTTTTCTCACCTCCACCATCCATTTTATGTATAACACATTTTTATAGCCAAAATATTCAGATTTTTCAAAGAGGTTCCTGCGGAGTACCGTAGATGTTTAGGGTGCTAATACCTTCCCTTTGCATAACCAACCCCATTACCTTGAATCTTTCCCCCTTTTTGGGTTATTCGCTCCTTTCCCATTCCTTTGGAAATAATAAAGCGCGGTGGCGATTTTTATTTTGATTTGTATAAAGTCTAGTCAATCCAATGGCTTAGTCTTGAACATTTCTACCGCTACACACAGGATTGCGAGAAAGGAAAATCTTGACAACATTCACATCTACGAAGGAATCTCGATTCGGGAAGAGAACCAAACCATAGATAAGGAGAGCCAAGATATCTTCGAAAGCCTGAAAATCCAAATTATCCCAGGATAGCTGGGCCTGGTCTATCAAAAATTTGGCTAAAAAACCTTCGACCCCGCTTCGTGTTTCCCAATTGGATACTACATCAGCCCGTTTCAGATGCAGAGCCGAGGCAATGTCTTCTGGTCTAGGAACCTCTTCCATACCTGTGAAGGGTACCTGTCCAAGGATGGATATGCCCAATAGGTGAGAAAACTCTTCCAAGGTGGGAACCAGTTGGTAATCTGGAAAAGTGAAGCAATGATGCACTGGATCGAAGAACTGGAAAAGTACACTCATCATCTGCTCATCAAGATTTGAAGTGACCAGGCTGAGAAGCTAATCATGTCTCTTAATGAACATAGAAGTCTCGGAAACTCTTGAGACTAGCTCTTTAAGTTGAGCAGGTATTTGCACAAAGTTAACTCGGATGGTATTTCTACACACGGAAGCCATAATCTGCAAAACAGAACAAAGATAAATTCCCTTGGTCTTTGAAATGGTTAGCATAATGAAGTATGAATTCCATGTTATGATTCATGATGTCATGATAAAAAAACAACAGGTATAGCAGATAACAAGCATGGCAAAGGAAAACAAGTCACAAAAAGCCCTTAAGTTTAAGGCTTGAATGAGGCCAAAGGTAGTACCCTCTTGAAGTTCAGTTGGTTTCAACCTGTCCTAGCAAAAGTAATCGGGTTCTAGAGGTTCTCAATATCACTGACCATCCTCCATCGGTCATGGTTTCAGCTTACGCAATCTTTTGTTGTGGCCGAAACTATCTCGAGAGTATGGTCTCAATGAGTGTAGCATCGAGTATCAACTAGTTCTCAGCTTTACACCAAGGTCGGCTATCTCACTACTTTCTAATGGCCAAGTTGGTCAATTAAAGGTTCTAAGGTTAGTTGATGCTTAACGGCACCACGCAGCGGCCCCGTATTCTCCTCGCATCACCAATGTGCCACATCAACGTAGCTACTGCATCAACCGTATCGGTCTACGTCGTACAGTTCCCTCACAGTCTATTGCTACTTACCTAAAAGGTATCCCCAGATCCGGTTTAGGATCTATAGTAACTCCCAAACAAAACCCTTAAAAGTAAAGCAAACAAAACAATCAAGAGAAGCAATCACGATGAACTAGATCCTAAGGTATACCCCACTTATTATTCCCCAGCAGAGTCGTCAGTTATGTGATACGGTGGCAGAATCGACTATTTTGAAAATGCTGGTTTGCATTTTGCATTTTATATTTGCAAAACGTCGTGGTAAGCAAGAGTCTCCATCGACTTTTATTTCATCCAATCGGAAAGGAAAAAAGTACAAAAAAATCCTTTTTTGAGATATTCTGAGTACGGGGGGTAGATTATAGAAAGGGGATGTATTAGCACCCTTTCTATCCATGGTTTTCCATGGGCTCTTAGGTGCTTGCTCATCTTTTAAAATTGCTTGTGTATGTGTTTTGCTTTGAAAATGTTTTGCTTCGTGATAACCATTGTATCAGTCCTCAAGGGTGTGACGAAGTTTGTTTTGAAAGTTTGTTTTGAAAAGTGTAAGTGTGAAAAGTTTGGTTTGAGCAAGTACCTACTAGCATCTACCTACTCGAAAAAGGATCGTTTCTATTCTTGTTTCCTTTAGACAATGCTATCCTACTATTGAGAAATAGGTAGCACCATCGCTGGAGTTGTAAGGGTCAACTCGTAAGGGACGTACGATCACTAAAGCAATGTTAGGACGTCTTAGTAATAACCCTAAAGTCTTAAGATCATATTCGAGGCAACATTTCCGAGGCGACGTTTCCGAGGCAACATTTCTGAATGGGACTTTTGATCTTTGTTAGACTAGAGGGAAACCACTAAGACACCCTATACTTAATGGTCGTTTACCGAAGGCAACCAAAGTGAGAGTATACCCTAGGAGTGCATATGTGCGAGTGATTTGATTTCAGTTATTATCTTTGCACATTAGGGTTTTCTAGCCGTTTTAAATTATCATGCAATCTTATCATACAATCCTACAAACATACATCTAAACAGTTAATATTTGCGAAAATTAAAATGCGAGAAAATAAACCTACGCTATTACAAGGCTTCGGGGTAGGGATTAATTACATAGGCAAAAAAAACCCGCAAAAGACGATAAATAAAGAAAATCCTAGATTAAACTATTACATACCGTAGGCAGTTACATCAATATTGCAAAAAATAATAAAAAACGCGCGATGGATCGAATGCAAAATAATGAGGGTTTTGACCCCAACTATACCTAATTGTAATTTAAATCGAAAATCATTTTTTGTCGTTTTTTATTATTTTGAGAAAATAAAACTCAATTGAATAATAAAAAAGGAACCTAATTACTAATTAATTTTAATTAAGAAAAAATAATTAAATTAACCTATTTTTTGTATTTTTTGTTTTGAGAAAGAAATAAAAATTAAATCAAAAATTTAACCCTAATTTTTCTAATTGGTTTTATTATATAAAAAGTTAGAATTTCCCTAAATTAAATTAAACTAATATTAAATTAAATTTGATAAAAAAACCTAATTCTAATTTTTGTGTAAACTCTTGATTTTATGATTTTGTAAAAAAGAGATTAATTTTGTTAAAAACAATTAAGCAAAATTATTTGAATAAAGGAAATAAAATAGAAAAGAAAGAAAATGGGCCTGATTGCTTAGCAAAGGGGGGTGTAGCTTGGAATTTCTTGGCCCAACAAGCTCTTGGCCCTGTTGACTTCGCCCAATCCTGTGTGTATGCTTGACTCAGGCACATGGTGAACCTTCAAGGGATAAGCCTTGGATCAGGGGCGTTGATGGATGGGACGGACAGATCTTGAGTTGCATGGTGAATCCCTTGCCATGTGATACGCTTGATTGCCTGTTCAAGAAAAGCATGAATAAAAGTTGGGACCTGGGGATCGAACCCAGGCCCTTAAGCATTCTCCCCTTGCATGCTTGCCAACTGAGCTGGCTGTTTTAGTTGTATAAATAATAAAAAACAAATATTATATAATAAAAACAAAATGTTAAACTTTGAAACGCGTGAAATTTAAACTGGCAAGTCAGAGAATGCCACGTATCCATCTTCTTCCTCCCACCGTCGCTGTAAGTTTTGTAACTTTTACCTACAGACATTGAGCGTAGGTATAGCCCATGTGCATTCCAAAATCATGTACGTGCATGATAAATGAAAACCAATGGTACCAATCAACTTGTTTCAACCTCACAAGCATCATGGTACCATTATCAATGCCCAATCTTTCCTGTATGAGAAATCCCTAAAAACGAAGAACAAGCCCTAGCCATGGCAGCTTGATGTACATTCAATAAAAATGCAATTGAATATAGTCATTAGCTTGCAAACATCTCAAAGATTATAAATATGCCAATCAATCATGCTAAATATGCCAGAATTAATATATTCGAATTCAAGAAAAAAGGTAAATCGTGTGAACCTTATAGGGTGATTCTGAGTGTGGGGAGGCTTGCTAACGATTGAAACACGATCATGGGACGTCCAGCAAATGATTGGTGTCGTTAGAACGGCTTGAGATGGCCTGCAACTTGGAATTTGGTTTGCACTTTTTTCTTGAATTTTTTGCAATTGGTTCTCTGCCTTTGCACGCCTCCAGCCTCTTCTTTTGGTTAGCTTTTGTTCCTTATGTATAGTAGAGTGCATTAGGGTTAAAGTTTGTATCAAATCTTTTCCAATTATGAAGATTGATCAATGATTTAATCCTTGCACCAAATCTTTCCAAAACAAGCAATTTCAATCTTTTTGTGTCCATATGAAGCCTTTCACGATTTGATTTTGTCTCCATCTGTATAATGAATCTAATCATGCACAAAATCTCAAGGTTTTATTGATTTTTGATATTTTCATTATTTTATATTGATTTTATTTGATTTAAATGAAATAAAATCAAAAAAAATAACAAAGATAAAAGAATGACAAGTGGAAAGGCTCATGGGTCGTGGGTCACATTACAAACTCAGTGCAAGCATAAAAAGTTGGGCCCATTTAGCAAAAAATGCAATTTTGGACACATTTGACTTTTGGCAATTTTACAAAAAAGGTCAACTTGGCCAATGCATAACTCCTTCAATTTTGACCCTAGAGATGTGTTCTTGGACTTTTTATAAATCTTAGGATGTCCTATAAGAAACCCTTTTGGTCTCATCTCAATTGAGTCTTCCATGTTCAGGTATGAAGCTTTGACCTAAAAGGTGTTTTTGTTGACTTTCCAAAATGACCTATAATGTCCAAATTCATATCTTCTTGTGAGTGCATATTTTGAACTTGGGATCTGAAGATGAATTGTAGGGAATCACATCCTCTTCGAAATGAGCTTTGGATGGATCATTTTTGATAAAGTATGAGAAAGTTATGATTGGTCAAAGTTGAGTTGACTTTTCCTACAAAACCCTAATTTAGCAACATTTTGAGTTTTGATGAATTGTGAGAAATCCTTGAGGAATCATGATCAACCCTTGATAAAATGATGAATAATACTTCAAAATGAGAATGTTGACCAAAAATCTTGAAGTTTGACTGTATGTGGGCCACATATGACTTTTTACCTAGCACAGTCGATTTCTAGGTATTTGAGCAAATTGACTGAGCAAACTTCCTCTGCAAGGCTTGAAACTTGACATGGATGATCTTGAGAACATATTAGGACAATGGTGAGCATTTGGGATCCTTTGGATTCAATCATCTTGATGTAAAATGAAACCCTAATTTGAGGTAGATTGTCTTAGGAGAGAGTTTGTCTAGTCAACTCTTGGACCTCCTTGAGCAATTTGAGGACCTCACTTGACATGTATTGAGAAATATGGGAGGGAAAATTTTGGGGTACAACACCAAGGTTTTTGTTTTTACTAACCATGCAGCTTTAAAGTACTTATTGAAGAATCCGGATGCAAAACTGAGATTGATTCGGTGGATGTTGTTGCTCCAAGTGTTTAATGTAGAGATTAAAGACAAAAGTGGAGCTGAGAACTTAGTGGCTGATCACTTGAGCAGGATAGAAATAGATGAAGATCCTTTCCCCATTCAAGATGACTTTCCGGATGAGCAGCTTTTACTTTTGCATGGGGTAACTCCTTGGTTTGCTGACATTGTTAATTATCTTGTTGCTGGTGTTTTTCCTGCAGGTACATCCAGGTCACAGATTCACAAACTCAAGAGTGATGCCAAATATTATGTTTGGGGTGATCCATATCTTTGGAAGTTTGGTAGTGATCAGGTAATTAGGAGATGTGTCCCTGACTATGAGATTGAATCTATTTTGAATTTTTCTCATTCATCCCAAGTTGGAGGACACTTTGGTCCGCAAAGAACTGCAAGAAAGGTCCTAGACTCAGGTTTCTATTGGCCCATTATTTTTAAGGATGCTTATGAGACTTACCGCACTTGTAAAGAGTGCCAGATAGCGGGTAGAAACATCATTCGTAAGAGTGAAATACCTCAGCAGCCTATGTTTTTTTGTGAGGTATTTGATGTATGGGGAATCGACTTCATGGGTCCCTTTCCTGTATCATTTGGTTTCCTTTACATTTTACTTGTTGTTGATTATGTTTCAAAGTGGGTGGAAGTTATCCCCACTAGGACTAATGATTCTAGAGTTGTTGTAGATTTTGTCATGTCTAATATCTTTTGCGAGTTTGGAATACCACGAGCTATAATAAGTGACCAAGGCAATCATTTTTGCAACCGCACCATGGAAGCCTTGCTCCAGAAGTATGAAGTTGTGCATAGAGTCTCTACTGCACATCATCCACAAAGTAATGGGCAAGCTGAGATCTCAAATAAAGAGATCAAATAGGTTTTAGAGAAAATGGTGCAGCCAAATAGGAAGGATTGGAGTCGTCGTCTCGAAGACGCACTTTGGGCTCAAAGAATAGCTTTCAAGACACCCATTGGGATGTCTCCTTATCGACTTGTTTTTGGTAAGGCATGTCATCTTCCTGTTGAGATAGAACACCGTGCTCATTGGGCGGTGAAAAGTTATAATTTGGAGATGCAACAAGCAGGTATTGAAAGAAAACTCCAATTGCAACAACTTGAATAGCTTAGACTATAGGCTTATGAAAGCTCTAGGATTTATAAAGAGGAAACTAATCACTTCCATGATAAAATTATTTCTAGGAAGGAATTTTTTGTGGGCCAACAAGTTTTACTGTTTAAGTCCCGCCTTAAGCTTATGGTGGGAAACTCCGATCCAAATAGATTGGCCCTTTTGTTGTTACTAATGTTTTCCCTCGTGGTGCAGTAGAAATTAAAAGTGCAGCTACTGACAAAGTTTTCAAGGTTAATGGACAGCGCCTAAAGCTATTCCATGAAAGTTCAGTAGCTGAAGATGCAACCATAGATTATATTTCTTTGGAAGCACCCAACTACTCTGCAACTTGATCAGGGAGTTTGTCTTTCTTTCTCTCTAATTTAATTGTTATGTCCTTTCATTGAGGACAATGTTTTCTTTAAGTGTGGGGGAGGAAATCCTTTGTTTTATTTGCTTTTGTTCTCTATTTTCTTGTTTTGTTTACAATTATAAAAAATATATGCATCTTTTGAAATTTTTGGGTTATAGATTAATCTGAGGTTAGTTGTGGAGACTTGGGAAAAGTTCACAAGATCGATATCATCTTAACACTGTAAGACTCATGCATATGGAAGTTAATTTGAACTTTTATTATGACGTAGCCTTGAATTCTCATCTTTTAATAGCTCTTGTAGTTTATTTTAGCAGTCAGCACCATCTCACACGCACTCTACGCAAGGAAATCGATGAAAATAAGTGAGTGATCCAAGTTTTTGAAAGAAAAAAAAAGAAAGAAAAAGGAATACACCTTCTAAGTTTGGTGACCCTCACCCGGTCACACAACCCAACGGTCGTAGAACCTACAAAAAAAGTTGATAATAGGACTCGTTGTTAGTTGGTTCAGCGGTTTCTGGTGCTGAACTTGGTAGGGTGGACTACGGTTCGATCCCCCACAACTACAACTGAGTAAGCAAAGGGTTATGCCACGTAAGACCAGAACCTCGTGCAAAAAGGATCAAAGTCACTAACAGGTCGCCTTGCTATGAATGTATAGAGATAATGGGCTTAATGTGATTGCGCCTGAATGAAAAAGAGCAAAAAGGAGGATGAGTAAATTAGACTTTGGCATAATAATATGATTCGAATTGGTTTGTATATTCAAGAGACAAGATTAGTGTTCCTACGATATCCTTAGTGTTCAAGATTAGTATTTATTGATGCAATCTTAACCGAAGAAGAGTTTGTAGCCTGGAATGAGTAACTGATGATGCTGTTGTGTTTCTTTTGATTTTATTTTGCTTGGAGTGCAAAAGTTTAAGTGTGGGGGAATTTGATCAGTGTATTTTAATGCACATTCTTCCATATTTGAATTTAAACATTTCTATGCTTTTCTTTATTTATTTTTATATTTTATGATGCTTTTCCAATTTAGTTTATTTTTGTTTTAATTTGTTTTTCGTACTTTATTTTCAGCATTTGTAGCTTTCGCAGAAACATTCATAACTTGAGCTACATGAATCGGATTGAGACGTTTGACCATGCGTTGGAAAGATAAGAGAAGCCTACAACTTTATAGTTGTGGCTAGAAGTTGATTCGGACTTTAGTAAGATTGAAAAAGTTGTTGAAGTTGCAGCTTTAGATTTATTTAAGTTTTGGGTCATTTGTTTTGGGTCTGGGTTATGTTTTTGACTCAGTTGGGTCTTGACCCGAATTCTCTTGTGTGCATATATACCTAGGTAGCCGTACACTGTTGATTGTGACCTTTTCATTATTCAGAAAAAAATACATTTTGCTTTTATGATTGTGATGAGGAACTAAACATCCAAAGTCAATCGGTTGTAACCGCATTTCCAACACTTTGAGGTTTTTACTTTATCAATCAAATTCGTTCTCTTTCAATACTATTTTGTGATTTACATTTGCTTAATCTGTATTACATAAAATTCTTTTGATTAAATTCGTATGATTGGATCCCTAACGTTTATTCGTTGTTACGTTGGTTTGTCGTTAATCCGCGTTTGTAATTCGTGTTTGCTTAATTCACAAGGGTTTAATCTGTTTGCTTAATTCAGAATAGGAATCCAATCTGTTTGGATTTGTTGCACTTGATAATAGGTATAGAAATCGAATAGATATTGATTTCGCTTAGGAAATTATTAAGGTAAAAATCAATGATTAATAGGAAACCGAACAGTAGATTGGCTTAATTCTATAATCACTTATTTCGTGTTATAAATCGATCCTAAAACCAACACCCCCCATTCAATTTTTATTGGTTAATAATAAAATCAATAATCCTTGTGATACGACTCGAGCCATTGTCGCTATACTGCATTTTATAAAATACTCGTTTTTTATCCGTGTGCGACAGCGGATCAATATTCCTACGAGTGGAAGTCATGACCTACAAAACAGAACAAAGATAAATTCCTAAATTCTTGAAATGGTTAGTGAGAGTGCTTATGATGTTATGATGTTTATGATGACATGAATAATAATTACAAACAAAGCACACAAATACCTTAGGTTTAGGCTTGCATCGGTTTCATAGGTAAGTACCCTCTTGAAGTTTAGTTGGTTCAACCTGTTCTACAAAGTAAACGGGTTCTAGGGAATCTCAATATCATTTATCTTTCTTCATTGGGCATTGTTTTAGTACAATCAATCTTTTCTTGCAGCCAAAATATCCCAAAATTTTGATCTCAATGAGTACAGTATCGAGTATCAACCAATTTTTAGCTTTCCACTGAAATCGGATATCTCACTACTTCCTAACGGCTAAGTTGTTCAATTAAAGGTTCTAAGGTCAGTTAGTGCTTCATGACACTGCTCAGCGGCCCCGTATTCTCCTCGATTCGACACAAGGGATACCGTTACCAATAAATGTGTCACACTAACGTAACTGTTGCTTCAACCATATCGGTATATACTGTACATTTTCCACAATCTACTTCTACTTACCTAATGATGTTCCCAGATCCGAGTAGAGGATCAATACAAACCCAAATAAGGACCCATAAATGTAAAGCAAAAAAATCAAACAATGAAAGTGATTAAATGCGATCTAGCTCTAAGGTAACCCCACTTTTAAGTATATCCCCAGCAGAGTCGCCAGTTCTGTGATATTGTGGGAGAACTGACTTGGGTGTTTTGCGTTTGGTCGTAATTGTTGCGGATAGAAAGATTCGCCACCGACTTTTCTTTTATCCAATAAGGAAAGGGTGAAAAGAACAGGAAAGACCTTTGAGATATTTTCTTGAGTTTGGGGGGTAGGTTATGAAAATAGAAGGTGTTATCACCCTTTTCATCCATAGTTATCTATGGGCTCTTAGTTTCTAGCTAGATCACTTTTGAAATCGCTTTGTTTGAAATGTGTTTGTGGTGGGTTTTGAAAAAAAAGCGCCTTCGTTTAGGCAAACTTTGTAATGATTCTCGTCTCTATAATAATGCATACAAAGTGTTGGACTTTTTTGAAAGTATTTTTCATGTTTTGAAAGTGTTTGGTGTGTTTGAAAAGATGTTTATTTTTGAAGATGGATTGTGATCAAGCAACTAATAATGTTCTACCTACTCAAAAGTCTTTTGTTCATTTCTCTCTTCCTTTGACATTGCTATCTTACCATTGATTGGTAAGAAGACCTATCTTTGGATGTAAAGGGAGGGTGTGGGTCATCGTATAGTCATAAGATGCAATGTTGCGAGATACCTTAGTATTTTTCTTAAGGGACTAAGATCATTTGTAAGGCAACACTCGTAGCGTCATCGAGGGACTATGATCTTGTATTTTTTTTTGTTGTTTTTGCTAAGGAATCTCACATGCATAACATGACCATTTTCTCAAGGCAACAAGTGGAGTTAATCTTAGAGGTGTAATGTGTAAGTGTTTTGATTTCATGCATTGTTTTGTCTTGGATTAGGGTTGTCTAGGATTGATTTTAGTCTTTCCATACACACCTTAATTACTAACAATTATATGAAAAACGATAAATTTGTGGAAATTAAAATCCTACGCTATTACATCATTAGGGGGATGGGGAGTACAATTTATGAATGGGATGAAATAGGAGCTTAAATATTATAACCATATTGAATGGTCATAAAGAAAATATATAGAAAGTACAAAAACAGTGTAAAAGAGAGGAAATTGCATTTTTAACCATTATGTGTCGACACATACATTTATGCATCGACACATAACTTTTCCTTGCTCCTATAAAACCAAATCAGTCCAGTATGAGTCGATGCATAACGGTATATGTCGACTCATTTCTTGCATGTGTCGACATATTCGTGTTTTATGTTGACTCATGTGCCTTTTTTCTTTCTATTTAGTGCCTGTTATAACAGTATGCATCGACTCATGAGGTTTTGTGTCGACTCATAACCTATCCTTCCACTAAAATGAGTCGACTCATGTGAGTATATGTCGACTCATACTGCAATTTTTTCACTCTATCATTGTTTTGCTGCATACATGGGTTAGTTCTCAACACATGGTTAGTAAAAATGAAATATAAACATATGGTTAGCGACAAGGGAAACGGTTACTACATTTTATATTCAAAAATGAATCATTAATGATGCTTTATGAAGAGTTAAACGTCAAGAAGACTTACCATGCAGTTGGATTTTTGTGCTTTGAGTTTGAGTTGTTGTCTTGATTGTTCTTCAGCTTGGAAAAAACAAAGATGTTACAGAAGGTGTTCTTCTGTTTGAACAACTTCTATAAGATGTATGTGGAGTGTTTGGATGGCTTGTTTGGACAAAACTTTGCAAGGTGTGAGAGGTTCAAAGTTTTTGACTTCAAAACTCAAGAGTGAAGGATTTGTGGACAGTTATGGCTTTTTGAGAGTATGAGATTTTGAGGGCTTGTCTACACAACAAACCTTCTGCCTTTTCTCTCTATTTTTCCTGACCTCTTTCTCTTGCAGATGCTTCTCCTATTTATAGGCAAGAGGTTTGTGAACAAGTTGATTTGGTTTATAAACTATGGAGTTATGGCTAGGTTGGATTGCAAATATCAAGTTATGTCAAGATCCCAAGATGAAGTACCAAAGTTGTTGGTTTATAGGGGTTATTTTCTACGATTTATGGTGGAGCAAAATAAGAAGCAAACAAAGTGTGGGCTCAAGACAAATTTGTACCAAAAAGTTTGCTTTTCAAGAATAGCAATGGTAACTTTATGCCATAAATGGATAGATCTTTTGGACAATGGCTCAAACACTTGGGTAATAGATCAAGAGTGGATGTAAGCATTAAATTATGATGAGATTTGTTAGAAAGAAGGCCTGTAACACAAGATTATGCAGCATAGCATAAGGGTTTTGTTATGTGTTCTTCAACAAAGTGACTTGCAATTCAAGAATGGATGCCCAACTTCATGCCCTTGAATATCCTAGATCAAGTATGATAAATTCATGCTCTTGGATGTTTTGGAAAGCTTGAAACATCCTCTATAACTTTCATGTTGGCCATTTTGACAAAATCATCTTGGAACTATGTGAAAAAATGCTAAGAAGTTGGATAAAATCCTTACCAAAATCTGTTGAAAATTTCTCCAAGTGTTAGATGAAAATGTCATGACTTCATGAATTTATAACTCAAAATCCAAGCACTTCTAGGACTTGATCAGCAAAGAAAAGTTATAGATCTCATCAAGATATACAACTTTCATGTTGAAAGTTTTCTTTGAATCACCTTGCATCTTGGTGAAAGATTGGCATGAAGTAATGAAATTATCATGTATAAAACACTTAGAAAATTTCTAAGTCTTGGAAATCTTGACTTTTTACATTGACTTTTGACTTTCTTGGCTTCTTGATGATCAAGCTTTATATTCTTGAATGTATTGATGAGTTGTGATCTTTGAAACTTGATGTTGACCAAAAAGTCAAAGTTTGACTTTTGGTGCTACAATTGACTTTTTCACCAGTACAACTGATGTTAGGTCATCTGATCAATTGACTGAGCAATTTTGTGATCCAAGACTTGAAAATTGTCATGAGCATTATTGGAGGTCCATAATGTTCCATGAAAGTATTTTGAGGCACTAAAAGTCCATTTATCCTTGTAAAAACTCAAACCCTAATTTGAGTCATCAGTGTTGAGGAAGTGTCTTGAGCTGATCAATCCTTGTGCAATTTTGAGCAGTTGAAAACCTTGTAAGAAATTTCTTGAGAAATGAGAGGGAAAATTTTGGGGTAGAACAGGTTAGATTTTAATCTTTGTGAAAAACCCTATTCAACATGTATATACCTCCTTTTTCTTCTTTCTTCTCTATTGTTACTCATTCAGCTCCCCATTGGTAATGGTTATGTGCCATGTCCTCTATGAGCATGCAGACTTCGGGGTATGGTTTGTTCATTAGTGCACCACCAACGACATTGTTGATGGCCATCTTTGTATTACAGAGAAGTCCATTATAGAAGGTATGGATTATTAGCCATTGTTCTAGTCTGTGGCGCAGATAGGCTTTAGCATCTCTTTGTATCTTTCCCAAGTGTTGAAAAGAGATTCACTTGGAATACTTTTTTCAGGTCATTCCAAGTGGTAATAGAATTCTTTGGGAGAGAGTTTATCCATGTTTTTGCTCTATCTCTGAGGGAGAAAGGGAACAAACGTAAATATATAGCCTCAGGAGGAGCACCACATCTTTTCAACGTGTCGGCTAGTTGAATAAACACTTTCAAGTGTTGGTTTGGATTCTCAGTCGAAAGACCGACGAATTGGTTCAATTGCACGATTTGCAGAAAAGTGGGTTTCAATTTAAAATTTTTAGCCGGAATTGTAGGGTTGAGAATACTTGAATGAAGTTATTCATTATAAGGTAATGTAAAATCGTTAAGTGGCTTACGGTCTTGTTCGTCTACCATCGCTCTTCGGATTCATCAGAGCAAAAGTCTTGCATGTGCGTATCTTTCTGGTTCGGCTATTGGATCTTCTAAAGTTCCAGTGCTGCAAGTTCTTCACATTTACCGAAGAGTGTGCCTTAGTCTAGATGGTGTAACAACGAAGTTATGATATTTGACGTAATTGATCTATGATAACAGGGGCAAAAACATGATGGAGTATTTCGCAAGTGCACGAAAATATAAGAGTAATATAAAGAGTGTCGAACCCACAAAGACCTAATGGTCAAGCTATCGTTTTCTATCGTTATGGTTTTTATCTAAGGCTAATAAAATAAAGGTTGGAGTTGTGCAAATAAAGTAAATGAAAGACTTGAATTAATAGCAGAAATGCAATGTTGGGATATGGATCTCATCGATTAGATGATACTATCGTTGTTCATAAATTGAATTACTATGGGACAATATATTCTACTTTGAAAATAATTAATTGAATAGGAATTGTCGCTTTCGCGTACTCAGAACCAGATTTTACCCTATAAATTATATCATCCACTGTCACTGTGGTAGGCATTTCATGCGTTAAAGTAGTAAAACATATTTTAAGAAATTAAACTATTTTGCTATGATGAAAAGTTATTTTGATTGGAAAATAATATTTCAAAAGGTTCCCGGCGTTCGCTCGGCCAACCGTAACCTAAACTTACAAACGCATCCGAAAATAGGTTCAAAAGTACTTTATTGAATACTAATTTTCCTAATTAATTAACAAATAGCTTCCACAGTTTTTATCAATTATACCTGACAATTTTCAATCCTACCCGGTGTATAAATGATTCTACTTCTGTAGTAATCGTCAAAGTTAAGTTTACAAAGATTGTGATTAAAATATTAAAAAAAACCCAATAGTATTTCTTAAAGAACAACAATTAAGAGTATCCTCGAATCGACGACCCTCACATTCCAACACTTATAAAATTAGCTAGACATGATTATAACATAAACCAAAGTGATTGATTCGATCATGTGAGAAAGCATAATAGACATATTAAAATAAAATTTAAATAAGCAATTAAAAGAAAGATAGAAGAAGAGTGTGGGATTAATTATAGAGACGATAAAATAAATATAATGCAGTAAATAAAGCAAAACCTGCTCTGAAGAGGCTTTAATCTGGTACAGGAAGTAAAGTGTTGAAAACTTGAATGTGGAAAGTAAATGACGGCAATATTAATGCTTCGATAAAAGTTGCTCCAAACTCAATTAAAAACTCAATCACCGGTACGACAATCCTCTGATGCAAAGAGTTAATCGCTTACAAAATTTGACAGTATATGTCTTAAGTTTGTAACTAATCTTGGATCCTTGAAAATGAATGATAGCATGGTATTTATAGAGTTCCAAAAACCCTAAATTACAAAGGAGGCTTCAAAAGGCCTGGAGAAAATTTAGGAGCAAATGGGGAAATCAGGTAGACTAAGCAAGCCCACTTTCTATTGGAGCGGTGTAGCGGCAAGCAACAAAAGTTTTGGAAATATTTATCCGGGAATTTATCGTGTCCACAGAGATTGGTTATTGAATTATCGTTCGACAAATCTCTCGTTAATGAGTTTGGGGATAAATGGGTTTGTAAAGAAAATGTTATCAATAGAAAATAAATGTAAACAAAAGTAAAAAAAATTAAGGAAGAACTTATCAAGCATTCATATAATCTACTCATCACAGACTTAAATCTACTGACTAGTTACATTTAACCTAAAAATACTCATCAATGTCACCACATATCACTCATAACCTAAGTCATTTCTAATCCAATTTGAGAGACTGACTGTATCACCAAGGAAATGATCTCTCTACCTCCTCAACAACATAAAAGACAACTATGTAATCGCACTGACGATCTCTCAGCACAGCACAACCATACAAAGGCATTAAGCTTTGATACCCAAGTAGATGTCAGCTCTAAATCTATCTCTAGAGTTCAGAAACTAACAAATAATCATCCTAGATAAGAATCTAAGCAGTATGTGTCTATAACAACTCAAATCCCTAGCACAGAGCAAAAATCTAAGATAATAATCGACAAATATTTGTAAAGCAAGTTTAATATAACGCCATGGGCGACAAATATACATGAGTTCAGAGTAAATACATGTACAAACTCAACACATAAAGAATATACAAAGAGGAAGAGAAATGAACCACAAATCTACCGATTTGTCAGCGCCGATAGATGAGAAATTCATTCCGGATCATCCGTATGCAAGCTTCAATATTATTTTCTAAGCTAATCCTATCCAAAAATGAAGGGTGATGGAGTTGGGATCAAAAATACCCAAAACCATACCCAAAAAATGTGTTTTTACACCTAAATATACATTTATGACTGTCCAGCATCGCCCGACGACCAAAACAGCATTTTCCCACGCTAGATCTTGCCTAGCGTCGCCCGGCGACCAAAAAGCGTCGCTTGGCAAAGGATGACAGAAAGTTGAAAAAACCAGCACAGCATTCTGCACTATTTCGGTCATAACTTTTGAACCGTAACTCCGATTCACGCCCGGTTCGAAGCATTGGAAAGCTTATTCAATACTCTTTCTAAAAATTCCTAAATATAAAAGCTTGAATACCTACAAAAATGAGATAAAATCAATTAAACTCAATGATATTTACATAATAATGCAATAAATATACTATAACATAAACTATATCGAATATACACTAAAGTTGAAGTTTATTGACAAAAAAAAACGAATTAAGTCGATGAGTGCTAATTATTTACACTCAAATTCACAACAATTTAGCACTCATCACTTTCCAACCGCCTGGCCTCTATAAGGGGTGGGAACCTCCACACCTTCATGGCGAACACCATGTTCCCAAGGCGGTTATGACTCAGTCTTTTCGATGTTAGCAGTGGACCACTCATGGCCACCTCTATGGTGAATGCCATGGTGGTCGCCTTGAGTGTAAAATGCCCTATTTTCATCAGTTTTTCTTTGTTTATTTGCGTATGACTCTCATTTAGTCAATTTCTTGAAACATAGACAAAATACCAACATAATAGTGGAAATGTAAACAAAACGACATTAACATGCATAAATCAAGTCAAATAAATGATGTAATTTGGTGTCATCAATGGTGCATCTTAGTATGTGCCCCTCCATCATTATCTCTAGAGCGCCCCCTTTTATGCCTATACGACAAAGAGTATGTGGTCCTCGAATCTCTTTGACCCTCATACAACGAGAACTAGTGGAAACTAACTTACCTACCATAATGCACATAGGGTCATCACTAACATTGTTTGCATCGTCAACATATCTCTCACCAAGAACACTATCAGACATGTCACTCTATTTCAAGATAACGCTACTGTCTCTTCCAGTTGTTCTCACTAAAAACAAATAAGTAAAATTATGGCTTAATGTCCTTTTTGGTTCTGTATTTTAACTTTGAAGTTCATTTTGGTTCTTTAACTTAAAAAATGTTCATATTGATCTCTTAACTTTTCAAAATATATCATGTTAGTCTTTTTCGTCTAATAAGCGACGGACAAAACCAAAAAATTAATCGCTAAATTTGTTATTAATTAGACTAAAATTACTAACATAATACATTTTGAAGAGTTAAGAGACCAATATAAATATTTTTTAAGTTAAGAAATAAAAATGAATCCCATAATTAACATACGAGTCTGAAAATGGTATTAAACCTAAAAAAAACTATTATTAAATAGAAAATAATATAGCCTACCAAATTTATAAAGAAATTAGATGGCACTTGCAACCCATATAGATCATTTAAGAAAATTTGGTGTCACCCCGTCCCATACTGGGTATTTTTCTAAAAATGTGATGCTACCCCTTATTATATATTGTTCTTTTGTAAACATCAGGTGGCACACCCTATTTACATATCAGATTTATCCTAAATTTCTGGTGTGATCCCATATAATACCAGTTATTTTTGATAAATCTAATGCTATATATAATACACCCGATTTATCTAAAAAATGATGAAAGCTTTTAAACTTTTAATATTTTATGATATATCTGATATAAATGCATATAATTCACGTATTTATATCGGATTTGTGTGAAAATATTGAAAAATCTAAAACGAAAAGATATAAAAAAAATGTAAACTTATAAATATCTGCACAAAGTATAAAGAAATCTGAAGTGTTATAGAAAACTAGTAACAAACCCGTGTTATCGCACGGGTCTCGTCTGGATTCACATTACATTTATAGATTATTAAATTATTAAGTATGTTACCATGTTTTCAGATGAGTATATGTCTCATGTAAACCATGTTGGCATTTAACTCCATATTTGTAGCAAGCGTCGGTCCTATCATCAAATCACGTCTGCATGAACAAATAGGAAAAATTATATACTTCTTGAAATACATGGAAAATGTACATACTATATATTTTAATTCAAAATAGATTTTTAATTTGAATCGTAAAGTATAAGATATAAAGTTTACCAACTATCAAAGTGCTTGAAAGACTTCCTTGTACACAACATTAGTAGTAGTACAACACGGTACATTCTCCTTGTCATGAATTAGGATTTTTAGCCCACTTTTGCTCTTAACTCTTGAAATTGCAACATATAATTGACCATGACTAAACACAGGAGTAGGCAAATACAATCCAACACTATCAAGAGATTAACCTTATAATAGTAGATATGTATTTATAATAAATCATACAGACTATTCACTAACTTCAATTATATAAGATTTAAAAGATGAATATTAAAATTAACAATTTATAGCCAGTATTTCATAAATGCGTTCTTATCTACCCGTGAATTAAGATGATTTAACAAACCCAGTTGAATCCAAATGAATTAGTTCTAAAAATTTATTAAATCTATTTTAGATATCAACCCATTTTTCCAAACCTAAAATATATGACAACTCCCGTCAAATTTATACTTTTATATTATATGTGCTCACATCTACGTGAGTTAACGAACTTCAGTTGAATCCAAATGAATTAATTTTAAAAATTTATTAAACATATTTTATATATTAATCCATTTTTTCAAATTAAAAATGTATGACATCTCCCGTCAAATTTCAGTTTTAAAACTTTTATATTATATCATATTTATATATTTTTTTACAACCTATAATGTATAACAGTTTCCCGTTAAATTACAATTATTTTTAAAAAGAACATAAAAAATAAATAAAATTTATAGATAAAACTATGTATATTATTTTCTATATTTATTTAATGAATGAAATTTATTTTAGATGAATTTATTTTCTAATTTGTATTTAAAAATATAACTTAATTGTCATTTAAAACAGTACATTCAATTCTTTAACTTCAATTATCTGGTATGTCATAGATACATTTATTCTACCCGTGAATTTATTTCATGTACTCAGTTGGTTAATATTAATATAATTACAATATATAATCATTTATCAAATTTGAATTTCTCATTTATAAAAATAATTTTAAATTATTCTCGTTTATAAAAATGAACGCGTGTGTCTATTTATAAAAATATATGAAACTTATACTCTTTTATAAATATAATTGTATCAATACTTGAATTTTTCCGGTTTATAAAAATATTTATAATTTATTCATGTTTATAAAAATTATTGTAATTTATTTTTAGTTTGTAAAATTAATTATATTAATATGTAGACTTTTTCTCGTTTATAAGTGTCTTTAACCCGTGTGACAATTTATAAGAACATTTTAACTTATTCATGTTAAAAACAATTACATCAATATTTGAATTTTGTTCGTTTATAAAAATATTTGTAAGTTATTTAAGTTTATAAAAATAATTGTAAAAATAAATATTTACCATATCATCTTAAATTTATTTATTCAACAGTGATAAATATGTGTCTCTTAGTTAATTACATTTATAAATAAATATCGTGTATTAGTGATATATATTAAATTTATTATCTTAATGTCTAACTAATTAAAATGAATTTATTATTGTCAATCAAAAATTATAATATTAAATAATAATATAATATTATTATTATATACGGGAAAAAGAATAAATTAAATCTAAGAATATCGGAAAATTCATTATAATATTAAATAATAATTTAACATTTATTATTACAATGAATCATATATAACATTTCAAAATTATGTATTTATTTCTTATGTTTTATTATATTCGATTTGTAATAAATATTTTTCAGTTTATTGTGAATTTTCAATAATTAAATATTAATGATATTATATAAAATTAATTTCATGAAATAAATTTATTTAATAAAGTTTTATATAAATATGTAATACATTATATTATACTATTAATTTATATAAAATGATATTAACTTATTCCTGTTTATAAAATTATTGTAACTTTTTTCCGGTTTATAAGCATGTTGAATTCGTGTGTCCATTATTAAAATATATGTAATTTACTATTATTGATATAAATAATTTTATAAATAGTTTAATTTATTACATTTATAAAATTATTTGTAATTTATTCACCTTTATAAAATTAATTATAAATTATTTAATTTATTAAAATGATTGTATCAATAATTTTTTATTTTATCATAAATTTTTATGATTATCATTTATCATTAAATTTTCATGATTACCATTTAATATTTTTTTATCATGATTACAATTATAAAGTTAATTTGAAAAGATTATGATATATTTTAGTTATTTCATAAACTTAAAAAAATTATCAAATCTCAATTGATTTTGTTTTGTTTTATTAACCTTTTTATAGAAATTGAAATAATTTATTTTAGGTCAAATAAGATCTAAATAATTACAAAATAATATTTATTCTTACATTTATAGAATGATAAATTAAATATTTAAGATAAACATTAGAGTTCTTATTTAATTTATCTTTTATATATTTATAATATACTTTTTTGTTAATTTTATTAACAATATATTTATAGTTAACAATACATCCTTTAAACTACGTTATTTTTTTCAAGAATATAAATGTAACCTTTCAAAAAATATACACAAATATATTTAGAAGTCGGTAGAAAATTTTATTGGTTAAATTATAATTCCATTCTAAATTTATTGATCATAAATTTTTGAAATCAAATCATGCATAAAAATAAAATGTATTAATGTGACCATTCAAAATATTTTCTATATATAATAAAAATAAATAATATTAATACCTCCATTCAAAAGATATATTTGTAAAGTTTTGATTTAATTTTTTTCATATCTTTATATATTCTAATGTATATAATATTCCTACAATATGAAACAATATCAAACCTATAATATTAAAAGAGAATTCACATTTTATTGATCATAATATTTTATGAAATCAAATCATATATAAAAATTAAATATATTTATGTCACCATTCAAAATAATTTCCATATAAGTATAATAAAAATAAATGATAATAATGTCTCCATTCAAAAGATATATTGGTAAAGTATCGAATTAAATGGTACTCCAATATTTGATTAAAAAATTGTAATATTTGTTTTTAATATTGTATAAAAATATATTAATTAGTCGTACTTTAAAAAAATAAATCGTAAATATTTTATTAAAAATTGTAATATTTGTTTCTAAAATTATAGCAATTAAAAATAAAAAAATATCAATACAAAATAAAAAATTTATTTAAATTTCATGACAAATGAGAATTATAATTTCGATTCAAAATAAATTAGAATTTTGAAGGCACATCAACACCAACTTGTAGGTTATTATCTTCTCTTTAGGAGAAGAGAAGGAGAAGAGAAATTCGGCAATGCTACATTCAAAGAACTCAGAATTTGGTGTAAAATAAATTCCATTAAAACATAGACCAACATAATTTGCAGTAGAAAAATATATTATGCCAAAACCAATGTTGATATGACAAACAAAATATGAAAGCAATAATAATATACATATAAATAATTTGAATCAAATCTGGTTAAAAACATTCTTCTATAGAACCAGAAAATGATCGCATATCAACGTTGGTTTTATCATCTTATACATCTTAGATAATTATTGTCTTGCTTATGGTTCTTCTGAAATTGGTAGTGAACTTCAGCAACACCCGCTACTCTTGAACCCTTAAAAACATATTACTTTAGAAAATACAATTAGTATATAATCAGTACCTGCCAATGAAAGTCATTGATATTCCTTGTGGAAGCATAAAATTCAATGGTTTCAATTTCCTAATCTTCAATTACGGCTGTAGATGGAAATCAAATGCTCGGGAAATCAAATCATCTGCACCATATTGAACATATATTTACTATTATAAGGTTAACTATCAAATAACTTGAATAAAAATATAAGTTAACACTTGACTTTGATGATGAATCACATGTGAAAATCGACTCGATTAAGTAGATTTAAAATAGTGGTCTCTGGTTCTGTTGTGGTAGTCTCCAATTCTTCTTTAGCAATATTTTTGTTTGTGAAATTAGAGAAGCAAATGGTCACTCAGCCATGACCATGGTGAATATTGGCACTTAAAATGCTAAGACAACTCTGCAAACAATAATATTATAAAGCATTAAAACTAAAAACAAACTGTTTATTTCTTAGGCATGATAAAAAGCCACACCATAAACTTCAGGCCAATTTGAATTCATTGGTGCAACAGATGTCCTGTTGACCCCCATAAGCCGAACCACTAATCTTCTATCTATCTTCAACCTCGAAAACAAATGCTTGAATCGACCATGAGGTAAAGTTTGATAATTCCTTGTTAAGACAGATTGTGACTATATTAAACTTGTTTTCACATGACAAAATCAAATCGCAATCAGCATAATTTCATTTTACGTATCAATGTATAAAAATTAAATTGTGAAACAATCCGTTATTCAATTTGTTGATTGGTTGATTGGTCCCCTACTGATTCAAGTGTGAAATCAATTATCAGCCTCCATATCCATACATATTCCAAAAGAAGAACCGATTAAATCAAGAAAATAAATACAAAAATCTCAATTAGATACAAATAAATATAATAGTAAGCAAAATAAACAACAAAATTGATGAGAATATACTGCCTTCTTTTATCAAACATGTGATGGGAGAAATTGAAATTTAAATAGATTAATAATAAATTGAAAGAGGAAGCAAAAGAAATAAGCTTCTATCTATTTGGAGAATCAATCGTAAATATATATGTGTGAGCTTTGTATTCACCAAGACTAAACAAATAAAAAAAGCCAAAACTCAACCTCATATTTTAATTAAAAAAATTGAGAAATAAAATCTGAATAAAAAAAACATACCTAACAGCAAAAAATAAACAATATCATGGTTGTGTTGTTCGTCACATGCAAGCTCAAAAATCCCCTTCTGCAACTCTCAAACCTAAAGATAAAGATATCCCATTTTAGGTGTCAAGTTAAGCTTTTTTTTTTGGAAAAGGAGAAATAGTAAGACAACCCTGAAAACGAAAAGAATACAACATAAAATATGATATTCCAAACTACATTTCAGTTTCAACTTTCAATCACATGTTTCAATCACTCACCTTCGTCACTTACATATGTATGAATCAAATTAACGTTAAAAATTGCATTTGAAGGAAATTCTTTTATAGATCTATAACGGGTGTTGTTGGTTATTGATGTTGTTGAGATTCAGAGGTCTTGGTTGCGACCACCATTCTTACGCTTGAACGTCTGAAACAAATAAATTAACAGGTTAGGATGAGAATATTAGATGGTTGAGATTACAACGAAATGAAATTGGTAGCAACAAAGAGAGAAGAATGAAAAGAGATGGAGCGGCGCAGGAAGAAGATGAAATTAGGTAAGAAGATGAAATTAGGTTTTCTGATTTGTGTTTTAATAGAGTTATTTGTTGCATCTTGGGAAAAACGATTTCTTTGGTTGTATAGATTTATCGTTTCAAGAACTCAACATTTATGATGGTTGTTCATCTTGTGCTGCCAATTTAAATCTTGCAACAAAAAACGTGATTAGGGTTTAGTGGAATAATTAGAATTTCAAAACCCAGTGTACGTAGCAGCTATAATATGAGTGTTTTAATTTAAATTCCAAATTGAATGACCTTTGGTTTGGATGAGGGTTTTGGGAAGTGGTATGTAGCACATAATTAGGTGTGATTATAACGTGTAAATATAAACAAAATGGCATAATTGTTGTTAGTTAGAAATAATTAAAAAAAGTAAAAAGTGGCAGAAAAAACCATAGTGTGACACATCAGTCATATTTATTGTCAAATTAATATGGTGCAAGTATTTCAGAAAGTTACAAATATACCCTTATATTAAGACTAAATTGAAATTTACTAATTAGGATATTATGGTAAGTTAATGGTACTTTGCTTTTTATATATTTATAATAGATTTTAAAAAAATTCAAAAAAAAAATTAAATCTTACAATTTTATTTTTTTTTAGTTAAAGGACATAAAGTCATTTCAACATAATTGTAGGGGGTGTGGGTTGCACCTCATACTATGTCAAAATTTCCTTTATTTCTCTATTTTCTAAGGCTCTTATTCATAGTCACAACACAAGAATAATATTCAAAGTTTTAACAATGAAAGTGTTAAAAGAGCTTGGACAAGGTAATTTAAAAATTTAAAATTTTAAGTGGTTGACATGTTTTGATTGAATTGATTTGATTTTAAATTATTTTTGTTGAAATGTTTTGTTTAGAGTTGTTGGTTTTTTTTTTTGGCATTTTTATAAATTTTAAAATTTTGGTCCAATTTTAAAAAATAGATACTAATTTACAATTTTTTTTGAAAATGTTGAGTTAATATTAGAATTTTGAAAAAAGAAAAAGAAAATAAGTTTGTAAAATTTAAAAGATTAATAAATTTTAATTTGACATTTAGAGAAATTTCAAATTTTGTGTTATTAAATGTCATTTGAAATTTTTTAAAATTAGCTTAGATAAAATATTTCATGATTTTTATTATTTTAAAAATTCCCTATAACAAATAATAAAAACTACGTCTTATCTCACAAAAATGGAGTCAGTTATATGGATCAACTTTCGCCATAATATTCTATCAAGAACTATACTTCTATCCAAATCAATAATTTCAAAATCCTTCTTGATAATTTCTCTTATAATTTTTTTGGGTCTTCCTGTTCTTCAAATTTTTTTTTTAAAATTCTCTAAAATTTAAAAAATTTACATAGAAGAAATTAAGTTCTCTTAAAATTATATAAATGTAAAGCATATGATTCTAATCAAACCTCTTTTCTATTTTGTTTGGAACAAACATTTTATTAGTTTTTAAGAGTAATCTTATAGATGTTGGATGTCATTGTTCAATGATGTAGAGCAAGGCAGCAACACAACTATGACGAGATGCTCTTTCATTGCTGCCCATCAAATGTTTGTTAAAATTATTTAACTAGACATCTTTTGTATTGAGTTGAGGTGAAGCACAATTTTGCATTGTCAAATAATTTCTACTCAAATAGAAGGTTTACGTTGTCCATTTCGTGTGTTCAATTGTTGTATCGATGGTATGGATGCAGTAAAGGTATTTCTCATATGGTGTTTCATCTTAAGATGTTACACCTATATAGTAACGAAAGAAAAAGTGTCATATGAAATGCGATTGAGAATAATCAAGATTTATTTACGGTATTGAAGGATTCTTTAAAGGTGGTTGAGCAATGGATATGCGGAAGGTGTATATGAGTATTCATGCCATGAGTCGGGCATGTCATCATCCTGATAATCTGGTTTGTGTCACTCATGGGACAGGGAGGTCAGAAGTCACATTGTGGGTAAAATTAAACCATCCACAACAGAATCGGAAAACCTTTAAACAAACGAGGAACTTGTTTTGGATGCAAGGTTGTTAGAAAGAGTCCTTGCAGCACCTACCTTCACCGTGAAGAGCATATTATAAGTTTTTGTCTTGATTTCTCTCAGACATTGAAAGATGCTCTATATAAGGTGGTTGATAATATAGGATCAGTAGGTGCTTGGGCTCAATTGTTACTTCTTCCTTGTTGTACTTTACAAGTGGTTAAGCCTTAGAATAGACAGAATTGCAGGTAGAGCTGTCAAAATGGGCTACCTGGCCTTAAATAGGCCGACCCTGACGGACCTGGACTTTTAGGGTTGGGCCAAAAAAACCTTATTATAATAGGGCCTCAAAATTACTATCAGAGCCCGGCCCTAGATGGGCTTCAGGCTATCTGGCCCTAAAAGGACATTTTTTAATAATAAAATTAAAATAAAAAATCCATAATATTTAGGGTTAAATATTTAGTGTTAAATATGTTTTTGGTCCCTATAAATATCTCAAATTTCATTTTTAGTCCTTATTAAAATAATAGCAAATTTTAGTCCCTACAGAATTATTATGTACGTAGTTTTAGTCCCTGTTGTTAAACTAATGTGTATTTTTGAATGATTATTTTGTAGACATGTTTAGAATGTTATAAGAAGTTCTTTGGGAAAAAAATTCAAAATTTGATTTCTAAGTCGAGATTTTCATTATTTTTATCAATATCTTTTGAAATTTTAAAAAATCATATTTAATTGTTCTCATTTTAAAAAGTTCTAAAATTTGATAAAGAAACATTTTATAGTATTCTAAACACGTATAAAAAATATTATTAAAAAATTAAAAAAATTTAAGGGTAATTAAACAGTTTTTAAAATTTTAGAAAATAGCAAGGACTAAAACTGGATGAACAAAAATTTGTTAGGGACCAAAATTTGTCATTTTTTTAATAGGGATTAAAAATGAAATTTGAGATATTTATAAGGATAAAAAACATATTTAACCCTAATATTTATTATAAATAAAATAAAAAATTATATTATCTTAAACATAATACATTTTTAATTACTATATTATCTTTTATAAATACTATAATATATTTTTAAATACAATACATGTCTAAATTGTAGAAAATAATATTAACATAAGAGAAACTAATAGAATACGAAGAAAGAGTGTTGATTATATTAATGTATAATATTTAAAAGAGAAAGATTGAATATAATATAGAAAAATTTAGTGAAGTGAGACAAATCAATGTATTATTTTTTAGTAACTCAATACAAGAATTAATATAATTTTTAAAAATTTATAGCTATACGGGCCTAATGGGCTGCCCACGGCCCATGCGGGCTAGCCCTAATGGGTAACGAGATTTTTAGGGTTGGGCTGAAAAAGCCCTTAAAAATATGGGCTCTAATTTGAAGGCCCCCTATGATTTTTTGGGGAGGACAAGCCGACCCATATGGGCTAGCCCATTTCGACAACTCTAATTGCAGGTATAGAAATTGGAAGTCCTTGTAACAACACCATATTTTAGAATGTTTAGCTACTCGGAGAGACACGAATGTTCTTGCCAAGTTAGCAAGAAAACTTGGGTCGTAGGGATTTCATATTGAAGAGAAAGATAAAAAGATGAGCTCTAATGTCAAGCAATGCACCCGCAAGGTTGCAGAAGGCCATTTCACACCGTCTTTTAAAGTGTTAGGATCATCTAGAGTGGCCCCATATAGTGGGCATACAACGAAGACTTTAGAGGCTAAGCACCCATACATACCACCTCCCTCAGTTCCAACCACCTTGTTCTCTGAAGCTGCCCTAGTGGCTGATGTTGATATTATCTTCAAGTGCATTAAATCATTTCCCAAAGGGACGTCATGTGGTAGAGAAGATTTGTGTGCTCAGCATATATTAGACGCACTATTTGGAGAAGGTTTTGCAGTGACACGAGATCTTTTATATGCGATCACTCTAGTTTTTAACTTATGGATAAGAGGAAGATGTCCCATGAGTTTGGCGGAGTTTGTTGACTCTGCACCCATGACACCATTATTAAATCCTGGTGGTGGGATACGATCAATTGTCGTGGGTTCTATTTGGAGGCAGTTGATATCCAAGATTGCTATGAAAGGTGTCAATAAAGACGTGGCACATTATCTCAATGAATTTCAGTTTGAGGTTGGGGTATCATATGGTGATAAGGCCATTTTGCATAGTACCAATATAGTGTTAAGCAAGCGACACGAAAATGGTTCTTTGGCTACGCTCACGGTAGATTTCTTGAATGCTTTCAACATGGTAGATCAATCAGCCTAATTGCGTGAGGTGAGATTGAGATGCCCATCAATTTCTTTGTGAGTTAAGTTTCTTTATGGTCAAGCATCGAGGTTGTACCTTTGGAATGAATATTATGTCAGCCACTTGAGTGGAACAATGTGACCCATTAAAGCCACTCTTTTTTGCTCTGATGTTACACCCACTCATTCATCTAGTTAGAGACAATTGTAAGTTTCTTATTCATGCTGGATATCTTGATGATGAGACTATTATAGAGAATTCATATGAGGTGGCTAAAGCCCTTGATATCATTCGGGCGACAGGTCTAAGATTAGGCCTACTAGAAAATTCGATTTTATTGACCATAAATTTTTGATCACTCTAGCCACTGAAATTTCATATTCATGAATAAACTTTTAGATGCTATTAAATTGGTCATAAAATAAATTTAGCCGCCGATTTAGTGACTGGAATTTAGTGACCGATTTAATAACCAACATTTCATATAAAATTTAATTCATAAAATAATTAGTGACCAAAATTTTCGATCACTAATAATTTTTTTTTGTTTTTATTAAATTATTATTTTCCTCTCAATTTATTCAATTTTGGTAAGATTTTAATTTTAAATTTTTTATAAATTTTTACCTTACTTATTGTCAAATTTTCTTTATTAGTTTTTAACAAATAAATCATATGCTTAAACAAAAAATTTTGCAATTTTATTTTTTCTAATAGGTGCAATAACAAAATTGCATAGTAAAATTTTATTTTATTACTTAAATTAAATTAAATAATATTTAGTAAATTTTAAAATATTATTTAAATTTTTTAAAATAAATTATTGTGTTTATAATATTCATAAACGTAAATTTAATCAATGGAAATGAGGTGTTCTAGTGGAAAAGGTGTAGAAACTATATAAAGGAAGTGAGTTCAATACTTATTTCAAACAACTTTAATTAAAATTTACAAAACTAATATGTTAGTAATATCTATATATTAAACGTAAGTATTATTATAAGATACTTTAAGGTTTTAGATATTATCAAATATTAAGCGCTACATGATCATATATTGAGAGACAATAAAATGGATGCTCATGACTTTCTCCTTGTTATTTCTATTGATGGGTTAGAGCAACATATGTCATTGATGGAATATAAGATACCACTTTATGATTCTTTTATTTCTTATTGACGAGGTTTGTACTATTTATCGTAAGGTGTGTTTGGATATATTTGGAGAACACGCGATTCATTTTAGAGAGCTTTCAGACTTCAAATACTGACATGATCTTGTTAGGGATGTCTTGTTTGATCTATTTCGACAGAGCAATGTATCTTTGAAGAAAAAGACACCTGTGAATTTCTTGACTGATCCACATGAGGGACGATCGATACTTAGACCAACATATGTTCTGGTGTATGGCTGGATAGGAGGAAAACATGTTTGTATGGACTTGACTAAAATTTCTCTATTGGTGGGACTGAAGACTAAAGGTTTGACTGTGGGCATGGAACTCTCAAAGTTGCTTTAAGTAAAATGGTCAAACATGGAAAAAACGTGTTCCGACAATCCACACACATTCATACCATTTGCTTTTGACACTTTGATTTTCTAGTATCAAAAACAATTGATCTTTTATAGAACTCAAAGACTTATGAATAATAATGTTGTATCTCCCAAGTCTATGAATATAATTTTTAAAAAGATTGACTTTATCATCCAAAAATAAATAGCATCACAACTTGTTGTCCCGTTACTTTCGTATAAAGTCATTTATTGATAAACAAATATGAAGTATTATTGAAGCAAAGCATATTCTTACTTTAAAGAATGAATGGTACATCAAACATGAAACAAAAATATCTAAATGTAAACTAATTGCTAGCTAACATAAAATAAAAGTAACACAATAATTACTTACTAAATAGAATCATATCGTTCTGTCTATAGTTAATTTTAAAAAAAATGTAAATGTATTATGCAGAACTTAAAGTTTCATCTTCATCCACTACAAAAAAATCCACTTAAAATCAATGGAATTTTATGGATCAACTATCTAATGATAGAAAAATCTTGGTGATCTCTAATAGTAAAATCTAATGAATTTTGGATGTTTAAGGGATTGGTTTGATATCTCTGCTTCTCATGAAACCCAAAAACTGATGAGGTAATTCTTCCAAAAGAGCTTGCACAACAGAGATTTGTCCTTCTGTTAAAAAAAGAAATAATTGTAAGAATTGTCGTATGAAACACGGGCACAGACACACTCAACATACACGACACCGACACTTACACAGATAAAGAACATAATTGTAAGAATTTGAAGAAAAAAAATAAAGAACATAATCACAAATATCAGTGTTGATGTCCAACAATGACACATATACAAACACACATTTTTCAGAGGTCTCAATGGTACAGAGGAATTGAAAGACTATATTACACAATTTAGAGAAGTAACTAGTACTCACTTTGAACTTCTCTCATTGTAACAAACTGCACTATATCTCGCGCCGTTACACGGCCAGTAGAACTTCTTAAACAAGGTCCACTATCAGCATCCAATACCTGTAATAAATAAATAATCTATAAGTACATGTATTTGGTATAAATATAAGTCTAGAGAAAATTAAATAGTAAGACCTCCATGCCAGAGAAATCAGCGCTTCCAACGCCAACTATAAGTATCAATAGGGGACTATTGCAAACTAAAATATCATGTAGGTGAAGTTATTAAAGGCAGAACTATCAAATGGTTTATGCAGAAAAATATTTATAATGCATCTTCTCACAATGCAATAGCTAACATTGTTCAAATAAAGCAAATTTTAAATCTAATGAGTTGGTTTAACGGATCACGTCACAAATTATTGCTGAACTTGCACGATCAACATCAATGCATGCCTTCATACTAGATCTTTTAAACATGAGCCCTCTCCCCAAAGTGACATTTAGATATTGTAAAACTCAATGTACAACTTGCAAATGTCTTCCTCTTGGATCATGCATGAACCGACTCACCACACTAATTGCATAAGCAAAATCCAGCCTAGTGTGGGCCAAATAAACTAATTTCTAATATCATCTTGTGATTTTAATCGATGGAAAGACTTTTAAGTTTGTTTCCATGATTTCCTATTTTCTTCAAAAGATTAAGTACTTTTTTTTTTTAAAGATAAAAATGTCTTGTATTTTTAAGACCAAAATGAAGTTGTTCCCAACTGAAGCAAATAACGAGACATAATATGATCTAAATGATATTCATCTTTGTCATTGGAGAAAATGTTTCCTCATAATAAATGTTATATGTTTGATTATATCCTTTTGTCACTCATCTAACCTTGTACCAATCAAAAGTGTCATCTAACTAGTGCTTTACTGTATATATCCACTGATATCCATATAACTTATCATCTTTTTATCTTTTAACACTCTTCTAACCCCATTTTTCTCAAGTATTTCTATTTCCTCATTTCTAATTTGGATCTAATTTTTAATCTATAGATACCTCTTGAACAAATGATAGAATTTTCATATAATCAACAGCGACAATAAAATTTTGATATTATAGAGAAAAATGTTTAGAGTAGACAAATTAGGAAGTACGACATCTATATTTAGAGGAACGAGATCTTTTATCCTTAGTCAAGATAATAGGTAAATCATTCAGATCATTGTCACGAGTATTAATATTCTGAGAATCAGCAACATAAAAATAATTTTCAGTACTTACTTCTGATTTAAATAATTTAGAAGTTGAATTAAGAATAAGACTCAAAATAGGCGATGACTGAGTTTAAAAACAAAAGTAAGAGAAAGAATATAAATAAGTATTTTAGGAAAGTTATGATTAAGGATAGATACATAACTCGAGTTCAGAGTCAGAGTCATTCATGTTATCTTCCAAAGACTGACTAGGATGACTAAAATAAGACTTTTTTTTGTAAAATGTGACACATTGAAAACATAATCTTTATAGGAACAAGAGGATATACATATTTGTGAAAATTATTGGGGAATTAAATTTATGACTCATACCATGAAGTTATAAGAAAGAGTGATTAAATGAAAGTTAAGAAAAGAGACTCAAATTACTGAGAATCAATTTAGTTTTATGCATGAGAGGTCGACCATGGAAGAGAACTATCTACTATGACGTATGATGAAGCAATATCTGATGGACCAACGATATTTCATCTAGTTTTTATTGCCTTCGAGAAGGAGAACTATAGAGTGTCTAAAGAGATTTTGTGGAAGGCCATAGAAAAGAAAGGGGTTGGGACTGCCTATATTCGACCTATCCAAGATATGTATAAAGGGGGTATCAACTAGTGTGCAGATACATGGTGAAGAGACGTGAGATTTTCCCATTCCAATAGGATTTCTCCAAGATTTAACTCTAATCCCCTACCTTTTTATCTTAATTTTGGATGTTCTCACGGAATGCACCCAAGAGGTAGCACCTAGACATATGCTTTTTGCGGATGATACAATTCAACTTAGAGAGTTGAAGGAGGATTTAAATTAGAGTTTGATGCGAGACTTAGAAACACATGACTATTGCCTATGCAAAAGTAAGACAAATTATATGGAATGTAAGTTGAGCAAGGAGAGAAGCGTTTCTAACCTAGTGGTAAAAGTTGGAGACCATATCATCCCACAAGTCACATCATTTAAATATCTTAGTCCTTAATATAAAATGATGGAGAAATAAATGGATGTAAGCCTTCAAATTCAAGTTAGGTGGTTGAAATGGAAGAGAGCCTCATGGGTTTTATGTGACACAAAAGTACATCTCAAGCTTAAGGGAAAATCGTATCAGACAATGATAAGACTTGCAATGTTATACATGACAAAGTATTGGATGATTAAAAATCAACACGAGAATAAAGTAAGTGTAGTAGAGATGAGGAGTTGTGTTGGATGTGTGGTAAGACTATACGAGATAAGATTAAAAATTATAATATTAGAGAGAGTGATGAGATATGACCTATAGTAGAAAAGATGGTGGAAAATAAATTTAGATGATTTGAGCATGTAGAGAGAAGAACTGTATACTCTATTGCAAGAAGAGTTGATTAAATGGATATGAGTTAAACAATTAAAGGTAAAGAAAGACCTAAAAAAACCTCATGATTAATAAATTGGATAAAAACATGATATTGGATAGAATATTATAACAGAATTAGATCCATGTAACTAATCTCAATTAGTAGAATAAAGCTTGGTTGTTGTTGTACGTATAATCACAATGAGAGAAAAAAAACTTCATTACAAATTAATAGAAATACAAAAAGTAGTTATTATAATCTCATCAAAATAGTGGTTAAACTCTATTTTTGTTTTCTCAAAAGGTTCTTTCTCCGTCCCTAAAAATAAAACAAAGTATGATTTTTATATCAAATTAAAGTAACAAATAGATTATTATAGTTTAAGGAGACACTACTAAAAATATGAAATTTGAGAAAAGATCTTTACATCAGGTATAAAAATATATGATGTGAAAAGTCCAGTTTTAAAAAATATAAAAAGACGGTGGCAGTTTTGTAAATAGATAAATTACACGTTACACCGGGCCAATTTTCCAACCGATGTAAAAAGTCCAGTCCTAAAAAAAATAAAAACAGGGTGGCAGTTTTGTAAGTAGATGAATTACACGTTACATCGGGCCAATTTTCCAACCGATGTAAAATCCTCTATCATTTTTCACAAAAACCCTAGTATTATTTACAAATCCACTCCGCCGCATTCGTTTCCCTCTTCTATTCCTTTGTTCGTGACCACAACACTCACCTCCAGCAAACGCGACCACAACCACACACCTCCAGTAACATCTTCGTTTTCATCCGCACCCTCCGTCTTTTTTTCGCCTCTAACAACATCCTAAAAAAACTAAACCCTTCGTTATTCGCCTCAAAATTCACAACATATCTTTTTTCGGAGTGAAAAAAATGATTATCACATAATCTAAGGTAGCACCGTCCTTCTATTTTCAACTGTAAGCAACAATAACACACATCTTTCAATCGATCTTCAACATCTTTTTACTCTTCATTTTGATTTTTTGCGTTTTTTCCATTCAATTTTGTTTTTTGATTCTCAATTTCTTACTGAATACTAGCTTGTTCTGCTTCACTGTATCAATGCTTAACTTCACGTTTTTCATATAGCCTTTTTGGAGGAAGAGTTTTAGGTTTGACAATAAAGAATATTTCGAAGAGCAGCAACAAATCTACATCGCATCGGCTTTTTAAGGACAAGGCAAAGAACCACATTGATGGCATGCAACTGACATTCATGGATTTGCAGTTTGCTAGGAAGGAGAGTCGGACTGTTGATGCTTCCGTTCTTGAGGAGCAAGTTCATCAGATGCTTCATCATTCTGAGCATGAATACTTCAACCAAACACTTGAAAACTCACAAGAAGATGGCACGGTTTCACTTCAGTTTATGCTTTTGATTTTCTATTAGGAAAGACATGGTTCTTGGTTAGTGTGAGTTTAAGTTGCAGGCTGTTAGTTGTTAACTTTAATTGGGTTAGTTAGTGAGTAGGTGGTAACAAAATATGATAATTTAGTGAAGGTTACAATGGTTAGAAGTTAACAGTAGGGTGATTTGGATAATAAGGTTGGTTATAAGGTTGATTCGAGTGTGCTCACACTTAGCTTGTGAATTTGATGGTGTGAGTTCATGATGATTATTCTGAATTGTCCTTGAACTTATAATGTTGCATTTTGTCCATGTTTGCTTGTACTTAGGATAAATCTTGAATTTACCTTAAACATCATGTATTTTAATTGAACTTAGATGCTTGAATTCATGATGATTATTCAGCCCTTAATTTAAGTGACCTGTTTTGCATTGGAGACATAGCCATTGAACTAGTTCTTCTTATTAATCGATTGCAGACTTTTGATGTTGTATGATAGGAAGTGATGTAGTTCATGGCCATGGTTTTATGATGTGTGCGGCTGCCTTGTATTGCCTTTGTTCTATTTTTGAGTTCTGACATGCTTGGTTTAGAGTGTAGATGCTTATAATGTGTAGTGACTGAATAACATTGTTTGGAACATGCTTTGTAATGCCCTGAATATAATGTAGCATTGATTTTGAATTGTTTTTAGGCTAATGTGTAATGTTGGAACATGCAAATTTAGCTTATGGATATTCATGATGTCATGATGGATGATGGGTGCTATGTTGTGGGTTTTTGTGTATGTACCGATGACAATATTAGTGGTAAAGTTGTGATTGTGAACTGTGTGGTATTTGTGGGTGAATTTAGGGTGGAACTCTCGGGTCATTCTCCACCGATATTTGTCGGCTATTGCAGTTCTGTGAGGAAGAAGATGTTGCCTCTATTTTGCACTTCATATTTTTGCAGGCCCTATGACATTAGCTGCTTAAGTTCTCTCTCTCACTCTCATGTTTCTATACTTTTACTTTATTAGGTGCATTACTCTGACATTATCCGCTTAAGTTCTCTCTCTCACTCTCATGTTAAGTTGTTTTACTATTGGTTGGCTTTTTTGAATTTTGATGCATGGGAACAACAATTATGATTAATCATTTTTTTTTATAAAAATAGATCTTTTACATCGGGCCAAACAATTAACCAATATAAAAAATAGATCTTTTACATCGGGGTAATAAGGCAACCGATGTAAAAAATTGCGTTTATTTTTTTTTATTTAAAAAGTTATACTTTTTTCACATCAGACTTAACAAACAACTGATGTGGTAGGTGTTTTTCACATCGGGCTGTTTCCCGATGTAAAATGTCTTTGATTTACTATATCGCTTGACTTTACATCGGATCTAGGCCCGTTGTAAAATGTGTTTTTCACCATATGTAAAAAGCCTTTCCTGCACTAGTGAAAGTTTTCTCCTCTTTTTTCTATCCAATTCTTAAAAGTTCTCTCGTATATTTTTACTATTTTATTATTTATGTTTTTTTTCTCTCCTCCTAAAAAGAAAAATCCATCAATCTCCTCCTTATGACTTAGGTGGACGACTCCAACCGTCCTAACTCTTTCGCAAAACTCATATTTGTCCTTAAGATAAAAAATTTGATTAATATATATGAACAATGTCATCCATATGGAATTATATATTAATACGGAAGAAGGAATTATATATAAATCAAGCCCGAAAGAAATTTGTTATATGCACATTTATGTCTCACAACTTTCTAATTTGTAGATACATTTATTTTGATAATTTAAAGTTCTTCTCTTATGCATTTTTTATTAATTAATACGACAAAATAAATAATAATAAATTAATAATAATCTAATAAAAACAAAACAAACATTGCATGTCAAATGAGTATAATCAATGTATGGATTTCCATGTATCGACACCCTCAATGAAAATACAAAATTTTACTTTTTATTTTAACATATTATTTAAATACTTTATCTTCGTTTTATGCCCAGTTAATTCTTTTTGTTATAATTGTTCACATCGTTGAACTTAATCTAATCTTCAATATCTATCGCCAATGGTTTTTTAAGTTTTGCAATCGATTTTTGTTATATTATGACTCATTATTTTTTCCATAATTTCTTAATAACTAAATTTTGAATCACCATTCTAATTTCAATCTTTGTAATTACGAGTGAGAATAAACGATCGTATTATATTTTTAATAAAGTTAAAGTCTAAGTTGTGATTCGTTACAATCATAAGTTATATTTTTTTATTTGCGTTTAAATTTTTAAAAAATTTATTAAAATTTAATTCACGAGAATATATATCGAATAATAATATTTAAAAAAAATTGTTTTGCAGATTTATTGTCTCTAATTTATATTATTTAAATACATTAATTATTTAATATATTTAAAAAAAATCTTTTTTTATAAATAGGATGAGAGAGAATATAACCTCCATATATAAATATACTAACATATATTTTATTTTAATATTATTATTTTGATTATAGTTTCTTTTTCTATTTTTTTTCTTAAACATTGTACTAAAAAACTCTAGTTTGAAATTTAAGCATCAAAAATCAGAATCATCAAACATAAGCATCAAAAGTTTCACATTCACATTCACATAATCAACTACTAATTCTAACAACACAAAATATGAAATTCAGTTTGAAACTTCACATTCACATAGTCGACTACTAATTTTAACAACGCAAAACATAAAATCACAAGACCAAATTCATATAAAATTGAAATTTATTCTAGATGGGAAAAACGAACGAATCTCAACTCTGGTGAACAATGACTAAAAATTTTGAGTAGAAATGTCAACGAGAAAAGAATGATCCAATATTAAGAAATTTTTTATACTTTTTAATCAAAACTATGTCAATGACATTAATATTTTATTATTTTAATTTTCCTTTTAATAAAAACACATCTTCATCAATGACAAAAACAATAAAATACAAAAGTATTATTAGTTGTTATTAATTTTTTCTGTAAAATAATAAATATTCATTTCTTAATATATTAATTTTTTTTTATTAAAAACATGTAAAATTATATAATTATATATTATACATATATAAAACATAAAATTTAATGATATAGTTAGGGTTGGGGAATCTGCGGGGCAGAGGATACTTTTCTGATTCCCTACTTCAAAGTATCATCGTAGAAATATTTTAATATATTTCAATTTTACGGAAAAAATATTTCTCGACTATGGAGCTCCAAACAGATAATCTCCACAAAAATTCTCATTAACAAATCCAATTGACATCCATAAGCATGAGATGTATAGAAGAAATCAACAATGTCATTGTTGTTGTTCGTTGCTTTTTGACTAACACCACCAACAATTTCTTTTGCACCTTTCACATCTGGAAAACACCCTCCTATTTTAAAATCCTAATTTCTTTTTCCGATCTCAGATATAACTCTCACTCACTCATCAATCGATACAAATACAACAAGTTTTTTGTTTCTTTTTTCGATTTATATATTGCTTTATTTCATCTTAATATTATTATTATTAATAAGATAAAATTGTTTTATTTTCCACGAAAATCACTCTTACTTTACTTAAATAACAAATTAACGACTTAATCTCTTGATTAGTTTCTGATACGTAGCAAGTGTTTGTTAAACTTAACATCAAGAATAATTTTGTAGTAGTAACTCAGAAAGTACTTGTTAAATCAGTATTTAATTCACCATTATTATCACATATATATATATATTCATCATTATCACACTTCACGTTGAGGACTATTTATTATATGACTTGTGGCACAAGAAAGTTCTATGTATAAATAATTGTGGAAACAAAACAAATAAGAAAAAGTCTCATATCATATTAATTCCTATGTGTAATTTCCCTGCGATTATGAAAAATAAACCACGAAATTCCTATGCTCAGTTTTGGTCATACCAATGCCCAATGTTAATTCATTTTATTCCTTATTTTTTAAATATATTTTTATAATTCTTTTTTTTATAAAAGGATAACCCAGACTCCTATTTTATGATCTTCATAAGAAAAAACAGACAACATCGATAAGAGTGCACATCACAAAGTTCATTACTTAAAATAATTTAAATCAAAATTTAATAAAAACATATTTATTTAGTTTTTGATATCTATTTGCACCGGACAACGTGCCCGCTTGAATGTTAATATAATATAAATTTGGAATAACAATTTTATATATATATATATATATATATATATATATATATATATATATATATATATATATATATATATATATATATATATATATATATATATATATATATATATCACCTGATCAGAATGGACCGTCACAGCTTATATCGAGTAGAATTTGAGAATGAGGTAGAAGGTATATGCAAGATACTCTGATGTCAAATTAAGTTTCAGAATGAGCAAACAAGTAAGAGAATAAGAAATGTTCAATATCTGACCCTCTCGAAAGAGAGGGTATTTATAGCTCTCAGCGATGGGCCAAAGTCTCCTCATCCGGCTGGTCAAGCAGGCCCAAAGTGAAGATTGTTAGGTCATACGTGAGTAGTAGGGAGCCGCACGTGGTCCTCCACCTGGATGACTTCCTCCGCAAGATCAAGAGGATATGGATGCGGTCTTTCCGAGACCACGAAGACTCCGTGATATTCAGAGACGTTGATAGTCAGCCCTACGAGGAAGATGCTCGTGAGGTGCTTCAGCTCGTCGTGGATGCTTTCCGCCAAACGTGAGGTCGTGTGGGGGGATAAGGCTTGGTCGAGGAGGATCGGAGGGTGTCTTCGAGATCATCCTGACCGGTGTGCAAGCTCCCTGAGACTAATCGGGTTTTCCCCCGTACAGTGAGGTCGCTTCCTTACGAGGAGTGGAAGTTTCTGACCGACGTGGGTTGGGCCTCGCGTGAAGTTGGGCCAAGGGCAGGCCTAGTCTAGAACAAGAGCCCCCAAGTCGTTGCTTCTGATGAAGGAGCTATGACTTAAATCTAGCCTCTTCTTTTTATAAAGTGTGTAACTCAATGAGAATCTTTTAGTGCGTGGACAGAGAAAGTCTTCGGTATCCGGGTTTACCCGAGCAACATTCAGAATGGACTCGAGACGGGGTCATTCTCGACGCGAGGAGAAGAAAACCGGCAGGGTGTGGGCACGTGGCATGACCTTTGGGGTTGTAATGATGACCTAGGAAGTAGGGGTCATCATTAGTTGAGTGCGTAGGTGTCGAGGAGAAAGGCGGTTGTTGGGATTCCTGACGCGACGTTTCATATTCCACGCCATCTCTATAAATAGTGCCCCAAGGCCTATTGTTCACTTTACATTCTTGCGCTCCTCACTTTTTCTGCTGCCAACGTCGTGTTGTTTTCTACAATCGCTGACGCCGCCACCTAATTCGCCGCTTGTTCCCCATCTACCATCGTTATTCTTCATCTATATTTGTTCAAGTAAGTATTTTTCGTGATATTCTCTGTTTAGATTGACTTTGATGCCGTTTTAGTAGTAGGGTTTAGCCACTGGGGGTTTTTCCCGGGGGATTCATGTATTTAGGCGTATTATTCGTGACTGAGCCCACGATATTTATCTTGTCACCGACCCTTAGACGAATTTTCCATGTAGTCTTCATATATCCCCATGAAATTCATGATTTTTGCGCAAGAAATTTATGTGATCCCCGGAGGATTCGTGAGTTTGGTCAGTGAATTGATATCTTGCTCGTTGTATTCATCATGTGCCTGGGGTATTCACGAAAAAGTGTTCGCATGAAAAAGTGTTCGTCGTTACGATTGTTGTGTGGTCTTATAAGACTAGCATGATTTTGATGGATTGGTCGAGAGCCGTGTATTTCCCCTCTATGCGCGAATGACTTTCGACTTGGTTTGGGCGTTACTTAGCCTTTTCATATGCGTCGTGGAAGGGTGGATTTGAATTTGCTATCGAATTCACCGGTTTCCTCTGCTTTACAGGTAAATGGCTGATACTCCCGAATCGTCCGAGCATATGGACATCGAAGAGACCAGTGTAGCCGAGGAGGGCGTTAACTTGGTCGACACAATCGACGATCCTGCTTTGGCTTGGGTTGGTGTAGAGCCTCGAGGAATAGCCTCGATATATAGTTACACCAAGAGGCAAGCTTATGCTGTCGTCGAGTATGACGGCGATCTGGAGGGTTTCCAAAGGAACTTCAAAATCTTGTGGCCGACGCCTACTGCTCGCGTATGCTCAGAGTTCAACCATGACGCCTTCCCTATGTATGAGGTTGTATTCAAAGACTTGGGACTTCGACTTCCCTTCAAAGATTTCCAAATGGGGATGCTCAATCACTAGAACTTAGCACCCTCTCAGCTTCATCCCAATGCTATTGCCTTCATCCAGGAATTTGAACTTGCTTGCCGGTTCCTGAGGATCGGGGCAACCATTCCCCTGTTCTTCAGGGTTTTTCACCTACAACAGCGGTTCCAGGGAGGGAAACACATTTGAGCCTCCCTCAAACAGTCAAAGAGGTTGTTCAGGATGTACATGGACTTTGTCCGCGACTTTAAAGGAAGGTGGTATGTCTTGCAACCCTCTACTCAAATAGCTGTGGATTCCATGTTCGACTCGGCTTCCATTGTGGACGAGGATGGAGAACCGTGCTACGATGCCGAGGGTAATCCGGAGATCGAGAGAATCTCGAAGTTTCCTATCCACTGGTGTTCAGGCCACTACGACCATGGTCTCGGGCATTACCATACTCTCACCGGAGGTATGAGTGTCGAAGACGAAGAGGCCTATGTCGTCCTCAATCGGTTTTTCGATGGTTTCTTCCCCTCTAGATGGGTCACGAGGGAAGAACATGACATCCTTGATGAAGACAGTGAGCCGATGTTCGAAGCGCGCCCGATCAAGACCAAGGCGCTCGTCGAGTGTCGATCTTACGGACAGGCCATGGATCTCTTAGGTTTTTTCTTGCTTGATTTTACTATATTACTTCTTGCCGTCTTTTGTTTCCCTGACGAGGCTGACCCGAGTATACTATCCTTGTTCTTGCAGGTAACATGGCGGAGCTCCGCGAGAGATTGTTGAAGCTGACCCAGGAGAAAAAGATCCACAAGAGGTTGGTGAAACCGTATCAAGCTACGCGCATGGGTTCAATCTCCGAACCAGTCAAGGAAGGATCCAGTGGGTCATCGGGAACCCGCGGTGCCGACCAGCAAGATGTTATGTTGGGAAGGAAAAGGAGTCGCCCCGTAGATGGGGTTGCTGATGTGACTGGAGGAGCGATTTCCCAAGCCTTCGGCCTCCCGTCTTGTTTCATGGAGAAGGATTTCTTTGAGGGCTTCCCTCTAACTGTGTCCGACAATGAGTCCAACATCATAAGGAGACTCGACGATGAAGGTCGAAAGAAGCATTTGGCTTCTAGTATGGCCGAGGTGATGAAGATGGCGGAGATGGTCGTGGTCCTCGCGGGTGAAGGGGTCATCTCCTCTGGTCGGGTCAAGGAACTAGAGTCAAAGAACATGACTGTTCAAGAGAAGACACAGAAATTAAAGAAAGACCTTGAATGAAGCGCGGAGATGTTTCAGGAACAGGCTGATGCTCTGGAGGGGGAGAAAGAGAGAGCTGACAAAGTCCTCGAGGAAAAGGACTGCCTCCTACTCGACAGAGAATTGTGGGAGAGCGAAAGGGAGCGACTGGAAAGGGAAGTTGCTAATCTGAAGGCTGCTATGGCACCCGCGGAGGATGAACTTGAGGGTGTGACTGATTTATGTACTCGCTCAGATTTCGTTTCCCGGATTCAGATCCTCGAGTCGGATTGTGTTGACGCCTTGGCCGACAGTTTCGAAACTGCCGTGAACCAGTTGTCTGTGCTGAACTCGGGGCTCAACACTGAAGGAACTGGGGTTCTATCCCAGATGGTCGATGGCCAGATTGTTCCTCCTCCTGGTTCTCTCGAGGTCGAAGTGGGTACTCTGAGGAGCGATTAGCGTTTTTCTGTTCGCATGGATGGCTCCATGATTTCTATTAGAATGACGGCTTCGGTGTCGTAGGTTAGTTGGAATGGTGTCTCACTAGTTGCTGAATGGGGTGTTGTTCGATAAGCCCACATGACGTTGTGTAGTTCTTCGACCCATCCCCTTTTGGATTCACCCAACCCGCATTTGAGTCCTTGCAAGATGACCTTATTTGCGACTTCGGCTTGCCCATTGGTCTGGGGGTGTTCGACCGAGGTAAAATGTTGCTTGGTGCTGAGCTTGGCAACGAAGCTTTAGAAACCTTGATTGGTGAACTGGGTGCCGTTGTCTGTGACAAGAGCTTGTGATATCCCAAACCGAGCGAGCATGTTTTGTTTATAGAAATAGAGGATGTTGTGTGAAGTGATTTTTGCTAGGGCTTCAGCCTTTATCCGTTTGGTGAAATAGTCTACGGCCACGATGAGGTATTTATTTTGGTATGTCCCTTGCACGAACAGTCTGATGATGTGCATTCCCCACCAGGAAAATGGCCACATGGAGGATAGCGTATTTAGCTTGTGCGGGGGTGCGAGGTGCATGTCGGCGTGTCTCTAGCACTTGTCGCACCTCTTGACATGTTCTTTGGCGTCTTGTTACATGGTCGACCAGTAGTACCCTGCTCGTAGCGCCTTTCATGCGAGACACCTTGTGCCCATGTGCTGGACATTGATTCCTTCGTGGATTTCCCGTAGTATCTCGGGGATTATGGATTCTTCGACACACTTCAAGAGCGGGAGGGAGAATCCACGGAGATACAGCTTGTGCTCGAGTACCACATATGAGCATGCTCGTCGTATGGTCGCAAATGCCTCCCTTTGGTCTAGAGGAAGTTCCCCTTTTGTCATAAAGTTGAACACCGGGGTCATCCAGTATGAGCTGTCCCCGATGGCATTCACTTCGAGTAGCATTGCGGACCTTTCAATGCTCGGGCGAGATAGGGACTCTTGTATGACTGGTTTGTTTCTGCCCTTCTTCTTCGTACTCACGAGCTTTGAAAGTATGTCGGCCTGTGTGTTCTGTTCGTGTGGTACGTGTGTGATTTCTGCTTGGTCAAACTTTTTCATATTTTCTTTGACCAAGTTCAAATACTCGATGAGGTTGTTGTTCTTAGCCTGGTATCCCCCTTGAACTTGAGATGCGACAAGTTGGGAATCAGTAAAAATGTGTATCTATCACGCATCGAGATCTTCGGCTAGCCTTAATCCTGCAAGCAAAGCCTCGTATTCTGCATGATTGTTAGAGGTCGAAAAGGAGAGAGTGAGAGAGTGAGAGAGTGTTCGATCACGAGGCCTTCCTAGTTTTTTAGGAGAATTCCTGCTCCACTCCCCGTCGAGCTGGAGGCTCTATCCATAAAGATGGTCCACTTATGCTCCTTCCCTGCGGGTGGGTTGTGAGCGGTCATCTCTACGAAGAAGTTGGCAGAGCTTGGGCCTTGAAGGCCTTCCTGATTTCATACTAGATTTCGAACTCCGAAATCTCCAAGGACCACTTTAGCATTCAACCTGCCATGTCTGGTCGGCCTATGAGTTGTCTCACGGGTTGGTCTGTCTGTACAACGATTGTGTGTGCGAGGAAATAATGTATAAGCCTTCTCTCCGTGTTGACAAGGGCCAAGGAAACCTTCTCGATTGATTGGTATCTGACCTCAGGTCCCTGAAGTGCTTTGCTCGTGAAATACACAGGTTTTTGACCGTCAGGAGTCTCGCGAATGAGGGCCACACTGAAGGCCTCGACGGAGACAGCCAGATAAAGGAACAAGGTCTCCCTGTTTAATCGTCGTGATAACACGAGTGGTTTCAAAAGGCTCTGCTTGAGATGGAGGAGGGCTTGCTCGCATTCCCCGGTCCACTCGAAAGCTGCCTCCTTGCGCAGGAGTTTAAAAATGGAAGGGCGTATTGAGGGGATTTCGCCATGAAACAGGAGAGCGAGGCGAGCATGTCATTCAGAACTTGTATGGATTTTTTTGAATTAGGTGTAGGGAGATTGAAGAAAGCCCAGAACTTGTCGGGGTTGGCTTCAATTCCCCGTTCTGTTAGATATAAACCGAGGAACTTGCCCGCCTTAACCCCGAAAGTGCATTTCTCGGGGTTGAACCTCATTCTACATTGCCTTGCTTGGGCGAATACTTTTCTGAGGTGGGCAACATGGTCGATGTCTGCTCGAGATTTGACGATCATGTCGTCCCTGTATACCTCGAGCATGTCTCCGATCTCGTTGTGGAAGACTTTATTCATCATCCACCGGTATGTCGCCCTTGTGTTTTTCAGACCGAAGGGCATTATGTTATAGTAGTAATTGCCCGAGCTGGTCATGAAAGCGGCGCAGCGCTTGTCGCTCATCGCTATTGGGATTTGGTTGTAGCCCGAATAAGCGTCTATGAAAGATAGAATTTTATAGCCGACCGAATTTTCGACCAATATGTCAATATTAGGCAAGGGGAATGCATCTTTAGGGAAATGACCGGTTAAGATCGATATAGTCAACATACATACGCCATTTCCATTATTCTTTTTAACAAGTACAACATTTGACAGCCAAGTTAAATACCGGGCTTCAGAAATAAAATTTACCTCTATGAGGTCTTTTACAGCTTTTTCAGCAGCCTCCGTTTTCTCGGGGGACGGAGAATGCCCGAAACTTATCGGGGTTGGCTTTAATTCCCCGTTCTCTTAGATAGAAATCGATGACTTGCCCGCCTTAACCCTGAAATTGCATTTCTCGAGGTTGAACCTCATTCTACATTTCCTTGCTTGGGCGAGTACTTTTCTAAGGTGGGCAGCATGGTCGGTGTCTGCTCGAGATTTGACGATCATGTCGTCCATGTATACCTCGAGCATGTCTCCGATCTCATTGTGGAAGACTTTATTCATCATCCGCTGGTATGTCACCCCTGTATTTTCAGACTGCATTACGTTGTAGTAGTAATTGCGCGAGCTGGTCATGAAAGCGGTGCAGTGCTTATCGCTCATCGCCATTGGGATTTGGGTGTAACCTGAATAGGCGTCCATAAAAGATAGAATTTTATAGCCGGACGAACTATCGACCAACATGTCAATATTAGGCAAGGGGAATGCATCTTTGGGACATGCCCAGTTAAGATCAGTATAGTCAACACACATACGCCATTTTCCATTATTCTTTTTAACAAGTACAACATTTGACAGTCAGGTTGAATATCGGGCTACAAAAATAAAATTTGCCTCTAGGAGGTCTTTTACAACTTTTTCAGCAGCCTCTGTTTTCTTGAGGGACTGCCTACGCATACGTTGTAATATTACCATAGCGGATGGATCGATGGCCAAGTGGTGACAGGAGACCTCGGGGTCGAGTCCGGGCATCTCCACGGCGCTCCATGCGAACAGATCTGCATTTTTCCTCAAACAAGCCTTGATTTGCTTCCTCGCAAGGTCGGGGAGTCTGGTGCCAATCTTCACCCATTTCATCCAGTTTCCTCTTTGCTCGCGAGGATCTCGTGGTTTGTCATCCCTCCTCTTCTCGCTCGTTCATCGAGGAAGGACCGAATCTTATTGTCGTGGATTTCTGGTGGATCCATGATTCCTTTGGTCTCAGGCTCTATTGGTCGCTTCCCTCTCCTCAGAATCCATATAGGCCCTAGCCTTTTCGAGGAGAGCATCGAATGTCCGCGGTGTTTCAATGACAATGGCTTTTCTGAACTCCGTGCCCAGGAGGAGTCCCATCTCGAGTAGGTATCTCTTCATATGATCGGTGTAGGGGGCCCTGAATGGCCTCGTGGTTGAACCGATCAATAAACTCTCGGAGGGTCTCGTCGTGTATCTGGATGATTGCCTTGAGGGCCGCTTCAGTCTTTGGATGTCGACATGAAGTAGTGAATGAACTAATGAACTGGTTTTTTAAATTTCTCCAGGAGGTAATTGATTCCGGGGCGAGGCTCTTATACTAGTCCATCGCAGCCTTTCTCAAAGTCGTGGGAAACGACCAACATTTGATTAGTTCCTCGACGTTATGATAATGCAACATTGCCTCGAACTCGTCGATATGGTCGACTGGGTCGGCAATGTCGTCGTACTCCTTCAGATGGGGAGGTTTCTCCATACTTGGGGGGATGGGTGCCTCCATAAAAAATTATCATTTGTCTTCTCAACCTTCTTCTTATTCTCACCCTCAGAGCTCTCATTAGTCTAAACACAACACTCTCTACAACAACATCTTAGATCTGAGGCTGGTTTTGCACCACAACACCCTCTACAGTAACATCTTGATTCTGAGGCTGGTTTTGCACCACATATTGATTCTCAACATTGTTTGTAGCTTGAGCAGGATAGCACATGTTGATTTCTTTAGATGAAGTTGGTTTTGTGTTTTGGTTCTTCCGCTTTTATATTGTTCCTTCCGATTCTTCATCTTCTTCTCTTGAAAGTTTAAAAACCAAAGTTGCTCATAATTTTTTCTTTAATTCTATACGCTTTCTCTTCCCTTGGAAGTTGGAAAGATTACATACCTCGAGTTGTTAAAATTTCGACGTACTCAATGGAATTGTGTACTTATAATGCAAGTTTTGATATCAATTAAAAAATGGTTTAGTGTTGATTCTGGTATGATATGATTGCCATTTATTCATATATAATATCACAATGGTTAATAGGAATAACTGTTGTGTGATACGGTGGCAGAACCGACTATTGTACTAGTTTTGTGTGTGTTTGAAAATGTTGCGGTAAGCAAGAGTCGCCACCGACTTTTCTTTTATCCAAATTAAGGAAAGGGTGAAAAGAACAAAAAAGACCTTTTCGAGAGTTTTCTGAGTAAGGAGGTAGATTATGGAAAGAGAAGGTGTTAGCACCCTTTCCATCCATAGTTATCTATGGGCTCTTAAATACTTAACTCATTTTTTAAATACCCTGTGCTTTGTGTTTTTGAAAATGCCTTAGTGCGGCGATTCGCTTTATGATAACTCTTGTGTCAGTCCTCAAGAGTGTTGATAAAGCATTTTTTGAAAATGTTTTGAAATGTTTTTGTGTAAGTGTGAAAAATTGTTTTGAGCGAGCATCTAGGAACTATCTACTTATACTCGAAAAGGTTTGTTCTTTTCCTCATATCCTTTAGACAGTGTTATCCTACTATTAGTGAGTAGGTAGCCATAATCGCTTGGATGTATGAGGGACATTCGAAGGGACGTACAGTCATAAAGGCAACATATAGAGACGCTTTAGCAATTTTGTTTAAGGGACTAGATCATTTACCTAAAGGCAACACTGTAGGGTCATAGAGAGACTATGATCTTTAGATTCGAGGGTCTTTGATAAAGCGTCCTTATTCTCGAGGGACATAACTGTTTTATTTTCGAAAGGCAACCAAAGTGGGCGTACCCTAGAGGTGTATATGTGCAAGTGATTCAATTCAGTTCATTTATCTTTGTTATTAGGTTTGCTAGCGCTTTGTTTTCAGTCTTTCCATACAAGCCTAGTTACTAACAGTTAATATTTTGCAAAAATTTAAAGTGCGGGAATCGTAAATCCTACGCTATTACAAGGCTTTAGGGAGGGGGTATTTACATGTCCAAAACTTGGGGAAGTAAAAGAAAAACAGTAAAGAGCCCTAGCAATTATCTATTACATTCCATCAGAAGATACATTAGTATAAAAAAGTGTGAAAATAAATAACGTGTGCGAAACGGAAAGAGACGTCTAAAACCCTAAGAAATTTCTAAGTAAACATAAGAAAATCTTTTTGGTTTGTGTTTATTTTAAGAAAATAGTTAAAATAACTTAAATCTAAATTTAATTAAAAAAATATTAAATCTAATTCTAATATTTTTTTTGTATTATTATTAAGAAAATATTTGAATTAAACAACCTATTTCTAATTGATTTTAAGTTAATTAAAACAAGTCAAAATAATTAAGTTATTTAATTTACAAAATTAAAATTAATTTTAGAAAAATCCTAAGTCTAATTATTATTATTTTCTGATTTTATATTATTATGAAAAAAATGATTAAATGAAAATAAACAATAAAACAAATAAAATAAAAATAAAAACAAATTGGGCTTGATGTCTAAAGCAAATAGGGGCTGTGAGATTGTAAAACGCAGGCCCAAATTAAGCTGGCCCAAGGTCCTGTATGGATCCAGTGAGAGGATCCTCTGAATGTCCATGATGGGGGCGCATATTTGAGGCGCTTGGATCTGGCTATGATGCTTTTGATGATGGTGATTTGAGGACACGGGGTGTACGTGTATAGCTTGGCTGTATTGGATCTGCAAAGAAGAAATGGAAAAATAATATGCAAGAGGCAGGGGTCGAACCCGTGACCTCTCACACACGCAATGACTTAACACTCACAAACCCAACCATTGGGACGACTTTACATCCGTTAATATATATCAAACGATTATAATATAATGTAAAACGAGTCATAGTGTTGAGTTGTCAAAACGCGCGTGTTTCAGTGGGGTCCAAGTATTTGAATTGACCAATCATTTTGTTCCGGCCATCCACGCAGACATCATTGCAGGTCAAGCCACCAGGATTGGTGGCTCCGGTCATCCCTTCCAGTTGCTTAAAATCTCTAACCTGCGAAAATCAAACACAACAACAGCGAAAATAACCCTACCCCCTAATTTGGGGTCTACAAATTCAATGGTGATGTTTATTTGGTCTGAAAGTTCATAGTTCATGAGTTGCGAAGCTTTTAGTTTGTGATGCCCTAACAATGACATCACACAATTCAGGGCTTAAAGTTCTCATGCTATACGTCCCACCTGCTCTAATGAACCTCCTGATCACAAATCAAACCATCAAAAACATCAACAACACATAAATCTGATATTTTAAATATGACAAACCTTGTTGACCAATGATACACGATCCAACAGTTTGAGGGTGCTATGAGCTTTGAAAATGGCAGGGATAGGTTCATGGGGTCTTCATGAACGTATTTGAGTCCTTTGTTTGGACTGAGGAAGGCTTGTAATGTGGTTTTGGAGTTTGACAATTTTGGTGATTTTTTTGCAATTTTTTCGTGGCTCTTTGAGGCAGTTTATGCGTGTGTAATGCTTGCAAGGATGATCCTTATATAGAGGAGATGGAGGGAACATGATAACATGGAAAGAATCAAACCCATAAACATGTTTTTTTAAAGTCATGATCATAATTTGAAAAAATGCCAAAAATGGAGATTCCATGCCATTTTTAAATCTGGATGAACCTGGTCACATTTGCACAAATTTATGAGCTTCTAGGCAAGACAAAACATGGGCCCAAATGCCAAAGCCCATCTCTATTTATTTTATACAATTTACTTTGTGTTTATTTGAAATAAATCAAATAAAATATGAATAAAATAGATAAAAATGGTAAGGTAGTGTAAAAATGAGATTAGAGGTCCTCCATAAGTTTAAGAAGATATTTGAAGTCCAAGAAATTAAGCCATTGACCTAAAAGTTTAAGTTTGCTCAATGCACAATTCTTGAAATTTCCAAAATTTTCCCAACTTGGGTAAACCATAACTTGCTCAATTTTTATCCCATGATGATGATCTTCAACTTTTTGGAAAGCCCAAGATGTGTAATTCAATCCCTCTTTTGATAAATTTTGCATTTGAAGACTTTATCTTGATGTAAATGGTCTTGACAAAAAATGTATTTTGTTGACTTTTTGAAAATGACTTGTAATGTATGAGCTTGTATCTTTCAAATGGTGCATTTCTTGAACTTGAGGAAAAAAAGAGAAGTTGTAGGGAATTGGATTCTCTTCAAAATGAGCTTTGGTTGGGGAAAATGGATAAAGTATGTGAAAGTTATGCTTGGTTAAAGTTTAGTTGACTTTTCCTATAGAAACTCTAACTTAGCAATTTTTGACTTTTGATAGATTAGGAGAATTTCTTGAGGAATCATGATCAACTCTTGATCAAATGATATATATCACTTCAAAATGTTGATGTTGACCAAAAATCTTGAAGTTTGACTGTATATAGGCCATAGTTGATTTTTGACCTATTACAGTTGATTTTCAAGCATTTGAGCAATTGACTGAGCAAACTTGTAGTGTAAGGAATGAAATTTGTCATGGACAATCTTGAAGGCATATTAGGACCATGGAAAAAATTTGAGACCTTTGGAGTTCACACATCTTGGTGAAAAGTGAAACCCTAGTTAGAGGTTCATTGCTTAGGAGGAGAATTTGTTTGGTCAACCTTGAGCAATTGAGGGTCTCTAAGAGTATGTCTTGAGTAAAAATGGGAGGGAAAATTTTGGGGTATAACACGTTGTTATAAGGCGCGCGCTTTCTAGTTTACTATGACGGTCACTGGACCGTGGTTGTAAGTACAACATATACAACCACACGGTACATAACAACGCCTGATCCCACGTGGTTATACATTTTCCGAACCGTTATTAAACGCCTTTTCTGTAGTAGTGCTTATGCCATAACCTGAACATAGACACCATACCCAAACTTGCATTTTGAAATTCCCAATTCGACTAAGTATGAGTTGATCTTCTTGTTCCATGCCCTAGGCCTTCTTCAGGCCATAAAGAGCTTTGTGAAACTTGTATACTTTACTCACTTCCTTCTAAATCACAAACCCATGAGGTTGTGTGACATAGACCTCTTCATCTAAAAGGATGACTTAGAAAATTGGCGCTCTATTGTACGCTTCCTTTAGATCGTTATCCTATGCCATGATTCACAAAACTTTTAAATTCAATTAGACTTAATCAAAAAATCACCTCTTGATGAAAATTGTTGGGTGTGAATATGGCAATAGAAAACATTCTAGAGGGGGTGAATAGACTTAAAAAAAAATCCTCCCGATTCTTCAAATAAGAACAACCTGAAGTTTTTCAGAGTTTGCGCCCAAAAGTTTGTAGAGCAAAAATGTAAAATTATACTCAATAGAAAATTATTAGGTAGCAACCCAAATCACTTTACAAATATTGTAATGACTAGATGAGGAAACACAATGTATGCAATTGAATCAATTGAATAAGTTATGAGATATGGTTATGCAATTTATCAATAAGTTGATTTCTAAAAGCATAATGTTTCGTAGATTTTAATCACCACTAAAGCCTTTAATAGGTTTTCCAATTCCAACAAAACATATACTTATCAATTAAATCTCTATTACAAAAATGTAAACCTAAGCGTGCGAGTTCTACAAAATTTAAATTAAAGATTAAAAGAGATAGAGAGATGACACAATGATTTATAGTGCTTCGACTCTTTCGTCCTCGCGTGAGTATATGTGCACTTTTGAAAGTACCCACATAATTCCATTAGTTTGACAAATATACAAAGAGTTCATACAATCACTTATTTGAAATGATGCTGAAGATAATAAAACTTTGATTCCGGATCTTGACTTTTATATGTGGCCAGTTACCAAACCCTTATGCGCAATCTTCAGTCGATTAACACTTCCAATATCACTAATTCTGCTTCAAGCCTTCGTGTGTAGAAATCAATCTCTTGATCCTTCCGATTCCCCGAACAGTGAATTGTCTGAAGATGTAAAAAGAACTTCGCCTTATCTGTGGCCTTCCTCACAGTCACTACTAAGGCAGTTCTGGTGAGAAGACCTTCTTCTTTTCACTAGAATTTGTCAACACCAGTGACAACAATCCCAATCTTGCAAGAACCTGAAAATATTTGAACAAATCTCCAAGAACAATTAGTTTCAAGACATCGTCTCCCCCAATCAATTAACATTCACTTGGGATTAAGATGTGAAAAAGAAACGAGATTGAAGATGAATTTTTTTTTATGCAAGAGTTTCAAAAGAGGTGGTTGATTTTTACATAAATTCACAAAACAGTTATGAGAAAACTATCACAATGATAATGAATGCCTCTTATGAAAAGATTGACTAAATTCCTATATATGAACTTGAGATGAAGCACACAAAAGACTGGAAAATGTTGGGTAAATTTGAATCAAGGTCAATGCAAGTAATGAGTCAAATGAGCAAGTGAATGAATTAAAAGAAATTCAGAATTGACCCATTTGTAGTTGATTCGAATCAAGTGCAATGTGTGATTCGAATCATAGGCTACATGATTCGAATCATGTGCAATATTTGATTCGAATCAATTGCTCTAGAGACTTTTGAAACCAGAAAAAATGCATGATTCGTATCATATACAAAGTGTGATTCGAATCAATTGTTCCAGAAAATATGCATGATTCAAATCATAAGTAAACACTGATTCAAATCAAATGGTTTTTGAAAGCTTTTGGAAACCTCTGTTTGGTTTGATTTGAATCAAATCTCATGTGTAAATGAATTATTCGAGTTAGATACTTTAAAATATGATTTTTTTCCCCATGTTTTTAAAGCTTTTCTTTGCACGTGGTTTGAAAATAGCACGCAAGGCTTTTATTCCACATACTCAAACACTTGACTAATAATACTTTGATCAAATTCAAACATAACCAAAAGATTTATGTATGCTAAAAGATATATGAATCATGTGTGTGCAAACTATAAAGGAGACTCAACAAAGATCAAATATGAAAGCGATAAGACAAACAACAAAACAAAATCGTATCAGGATTTCTCCCCCTACATATGATAAGGAAGTACAACAACAACTCCCTCTAGAAATATGCAGTTACAAAATCAAATAACTAAATGTAAACCAAAAGAATCAAATAAATAAATGTAAACCAAAAGGTCACTAACATAAAACAGAAGCATCGAAATTAACTACTTTCTAACTTCTATAATCAAGACCCACATCTTTGAAGATTATGCTTCTATTTACAGTTCATTTGAATGAAAAATATCAATATATTTTGTGTAAGACCTATCATTTTGTCTTCACCCAACACAAAAAAGTACTACTTAAAATCTAAGGAATTTTGTGGATCAACTATCTATTTAAAGAACTAAGGTTGGTTGTGTCTACTTATAAAACCTATTGAGTAGAGGATGCAACATGAGGGAAATAGGAAGTGATTGGTTTGACATCTCTGCTCCGCATGAAAGTCAAAAATTGATTAGGTAGTTCCTCCAAAAGAGCTTGCACAACAGAGATTTGTCCAGCTGTCAGAAACACAAGGATACGATTCAATTAGATAACATGTTGAGAATATAAAATATAAAAGAGTAACGAATGTTATATTTGTATTTACAACTTAAATTTAGAAAGGTGTGTGTTGATTGTGTGTAGGAATTAAAATGTTTTAGCTTATTGACTTATTGCTTATGCTACGCAAGTCGGACGTAAGTCTTGCTTGGGGTACGCCCATCCTTTGGATGTTGCTTCTGTCATTTGAATGTGAAGTTGAAAAACAAAAAGAAAAACTAGTACTTACATTGTACTTCTCTCATGGGGACAAACTGCACTATATCTCGCGTAGCTATACGGCCAGTAGAACTTTGTAGGCGACGTCCATTATCAGCATCAAGTATCTGTAATAATTAACCAAAGTTTGTGTTATTAATACTCTCAGATGACAAAGCATAGCATGGAGCTGAGGATATAAGGTAGACCTCCATGCTAGTGAAATCAGCGCTTCCAACACCAACTATAAGAATCGACAAGGGAAGATCAGATGCATTAACCAGTGCATTTATCGATTCTTGAAGATCCGTAACAACTCCATCCTATAACAAGATCACGGACATTTGATTGGTTAGTTTAAAGGATTTAATTGGTATGCACTAACGTAACCATACACATTAGTATACAATTTATTATCTTTCTCACCGTTATGATAAGCAATACATAGTATTTAGTGATGTTATACGATGAAAGGGACTCGGCAGCCATCTGTGCAGCCATGTTGATTACTGGACCAAATAAAGTGGGTCCTGATAGGCGGACTGTGTGTAAAGCATTAGCATAAGCTTCCATTATGCCTTCAACTCCTACCACCTAAACACATTGGAAAACTATATCTTATCTCTTTTTAAAGAATGTAGCAAGTTCACAATCAATGCGCAAGAAGGTAAGAGCCCATAATTAGTTGCCATATTGTTATTATGACTTGCTACAAAAATTTGCAATGACAAAACATGGAGATGTAACTTTTTTAGGAAGACTTAACAGCAAATTTTAAAAGCTTGTTAACTTCATTCTATATGAATGTTATTATCATTAGAATCGATGAATGAGGTAAAACTGAGTTTATTAAAGAAAGAATTAACAATACTTTTCCACCTTTCCAAGAATTATCTAGAATCATTGCTTGCGGCACAAGTTTCTATCTTCTACTATAAGCAACAGACATAGTTTCTCACCTCAGAGCTAGCTGGATTTCCATTCAGATTAAAACAGTGAGATACAGTACCACCGGGTATCTTGCCTCCAAATCCCCAAGCAGGAAACCGCTTATCAGAATCATAAAATTGAATAACTTCTCCAATTTCCATTATAGCCTACATAAAATTTACCTTGTTCATTAGGCCAGACAGTGGTTAAAAAGATGTAAGGGTAATAATTCGATAAAATATTCGGAATAATATATCATCATAGTTAAATCTTGAACGTGGTTAATTCCATTACGTTTCACAAGTTGATGATTAAAAAAACTTGGAATCTTCTATTGAAAAGTATCAAGCTTACCTTTTGATATGAATTTAACTGACCAGATCCACAGATGTAATGCAAAGAATCTGGCTGTTGAGGATTTCCATTGGAAGCTGAACAAATATCGAAGCACTTAACAAACTACAAAAGTGAAATTAGCACTAATCACCACAGGCAATAGAACAATGGACACTTACCAGTGAAATCTACCGCAACCATGAAATTTAGCTCAAATCCACTAGATATGTAATCAATAAAGCTGAATTGTTCCTTTTCACAATATTGATCCACAAAGAGTTGACCCTTCAGAACCTAAAATGAAGAAATTCTACCAAGTGTGAGGTTAAGCAGAGATCAGAGCCAAATTGTAATTCAAATTCAATTGCATGGATCAATGAACACCTTCTCTTGTCCATGGTGTTTGGATGGCATAACAAAATTAGCGCCTTTTTTCTCTTGGTATAAATTTTCCAGATCTGCTACTGATATCTGCAGTTTACTGTTGCCAACAAACATTGATGTCACTATTTTGCATCTATGAAGTTTAGGCTCAACAAAAATAAAACAACTATCATTCGACATTTACCCGATCAGTACATGATTGCCACTACTATTGAAATCAAAACACTCAATAACTAATGGATTATCCTGCAAGGAAAAGATAATTTAAAAAAATGTGAGTAATCCATATGAATACGAGGTACCACCCGACATGTTGTGCACCAAAATCGAAGCTTACTTTACTTCCAAACTGCTGGACACTAAGACAAAGTGGTTTCCATTTTGGATTTAAGTTGTTATCAATAACTTCAGTCTTGCAAATAGGAACAGAACCTCCAGTTTCAACTATTCTTGATATCCTTAGAAAAGGATCCTACACAAGAAAAACAAGTTTTAAAAACTTGTATATGAATTAAACTAAATCATAAATAAATATGTAACAAGGTATTGAATTAGTACACTTTTAGAAAATCTGTCTTTGTTATCCAAGTGAGAACAACGAAAGATAATCTCAACAGCACTCCTTGCAGCAACAGTCTCCTCAGCATGAATGGTAATCGCCCCTTGATTTCTTTGACTACGGTTCTCGCTTTTGTTTTGAAGCTTTAAGGTTAAACTCTTGCTTGGTTTGGTCACTATCTGTTACTTAGTACACAGACACAAACAGAAGAGACACCAATTTCACACAAAGTCCATAATCTTAGTTTTGCATGCTACAGAGTTAGCAAGCAGCTATATTTAAGCTGACCAGATCCATGTGATTTATTAACATAGACATATTTACTTATACCAGCATAGAAATTTCCATAATGAGAAACATTTAAGAATGTGCCATAAAATTCTAAGAAATTTCAACACACATGTAGATCAAAGAAATTTTATTAATCAAGCACTTATTTTGAAATAATTTTCAAAACCATGAGAAAGAATCTCTCTTATCAAAGTTTGAATGAAAAGGTTTTTAATATTAAAATAAGCTAGTTCATAAAGAACTAAAGAAAATGTCAGATTACAACATCAAGTGGGCCACTCAAAAAAGTTGTACATTATTGAAGCTGGCTAATATATGTATAAGGTCAATATAGTCTATCCTATTATTAAATATAGCTTAGAAATAAAAAAGTGATATAGAAAATAATGGCTTAATTCTTTAGGATAGGACTAAAACATGGGTGAGTAACAAATGAAATTCTGTGATGGATATAATAATATATTACTGACCTCTGATAAATTGCAACCAGCCTCTCCAAGGAATTCTTGATCATTCAGTTTTAGTGTCTGCAAGAAGTAACATAACATATTCAAACTTCACCATCAGAACCTGTTTTTGCAAACCAGCTGAAGTGTCTTACAAACCTTGGTGGGAACACGATGATATGTTGTGTCAATGTCATACACATGAAATCTGAAAGAAAGCAAAATAAGGGAGAGTGAGTTATATATGTACAAAGCAGAACAATTATGAAGGAATAAGCATGTGAAGGCTTACACAAGTGGTTGCACAATCTCAAAATGAAATGCAATATTAATTTTTTCTATCCATTCTGGATTCAAACAATTCATTATGACTTCTGTGCGTCCCAATTCTTCCAATTTTCCACCTCCTTTCTTTGCATATACCACAACCATAGGATCACTCTGAAATAATTTAAAAAAACATGACAAGTAAATAAATAAGAAGCATTTCATGCATAGCATTAGCATTTGAATTCTATGTATAGGAAAATTACCTTTGATGCAATGTCCAGATCAAGTAGGTTAGTTGCTGAAAGAGATAACTGCCACAAAAGATTAGAAAACCACACTCAATTCGTGACCAGAAACCCTATACAGTAGAAAAAGTACCTGAACTTGGGTGAACAATGGCTGAAAACCTTGAGCGGTGTAGAAGAAATCGACAGCGTCATTATTGTCATTGGTGTTGCTGGTTGAGGCTTGAGCTCCCACAGCTTCTTTAGCACCTTTCATGTCTGAACAACAAGCTCCCATTATATAAACCCTAATTTTCTTTTTCAAACCCAATGAAACAGTTATAATCGTGGTTTTATATATAAATTGATTTGTTATTAATAATAACGTTTCTTTCTTTCACGAACTGCAAAATCGCTTTGATTCTTGAAGATTATTATAACAGGAAATATATTCAATTTATAAACTTAATGAACAATACGCGTGCGCGTGCACTTGTTGATTGTATCAAAAATGCGATAAAATTACTCGGAAAATGAATATTCTGATACAATGAATAAGTCTATATTGATTAAGTGTAGGACTGTAAGACTTGACGGAGAAGAAAGCTCCGGGTATAAACCTGGAAACAAGTGTCATTTACTGAAATAAACATAAACCCAAAACAAAAACAATGTCCTACTAATTTCTATGTGCAAATTTACCTCAAATAAAGACGCGTAATATTATTATTATTATTATTATTATTATTATTATTATTATTATTATTATTATTATTATTATAATAATAATAATAATAATAATAATAATATTATTATTATTATTATTATTATTATTATTATTATTATTATTATTATTATTTTATTATTATAATAACAATTGTCATGAGAATGGTAGAATCTGGATTCAATGGAACCCTCTTTTTATTGGTCTTCAAGTCATTAAATGCATTAGTAGGGTCAATTCAAATTCTGGATGACAGTCATTTACGCCCTTAATAAGCTTGAACAGAGGAAAATGTTATGGAAAGACATTGGTAATATTCAGCAGCGGGGCGCTTGAGTTCTTATTGGGGACTTTAATAATGTTATTAAAGCCCAATATAGGATTGGTGGTGCAATTGTGACTGAGTCTGAATACATAGATCTGCAAGATATGATGGAAAATAAGGGCCTATTTGAGATGGGCAGTAGTGGAGAGTACTATACTTGGTCAAATAAACACAGTGAATGCACTATCTATTCGAGGATAGATAGGGTGTTGGGTAATGTAGAATGGTTTCAAAGTCAATTAAATATGGTGCTGAAAATCCTGCCTCCAAGTGTTTCAGATCATGCGTTGCTTCTAGTAACAAATCAAGTTCAGAAGTTTAGAAGATCTCAATTCAAATTCATCAATTGTGCTACTGGTATTCAAGGTTATTATATAGCTTTATCTAGCAGCTGGAATGAGCCTATTAGGGGGAGGCTTATGTACGTTCTGTGGAGCAAGCTGAAGAGGCTACAACCTATTGTCAGAAATATGAGCAAGTCCTTGATGTATTCTAAACAACATATAGCCAAAGCTAGGGATGCCCTGGATAAAGCCCAGAATGATTTGGCCAAGGATAGAATGAATAAGCAGATTATCCTTGAGATCCAAAGATGCACTGCTGAGTTGGTTAAGTGGAATGGGATTGATGAGGATATCTTAAGACAAAGAGCTAAGCTGAAGTGGCTTAAATTGGGAGATGGAAACAACTCATTTTTTATGCTTCACTTAAAGCCAAGAAAAATGCTAACAATCTGATGGCCTTATGTAGAGAGGATGGCACTTGCACTAATTCGATTGAGGAGATTGAGGAGGAAATCCTGCTTTACTACAACAATTTCATGGAGAAGAAGGAGGTCAACATAAAGTATATTAACATAGGTGCAATGAGGAAAGGTCCCCAAATTAGCAGGGAGCAAAGAGGTAATCTAGTTAGGCCTGTTAGTGAGGATGAAATTTTTTAATGCTTTAAAAGGCATTAATGATTTGAAGGCTCCAAGTTTGGATGGTTATGGGGCCTGGTGATCATGGGATTTGTACTTATGTATCCAATGATTCGGACTGCAAGTGCACAGTCTTGTCGAGTAGTTTTAAAAGATATCGAACCACAGAGATTGATGAATCGATCTACCGTTTTCTATTGTTACTATGTAAATCTAAAGCTAATGAATATTTGATTTGGGTTGTAGGGGAAACTAATCGCTAAATTAAGTTGTATTTTAATAATCAATGAGCTTAATTACCAGTATGCAACAGTCTTACCTCGGAAACTAGCGACCTGTCGGGCGTCTTTATATTTTCAAAATAGTTTTCAGTAAAACCTATCTAGTTTAAAAACCCTCGTCTCACACTGTCGTTTTGTTGATCTAGGCTATACAGTTAAGTCCTAACGTACGCTTCCGCCATCCCGCAGGAGTTAAAAACACTTTTTGGAAACTAAACAAAATCTTAATTAACTTTAAAGTGCTTTCGCTGTATTTTAAGCCAATGCCTAATTACTACTGTCCAGTTAAAAGATCTCAAACTTCCGCTTTGTTGACCCTAACCTCTATCTGTTTTTTACTTCCGTAACAAAACAATTTAATGATTTGAAAAATAGTAACTTAGGCCAGAAAAGAAAGTTTCGTAGTAAAAATAGTCCGACTAAGTTACTCGTTCCCTCGGTTGATTGACTTTAGATACCGGTATAAGATTTCTAGCTTGACATAATATTAAACCAAATCGCAGAATAATTTAAAGGACAAACACAAATAAACATAATTATATAAATTAATAATCAATAAGAATTTGTAAACATGAACCTGGTAATCACTCTGAAGACAGAAGCACTCCTGCACAAATTGTATGCTTTGCTTCGATCGGAGAATATATTTAACCGTACAGAAGAAAATAATGCTGGAAAGAAATAACTGGGAAAAGAAAAAAATGCGGAAAAGAAAATAATGCTGAAAATAATATCTGCTTAATAAAATCTCTAAACTTTCTCGCCAAAAAGAAGAACCCTTTCTACTGTGGTCTCAGGCTCTATTTATAGTGCTTGCTAGATTCGTTGCTCTCGAAAATGTAGGAACAGTTCACTTTTCTTCCTTGAGAAATAATAGGCCATTTAATTGTCACGTTCGTTGCTCTCTTGACCGAGTGGGTGAGAGAATGTAGGAACTCGTTGGATTAACCCTTGAACGTGTTTCTGTCCGTTGGATGAGGAGAAAGTGGGGTGATAGGCTGTGACATTCGTCACACGCAAGTGACTATCGTCACTTGGTCTTCATTGAGCGTGACGTTCATCACGTCCCCTTGACGGTCGTCAGGGCTTGGTTGCTTGTGGGCCATGTGCTCACATGTGTAATGGGCTTTTGGGCTGTTTTCTTCTCCTTGGGCTCTTTTACTACTTTTTTTCACCCTTTTTTCTTCATTTCTTCAAAAGTGTTCGGCTCAGGGCATATCTGCAAAAATAGAAAAATACCTGCATAATACTTATAAAATAATTTAATTCAAACTAAAGTACGAGAAATATTTGGTGTATATCAAGCCAGAAATATCACATATTTGTGTGTCATCAAACTCCCCCATACTTAAACTTTGCTTGTCCTCAAGAAAATGCTAAGTACGATGTTTTTCTAAACATGGTTATGACTCGGATCGACTAATATATAGCTGCATTGTGTTTTTGTCAGAAAATCGGTGGTTTGATTCGTGCTCCATAACTACGTCGGCGACGCTAGACAATCCCATTTTACGTAAACTAGTTACAGGTCCTATCATAGCCTACCTCGAGTATTTGTCTTGTTTTGCCCTTTTCATTCTAGTGCAATCACATTAAGCCCTTTATCTTCACATGCACATAGCAGAACAGTCGGTTAGTGGTTATGATCCTTTTAAACTTTTAGAGGTTTCTGGCACAGTAATGTGGCAACCTTTAATTCAAATGTTGGATGCGGGGGATCAGACCGTAATCTGCCCTACCGAGTTCAGTACCAGATGCTCCTGAACCATCCATCAAATGAATTTTCATGTTACTTTGTAAGGTTTACATCCTTTGGATTAGGCGATCGGATGAGGATCGTCCAATTTAATCAGTGTGTTTCCTTGTAACATTTTGATGAAATATTCTATCATCCACATATATTCATCGACTTCCTGCGTAGTTTGTGTTTAAGACGGTGATGACTGCTAATATAAACTACTCAAGGTTACTATAAAGACTAAACTCAAGGTGTTGGAAACAACGGGTACTTGAACTGATCTATCATACTCTGGGGTTGTAGAGTGTCTAAACGGTAGAAATTTCGCTTAATCTCGCCCCAATTCCTGATGATTAAAGATTTTGCAGTCTATTTACTTGTCGAGTGAGAAAAAAAATTTTATGGGCTCAAAAAATAAAGGGGAGTCTAAAAGAACAACACAAATTGCTGCAATAGATCACTTAAAAAAAAATTTATATTGAATTTAAGATAACAGAAGGGAAATTACAAAGAAAATAAAAATTACTAGAAAAAGGGAAATACTTCCTCCCCCATACTTGAATCATACATTGTCCTCAATGTATTAATAGAAGCGGGAAAGGGGAAATATAACAACATAATCATTCTTCCTCCTCTTGTCTTTGGTATCGGCCACGTGTCCTTGCTCTTCGACGTGCTTGCCCGCCATGTCTGGAAGATTCGCCGCCATCTCTTTGGGATATGATATTATGCAAGTCGTCAACACGGAGTGTTAAGGCTCGCATATCCTCCATTATTCCTGTGGTGAATTCCAACATACTTTGATCGTGACTGAGAGCGTAGTCATTTTGGTCTCTCTGCATTTGTTGCATGAGAGTCATCATCTCGATTTGGCGTGTCTCGAGGCTTTGGTGGCGTTGAGTGGACAGTTGGTTTTGTTGCATTATTGCGGCATATATTGCGTCGATGGTGGCTGGATTGTTGGCTTGCTGTCGTTGGGGATCTTGCTGCTCTAATTCTTCTTCGATTTCGTCAGCGGCAACGTTGTTAGCCTGACCTTGATTTCCTTGCACATTTTCTCCGGGTTTAGGGGCGTTCAGGTTGTAAAGCCAGTTATCTGGATTACCCAAGTAAGTACGATTATGATTTGGCATGATCACACTACAAACTCTTTCATTCTTAACCATGAGATAGTATCCTCCAGCTTCTCGTACTTTAATCAGGCGGCCAACTCTACAGTTATCAATGTCCATAAAAACTGCTGGCAGTGGAGGTAGGAGTTGGATCCTTTCCCCTCAGTTCAAGTGAACTGCGATGGCGGTGATGATGCCTGTTGTACCCCAAAATTTGCCCTCCCATATTCTTCAAAGTTTTGACTAGCATCACCTCAAATGGTTCAAAGTCTACTCAAGGGCTATACAGTCAACCACTCTCCTAAAGCCAATCAAAATTAGGGTTTTGGTTCTTGCAAGGAAGTTGAAGTTTTCAAGGGCTCAATCAAGTCCCATATGCTCATACACATTGTCAAGCACCTACATGTCAAGTTTTAAGGCTCACAAGGTCAAGTTGCACAGTCAAAAGTTCCAATTGCTCCACAGTCAACTGCAGGGGCAAAATGGTCATTTGGCAGTCAAAAGTCAAAATTTTTGGTCAACATCTTATTTTGAAGCCACAATCATCATTTGGTCAAGTCTTGACCATGATTTCACAAGAATGGCTCAAAAATCATCAAGGTGTCAAGAGTTTCTATTTTTGGACAGCTGAAAAGTCAACTGTAACTTGACCAAGGCATAACTTTTTCATGGTTCATCAGAAAAATCCCATCCAATGCTCATCTTGAAGGGGAGGACATTTCCTACAATTCATCTTCACATTCCAAGTCCAAGAAATGCTCTCACAAAAAGTTATCAATTTCAACATTATAGGTCATTTTCAAAAGTCAACAAAAAGGCACTTTAAGTCAAAGACCATAACTTGAGATTGGTAAATCAAAATGACATGGGACCAAAGACATTGGTTAGAGGACTTCAAGACCTTTCCAAAATGTCCAAGAACATGTTCATAGCTTCAAAATTGAGCAAGATATGCATTGGAGAAGTTGGGAAATTTTTGTGAAAAGGCCAAAGTCAACTATCCTTGAAATTTCATTTTTGACAAAAGGGGCCCACTTTTTCCACTTGATTCAGCTTGGCCATGCTTCCCACGTGTCCCACAATTTATTTCAAGATTTAAAATTAATTTTTTCATTTTTATTTAATTTTATTTGATTTAATTCATTTTAAATCTTTAAAATTCAAATAAAAATCAAAGAAATTAATGGAGGGATATATTTTGTGTTGAATAGCTTTGATACACCTTGAAATACCTTCCAAATTCGTGCAAGGCCTATTATGGGCACAAAAATTCAAATTTTCACAAGAATAGAAAGTTGCTTCAATGGAGTTCATGGCATAATCCAAAACATTATTGCAAGGCTTCAATGACCATTATTTAGATGGATACTCATTACATAACATATATGCAAGCTTCCCAATACAGATTCACGACCTAGAGAGCCATAGAGAGCATAAGCCATTTCCAAATTTTGAAAGAAAAAATCACAAACTGAAAACCTAGTTGCAGTACAATTCAAGCTTCCATTTTGATTCCAATACACTCCTTGCATCACCAGCAACCTTTGGCAATCAAAATCAAGCGCAGAACCTCAAGGAATCACACCATACCACCCACACGGTTTTCATTTTTTCTCAAATTTACATATCATATTTCATGCCTTTTTAACACTTTTTGTTGATAGCATCATGTTTACAGGATCAATACAAAGCGTTCCACATGATTTAATTTGAGAATGGCGCCCTGGATTGAAAGTTACCATTAGCAATTTCTAGGTTTTCAGAGCTTTAGAATTGGGCTTTTTTATATGCTGTAAAATTGGAACCCCAAACAGCCATGGTCAAACTCAGAAGCTCAAGACGATTTTGATGGACACCTCGCGCCTAATTTATGCTTCATGAATTGCTAATCGCTATTTTCAATATGCCTGTATTTTGTGGGGGTTTAAAACCCCCGCTATATGTTTTGTGTTTGCAGAAAAAGCTTGAAGATGACTGCGTGGCAGCCAGGCATAGGTGCATTCAAATTCACGCGCGCGTTTTAGCATATAATGCGTTTGTACTATATAATATTCGCTGCTTATTAAGTTTACAACTAAATGCGTTTGGTGTAGTGGCTGGCAGTGTGTTTGGTGAACGTTGGGACCTGGGTTCGATTCCCAGGTCCCCTTATAATTTCATATTATTTTTTCAAAAGCTTTCCTGTGCAGCATTCCAAGCGCTGGACACCATGAGCCTCACAGATCCAAGCAGCCAGGTGTCATCAACGCAGATCCAAAGGACAAAAAGTGAGGGACACCATACTCCCCCTCCATTTGGTTCATTCTTTTCTTTTCATTTTTTATTTTCCAATTTAATTTCTAACCTTTTTTTATTTTATTATTATTAACAAATTAACCAATTAACACATTTTCATAAAAAAAAATCAAAAAAATAGAATTAACATTATTATTATTATTTTATTTTGTAAATAAATATTAACCAAAATAGTTTAATTAGGCAATTTTAATTCCTTTTCTTAAATAATTAAAATAAATCTAGAATTAGGTAAAAGTTAACTTTTAATTTTATTCCATTTTTTTTATTTCATAAAAGAATAAAAACAAAAAAAATATTTTCTTTTAATTAAATTAATTAAATTAGTCATTAATTAGCTTTAATTTCATTTTAATTACAAAAAAAGACCAAAAAATCAATTTCTTTTTTTTTAAAAAAGGGTCAACACTCTTAAGACATTCCCGATTCATCTTTCGCGCGCATTTTAATTTTAATTCCTTATTTTGGATTATTATGTAACTGCCTCCGGATGTAATAGTAATTAGGACTTTTACTGTTTTTATTTACTTTCCGTACTTATTCATCAAAACGGGTCTTTGTAATTTTTGGCATGTATAGACCCGCACCTTGTAATAGCGTAGGATTTATGTTTCCGCAATTTACTTTCTGCACCCCTTAACTGTTAAATGCATGCAAGAATGTATGGTAAATAAAAATAACCCGTAGCTCACAAATAACAAACATTAACTGAATACAACACACAATGCACACACCACTTCTAAGGTACGCCTCACTCGTTGCCTTCGAAATGTGGTCGTCAAGTATAGGATGTTTTAGCGGTCCTTATGTCCATGATCCAGTTGTCTCGAAACAGTTGCCTCGAAACAGTTGCCTCGAAACAGTCGCCTCGAAACGGTTGCCTCAGATTAAAAAAGGATCAAGGACATAAGGGTAGCTTCTAAGGTGTCCTATTATTGCTTCGGTGACCACACTGTCCCTACACTCGAATTGACCCGAACACCTCCAACGGTGGTGCTACCTATCTCTCAATGGTGGGATGGCACTACCTTAAGGACATTTACATAGCCTAATTCCTTATGGTAGGTAGATGACTCATGGATACTTGCTCTTTTCAAAAACAAACAAAATACTTTTCACACCTTACACTTTCAAAAGCTTTCAAAACAAATTTTTCAAACAATCTTGAGGACAGATACAAGAGTTATTCAGAAATCTTTCAAAGAAACTTTTTCAAACCCACACACACTTGAAAAGCAAACAAATTTTGAAAACATAAGAGCAAGTACCTAAGAGCCCATGGATAACCATGGATAGAAAGGATGCTAACACCTTCCCTTTCTATAAATCTACCTCCCGAACCGAGAAACATTCTCATAAGGAATTTTGCTGTGCTTTTGTCCTTTCCATGTTGGAGAAAATAAAAGACGGTGGCGACTCTTGCTTCTGTGACATTTCGCGAAACCAGCTAAAAAACAGTCAGTTCTATTTCCACCGATCACAGAACTGGCGACTCTGCTGGGGATATTTTAAAGTGAGGTGTACCTTAGGATAGATCATACTTATGTTTTCAATTGCCTGATTTGTATGCTTTAATGTTATTGGGCCTGTCTTGGGAGTTCTATAGATCCTAACCCGGATCTGGGGGATACCTTCTTAGAAAGTAGCAACAAGACTGTGAGGGAACTGTGCGGGGTATACCGACACGGTTGAAGCAGTCTGCTACGTTGATGTGGCACTTTGGTGAGTACCGGTAACCCTTGAGTCAAGTCAAGGAGAGTACGGGGCCGCCGCGTGGTGTCGTGAAGCATCAACTGACCTTAGGAATCTTAATTGAACCATCCTGGCCTCTTTAGGGGTAGTGAGATAACTGACTTTGGTGCAGTCCGAAGTTGGTTGATACTCGATACTACACTCATTGAGGGTTTTTTTCTTGGAATATTTTGATCGCCAGTTCAGTGGCTAAATCGAAACGATGAACACAGAAAACAATCCAATGATATTGAGCTCCTTAGAACCCGGTTACTTTTGATAGGACAGGTTTTTGAGCCCACCAACTTCAAGAGGGTAATACCTAGACCCCATGCTGGCCTGAACTCTAAGGGCTGTCTTGTGTGACTTGTGTGCCTTACCATGTTTACTTTTGTGAATACTTGTGGTGTGTTTTATCATAGCATCATAACATCATACAACATCATATACATCCACTAACCAATTCAGGGGTTCGAATCTTCATTTTTGTTCTTGTTTTGTAGGACATGGAAACTATCCGCAGAAAGACAATTCAGGTCAACCTTGTAAGGGTCCCTCCTCAGCTTAAGGAACTTACATCCAGGATTCCCGAGAACTCTTCCTTCAGTGAAAGGCATGGTAGACTCATCAGCTTGGTTAGTACCAACATTGAAGAGGACATGGTGAAAGTGTTGTTCCAATTCTTTGACCCTCTGCACCACTGCTTTACTTTCCCGGATTATCAATTGGTGCCTACTTTGGAAGAGTTTTCCCAGCTTCTGAAGATTCCCATTCTCAGTCAACTACCCTACAACGGTACGGAAAGGGAGCCAAAACTTGAAGAGGTTGCTAAAGCATTATGCCTACAACCATCTGACATCAAGGGACATTGGGAATCCAGAAGTGGTATCAAAGGGTTCTTGGCCAAGTTTCTGTTTGAGAAAGCACAAGAATGTTGGAACTCCCTTGACCTACAAGCCTTTGAAGAAGTTGTAGCCCTCCTTGTCTATGGGTTGGTGTTGTTCCCTAAGCTAGATCAGCTTATAGATATCAATGCTGTCAAGATCTTCATGTCCAGGAATCCTATACCTACGTTGCTTGGGGATATCCTTCACTCATGTTACACTCGAACCATGAGAAAAAGGGGTGTTCTTATATGCTGCACTCCTCTCCTGGGAAGGTGGTTTATTTCGCACCTTCCACAATCAGTTTTGAAGAATGAGCGGGGTTTGAGATGGTCACAACGATTAATGACTCTTACGCATGCTGATATACATTGGTGTTCTCGGTCCAGAGAAGACGTCACTATCATTGATCGTTGCGGGGAGTTTCCTAATGTTCTTTTACTTGGAATCAGAGGAGGTATTACTTACAACCCTTGTCTGGCCTTGAGGCAGTTTGGATATGCTCGGAGGGATGGCCCTCATGATATGTTGATTCCTGACATAGTTTTTGACTTCGACAACGATGCACAAGGACTTCGCCAGAGATTTATCAGAGCTTGGAGGATGCCCAACAAGGTAGACAGCAAGACACTGGGGCACAAGAACTCCATCCCCCTGGAGCCTTATCTCAAGTGGGTACGAGCCCGCTCCCAGAAGCTGGTAATGCCATATCCTCATGTTCTCCCCGTGATCAAAGAGCCAGTCTTGGAAGGAGAGGTGCCCTACACCATTCAACATCCTGACATGCCTACATCCTGGGAAGAAATGCAGAAAAGCTGGATCCAACTCAAGGAAGAACGAAATTCTCTTGAAACCAGTCTACATGCCAGTGAGAAGAAGGTCTTGGAGCTCACGCGTCTACTGAACGAGGAAAAGACCCTCAACACTTACATTGCTCCAAAGAGGATGCGCAGTGTCTTTTGGGATTAATCATTTTGTAATGTTTTGCCCATGAGGCCCTGATGTACTGAACAATTTATTTCCTAATAAAAAGTGTGTTCCTTTTTTGGCTGCAACGAATTTGAACTTTCGAACCCTTGAATGCATTGCATAAATAGAATATCATGCATCATGTGCATAACAGGTACCCTTTTTTTCTACAGGTTGCTTAATCTTCTTCGCTGTTTATTTCAGCACTCAAGCATCATGAATCCTGAACTCACTACCGAGCAAGCTATCAAGGCCCTCCAGGCCCAAAACGCCCAATTCCAGGAGATGGTCATGAACTTGGCCCAGGGACAACAAGAGCTGAAGGCTTTGCTTCTGAAGAAGAATAAGAAGAAGAAGAGGATTGTGCTATTCAACACTGGGCGCAGACTCGGGAATACACTGCAAAATGAAGCTGAGAGGACTACTCCATCTGTGGGGGAAGGCAGTCACCAAGGGAGAGAGGTCCCTAGTCCTGTGGTCTTTGACACTGAGACAAACTTCAATGACGAACAGTACCCTCCTGCTGAGGACCGGTACAAGCAACTGGAGAACAGGTTAAATGCTATGGAGATTCAACGTGTGCCTGGGTTGGATTTCGGAGACTTGGGGTTATCTTCTGGGGTGGTGATCCCACACAAGTTCAAGGCGCAGACCTTTGTGAAGTATGACGGGGCTTCCTGCCCTAAGATGCACCTCCGTTCTTATGTAAGGAAGATCCATCCTTACACAGCAGATAAGAACTTATGGATCCACTTCTTCCAGGAGAGTCTTTCAGGGACTCATCTCGAATGGTTCTATCAGCTGGATAGAACCAACATTCGTAACTGGGAGGATTTGGCCACTGCTTTTTACAAGCAGTATCAATATAATTCCGACCTCGCTCCTACGCGTACCCAACTCCAGGGTATGTCGTTAGGATCGGGAGAAGGTTTTAAGGAGTACGCACAGAAATGGAGAGATCTGGCTGGCAGGGTGCAGCCACCGTTGACAGACCGTGAGCTAGTGGACATGTTCTTGGGGACCCTATCCGGTCCATTCTTCAATCATCTCATTGGTAATTCCTCTGCTGGGTTTACTGACCTGATCCTGACTGGTGAAAGGATCGAAGCTGGTATAAAATCAGGGAAGATACAGAAGGGTGCATCCTCAAATGCTGAAAAGAAGCCCTTTAAAAAGGAAGCTAGTGTTGTGTATGGTCCCAGGAGGAAAAACAAACCGGAACGCCGCCAAGCTATCAACGCGGTGGTTATTTCTAAGCCTGCTGCTGCTCCTCAACAGTACAACCAACCCAGAGCTGAGAGGCCCAAACGACAGTATACTCGGCTCAGCATGACTCTCTCTCAGATCCTGCCGCAACTGCTGTCAACTAGCCTGGTAACTGTCAAGGAAGCTCCAAAGATGGTAAACACAACATCTCCGAAATACAACCCCAATGCCCGTTGCGCTTATCACTCTGATAGCCGGGGACATTCTATTGATGACTGTTGGGCCCTAAGGAATAAGGTTCAGGACCTTATTGATGCCAAGGAAATACAGTTCGAGGCGCCAGAAAGGCCAAATGTTGTGACCGCTCCCATGCCCCAACATGGAGTGAACGCTGTTGAGGAGGATCTGTATGTAGCTTCTGTGGATGATGTTGCTACTCCGCTACTGACCGTCAAGAGGAACCTGTTGCTAGCCGATTTATTTCCGGGATGTAGTAAAGGTTGCCATCTGTGTGCTAATTCCCCTGCTGGTTGTCCTTTGCTGAAGCCAGGCGTCCAAAACCTGATGGATAGTAAAGAGATCTTGTTCAAGAAGACTGCTGTTCCTGCTACCCCTGTTGGAGAAGTTTCAATCGTTACCATTTTCAACAACCCTTCCAAGGCTCCTATAACCATTACTGTTCCGGGGCCCATCCCCTACAAGTCTGATAAAGCTGTCCCATGGCACTATGGGGCAGATGTTTATGTCCTGGGAGTGAAACAAGAGTTCAACACTGGTACCGGTGTCACCAATATCACCGGGCCTGCTAAGGTCACTCGTAGTGGAAGACTGTTCTCACCAGACATTGCACCTCCAGCCATTCAAAGGCCTCTTGTCATCACACCCGCCAGTGTACCTGTTTCCCCCCCTGATCAAGTTTCTACCCCTGCTGCCGAGTCATCTGACGCTCGGGGCAAGGGGATTGCTGCTGATGTGCCTGCCCGGACGGAGGCACCAAAGACCATTGTTGAGGCTTTCAAGCAAGAGATGGAAGAGATCCTCAAAATTATAAAGAAAAGTGATTTCAACGTCGTTGAACAGCTGGGACACACCCCCTCCAAAATCTCCATGCTATCACTATTGCTGTGTTCAGAGGCCCATGCCAAGGCCCTGATTGCTTTCCTGAAGACGGCCCACGTGCCCCAAGAAACGTCTGCTGATCAATTCACCGACTGTGTGGCCAACTTAACCGCTGATAATGGTCTGGGTTTCTCTGATGCTGATCTGACGGCCAAGGGGAAGAACCATAATGATGCCCTACATGTCTCTATTGAATGCAGGGGCACTACTCTTGCTCACGTGCTGGTTGACACGGGTTCTTCACTGAACATACTACCCAAGAAGGCTCTAGACAGGCTGGACTGTGAAGGTTTAGAGCTCAAACCAAGTAACATTGTTGTTCGGGCCTTTGACGGGTCCAAAAGAATGGTACATGGTGAGGTTGACATCCCAATCAGGGTTGGGTCACAGGTATTTGATTCAAAATTCTATGTGATGGATATCCGTCCATCCTATTCTTATTTGCTGGGTCATCCGTGGATCCACAAGGCTGGAGCTGTGACTTCAACTTTACATTAGAAGCTCTAGTACCCGGTCAGGGGGAAGATCGTAACAGTGCAAGGGGAAGAGGAATACATGGTCAACCACCTCAACTCGTTCCGATACGTGGAAATGGATGGGGAGTTCATTGAGACCCCCTTTCAACATTTTGAAGAGGTGCCACAAACATTGGCAGCAGCGGAGACTATGACTGAAGAGAGTTCTCCTTTGAAGATGGCTTCCTTGAAGGATGCCCGGGCTGTAATTGAGAAGGGTGAGTACGCAAACTGGGGCAGGCTTCCTGATTTCACTCCAAAGACGGACAAATTTGGCTTGGGTTTCACTGCAGAAGCTCAGAAGGATGTGCGCAAGGCAAGGACTGGAAGACCTCATGTGTTCATCACCAATCCAGGAGTGAATGCTATTGAGGACGAAGCAGATGAATCTGAATTCGACAGCTGGATCTACCCAACGACCAACGGTGGACCTAGCAACTGGACTGCAAAAGACTTTACACCTATTACTTTTGTCACCCAGTAATGAACTTCTTTGTTTTGGATTTGTAATAAACAATAATTTGAAACTTTATGGCCCGGTGTCTTACCCGGGGCACTGTGGTTTTATTTGTGAGGGCTTTTATTTGTCACTTCCATATATCATGAATAAAAGCATTGGACGTTTTTTACATTTTCAAATCTTGCGCTCCCTTTCTTTCTTTATATATTGCAAAACAGCTGTATTTACACACACTCACTCATACAGGTTCCAATCCACTCTGGATCTCACTGGTAACGACTCTGCTACTGCCAGTTATGACTTCGAAAATACGATCAACTTAGCTGAAGACGAAGGTGAAGATGATTGCGAAGTGCCTGGCGAGCTTGCAAGACTGCTACTCCAGGAAGAGAGGGCCATTCAGCCACATGAAGAGCCAGTGGAAACGGTAAATCTGGGTACTGAGACAGACATAAAGGAAGTCAAGATTGGTGCTAATCTAGAGCTCAGTGTGAAACAACGGTTGATCCATATGCTGCATGATTATGTGGAAATCTTTGCCTGGTCCTACGAAGACATGCCTGGGTTGGATACCGACATTGTGGTTCATCATTTGCCTACCAAGGAAGACTGCCCGCCGGTAAAATAGAAGGTCCACCGTATGCATCCAGAGATGTCCGAGAAGATCAAAGCTGGGGTTATGAAACAATTTGATGCCGGTTTTCTAGCAGTGACTTCTTACCCTCAGTGGGTTGCCAACGTGGTTCCGGTGCCTAAGAAAGATGGTAAGGTCCGAATGTGTGTTGATTACAGGGATTTGAATAGGGCGAGCCCTAAGGATGATTTCCCTCTGCCTCACATCGACGTCCTGGTTGACAATACTGCTCAGCACAAGGTGTTCTCCTTCATGGACGGGTTCTCAGGTTATAATCAGATCAAAATGGCTCCTGAAGATATGGAAAAGACTACCTTCGTTACTCAGTGGGGCACCTTCTGCTACAAGGTCATGCCTTTTGGGTTGAAAAATGCTGGGGCAACCTACCAACGTGCCATGGTTGCTTTATTTCATGACATGATCCATCATGAGATTGAAGTATACGTCGATGATATGATTGCAAGGTCCCAAACTAAGGAGGAACACCTTGACCATCTGCAGAAGCTGTTTGACTGTCTGAAGCTATACAAGCTAAGGTTGAACCCGAACAAGTACACCTTCGGGGTAAGATCTGGGAAGTTGCTAGGCTTCGTCGTGAGCGACAAAGGTATTCAAGTGGACCCTGCCAAGGTTAAAGCCATACAAGAGATGCCAGTTCCCAAGACAGAGAAAGAAGTCAGAGGCTTTCTAGGACGTCTGAATTACATTGCCCGATTCATCTCACATTTAACTGCTACCTGTGAACCAATCTTCAAGCTACTGAAGAAAGATCAAGTAGTACGTTGGAATGATGAATGTCAGGCCGCTTTCGACAGAATCAAAGAGTATCTCCAAGAACCACCCATCCTTATGCCACCGGTTGAAGGGAGACCTCTAATACTATACCTGACAGTACTTGACAGCTCAATGGGGTGTGTGCTGGGGCAGCATGACGAGTCTGGCCGAAAAGAGAACGCCATTTATTACCTTAGTAAAAAGTTTACCGACTGTGAGACCCGATACTCACTGCTCGAGAAAACTTGCTGCGCTTTGGTATGGGCTGCTCGCCGGCTGAGACAGTATATGCTGACTCACACTACTCTGTTGATTTCAAAAATGGATCCAATAAAGTACATATTCAAAAGCCTGCTCTGTCTGGAAGAATAGCAAGATGGCAGATGATCTTGACAGAATACGACATCCAGTACACGACTCAGAAAGCAATCAAGGGAAGTGTATTGGCAGACCATTTGGCACACCAGGCAGTGGATGACTACCAATCTATGAACTTTGAGTTTCCTGACGAGAACATCATGGTAGTGACTGATTGTGAAGTACCTGGACTGGATGAAGGACCTGAGGAAGGATCCCGTTGGTCTATGCACTTTGACGGAGCCTCAAACGCTTTGGGTAACGGTATCAGCGCTGTGATCATATCCCCTCAAGGCACTCATACTCCACTCACCGCCCGGCTATGTTTCAACTGCACCAACAACATGGCGGAGTATGAGGCGTGTATCATGGGTCTTCAAGCTGCAATTGACTTAAGGATCAAGTTTCTGAGTGTCTTCGGAGATTCCGCTCTCGTGATCAATCAGATCAAAGGCGAGTGGGATACGAAACACCCAAACCTTATTCCTTACAAAGAATGCGTGTTGACATTGATCCCCCATTTCACAGAGATAACTTTTGAATATTTCCCAAGAGAGGAGAATCAGCTGGAGGACGCGTTAGCTACGATGTCTTCCATGTTCAAAGTCAAATGGGACAACGAGGCTCCCCGGATCATTATTTGGAAACTGGATGAACCTACATATTGCTGTGAGCTTGAAGCTGAAGAGGTAACTGAAAAACCCTGGTATCATGAGGTGAAGAGGTATCTGGAAGCTCAAGAATACCCTGAAGGTGCATCCATCAATGACAAAAAGTTTCTGAGAAGGTTCGCTGCAAAGTTCTTCCTCAGCAATGGCATTCTCTATAAACGAAACCATGATTCAACCTTACTGTGTTGTGTGGATAAGACTGAAGCAGAAAGAATCATGGCAGAACTGCATGAAGGTACCTTCGGAACGCATTCCAATGGACACACCATGGCAAAGAAAATCCTTCGGGCAGGATATTTCTGGTCCACAATGGAAGCTGACTGTTACCAACATTCTTGGACGTGTCATAAATGCCAGATCTACGCTGATAAGGTGCACGTTCCTCCAGTACCTCTGAATGTCTTGACAACACCTTGGCCTTTTGCAATGTGGGGCATTGATATGATCGGCGAGATCAGACCTACGGCGTCTAACGGGCATCGCTTCATCCTGGTAGCGATTGATTACTTTACAAAGTGGGTTGAAGCAGCTTCCTACGCCACTGTAACCAAGAACGTCGTGGCACGGTTCATTCGGCATAACTTGATCTGTCGATACAGCGTCCCAGAAAGGATCATTACGGATAATGGTACCAATCTTAATAACAAGATGATCACTGAGCTCTGCGAGCAATTCAAGATACAACACCACAACTCTTCTCCTTACCGGCCGAAGATGAATGGGGCTGTAGAAGAAGCTAATAAGAATATCAAAAAGATTGTGCAGAAGATGACAGTGACCTATAAAGATTGGCACGAAATGTTACCGTTCGCTCTTCATGGGTACCGTACCTCAGCAAGAACGTCAACCGGGGCAACCCCCTTTTCCTTGGTCTATGGCATGGAGGCAGTCTTGCCGATTGAAGTCCAGATACCCTCTCTCCGGATAATGAAGGATGCAGGCTTGAGCGAAGATGACTGGGTCCAGACTCGACTTGATCAATTAAACCTAATTGACGAAAAGAGACTCACCGCTATTTGTCATGGTCAAACGTATCAAAAACGGATGATCAGGGCATTTAACAGGAAAGTCAGACCACAAGAGTATCAAGTTGGGGACCTGGTAATCAAGCGCATCATTCTTCCTCAAAGTGATCCCAGGGGCAAATGGACCCCTACGTACGAAGGGCCATTTATGGTTAAACATGTCTTCTCAGGAGGAGCCATGATTCTAACCAACATGGATGGTGACGACCTTCCTCACCCCGCCAATGCAGACATAGTAAAAAGATACTACGCATGATAAAAGACCCGCTAGGTTGACATACCTAAGCAAAAATAAGGGCTTCTCGGCGAACCAAAAGGGTTCGGGCAAAAATAAGGGATGAAATGAAAAAAAAACTCTGTACACCCGGCAAGTCGAAAACCTGAAAAGGCGGCTTGGGCAAAAATGGGTATCCCGGTGGACTGAAAACCCGAAAGGGAGGTCCAGGCAAAAGTTAGGGATAAAGCGTAATACTAGGTCTCATTGGATCACCTTGCATCCAGAATCCGGTATCAACATCAGGTTCAAACGGCATCGATCAATCAGCTTCATCTTCAACCGAGCAGCCAAGTGATGAGACGCTCGAAGATATAAAGGCGATAGCAGAGTTGGAACCCAGTGGGATTATTCTTTTCACATAGCTATTTTGTTTTCCCTTTTCGTAAAATTGTATAAACTCTGTTGTTCGACGGCGTTCTCTTACTAGGACGTCAGCCTCTTGTACATAAACGCCTATTTACAGGCAAATTCAAAAATCAATACAAATTCACTTTTCAGACCAATTGCCAATTGCTTTTTCTTTTTCTGTTTTGTTTTGCAAAGAACGTCCAATGTTCAAATTGTGATATATGCATTTGACACTAATTGCTAACTCATAAATATTTACACGCAAAACAAAGGATTAATTACAGGTAACATTAGAAACAGAGGCAATAATGAGTTGTCTAAAGCGATCTAATTGCTCTGTCCACCAAGGTACCAATGTAAGTTCGGCTGAAGAACGTAACCCAAATACCTTCACTCCCCGCTGAGTAAGACAAGATTCAACAATTCTCCCCGAGCAGAGTTGGTTTCCCATCAGCCCTAACAAGGCACCGTATCTCCAGCAAGTCAGTAACGCTCTCCTCCAAGCAGAGTTAGACCACAGTCAGCCTTAAGGAAGTTGGGTATCCCCAGAAGATCTCAATATTCCCCATCGGAGCATACAGACATTCCTAACAAGCATCCCCGACAGTCTTATTCTAAGATTGTTCCCCGGTGGAATACCGGACATCCAGTGGAGCCATTCCCCAGTCCAATCTAAAAAGTTTCCCCAGGAGAGTTGATCAATCTCCCCAGTAGGAAGCTTATCCCCAGTAGATTCTGGAAGCTTATCCCCTGCAGAGCACGAACGCATCTCCCCAGACTTTATTCAAAGGTTATTCCTCACCAGGATATAACTGGGTTATCCTCAGCCAATTGCCACGGAAAGATCGTCCCCGGCGAAGTCTTCCTATCCCCAGCGGAGTTATCATCAAACCTCAGCGAAGTATCTCTTCCCACAAAGTATTCCCCGCAGAGTAATCTCTCCAAAAAGTTTATTCCCCAACAGAGTCATCTTCTCCTACCGGTATTCTTGCAACCATCATCCCCCAACGGAAGCAAAGAACGCTACTCTTCAACATCAGCCTAGGAGTTAACTTCCCGGAACCCGTCAAGGATTTACTTTCCTAGACAAAAAAATACATTCATGAACATCACATCTTCATACATTATAGCATGCACATACGCATCATGAACATACAATCTCATTTATTTTGAGAACATCACGCATATCATGCATCATGACATTACATACAACTAACATTTTGTCTTTTCAGGACCAAAAGTCAATACAAAGATGATTACTACCAACTGTCGCAATTCCAGATCCGATTCCTGTATCCTGCCAGGGTGTATCTGTTGACGACTAATTCCAGACTCGATTCCTGTATCCTTCCAGGGCACGTCTAAAGAGTTTGAAGATCCGATTCCTGTATCCTGCCAGGGTGTATCTGTTGACGACTAATTCCAGACTCGATTCTTGTATCCTGCCAGGGCACGTCTGAAGAGTTTGAAGATCCGATTCCTGTATCCTGCCAGGGTGTATCTGTTGACGACTAATTCCAGACTCGATTCCTGTATCCTGCCAGGGCACGTCTGAAGAGTTTGAAGATCCGATTCCTGTATCCTTCCAGGGTGTATTTGTTGACGACTAATTCCATACTCAATTCCTGTATCCTGCTAGGGCACGTTTGAAGAGTTTGAAGATCCGATTCCTGTATCCAGCCAGGGCGTATCTGTTGACGACTATTTCCGGACTCGATTCCTGTATCTTGCCAGGGCACGTCTGAAGAGTTTGAAGATCCGATTCCTGTATCCAGCCAGGGCGTATCTGTTGACGACTATTTCCGGACTCGATTCCTGTATCTTGCCAGGGCACGTCTGAAGAGTTTGAAGATCCGATTCCTGTATCCTGCCAGGGTGTATCTGTTGACGACTATTTTTCGGACTCGATTCCTGTATCTTGCCAGGGCACGTTTGAAGAGTTTGAAGATTCGATTCCTGTATCTAGCCAGGGCACATCTGTATGCAAGTTCTCCCTAAGGAATCTCTTACGCGATCGATACCTAGATGGCATCTATAAACCCATCCACATACTGACAGTCTCCAAATGGCATGTATAAGCCCATTCCCGACAAGGTTCTGTCACATCTCCAGATGGCATCTATAAGCCCATCCTCCTATCCACCATCTCTCCAAATGGCATCTGTAAGCCCATTCCCACTATCACACTGCTGATACTCTACTATGTGAGTGCAAATTTCTGGGAACTCTAGTGTTCAATCATCTTCCACCTTCGGGTCACGAAAGGCACACAAGCCAATCTACATCCTCAGGTCTAAGAAGATTGAACAGGGGCAACTGTTGTACCCCAAAATTTGCCCTCCCATATTCTTCAAAGTTTTGACTAGCATCACCTCAAATGGTTCAAAGTCTACTCAAGGGCTATACAGTCAACCACTCTCCTAAAGCCAGTCAAAATTAGGGTTTTGGTTCTTGCAAGGAAGTTGAAGTTTTCAAGGGCTCAATCAAGTCCCATATGCTCATACACATTGTCAAGCACCTACATGTCAAGTTTCAAGGCTCACAAGGTCAAGTTGCACAGTCAAAAGTCCCAATTGCTCCACAGTCAACTGCAGGGGCAAAATGGTCATTTGGCAGTCAAAAGTCAAAATTTTTGGTCAACATCTTATTTTGAAGCCACAATCATCATTTGGTCAAGTCTTGACCATGATTTCACAAGAATGGCTCAAAAATCATCAAGGTGTCAAGAGTTTCTATTTTTGGACAGCTGAAAAGTCAACTGTAATTTGACCAAGGCATAACTTTTTCATGGTTCATCAGAAAAATCCCATCCAATGCTCATCTTGAAGGGGAGGACATTTCCTACAATTCATCTTCACATTCCAAGTCCAAGAAATGCTCTCACAAAAAGTTATCAATTTCAACATTATAGGTCATTTTCAAAAGTCAACAAAAAGGCACTTTAAGTCAAAGACCATAACTTGAGATTGGTAAATCAAAATGACATGGGACCAAAGACATTGGTTATAGGACTTCAAGACCTTTCCAAAATGTCCAAGAACATGTTTATAGCTTCAAAATTGAGCAAGATATGCATTGGAGAAGTTGGGAAATTTTTGTGAAAAGGCCAAAGTCAACTATCCTTGAAATTTCATTTTTGACAAAAGGGGCCCACTTTTTCCACTTGATTCAGCTTGGCCATGCTTCCCACGTGTCCCACAATTTATTTCAAGATTTAAAATTAATTTTTTCATTTTTATTTAATTTTATTTGATTTAATTCATTTTAAATCTTTAAAATTCAAATAAAAATCAAAGAAATTAATGGAGGGATATATTTTGTGTTGAATAGCTTTGATACACCTTGAAATACCTTCCAAATACGTGCAAGGCCTATTATGGGCACAAAAATTCAAATTTTCACAAGAATGGAAAGTTGCTTCAATGGAGTTCATGGCATAATCCAAAACATTATTGCAAGGCTTCAATGACCATTATTTAGATGGATACTCATTACATAACATATATGCAAGCTTCCCAATACAAATTCACGACCTAGAGAGCCATAGAGAGCATAAGCCATTTCCAAATTTTGAAAGAAAAAATCACAAACTGAAAACCTAGTTGCAGTACAATTCAAGCTTCCATTTTGATTCCAATACACTCCTTGCATCACCAGCAACCTTTGGCAATCAAAATCAAGCGCAGAACCTCAAGGAATCACGCCATACCACCCACACGGTTTTCATTTTTTCTCAAATTTACATATCACATTTCATGCATTTTTAACACTTTTTGTTGATAGCATCATGTTTACAGGATCAATACAAAGCGTTCCACATGATTTAATTTGAGAATGGCGCCCTGGATTGAAAGTTACCATTAGCAATTTTTAGGTTTTCAGAGCTTTAGAATTTGGATTTTTTATATGCTGTAAAATTGGAACCCCAAACAGGCATGGTCAAACTCAGAAGCTCAAGACGATTTTGATGGACACCTCGCGCCTAATTTATGCTTCATGAATTGCTAATCGCTATTTTCAATATGCCTGTATTTTGTGGGGGTTTAAAACCCCTGCTATATGTTTTGTGTTTGCAGAAAAAGCTCGAAGATGACTGCGTGGCAGCCAGGCATAGGTGCATTCAAATTCACGCGCGCGTTTTAGCATATAATGCGTTTGTACTATATAATATTCGCTGCTTATTAAGTTTACAACTAAATGCGTTTGGTGTAGTGGCTGGAAGTGTGTTTGGTGAACGTTGGGACCTGGGTTCGATTCCCAGGTCCCCTTATAATTTCATATTATTTTTTCAAAAGCTTTCTTGTGCAGCATTCCAAGCGCTGGACACCATGAGCCTCACAGATCCAAGCAGCCAGGTGTCATCAACGCAGATCCAAAGGACAAAAAGTGAGGGACAACATACTCTGGAGTCAGCGCATGCATAGGCCACCATGAAAAAGTCAACGAGCTGAAGCTTAATGGGCTACAGTTTCAACAACACACCCCCATTCCTGGCCCAATACCCCCTCCATTTGGTTCATTCTTTTCTTTTCATTTTTTATTTTCCAATTTAATTTCTAACCTTTTTTTATTTTATTATTATTAACAAATTAACCAATTAACACATTTTCATAAAAAAAATCAAAAAAATAGAATTAACATTATTATTATTATTATTATTTTATTTTGTAAATAAATATTAACTAAAATAGTTTAATTAGGCAATTTTAATTCCTTTTCTTAAATAATTAAAATAAATCTAGAATTAGGTAAAAGTTAACTTTTAATTTTATTCCATTTTTTTTATTTCATAAAAGCATAAAAACAAAAAAATATTTTCTTTTAATTAAATTAATTAAATTAGTCATTAATTAGCTTTAATTTCATTTTAATTACAAAAAAAAACCAAAAAATCAATTTCTTTTTTTCTAAAAAAGGGTCAACACCCTTAAGACATTCCCGATTCATCTTTCGCGCGCATTTTAATTTTAATTCCTTATTTTGGATTATTATGTAACTGCCTCCGGATGTAATAGTAATTAGGACTTTTACTGTTTTTATTTACTTTCCGTACTTATTCATCAAAACGGGTCTTTGTAATTTTTGGTGATGTATAGACCCGCGCCTTGTAATAGCGTAGGATTTATGTTTTCGCAATTTACTTTATGCACCCCTTAACTGTTAAATGCATGCAAGAATGTATGGTAAATAAAAATAACCCGTAGCTCACAAATAACAAACATTAACTGAATACAACACACAATGCACACACCACTTCTAAGGTACGCCTCACTCGTTGCCTTCGAAACGTGGTCGTCAAGTATAGGATGTTTTAGCGGTCCTTATGTCCATGATCCAGTTGCCTCGAAACAGTTGCCTCGAAACAGTTGCCTCGAAACAGTTGCCTCGAAATAGTTGCCTCGAAACAGTCGCCTCGAAACGGTTGCCTCGGATTAAAAAAGGATCAAGGACATAAGGGTAGCTTCTAAGGTGTCCTGCTATTGCTTCGGTGACCACACTGTCCCTATACTCGAATTGACCCGAACACCTCCAACGGTGGTGCTACCTATCTCTCAATGGTGGGATGGCACTACCTTAAGGACATTTACACAGCCTAATTCCTTAGGGTAGGTAGATGATTCATGGATACTTGCTCTTTTCAAAAACAAACAAAATACTTTTCACACCTTACACTTTCAAAAGCTTTCAAAACAAATTTTTCAAACACTCTTGAGGACAGATACAAGAGTTATTCAGAAATCTTTCAAAGAAACTTTTTCAAACCCACACACACTTGAAAAGCAAACAAATTTTGAAAACATATGAGCAAGTACCTAAGAGCCCATGGATAACCATGGATAGAAAGGGTGCTAACACCTTCCCTTTCTATAAATCTACCTCCCGAACCGAGAAACATTCTCATAAGGAATTTTGCCGTGCTTTTGTCCTTTCCATGTTGGAGAAAATAAAAGACGGTGGCGACTCTTGCTTTCGCGACATTTCGCGAAACCAACTAAAAAATAGTCAGTTCTATTTCTACCGATCACAATGCCTCCGATGCAAAAAGGTGTGGTCCCTTCTCTTGCAACGAGGTTTTGAATATGGGCCATCATTAAAGTGACGGGATTAAGACGAATGTTTTGCAAAAAGGTACAGTGGAGAGCATATAATTCTTTAGTGTTTACCTTGTTGTTGTTTGCCCTTCTGAATATTGTGTTTGCCATAACACGGTGTAAGAAGCGGATGTTTGGGTTGTGGATGTGAGAGGCGTACCGTGCTTCGGGTGTGACATTTGGTTCGCCGGTTATTCTCTCCCATAGTGCGTATGCACTTCCATTCCAATCCAATTCTGGGGGTATGCGGTATTGCACATTATTCCCTCGGGGAAAATGAAATATGTCGCTCAAAATTTCATGGTTGAGTTGGTACTCTTGGTTGAACATCCAAAAATGAGCGGCTCCCGTTAGGTGTGCGTCTGCATCTTCTCGAGTGTGATATGCGTAGGAACTCAAGAATTCAAACGTGAGAGCTTCGTAAGTTGGTGTGTTCACCGTGCTAATAAAGCTTAGGCCAGCTTTATTCAGCAAGCCTTCCATATGAGGTTGCGAGCCTAATTCTTGCAAGCAAATGTTGTCGACGAACCGTGTGGATGTTAGCCCTCGGTGATGGAATTTTATGTACCTCTCTTTTTGAAGCTCACCGGCTTCTCCTTGTCGGAGCACGAAATGTCGCATGTCGGGTTCGGGTTGGTTGGCCATGAGTGTTGAACTTGATAGGAAAAAAATGTATATGTGGTAGAGAGATGGAAAGGGAGTGGTAGTGATGAAACTGAGGATGGAAGGGGAGGGTTTATATAGATGGTTTTGTGGAGTAAGAAATTTAATGGTGTTTATGGGAGAATTTTGAAATTTGGGAGGTTATGGGTAAGTGGAGTAAATGGGGTGGTGGAATTTTAATACAAATTTTTCGTGCATCAATGCTATCAACGGTCACGGGATTGAAAAGCGTGGGGGACATTGCCTGCCGCCCGTCACACGCTTCCTGACGCTCGTCAGAGTCAAAGACACTCCCTGACGTTCGTCACATGCATACTGACGTTCGTCAGAGTTAGGTGATGTTGGTCTCTTTGACTGCTTTGAATGGGTGCTACACTAAATTAATTAATTAATTTCAATTTTGAGAAGTGTATTGCAAGGGATTAGTAGCATATTGTATAGTTAGAAAAATGATATGGTGAATAAGAAGCAAATAAAGATGGTAACAAAAATAAAATAAAAAACAGATGATAATAATAATAGAAATTAAGAATAAATGAAAATAATAACGGAAATTGCAAAAAAATGAATGCATACTTTGTAAATAAAAATAAATAAAATGGATATGAATAAAATTTTAGGACCGAAAAGTAATATATTATTCGAAAATAATTAAAACCATAATGAGTTTGAGAATAATAATAATGAAAAACAATGAAAAAACCCCCCATACTAAGAACAAACAGTGTCCTCACTGGGGCGGTACAGAAAAACTATCAAGCATGAGGGCCTCCGGGAGGTGGTGCAGAAGCGTGCAGATGTTGATAAATATGGTCAAACTGCTCCGTGACGACATCCATGAAATGAAAGAAGTCACGCCGAAGTGTGCTGACATTTTCTTTAGCAGTGTCGAGCTCTCCTCGGAGTGTGGTAACATCTGTCTGCAGAGTCTTGATCGTATGTGCATGATCAGGCATGGGTATGTCATTAGCTGTAGAAACAAGGGGTAGTGTAGGATAATCCAAAGGTGTATAATCGTGGTAACCTGTGGGTGTAGATGGGTCGCTCTCCTCCCTCTCAGGGTCGTGTTCGTCTGTCTTCTCTAGGGGATATATCCAATTTGTCTTGGTATAGACACTGGTATGCTCGGGGCTAGGAAATTTGAAGCAATAGACATGGTTACGTTGGACAAGCAGCTGAAAGTGAGGTGGGATGAGGTTACCAATCAAAGAAATGTTAAAGCAAAAAGGGATGTCCATGGTATAATATCTGGCGTACAGTGTAAGGCGCGACAGAGATGACCGTAGGGATAGGGCCTCGGCTATCATAGTGACTAGCCCGCCGACACAAATGGGGCCATGGGTACACTGAGCTATAGCTGACATGTTGGCGATCATAAATGATGCGCCAATGACTGGTATGGTCTGAAAAGCACAGTAAATGATGAACAACTCATCCCTAGAAACCGAGAGTTGATTAATAGGTTTTCCAAAAAATGTGAAAGCTAAAATGTGATGGAAATACCGAATAGAAGGGTTATGAATCTCGGTGGCATCAAGGTGGTCGGGGTCCTCGGGATATTGGCCCGCTATGTCTCTCCAAAAGTGATTAAGCTTAAAGTTGAGGTACTCATCCACCTGGGTTTCCATGTGGGCGTATAAAGAGCTAGGGAATCCTAGCAGCTGAGCTAGACTGCAAACTGTAAACTGGTGGGTGAAACCGAATAATCTAAAGGACATCTGACCTCTACTACGCCCTAAGCCTTGTGTGGGTTTATAGATAAGGGAGCTCAAGAACTCTAAGGTGATGCGTTGGTGTGTAGGGTGTTTATGGGCTAGGAACCCCTCCCATCCTATCTGGTTAAACATGAAATAGACACTTTCCTTGATTCCTAAGGCTGTCAAGGTGGGATCATGCACATACGTGGTCATACTCATTTGGCGCTGAGCCAGAATCTCATATCGTCTCTGCTGATTCTCCGAGGCAAAAATGATAGTATCCATGAATTTTAGCTTGTAGGTTCCTGTGAATCGGTACTAAAATTTGGAAAAGAAAAATGCAAATAAGTAAAATATGTTGTGGGAGAAAGAAAGAAAAGGAAAAAATCGGAAAGTAAAAATCAGAATGCAGAAATGAAAAAAATAAAAATAAAAATAAAAGATAAAGATATTTGAGAGATAATAAATAAAAAATAAAAAATTTAAAATTGTGGGTTGCCTCCCACACAGCGCTTGTTTAATGTCGTTAGCTTGACATTTTTTGTTAGACGTGAATTAGTTTTCAAATTGGTGTGGTAGCTCTAATAGCGTTAAGATTGCGGTGTAATCCTTATTTTCGACACTGTAATAATGCTTTAGGCGTTGGCCGTTTACTAAGAATGGATTCATGGATTTTCCTTTGATTTCTATGGCACCACTGGGGAAAACTTTGGTTACTTCGAATGGTCTAGACCATCGTGAACGGAGTTTTCCAAGGAACAGTTTTAGACGAGAGTTGAATAGGAGTACTACATCTCCTTCATTGAATTCTTTCCTTGAGATACGTTTGTCATGCCATTTTTTCGTCCTTTCTTTGTAGATCCTTGCATTTTCATATGCATCTACTCTTAGTTCTTCTAATTCATTTATGTCGAGGATCCTTTTCTCTCTTGCCGCAGTGTAGCTTAGGTTTAAAGTTTTAATTGCCCAGTAAGCTTTGTGTTCAATTTCCACTGGCAGGTGGCATGGTTTTCCATATATGAGTTTAAAGGGTGTTGTACCTATCGGTGTCTTGAATGCCGTCCTGTAGGCCCATAATGCGTCAAGTAACTTAGCTGACCAATCCTTTCTTGAAGTGGCAACAATTTTTTCCAGTATTTGTTTTATTTCTCGATTTGAGACTTCCACTTGTCCGCTTGTTTGGGGGTGGTATGGTGTTGCGACGCGGTGCCTCACCCCATATTTGGTTAGGAGTTTATCAAAGATTCGTGATATGAAGTGGGAGCCACCGTCACTTATAACTTGTTTGGGTACACCAAACCTTGGGAATATAATGGTTTTAAAGAGTTTAATCACGACTCTAGTATCATTTGTTGGAGAAGCTATTGCTTCAATCCATTTTGAAACGTAATCTACAGCCACGAGTATATATTTGTTTCCGAATGAGGATGGAAATGGTCCCATGAAGTCTATTCCCCATACATCAAAGACTTCCACTTGTAGGATGCAAGTCTGAGGCATCTCATCGCGTCTGGATATATTTCTGGTGCGTTGGCATCGGTCGCAGTTTAGGATGGCTGTGTGCACATCTTTCCATAAATTTGGCCAATAGAAGCCAGACTGCAAAATTTTGGCACATGTCTTTGATATGTTTGCATGACCTCCGTAAGGGGCATCATGACAATGAGAAATAATGCTTTCTATTTCGTTTTCCAGGACGCATCTTTGGAAAATACCGTCTGCACTCCTCTTGAATAGTAAAGGTTCATCCCAAAAGTAATGTTTCAAATCGTGAAAGAATTTCTTCTTCTGTTGATAAGTCATATCAGGGGGTAGGATTTTGGCAGCTAAGTAATTTTCTATGTCCGCATACCATGGTATGGTTTGGATAGAGACCACGGCTTCTTGTATAACATTATTTATTTGGTCTTGGCTTTCTCGTGAATCGCTGTTAGCAGCTTGTGTGTCAAGTCCTAAGAGCAGTTGATTTGGATTTGATTCAGTCGGTTCTTTTCTGGCGTCTCCTAAGTCCATCTGAGCCAACAGACGCTCATACGGGAAGTCATCGTTAATAGGTACTTCTTTTGGTGTCAGCTGTTCCATTCGAGATAAATGGTCGGCTACTACGTTTTCGGTACCTTTTTTGTCTTTAATTTCTAAATCGAACTCTTGTAGAAGCAGAATCCATCTCAAGAGTCTCGACTTTGAGTCTTACTTGGTTAAGAGATATCTAATAGCTGCGTGGTCTGTATAGATGATTATTTTTGCGCCTACGAGGTAGGAGCAAAATTTGTCTAGTGCGAAGACTACGGCTAAAAGTTCCTTTTCTGTTGTTGCATAATTCATCTGTGCAGGGTCCAAGGTTCTACTAGCATAATATATCGCATGAAGCTTCTTATCTCTTCGTTGTCCCAGGACTGCACCTACGGTGTAATCACTTGCATCACACATGATTTCAAATGGCAGTCTCCAATCGGGTGGTTGCATGATTGGTGCGGATACAAGAGCTGTTTTTAGTTGGTTAAGTGCTTTTAGGCATTTGTCATCAGAATCAAATTCAACTTCTTTCATAAGGAGGGTGGTTAGAGGTTTTGATATTTGCGAGAAATCTTTGATGAATCATTGGTAGAAACCGGCGTGTCCTAAGAAACTGCGTATTTCTCTCACTGTTTTAGGGGGTTGCAAGTTTTCTATGACTTCGATCTTAGCTTTATCGACTTCAATCCCCTTTTCGGACACAACGTGTCCTAGTACGATTCCTTGTTTGACCATAAAGTGGCACTTTTCCCAATTCAGAACGAGGTTAACTTTTACGCATCTCTCCAAAACTTTCTCCAAATTCACCAGACAATCTTCAAAACTCTCTCCACATACAGAGAAGTCGTCCATAAAGACCTCCATAGTGTTGTCTATGAAATCAGCAAAGATTTCCATCATGCATCTCTGAAACGTGGCGGGAGCATTGCATAATCTAAACGGCATTCGTCGGTAGGCTAAATTTCCATAAGGACATGTGAATGTTGTTTTCTCTTGGTCATCGGGGTGAATAGGGATTTGAAAGAATCCGGAGTAACCATCTAGATAACAGTAATGTGAGTGCTTAGCTAATCGTTCAAGCATTTGATCAATGAATGGTAGAGGGAAATGGTCCTTTCGAGTGGCCTTGTTTAGCTTCCTATAGTCAATACACATTCTAGCTCCACTTATAGTTTGTTCCGCTACAGCTTCGCCTGCTTTGTTTGTTGTTACCGTTATACCACCTTTCTTTGGTACACAATGGACTGGGCTTACCCATTGACTATCGGAGATGGGGTATATGATTCCAGCGTTCAAAAGTTTTTTTACTTCATCTTTAACTACGGCGCTCCATATTGGGTTAATTCTTCGTTGATGTTCTCTAGAAGATTTGCAGTCGTTCTCCAGCATAATACGATGCATGCATATGGAAGGGCTTATTCCTTTGAGATTTGTAATGTTGTATCCTAAGGCGGAGGGATATTTTCTTAAGACTTGTAATAATTTGTCTGTTTCTTGTTGTCCTAAGTTCGCGTTGACAATTACATGTCGCTTTAACTCGGTGTCAAGGAATTCATATCTGAGGGTCTTAGGTAATGGCTTAAGATCCAATGCCGGTTTTCTTGGACAAGGCATGTGATCGAGTGTCAGAGCTAAGCATTCACTCAGATTAACGTCTCAGTATTCAGGACACCATTTGTTATCTTCGAATATAAGAGGTGTGGGAATCTTCATGGTTTCGGAACAAGGTATTGGTTCCCATTCAATTTCTCTTACGCATTCGTCCATGATGTCCACCAGATAACATGTGTCATCTATGGCGGGCACTTGTAAGAATTGTGTTAGAATAAATTCGACTTTCTCTTCACCTACTTCAAAGGTTAGTTTGCCCTTTTTTACATCTATGATAGCTCCAGCTGTGGCTAAGAATGGTCTTCCTAAGATGATAGGTGTGCTTTCGTCTTCTCTTATATCCATGATTATGAAATCTGTAGGGATGTAGAATTGGCCTATTCGTACGGGAACATTTTCTAAGATTCCTACTGGGTATTTGACGGAGCGATCTGCTAGTTGAACTGACATCTTTGTCGGTCTTAGTTCACCCATTTCCAGTTTGTTGCATATGGATAAAGGCATAATGCTAATACTAGCGCCTAGATCACATAGGGCTTTGTCTATGACAAACTTACCTATATGGCATGGTATAGAGAAACTTCTGGGGTCTTTCAGCTTATGAGGCATCTTGTTCTGGATAATCGCGCTACATTCTGCTGTAAGCGTTACTGTTTTGTTATCTTCTAGATTTTTCTTGTTAGATAAGATTTCCTTGAGGAATTTGGCATAGGAGGGCATTTGAGTTATAGCTTCTGTGAAAGGAATTGTTATATTGAGTTGTTTCAGAAGTTCTACGGATTTTTTAAATTGCCCTATATTCTTAGCTTTGGCTAATCTACCAGGAAAAGGGATTTGGGGTTTATAAGGCGGTGGAGGCACATAAGGTTTTTCTTTTTCTTTGGCCTCTCCTCCTTTATCTTCTTCGTCTACCTCTGGTTCTCTGGTTGATTCTCCTTCTCAGTTGACGTTTCAGCCTTTTGATACATACTTTGATTTGATAGTCTTGGGTCCGGCGGTCCATCTAACTCGGTTCCACTCCTTAATATGATGGCATGAGCATGCCCCTTTGGGTTAGGTTGTGGTTGACCGGGAAATGTATCAGCCGGTGCGACTGTAGGTGCTTGTTGTTAATCCACTTGAGATATTTGGGTTTCTAACATTTTATTGTGGGTGGCCAAAGCATCTATTTTGTTTGCTAATTGTTTTATCTTCTCATTAGTGTGTATGTTTTGATTTTGGATGTCTTTATTTGTTTGCGCTTGAGTAGCTATGAAGTTCTCCATCATCAGTTCTAAGTTTGATTTTTAGGTGCACTAGGAGCATTTGCAGGAGTTTTCTGATATCCAGGTGGTACGACAGGTGCTTGGTTTGGAGCATACAACGCATTGGGGTTTTTATATGAGAAATTTGGGTGATTTTTCCATCCAGGGTTGTACGTGTTTGAGTAAGGGTTTCCTTAAGCATAATTCACTTGGTCAGCTGGAGTTCCTGCCAAGATCTTACATTCCGTGACTAGATGTCCAGGTACTCCGCATATTTCGCAATTGGGAGTTATAGCAGCCACGGTGGCTGGAGGTATTGCGGTCAAATTATCAATCTTTAGGGTGAGGGCATCTACCTTAGCATGGACACTGTCTAGGTCGCTTATCTCATACATTCCTCCTTTTGTCGGTGCTTTCTCTGTAGTACCTTTGTCTGTGTGTCCTCTTTCACTTCCCCACTGATAGTGGTTTTGGGCCATACTTTCAATTAGAGCATAAGTAGCGGTGTAGGATTTGTCCATAAGTGCACCACCTGCGGCAACGTCTATTGTTAATCTTGTATTGTAGAGGAGACCATTATAGAAGGTGTGGATAATCAACCATTCTTCCAGGCCATGATGTGGGCATAGTCTCATCAGATATTTGTATCTTTCCCAAGCATCGAAAAGGGATTCGTTCTCCTTTTGTCTAAAATCGCTTATCTGAGATCTTAGCATAGCTGTTTTGCTTGGTGGAAAATATCTCGCAAGAAAAACTTTCTTCAGCTCGTCCCATGTAGTGACTGAGTTTGCGGGTAGAGATTGGAGCAAAGCTCTTGCTCTGTCTCTTAGAGAGAAAGGGAAGAGACAAAGTCTTATTGCTTCTTGACTGACCCCATTGTTCTTGATTGTATCTGCGTACTGTAGAAATATTGATAGATGAAGATTAGGGTCTTCCATCGACCCACCAGAGAATTGGTTTTGTTGCACAGCGGATAACAAAGAGGGTTTCAGTTCAAAGTTGTTAGCCTCGATCGGAGGGGCAACAATGATGTTATGTGGTTCATCTTGTAAGGGTATGGCATAGGATTTGAGTGGGCGCGGAGCAGGATTTGCAGCCATTTCTTTGGTTGGTGGAGAAATGGGCGGTTCGAGTGATTGACGAGGTTGAGTGTTATGCAAGAGATGGTACTCTTGAATGCGGCATCTAAGTCTGAGATAATGCTCGATATCATTGATTTGTATGTATAACGGCTCGTCTTGCTAACGAGTGTTTGGCATACAAAATTAGAGAAGATAAGAAAAGAAATAGAGAAGAAAGAGAGAAATTTTAGCTCTAGTCTCTACTGCGTAACAAAAGAGTAGCGATATCGACTTAAATCAGTCCCCGACAACGGCGCCAAAAACTTGATCGTGGGATTTGTACTTATGTATCCAATGATTCGGACTACAAGTGCACAGTCTTGTCGAGTAGTTTCAAAAGATATCGAACCACAGAGACTGATGAATCAATCTACCGTTTTCTATTGTTACTATGTAAATCTAAAGCTAATGAATATTTGATTTGGGTTGTAGGGGAAACTAATCGCTAAATTAAGTTGTATTTTAATAATCAATGAGCTTAATTACCAGTATGCAACAGTCTTACCTCGGGAACTAGCAACCTGTCGGGCGTCTTTATATTTTCAAAACAGTTTTCAGTAAAACCTATCTAGTTTAAAAACCCTCGTCTCACACTGTCGTTTTGTTGATCTAGGCTATGCAGTTAAGTCCTAACGTACGCTTCCGCCATCCCGCAGGAGTTAAAAACACTTTTTGGAAGCTAAACAAAATCTTAATTAACTTTAAAGTGCTTCCGCTGTATTTTAAGCCAATGCCTAATTATTACTGTCCAGTTAAAAGATCTCAAACTTCCGCTCTGTTGACCCTAACCTCTATCTGTTTTTTACTTCCGTAACAAAATAATTTAATGATTTGAAAAATAGTAACTTAGGCCAGAAAAGAAAGTTTCGTAGTAAAAATAGTCCGACTAAGTTACTCGTTCCCTCGGTTGATTGACTTTAGATACCGGTATAAGATTTCTAGCTTGACATAATATTAAACCAAATCGCAGAATAATTTAAAGGACAAACACAAATAAACATAATTATATAAATTAATAATCAATAAGAATTTGTAAACATGAACCTGGTAATCACTCTGAAGACAGAAGCACTCCTGCACAAATTGTAGGCTTTGCTTCGATCGGAGAATATATTTAACCGTACAGAAGAAAATAATGCTGAAAGAATAATGCTGGAAAGAAATAACTGGGAAAAGAAAATAATGCGGAAAAGAAAATAATGCTGAAAAATAATATTCTGCTGAAAATAATATCTGCTTAATAAAATCTCTAAACTTTCTCGCCAAAAAGAAGAACCCTTTCTACTGTGGTCTCAGGCTCTATTTATAGTGCTTGCTAGATTCGTTGCTCTCGAAAATGTAGGAACAATTCACTTTTCTTCCTTGAGAAATAATAGGCCATTTAATTGTCACATTCATTGCTCTCTTGACTGAGTGGGTGAGAGAATGTAGGAACTCGTTGGATTAACCCTTGAACGTGTTTCTGTCTGTTGGATGAGGAGAAAGTGGGGTGATAGGCTGTGACATTCGTCACACGCAAGTGACTATCGTCACTTGGTCTTCATGGAGCGTGACGTTCGTCACGTCCCCTTGACGGTCGTCAGGGCTTGGTTGCTTGTGGGCCACGTGCTCACATGTGTAATGGGCTTTTGGGCTGTTTTCTTCTCCTTGGGCTCTTTTACTACTTTTTTGCACCCTTTTTTCTTCATTTCTTCAAAAGTGTTCGGCTCAGTGCATATCTGCAAAAATAGAAAAATACCCTCATAATACTTATAAAATAATTTAATTCAAACTAAAGTACGAGAAATATTTGGTGTATATCAAGCCAGAAATATCACATATTTGTGTGTCATCACCTGGTTCTTTAAATTCAGCTAGGACATTATCAAGGGTGATGTCATAGCCGCTGTGCAGGAATTCTTTGAATAGGGAAGATTATTCAAATCCTTCAACTATACGATTGTTTCCCTTATTCCCAAGTGTTGTACCCCAAAATTTTCCCTCTCACTTATCAAGAATTTGCTCACAAGATCTCCTTGGGCTCAAGACTGCACTAGGATTTGATCAGCTTAAGACACCTCCTTAGGCACTAATGACCAAAATTAGGGTTTGAGTTTGCAGAAGTATTTTTTAACTATCAATGCTTAATATGACTTTCATGTACCATTATGGACCCCAAGATTGCTCATGTCAAGTTTCAAGCCTTGGATCACACTTTTGATCAGTCAATTGAACAGTTGACCTAAAAATTAGTTGTATTGGGGAAAAAGTCAACTATGGCCAATTTACAGTCAAACTTCATAATTTTTTATCCACATCAATATTTTAAACCCATATGTATCATTTGATCAAGTTTGGACCACAATTCCTCAAGAAATTTGATCAAATCTCCAAAAGAGCAAAATGGTCAAAATCAGGGTTTTGACTGGGAAAGGGCAATTTCTGATTTTTGACCTAGCAAATGGTAAATTGGTTTAAGTCATGATCCCAAGAGTCCAATTGCATCATTTTGACCTAATGACATGATTCAAAACATTTCAAATCCATTGGATTGACAGATGAATTTTGCAGTCAATTGATCAAAAGTCAATTGTATACTGAAAAGTCAAACTTTGACTTTTTGGTCAAATTTAAGCACCAAAGATCATAATTCATCAAAACATGTCAAAATAGGAAACTTATTCATCAAGAAATAAAGAAATTAAGATTTCATTTTGAAAAGTCAAAATTTCTAAACTTAGAAATTTTTCTAAGTGTCAAAAATTTCTTATTTTTTCATAACTTTGAGCAATTTTTTCATTATGATGCAAGATGATTCAAAGGAAACTTCCAACATGAAAGTCATAGATCTACATTAAATCTACAACTTTACTTCACACAAATTCTCCTAAAAGTGCTTGGATCTCAAGTTATAATTTTATGAATACATGCTCATGAACTAAAAAAGACTTAGTGAAATTTTGTCCTAGTTAGGCATATTTTTTACCTAAATTCATGGAAATTTTTCACATAGTTCCAAGGGGAATCTTCAAAAGAAATTAAAAGATGAGTTGTAAAGCACATTGCAAGCTTTACAAAATTTCCAAGAACTCCTTGAGACCATTCTTGAGTAGAGAGAATCGAAGAGATGAAGTTGGTGCTTTGTCACTTGAATTATAGGTCATTTTCATGATGAACACAAATGCAATTTCATTGTTAGGCTGCATAATATTTGCTTTTCAGGCCTCAAACTTGTTTGTCACTCCATAATTAATGGATTACACAAACCTTTGAGCTATAATCCAAGTGGTTTAAGCTTTATCCAATTCACATTGCCATTTTGGGAAGAAAGTTAACAATATCATTCTTGTAAAGCAAGCTTTTTACATAAAGTTCACATTGAGCCTCTAACTTGTTCCCTCTGATCACACTTCATCCATAAAGTCAGAAGTAAGCTTGTTTAAAGCGTAACCACTCTATCTTAGCAAGTACACAAGGCATTGAAACTTGTTTTCTAAAAAAATCACATGTTATGCATAAACATGTAATTTCAAATTCTGATCAATAACAAGTCTCTAAACTTGTTGCTTATAAATAGAAGCACTATTTGTAAGATAGGACACGAGCTTGGAGACCCTGAGACTCACTCAAACTCCCTCTAGCCATAAATTTTCTCAAAACACCATTGTTGTGCAAGTTCTGACTTTACATACCAAACTCCAAATCCCCTCGTGCGTTCTTTGGCCTTTCACTTCCAAAAGCTTCTAAACATCAAATACAAACCATCCAAAGTCTATTTGCTCAACTTAACACCTCCATCATCAAGTTCCATTTTTAAAAATAGGGGTCTGCAACTTGACTTCTCCAGAGCTCCTCAACCACTTTCAGCTCAAGCTAATCATTGCATCAGCTTCCTGGGGCCTCAAGGAAGCTAACCTGATCCTTGCAGCACTTTGAATCAAGCTCATTTGCATTTCACGATTTCGAGTTTGAGGTATTTTTCTTGAACTTCTATCTCATTACTTAGGCATTGTTAGGCTTGCATTTGTGAAGATAAAATGTAGACCTCATTGCCACGAAGCTGTACATATCCATAGTTTGCATTTACATGGCCTGAGCTTAGAGAATTTTAGAGTTGAAGTTTCTGAAATTTTTAGGGTTCAAATTAGGGCCAGAGAAATTCACATTTATCTTTGACTTTTAACTTTAGTTATTTACATGGTTAGATTCGTGAGGAAGAATGCAACAACTTTCATTTTGTCATCTTCCATTTTTGTTGAGAAATGAAGAAGTTACAGGTACACCGGCTGGAGGTTGAAGATGAAGTCATCAGGACTTGATTTGCCTTACATATTTATTGCTTTGTTTATATAAACGGATGTATAGCCACCCTAGTGGTAAAGTGCGCGCATGTTAACCTATGGGACCTGGGTTCCAGCCCTAGTGGTACCCTTTTTCATTTTTTCATTTTTTTTGACATTTCTGATTTGTTTTGTTTGCAGGCGCTGGGCCCTTTGGCCCTGGCTCTCTTTTTTGTTTTTGCTGATTAACTCCCTGCCTACTTCATGCACCCCCTGACCCATTTGTATTTATTTATTTATTTATTGCATTTTTTATTTTTAAATATATTTTCTAAAATACTAAAAAGATCATAAAAATACAAAAAATGATATATTTTATATTTTGACTTATTTTATTTTATTTTTCCATAAACAAAAAAAATTATTTACTATATTTTATTTATTTTTATTAACTAAATCTTATAGACTTAATTAATGTTATATTATTTATTTTTCTTCATACCATTTAAAAATATATTATTTAAATACCAAAAAAAGACTAAAAATATTTTTAATGCTATAAATATTTTCAAGATAAAAAAATGCCAAAAAAATACTTTCCTTAAATTATTTTCTTTGGATTGATTAATAGAATTAGGGTTTTCTTTTAAAATATTTTTCTTAATAAATTCAAATTTAATTAACTATCTTCTTCATTTAAATTAGGTTAAGACAAAAATCTTTTTTTTTTTATAAAAGAAAACAAACAAAATTCATTTTCTTTACATTTTGCGTCCTTGTACATTTATTCATTTTTTATACTTGTATATTATATTCATTTCATTCCTTGTATATTTATGCAATTCAATATGGTTGTAATATATAAATAGATTTATTTTCTTGCAAACCCCCATTTGTAATCTGTATACCCCCTCCCTTAAATGATATAATAGTGTAGTAATTTTAATTCCCGCAAATTATCGCTTTATATAACAAATGCTAGTAATTAGGGTTTTGTATGGAAAGATTAACACAAACCAAATAGCAAACCCTAATTCAAGACAAAATCAAGAATGAAAATAATACACTTGCACACAAGCACCCCTAGGGTTATCCCATTTGGGTTTCTTATACAAAATGGCCATATTACACATGTAAGGTATCTTAGCAAAAACAAGCAAATACAAGATCATAGTCCCTCAATGACGCTATCTAAGTTGTCTTACAAATGATCTTAGTCCCTCAAAAATAATGCTAAGATACCTTACAACATTGCTAATCATGGTTATACGATGACCCACGTCCGTCCCGTTTACATCCAAAGATAGGGTTGCTTACCAAATCAATGGTAAAACAACAATGTCAAAGGAAAAGAAAATGAACAAGAAAGACTTTTGAGTAGGTAGAATACTCCTAATTACTTGCTCAATTTCAAACAAACATCCTTGCTATTTTCAAAACAAACACCTACACTTTCAAAACATTTTACAAAACTTGAAAATATTTTCAAAAGATCAACATCTTTGTATACATTCTTACGAACGAGAATCATTACAAAGATTGCCTAAACAATGACCTCTTTACAAAATACTTTCAAAAACCACACAAAGCGTAATTTCAAACAAAAGCAAGTGATCTAGCAAGTAACTAAGAGACCATGGATAACCATGGATGAAAAGTATGCTAATACCTTCCATTTTCATAATATACCCCCCGAACTCGAGAAATAATCTCAAAGGTCTTTCCCGTGCTTTTTCACCTTTCCTTTTGGATAAAAGAAAAGTCGGTGGCAACTCTTGCTAACCGCAACATTTGCGATCAAACGCAAAACTCTCAAGTCAGTTCTCCCACCGTATCACAAAACTGGCGACTCTGCTGGGGAAATATAAAAAGTGGGGTTACCTTAGGGATAGATCACATTTATTTGCTTACATTGTTTGACTTGTATGCTTTACATTATGGTTCTTTGTATGAGTTTGAATCCTCTACCCGGATTTGGGATACATTATAGGTAAGTAGCAATACGTTGTGGAAACTGTGGGGTATACCAACATGGTCTAAGCAATAGCTACATTAGTGCGACATATTTCTGGGTACCGGTAGCCTTTGAGTTAATCAAAGAAAATACGGGGCCGCTGAGTGATGTCATGAAGCACTAATGAACTTTTACAACATTTACTTGACCAACTTGGCCTTTAGGATGTAGTGAGATGACCGGCTTTGGTGTAGTCCGAAGTTGGTAGATACTCGATACTACACTCATTAAGGTTTGGTTTCTGAAACAATGACCAAGGAAACAAACCAGTGATATTAAGCTCCTTAGAACCCGATTACTATTACTAGGACAGGTTTAAGCCAACTAAACTTCAAGAGGGTAATTACCTATAAAACTCCATCCAAGCCTAAACCTAAGGATTTGTTTGTTTTGTTTGTATATGCATACTTGTACATAACATCATGAACATCATATACATCTACTAACAATTTCAAGGATTTTTGAGGATTCCTCTTTGTTCTTGTTTTGTAGGATATGGATTCACTTCGCAGGAAAACTATTCAAGTCAACCTTGTAAGAATCCCTCCATAACTTAAGGAGATAGCTTCAAGGATTTCTGAAAACTCTCCATTTACCGAGAGACATGGTCGCCTACTCAACTTGGTCACCTCCAACACATATGAGGACATGATGAAGGTGCTTTTTCAGTTCTTTGATCCTTTACACCATTGCTTCACATTTCCCGACTATCAACTTGTGCCTACTTTGGAAGAATTCTCCCAACTATTGAGGATTCCCATTCTCAATCAACTACCTTTCAACGGTACGGAAAGAGACCCAAAGCCAGAAGAGATTGCTCAAGCTCTACACTTGCACTCATCTGATATCACAACTCATTGGGAAACAAGGAGTGGTGTCAAAGGTTTCTTAGCAAAGTTCCTATTTGAGAAAGCTCAAAATTGTTGGAATTCCTTGGACTTGCAAGCCTTTGAGGAAATTGTGGCTCTCCTCATCTATGGGATGGTTTTGTTTCCAAATCCTGACCAACTAATAGATATCAACACCGTCAAAATCTTCATATCCCGCAACCCGGTGCCTACATTGCTAGGAGATATCCTACACTCTTTTCACACTCACACTATGAGGAAAAGAGGTGTTCTTATGTGTTTCACTCCTCTCTTGGCAAGGTGGTTTATTTCTCATCTTCCCCAATCTGTATTAAAAAATGAGCAAGGTTCACGGTGGTCATAAAGGTTGATGACGCTCAAACATTCAGATATTCATTGGTGCTCTCGATCCAAAGAGAATGTTATCATTGTCAAACGTTGTGGAGAATTCCTTAATGTCCCTTTACTTGGCATTAGGGGAGGTATCACCTACAACCCCTGCTTATCCTTAAGACAGTTTGGTTACGCCCGAAGGGATGGCCTGCATGAGATGCTGATTCGAGGTTTGGTATTTGACTATGACAACGACGATCAAGGTCTTCACCAGAGATTTATCCGAGCTTGGAGGATGTTAAACAAGGTGGATAGCAAGACTTTGGGGCACAATAATTCCATTCCTCTTGAGCCTTACCTCAAATGGGTACGAACTCGTGCTCAGAGTCTTATGATGCCTTACCCCTCCGTTCTCCCGGTAATCATTGAGCCCGTCATGGAGGGAGATGTTCCATACACTATCCTACATCCTGATATGCCCACCTCTCTTGAAGACCTACAAAGAGATTGGATACAGCTCAAGGGGGAGCGAGATACCTTCGAAGCCCAATTCTACGCGAGCGAGAAGAAGGTTTTGGAAATCACTAGACTACTTCATGAGGAGCAGACTCGGAATGCCTACATCGCGCCAAAGAGGATGCGAACTACCTTTTTATCTTAGAGTTTTTGTATTATTTTGCCCAAGAGGCATTGATGTACTCAAGCTTTAACTTATCAATATAACGTGTGTTTCCTTTTTGTCTAAAACAAATTTGAATCTTTGAAATCCTTGAAATCATTACATATGCATATACCATTCATCATAACATAAGCATGTCTTTTGCAACAAGTCTCCTCATCTCTGTACTATTTATTTCAGTATGATGGATCTCGAGCAAATAGTGAAGGAGCTCCAAGCTCAGAATACACAGTTTCAACAGTTGCTCTTGACCCTAGCCAAAGGACAAGAAGAGTTGAAGACTTTGCTGGCTGAGGAGAAGAAAAAGAAGACAAAGAAGGTAACCGGAGTCCTAAACATGGGAAGAAGATTTCATGGGAAGACAAGAAGGACCTTAGACTTTGCAACGACATATGGTGAGAGAGACAATCAAGATGGGAAAGGCAAGGAAACAATTGTCCCTTCAGAATCAGAAGAGGAAGAGGAAGAAGAAGACTATTCTGAAGAACAATACCCTCCAGTTAATGACAAGTATAAACATCTCGAAGAGCGGTTGAGTGCGATGGAAATCCAAAAAGTGCCTGGCTTGGACTTTGAGGAATTGGGGTTAGTGTCAGGGATTGTCATTCCTCCCAAATTCAAAGCCCCTATGTTAGCCAAGTATGAAGGAGTCTTATGTCCAAAAATGCATCTTCGTTCCTATGTAAGGAAAATCCAGCCCCATACCGCTGACAAAGACTTATGGGTACACTTCTTCTAGGACAGTCTGTCTGGAACTCAACTTGATTGGTTTTACCAGTTAGAAAGAGCCAACGTTCACAATTGGGAAGATCTTTCTGCAGACTTTTACAAACAATACCAATACAATGCTGACCTTGCACCTACCCGTACTCAACTTCAGAGTATGGACATGGCTTCAAATGAAGGCTTCAAGGACTATGCACAAAAATGGAGAGATTTAGCCGGAAGAGTTCAACCCCCTCTATCTGAGAGAGAATTGGTAGACATGTTCTTGGGCACCTTGTCTGGTCCTTTCTTCAATCATTTAATTAGAAGTTCATCTGCAGGTTTTACTGAACTGATATTGACCAGAGAAAGGGTAGAAGCCAGTATAAAGAGTGGAAAGATTCAGAAAGACACATCTTCTTCTGTAGCTGTAAGGAAGCCTTTCATCGGAAAGAAAGAAGTGGTTGTCGTTTATCCTCAGAGAAATCAAGATAGGGCCGAGCGCCGACTAATGGTGGGGGTTGTGATGATCCCTAAACCTGCGCCTAATCAACAAAGAAACAATCAACCGAGGATGGAAAGACCGGTCAGGCAGTTCACCATAATTAACATGACCCCGTCCCAGGTATTACCGCATCTACTAAGATCAATTTGGTGACCTTGAAAGAAGCTCCGAAAAACCCCAACACAACATCTCCTACCTATCATCCCAATGCCCGTTGCGCATATCACTCTGAAAGTATCGGCCATGACACTAATAACTGTTGGGCTCCAAAGAACAAAATATAAGACCTCATTGAAGCAAAAGATATTGAATTCGATGCGCCCGAAAAGCCAAATGTCATTTCTACTCCTATGCCCAGACATGTCCATAATACCAATTCCATTGAAGAAGAAATGTTTGTTACTTCAGTTGATGAACTAGTGACCCCACTTCTGACTATTAAAATGAACTTTTTGAATGCTGGTGTGTTCCCGGGCTGTGATGAAGTTTGCCATTTTTGTTTGTCCTCAGCAACCAGCTGTCCTTTGTTGAAAGCAGGTGTTCAGTGCCTAATAGATAACAAAGAAATTTTATTTAAGAAGACTTATGTTCCACCTGTTCCTTTTGACGATGTTTCTATCATTAGCATTTCCGCCAATTCTTCCAGGGTCTCCACCAAAAGACCCGTTAGAATTACATCAGTTCCAAAAGCAACTCCTTTAATAATTACAATGCCTGGACCAGTCCCATATTCGTCAGACAAAACCATACCATGGAATTATGGAGGGGATGTCTACTACTGATAACGAGAAAACATATCATATAATTAATATGCTTTTTACCGATTTTATATTACATTAAGTCGTCTAACCCCCGATTATTCCGAGTTTATTTGCCTTTTTACAGGTATAACATTTGTCAACTCAAACCAATAGAAAAGGACAACATGAAGAAGGCTAGACAATAAACAGAGAGAAAAAGAACTAAAAATGCAAAGTTTGGATTTTTGGAGCAGTGACGGTCGTCACACCCTTGTGATGGGCGTAACGCCCCCAACTTGGAATAACGCTCGTCACACATCACTGATGAGCGTAATGCGCTATTTAAGCGCGTTACGACCGTCACCCACCTGTGACGACCGTCACGCGCGTGAAGATGGACGTTGTAAATGGGTGGAGATGCGAGTAACGCAAGGGCAGACTCGTTCTCCTATTTTCCCTCCACTAAGTAACCATGCTCCCTATTTTTCCTCCACTCAACCTTTTCTCAAGACACTTTCAACTGCTATTTCCTCTGCTATATATATGTGTGGTAGTGCAAAGGTGCAAGGGGTCGAAGGAATTTTCCCAGAACAAATTTATTACTTTTGCAATTATTTTTATTCCCTTGTTTCAGAGAAATTTCTACGTATTGTAATTCCTACTTCTAGTATTATTTTCAAGCTTTAGTTTTAGGTGTTAATTCTTCACTCAAGAATTAACACAATTTATTTACTTCAATCAAGCTGCCAGGAATATTGTAACACTTCAAGATTACCATAGCAACTTTAATTCCAGGTTTTTATTGCAATTAATATTTATTCATTTTTTGTATTATGCCAATTATTTTTATGAATTATATTTTGAATTGCATTGTTGTTAAATCTATTATGTCTGGCTAAATTATTCGTACCGGTATGTGACTCTTAAGAACCGAAAGAATTCAGTGATACCTTGGCCAAAAATATTTATTTATAAAACAATTTCTGGTTTCCAGTTTCCAAGATTAATTTAACTACCCTTGTCACGAGAGTGAGAGGTTAATTAACACGATTTTGCCACGAGAGTGGGAAATTAATTAAGGCAAGAACCTGCATGCGAGAGCTGGGGTTCAACCCAGATAGTGGTAACGAAACATTAATTTTTAAATACACGAGAGTGTTTTAACAAATTAATTAAACTCAAATTGTTTTCAAAAAGTGTTATTAAATTTAAAGTGCATCCACTAGGTTTAGTAGCATAACTTATTTCATGAACACGAGAGTGTGTGTCTCAGGTTTTTAAACAATTAGTTTTTACCGAAATACTTTATAGGCCAAGCGATTCACCGAATTCCCGAAGTCCGACTATCACATACCGATATAACTATTACTATTATTTTTAATTAAACTGTTTCCCCCCCAAAAATCGAATATTCATCGCTTAGTTAAACAAACTGTAGCATTAGATCGTATGCGATTGATCCTCAGTCTCTATGGGTTTGATAATCTTTTAAAACTAGAACGACTAAACTGTATACTTGCAGTTAGTATCCCGACAGACTTATAAAGTCCCGGTCAAGTTTTTGGCGCCGTTGCCGGGGACTAGTGGTCAATTAATTATGATTCTTTTGTTGCGAGTTTAAACTAGGCAACATATACCCTTTTTTGATTTGTATGCCAAGGACTCGCTCACAAGGAGAACCACTTGACCAATCGACGGACGAACCTGAACGCATTCTTTCCGTAAGACGTGAAGTCAGGGATTACTGTTTAAATCACGTTATTCCTTTACCCAAACCCAAAATCAAGATTGATTCTGAAACAAATTCTAATTCTTCCTCTGAGACCGAAACCAATCCAGAATTAGACATGGCCAAAGAACAAAGGACCCGTCCACTGAAGGAGTACGCAGCTCCATCGCAACAAGAACCCCACAATAGCATTGCTGCTCCAGCAATAAACCGAAACGATTTTGAGTTGAAACCGTCATTGATATCAGCTATCCAACAATGCCAATTCTCTGGAGATCCTTCCGAGGATCCAACTGAACATCTTACAAAATTCGTTCAATTTTCCGACACAGTTATAGCAAATGGTATTAGTAAAGATGCAATAAGATTACGTCTTTTCCCTTTCTCGCTAAGAGATAGAGCTTGGGCTTGGTTGCAATCCTTGCCATCAAATTCCGTCACTACGTGGGAAGGACTGAAGATTGTATTTTTAGCACGATACTTTTCCCCGAGCAAGACCGCTGCACTAAGAGCCCAAATCAACAGATTTAGGCAGAAGGATACTGAATCGCTATTCGATGCATGGGAACGCTACAAAGATATGATGTGAATGTGCGCACATCACGGATTAGAAAAATGGCTGATCATCCACACATTTTATAATTGACTCTTGTACAACACAAGACTCTCTATAGATGCCGCCGCAGGTGGTACACTAATGGACAAGCCTTATGACAAAGCTAACCAACTCATTGAAAACATGGCTCAAAACCACTATCAGTGGGGAGGGGAAAGAACATCTGTGGAGAAAACTCAAACCAAAGGTGGGATGTACGAGATTAGTAGCCTAGATAAAGTTAATGCTAAGGTAGATGCTCTTACCCAAAAGATAGAAAGCTTGACCTTACCTCCTGCAGCTACCGTGGCTGCAGTTACCCCAAGCTGCGAAGTTTGTGGAGTTCCTGGTCATATTGGAACCGAATGTCAAATCTTAGCAGGAATATCAGTTGATCAGGTAAATTACGCTCAAGGTAATCCTTATGCTAATACCTATAATCCTGGTTGGAAGAACCATCCTAACTTCTCGTACAAGAACAATAACGCTTTATATGCACCTGGCCAAGCACCTGCTGTACCTCCAGGTTATCAAAAACCCGTTGTTAATGTTCCTAACATTCCTAAGAAATCTAACCTTGAAATCCTAATGGAAAATTTTATCGCTAATCAAGCTCAACAAAACAAAGAATTCCTCAATCAAAACATTCACACCGGTGAACAGTTGAAGCTATTAGCAAATAAGGTAGATGCCCTAGCAACTCACAATAAAATGTTAGAAACCCAAATCTCCCAAGTAGCACAACACCAAGCTAGTTCTACCGCACCTGCTGGTACATTTCCTGGAAAACCACAACTCAATCCTAAAGGATATGCAAATGCTATCACATTACGAAGTGGGACAACCCTTGATGGACCGGTAGATCCTAGACTCCAAAACCCGACCATGTATCAAAAACCTGAAAAAGAAGTAGAGAAGTCGACAGATCAATCTGAAAATGTAGAGGAAAACGTGAATGAGAACAGAGAGGCTTCAGAAAAACCTTACGTGCCTCCACCACCATATAAACCACCAATTCCATACCCCCAAAGACTTGAAAAATCCAAGAACGAGGGACAATTCAAGAAATTTGTAGAACTTCTGAAACAATTAAATGTTACTATTCCGTTTACAGAAGCTATAACCCAAATGCCGTCATATGCTAAGTTCCTAAAAGAAATATTGTCTAATAAGAAAAAAATCGTTGAAAACGAAACCGTTATGCTAACTGCCGAATGTAGCGCCATAATTCAAAATAACATGCCTCCAAAGCTAAAAGATCCTGGTAGTTTCTCCATACCATGTGTAATTGGAAAATATGTCATAGACAAAGCTCTATGCGATTTAGGAGCCAGTGTTAGTCTAATGCCCTTATCTATTTGCGAGAAGCTCAAATTAGGCGACATGAGACCTACCAAGATGTCCCTACAACTAGTCGACAGATCAGTCAAATTCCCTGTTGGTATGCTAGAAAACATTCCTGTCCGAATAGGACAATTTACATACCGACTGATTTTGTAATAATGGACATCAAGGAAGATTCAAACATTCCCATCATACTAGGAAGACCATTTTTAGCTACTGTAGGAGCCATCATTGACGTTAAGAAAGGAAAGCTTACCTTCGAGGTAGGAGAAGAAAAAGTAGAATTCATTCTTTCCCAATTCTTTAAAGCCCCTGCTATAGATGACTCATGCTGTCTCCTAGATATTATTGATGAATGTGTCAAAGAACTTGAAATCCAAGAAGACACCTATTCTGAGATGCTGAAAATTCAGACACCAACTATCCTCAAGGACGATGACTGGAAACATGAACATTTAGATGCCGACCTAAGTGAATGTTTAGCCTTAACACCCGATCCTGCCCCGACTGATAAGAAAACTGGTATAGAACTTAAAACATTACCTGAAGATCTTAGGTATGAATTTTTAGATAAAGAACTTAAACGGCCAGTTATAGTTAATGCCAAATTAGGAAAGGTCGAGACCGAAAAACTTCTTAGTGTGTTAAGGAAGTATCCAACCGTGTTAGGCTATAATATATCAGATCTAAAAGGAATAAGCCCTTCTCTCTGTATGCAGCGCATTATGCTGGAGGAGGACTGCAAGACTTCTAGAGAACATCAAAGACGAATAAATCCTATCCTGAGTGAAGTCGTTAAGAAAGAAGTGCAGAAACTACTAGAGGCAGGAATCATAAACCCAATATCAGATAGCAACTGGGTCAGTCCAGTTCACGTGGTGCCTAAGAAAGGAGGTGTTACGGTTATAACAAACATGAAAGGCGAATCGGTAGCACAACGTACCCAAACAGGATGGAGAATGTGTATTGATTATAGAAAACTGAACAAAGCTATGCGCAAGGACCATTTCCCATTACCATTCATTGATCAAATGCTCGAGCGTTTAGCCAAACATTCCCATTTCTGCTATCTTGACGGATACTCATGATTCTTCCAAATTCCCATTCATCCTGATGATCAAGAGAAAACCACGTTCACATGTCCCTATGGTACCTTTGCATACCGAAGAATGCCATTTGGACTATGTAACGCACCTGCGACTTTCCAACGATGCATGATGGCGATTTTCGCAGACTTTTTAGACAGAATTATGGAAGTATTCATGGACGATTTCTCTGTCTATGGAGAAAGCTTTGATGGATGTTTATCAAATATTGAATTAGTACTGAAACGCTGTGTCAATGTCAACCTAGTGCTCAACTGGGAAAAATGTCACTTCATGGTGAGACAAGGAATTGTGTTGGGTCACATTGTATCAAACAGAGGGATTGAAGTCGACAAAGCAAAAATCAAAATTATCAAAAACCTTCAACCACCCAAAACCGTTAGAGAAATAAGAAGTTTTCTAGGACACGCTGGTTTTTACCGATGTTTTATAAAAGATTTCTCTAAAATCACCAAGCCACTAACTGAATTATTAATGAAAGAGGCTGAGTTTATTTTCGACGATAAATGCTTGAACGCATTTGAGACGCTTAAAGAAGCTTTAATTTCAACACCTATTATGCAACCTCCTGATTGGAACCTACCATTTGAAATAATGTACGATGCGAGCGATTATGCTGTAGGCACAGTCCTAGGACAACACAAAGATAAAAAGCTTCACGCTATCTACTATGCAAGCAGAACACTCGATCCTGCACAAATGAATTACGCCACTACGGAGAAGGAACTCTTAACTGTGGTATTCACATTGGGTAAATTTCGTTCCTACTTAGTAGGCGCCAAAATCATTATTTACATGGATCATGCTGCGATCCGATACTTACTAAGCAAGAAAGACGCTAAACCGCGACTACTCAGATGGATCTTACTCCTACAAGAGTTTGATTTGGAAATAAAAGACAAAAGAGGAACTGCAAACGTGGTAGCTGACCATTTATCAAGATTAGATGGAATCCAAACCGAGAGTGTTCCCATAAATGAAGATTTCCCTTATGAACGCCTTATTGCTAAGCTAGAGATAGACCCTACCGACAATTTAGATCAACACAATGAACCTTTAACAACTGCGGTAGTAAAAGCCATTTGTACCAACACCACATTACCATGGTACGCTGATTTCGTCAACTATTTAGCTGCCGGTGTTTTACCGCCTGACTTAACGTACCAACAGCGGAAGAAATTCTTCCATGATCTTAAACACTACTTTTGGGATGAACCATTACTCTTTAAAAGAGGCGCCAATGGTATCTACCGTCGCTGCGTTCCTAACGATGAAATAGACGATGTCATTTCCCATTGCCATTCCGCCCCTTATGGTGGACACGCTAGTACGTCGAAAACTTGTGCATAAATACTTCAAGCTGGCTTCTTTTGGCCTACCTTATGGAAAGACGTCCACGTAGCAATTATGAACTGTGATAGATGTCAACGCACATGAAATATATCTAGACGCGACGAAATGTCGTAAAAAGGAATCCTCGAAGTAGAAATTTTCGATGTATGGGGAATTGATTTCATGGGACCATTCCCCGCATCTTTTGGAAATAAGTATATTTTGGTAGCCGTTGACTATGTATCAAAAGTGGATTGAAGCCATTGCCGCACCCACAAACGATACACGAGTGGTACTACAACTATTCAAGCATATTATCTTCCCACGATTCGGTGTACCAAGACTAGTAATCAGTGATGGTGGTTCCCATTTTATCTCTAGAATCTTCGAAAAGTTACTTTCCAAATATATCGTTAAACATCACATAGCCACACCATACCATCCTCAAATGAGCGGACAAGTGGAAGTGTCAAACAGGGAGATAAAACAGATCCTTGAGAAAACCGTAGACACATCCAGAAAAGGCTGGTCCTCCAAGCTAAATGATGCTCTTTGGGCATATCGGACAGCTTTTAAAACCCATATCGGAACAACACCGTTTAAGTTAGTTTATGGAAAATCTTGTCATTTGCCAGTAGAATTAGAACATAACGCTTATTGGGCCATAAAAACCCTTAACTTAAATTACAAGATTGCTGGCGAGAAACGAGTATTAGATATCCATGAATTAGAAGAATTGCGTTTAGACGCTTATGAAAATGCTAGAATCTATAAAGAAAGAACAAAAAAATGGCACGATAAGCGTATCTCGCGGAAAGAATTTAAGGAAGGAGACATCGTACTCCTATTCAACTCTAGACTGAAACTTTTCCCGGGAAAATTACGTTCCAGATGGTCCGGACCATTCGAAATTAATAAAGTTTTCCCAAGTGGTGCGATAGAAATTAAAGGAAATTCTATCGAACCATTCATAGTCAATGGCCAGCGCTTAAAGCACTACTTTAACGTTGTAAATATCAACTATTTGGCTTATCTTTAGTTAAGTGAGCCACCTACCCCGATACCTAACTGAATAGGTATTATCTGTCGAGCCGTCGACATAAAATAAAGGCGCTTCGTGGGAGGCAACCCATGTTTTATTTTAATTATTTTACTGTTTTAACATGTTTTTATTTTTATTTTCTTTTTTCTTAATCTTTAAAATTTTCATGATTGCATCTCTTACTCCTTTCTATTTTCTTCTATTTTTATTTTCCCTTTACACTTTCTTTTTCTTTTTGATTTAACTTCGGCAAATTCTTAACCTGAAAATACTAACTTAGTTTTTTTCCAAACATTTATTGAATATTTTCAGGGGGTAATTCTTTTGCTTTCATATTTAGCGCTATGGCACGTGTAAACTTCATGAATGTCACTTTGAGAAGCAAACACCAAAGAAGACACTTTGAAGATCTGGCTGAGCGGGAAATGTGCCCTACAATCTATGCTGATGACCATGCTATGACCGCTCTTGGAATTCGTGAGAGTGTCATGTATTTGCTAAATCAGATTGGCTGGGACACTGCTCCTATCTGAAGACGATACTGTACTTACAAGAAGCTGACCCTTGAGTTCCTGAGCACCCTGAGCTTCATTCCAAATCATGGCATAGGATTCAACCGTGGGTTGATCACTTTCAGGATATTTGACATGGACTACACCTATAACCTCAGGGAGTTTAGCCACATGCTAGGGTTCCCTTTTGGACCTGATGTTATCACTATGACCCAGGAGGACCTCTTGCCTGATTCTGATCTTGATTTTTTCTGGGGAAGCATCGCTGAAAATAACCATCCAGAGCCGTCTGATCTTTATTATGAGTGCATCCATAACCCGACTATCAGGTACTTTCACAAGATCATCGCCCACACCATCTTTGGTAAACAGCATAATGTTACATCTGTATCCCGCGATGAGCTCTTCATTATGTACTGTGCATCCCAGAGCCGTCAGGTAAACGGTGCCGCTTATATGCTAGCTAACATGGAGCGTATCATCCAGACTCCAAATGCACCAATCCTGTTGGGTGGTTTAGTCACTATGCTATCAAATGCAATTGGACTCCGTAGGCCTATGCTAGGATCAGCCCCGCTTTATGGAATAAAGCCGATAAACATTGAATTTTGCTTCAACACCAGCTTTATCGGGAACCTTGGGCCAAATCAATTTGAGCTGTTAATTAATCATGAGATTGTCCACCAGTTTAAGCTCTCGAACCCTATCACTAGTGTGCATAATATAGCTAACTGGCTTTTTGACCTCTACCATCCTGCCACACCGCCTTCGTCTCCTTCTACTGTTGACATTTACGAAGTACCCAATACTTCTAATGCTGATGAAGACCCTGCCACACCACCAGGATACCATGAGTTCCCCGATCCATGGGAACAACAGGCAGCTTCTACTGAGACCAACACCCATGCTCCAGAGATTCCACCGCCTTCACCTACTGTTACCCTGAACTCTTTGCATGAAGAAATTACTGACATGCGAGGCGAGCTTACATCTCTCTGGGTGGACTTCATCGCTTTCATGGATTTGGTGACCGATCAGCTATATTTCATGCACCAGCATATGTTTCCGCCTCCCCGTGGCTAGAGTTGTCGTTGTTATCTTATTCTTTTCTCTCGCATTTATACATACAGTGGGGACACTATTTAGTTTTAGTGTGGGAGGGATTCTAGTTATTTTAGCATTTTATCATTTTTATTTTTAGTTATTTCATTTTTATTTTTAGTTATTTCGAAACAATTTTTATGAATTAATTCAATTATTTATCAAGTACCAAGTTATTTTATTTTTTCATTCCTTTTCATTTTCAGCATACTATTTATTCTCTTTAATTTACTGTTTATTTACTGTTTGTATTATTAGAATACTTAAAAATATTTCAAACTTAAAATATTAAGAAAATAAACAAAATATATAAAAATATATAAACACCCCTAACGGTCCTATAACAGTCTTCTCATTAATGACATTGAACGCGTTACGACCGTCACACCCTTGTGACGAGCGTAACACGCCTTTTTGCCTTGTGACGACCGTCACACCCTCGTGACGACCGTCACGCGCACAACATATCAGAACGGCTATTACAGAACCGGTCCAACCATTCCCTTCATAAACCCATTTCCTCCATTGTTACAATCACACGAAAACTACCCACTCCACTCCATTTTTCTTCAAACTTCTAAACTTCCAACACTAAAATACTATCCACCCACTACCCCAATTTCATATTCTAAAACCTTTTTCAAGCAAATCCTATGAACACCATGGCCAACAACCCACAAGCTCCCGCTCTCACTTTCAGAGCCGGGGAACAAGGAGAAAACCAACGAGCAAAGTTTCAGAAATTTCAATGCCGAGGTCTCCAACCCACACGGTACGTTGATATCGACTTCCTGAGGAGTTTGGGACTACTTGACAGTGTCCGCCAATTGTTGCAAAGTGTAGATTTATGGAACTTGTACTGTGAACCAAGACCGATTTATGAAACTCTTACTCTTGAGTTTTTGAGTTCTTTTGTTTACATCACTCCGCCAGGTGCCATAAACCAACTGTCAGGCCTGGCCAAATTCCACATGTTTGGCATTGAGCACAAGTTGCCTCAATTCGACATCGCGCAACTTTTAGGCTTCTGTTCGGACGAAGGTGTTCATCTCCGGGTGCCGGATAATTTTGGTGAGGAAGCCTTCAACTTATGGCACAGATTGACGAATATCCGTGCCGGATCCTATGACCACCTAAATGCCACCCACATTCATAATCCGGCCATCCCATATTTCCACCGCATCCTCAGCAACACAATCTTCGCCCGTGACAGCAACCATAAGCTCAACTCCAAAGAGCTCTTCTTTTTGCATTGCGCGTTCACAGAGCAAAAGATCAATGCCGCCCCGTTCTTACTTGCTCACATCCACTCTATTTGTGCTAGAGGCAGAAAACCATTTTATTTCGGAGGGATAGTCACTTCACTTGCTATAGGTCTGAACTACAGTGATGTTCTCGCGACTTTGCCTTCTATGGCACCGGCTTTGCTAACTTTGGATCACTATAAAGCCGCACATCTCATTTACGAGTGAGAGGATGGCAAATTCCACCCTGTAATCAGGAACACTGTCTATCAGAACATCATTTTGCCTTGCAGGGACCGAATCGATCCAAGAAACCGAGCAAACTAGTTATTCGATACGGAAATTCCCGCAGAGCGTGCACCTGCTCATGAAGACCAACCTGCAGCCCCCGCAGACGAAATGCAAGAAGAGATGGATAGTGCTCCTCCCGTCCACGAAATTCAAGGATCCTCATCTGCACCTCCTCCTATTAATCTTGAAGACATCCTCCGCGCCATCCATATGCAAAACCAAATGAACGCAACACTGGAAAGAAGGCAACATGAGCAATTTGAGTCTCTATGCGCTCAAAATGCTCAGATCTTGACTGGGCAGCGCAACATGAATGAGAGGTTAGATGAGGCCCTATCAAAGCTCAACGCCCTAAGGATGGATGTCAGCACCCTTGGTTTCCAAGACACTGACACAGAAGCCACTCCTACCAGACGCTCTCGCACCAGGAGTAGAGGACGTGGTCACCAGTAGTTTTTCTTTATTTTTTATGTAGTTTCTTATTTTTTTTCTGTTTCATTTCCTTTCTGTTTGTTTTTGTAATTGTACTTCCCCGCCTATACACCGCAACATTGAGGACAATGTCGGATTTAGTGTGGGAGAGGTACCTTTCCTTCATTTATAAACTAGTAATTTTTATGATACATCTCGATTTAAATTCTTCACTTTATTCAGCCATACCAAAATTTTTAATCTTCGCATTAGCCCGACATACCTATTCTAACCAAATCCCCAGTTAGGGAAGTCGATAACGACATAACAAGATTGATACGATTATGACACCGTAGACTTCTTATTTACGCGATCCGTTTCAATAACCATTATACCGACATCTAGAGTTTTTAGTTCTACAGTAACCCCTAGTAGTTTATACTAGCAGTCAGCACCGTCTTGACACAAACCACGTGGAGAATCGATGAATATAAGTGTTTGATGCCTGATCATTAAAATATCCTTCCTATCTCGCTGCTAAAGAAAAGAAATTTTGTGCACCAAAATATACGGTCACATACAAGAGTTGAGAAAATAACAAAGGAATCCAGTGTAGGTTGGTACAGAGGTATCTGGTTCTGAATTCGGTAGGGCGTGCTATGGCTCGATCCCCCACAACCTCCAACTTGGATAAACATATGTAGGGTTGCCACATTTATGTACCAAACCCCGTGCTAAAAGGATCAAAGTCACTAACCGGTTACTCCACTACGTGCGTGCTAAGACAAAGGGCTTAATGTGATTGCGCCAGAACAAAACCGGGTGAAATAGATACGAGGAACTCTGGGAAGAATTATAACGGAACTGTTGGATAGCTCGTTTGAAATGGAAGCCTACAACTAAGCTTATTGCTTGTGTCATTAGCGTATCTTTAGTGTTTCACTCAAGTATTGGCCGAACCGACGAGGATTTCCCGAAATTACTTTAAAAATCCAAGGTATGTCATGCTTATGCGCTTGACAAAACTTGTCCGACCTTTCGAATGACTATTTGCTTGAGGACAAGCAAAGGTTTAAGTATGGGGGAATTTGATAACAAGAAAATGTATCATATAATTACTATGCTTTTTACCGATTTTATATTACATTAAGTCGTCTAACCCCCGATTATTCTGAGTTTATTTGTCTTTTTACAGGTATAACATTTGTCAACTCAAACCAATGGAAAAGGACAACATGAAGAAGGCTAGACAATAAACAGAGAGAAAAGAACTAAAAATGCAAAGTTTGGATTTTTGGAGCAGTGACGGTCGTCACACCCTTGTGACGGGCGTAACGCCCCCCAACTTGGAATAACGCTCGTCACACATCACTGACGAGCGTAATGCGCTATTTAAGCGCGTTACGACCATCACCCACCTGTGACGACCGTCACACACATGAAGATGGACGTTGTAAATGGGTGGAGATATGGGCAACGCAAGGGAAGACTCGTTCTCCTATTTTCCCTCCACTCAGTAACCATGCTCCCTATTTTTCCTCCACTCAACCTTTTCTCAAGACACTTTCAACTGCTATTTCCTATGCTATATATATGTGTGGTAGTGCAAAGCTGCAAGGGGTCAAAGGAATTTTCCCAGAACAAATTTATTACTTTTGCAATTATTTTTATTCCCTTGTTTCAGAGCAATTTCTACATATTGTAATTCCTACTTTCAGTATTATTTTCAAGCTTTAGTTTTAGGTGTTAATTCTTCATTCAAGAATTAACACAATTTATTTACTTCAATCAAGCTGCAAGGAATATTGTAACACTTCAAGATTACCATAGCAACTTTAATTCCAGGTTTTTATTGCAATTAATATTTATTCTTTTTTTGTATTATGCCAATTATTTTTATGAATTATATTTTGAATTGCATTGTTGTTAAATCTATTATGTCCGGCTAAATTATTCGTACCGGTATGTGACTCTTAAGAATCGAAAGAATTCAGTGATACCTTGGCCAAAAATATTTATTTATAAAACAATTTCTGGTTTCTAGTTTCCAAGATTAATTTAACTACCCTTGTCACGAGAGTGAGAGGTTAATTAACACGATTTTGCCACGAGAGTGAGAAATTAATTAAGGCAAGAACCTGCATGCGAGAGCTGGGGTTCAACCCAGATAGTGGTAACGAAACATTAATTTTTAAATACACGAGAGTGTTTTAACAAATTAATTAAACTCAAATTGTTTTCAAAAAGTGTTATTAAATTTAAAGTGCATCCACTAGGTTTAGTAGCATAACTTATTTCATGAACACGAGAGTGTATGTCTCAGGTTTTTAAACAATTAGTTTTTACCGAAATACTTTATAGGCCAAGCGATTCACCGAATTCCCGAAGTCCGACTATCACATACCGGTATAACTATTACTATTATTTTTAATTAAACTGTTTCCCCCCCCCCCCCCCCAAAATCGAATATTCATCGCTTAGTTAAACAAACTGTAGCATTAGATCGTATGCGATTGATCATCAGTCTCTGTGGGTTCGATAATCTTTTAAAACTAGAACGACTGAACTGTATACTTGCAGTTAGTATCCCGACAGACTTATAAAGTCCCGATCAACTACCATGGTATCAAGCAGGACTGGCCAGCTGCCGAAGATTCAAGCTCTGAGAAAGTGAACTCCGACATCAGTAATATTGCAGGAACTAGCAAGATTACCCGAAGAAGAAGGATATTCTCTCCAGAAATTTCTCCCTCAAAAGCAGTTTCTAGACCCGTAATCATTCCTATTGTTTCTCCCCCAAAAGTTGTTCTCGGTCCTACAATCATCTCAACCAATACTCCAACTAACAAAGCTATTACAACCCCTATTATCATTCCTACTAACACTCCTGCTGCCGAGTTAACCGAGACTCGAGGTAAAAGTATTCTGATTGAGCCTGTACGGACGAAGGCTCAGTCATTGGCTATCCCTAAGACCTCCCGGAAAGATATGGAGGAAATTTTGAAGATCATAAAAAGAAGTGACTACGATGTAGTTGAACAACTGGGGCAAACTCCCTCTAAAATGTCCATGCTGGCATTACTACTATGTTCCGAGGCGCATGCAAAAGCCTTGGTAAAATTCCTGAAAACTGCCCACGTACCCCAAGAGACATCTGTGAATCAATTCCAAGACTGCGTAGCCAGCTTGACTGCAGATAATGGTCTAGATTTTTTGGGTTCTGATTTAACACGAAGAGGAAGGAAGCATAATGAGGCATTGCATGTCTCAGTTGAATGTAGGAGCACAACCTTGGCCCATGTTTTGGTGGAAACTGGCTCATCTCTGAATGTATTGCCTAAAAAAGCTCTTGATAGGCTTGACTGTGAGGGATTGACATTGAAGCCAAGTAACATAGTAGTAAGGGCTTTTGACGGCTCGAAAAGGATGGTACACGGGGAGGTAGACATTCCCATAAAAGTTGGAACACAAACATTTGATTTAACTTTTTACATAATGGATATCCGTCCCTCATATTCCTGCTTGCTAGGACGACCATGGATTCACAATGCTGGCACTGTCACTACTACGTTGTACCAAATGCTGAAATATCCGATTCAAGGGAAGATTATCACCGTTCATGGAGAAGAAGAGTATATGATCAACCATCTCAATTCCTTTAGATATGTGGAATTAGATGGTGAATTTATTGAAAATCCATTTCAACACTTTGAAGAGGTCCCACAAGATGTGGTAGTAACCAAGGTTGTTCCCAAGATCACAAGGCCTCCACTCCGGATGTCATCTCTGAAGGATGCCAAAGTAGTGGTAGAAGAAGGTGGGTGCACTATCCGGGGACAACTCCCAGATATCCCATATAAGTTTGACAAGTTTGGCTTGGGTTTCACTTCAAGTGCTCAGAAGGATGTACATCACGCTCGTGCCGGAGGACCACCCCTGAAGATCAGCAACCGTGAGGTCAACACCATAGAAGATGATGAAGATAGATGTGACTTGGAGGAATGGATATTCCCAACTGTCAATGGAGGGCTCAACAACTGGGAGGCTAGAGATTTTGTCTCGATCACTTTTATCCCACAGTAATCTGTCTTTACATTTGGTTGGATCTGTAATATTAAAACAATTTGCACTCTTAAAACCTTGTGTCTTACCCAAGGCACAATGGTCCATTTATAAGGGTTATTATCTCATTTTCATATGACTTCAATGAATCATGGACGTTTTCTCATACAAAATTTTATGCTCATTATGTTTCTTTTTACATTTTTTATTTCTTTCAAGGATAGCTATACCCTTACACATACTCACACTCACAATGCAGGTGTACATCCAGTCGGGATCCCATGGGTAATGATACTGCTATGGCCTTTTGTGACTCTGAGAATCTAATATACCAAGCCGAAGACGAAGGTGAGGAAGATTGTGAAGTACCAGGGGAACTTGCCAGACTACTACAATAAAAAGAGAGAACCATTCAGCCTCACGAAGAACCCGTGGATACAATCAACCTAGGTACCGAAGAAGACAAAAATAGGTCAAGGTGGGTGCCAATCTGGAACCCAGTATCAAGGAGCGTCTGATTCAGTTGTTACATGATTATGTCAAAGTCTTTTCCTGGTCATATAAAGACATGCTAGGACTTGATGCAGATATTATGGTACATCGTCTGCCTACAAGAGAGGATTGTCCACCAGTAAAGCAAAAGGTTCGCCGCATGAGGCCTGATATGTCAGAAAAGATTAAAGCAGAAGTCATGAAGCAATTCAATGCTGGATTCTTGGCTGTCACCTCTTATCCCGAATGGGTTTCCAATGTTGTTCACATGCCTAAAAAGGACGGCAAAGTGCGAATGTGTGTGGACTACAGAGATTTGAATAGGGCAAGCCCTAAGGATGATTTTCCACTCCCCCACATTAATATTCTAGTTGAAAATACGGCACAACATAAAGTGTTTTCCTTCATGGATAGTTTCTCAGGTTACAACCAAATCAAAATGGCGCCTGAGGACATGGAGAAAACAATGTTTGTCACGCAGTGGGGAACTTTCTACTATAAGGTGGTGCCATTCAGACTGAAGAATGCTGGGGCAATCTATCAGCGTGCCATGGTAGCTCTATTTCACGACATGATACATCACGAAATAGAGGTATATGTGGATTACATGATATCCAGATCTCAAACAGAAGAAGAGAATCTTGATCACTTACAAAAACTGTTTGACAGATTTAAGAAGTATAAACTGAGGTTGAATCCAAACAAATGCACATTTGGGGTACGATCTGGTAAACTCCTTGGCTTTATCGTCAGCAACAAAGGTATTGAAGTAGATCCTGCCAAGGTAAAAGCAATACAAGAGATGCCTGATCCTCGTACTGAGAAGGAAGTCAGAGGATTCTTGGGGCGTTTGAACTACATTGCCAGATTCATCTATCACCTAACAACTACTTGTGAACTAATCTTCAAATTGTTGAAGAAGGATCAAGTAGTCAAATGGAATGACGAGTGCCAAGTTGCTTTTGACAAAATCAAAAAATACTTACAAGAGTCTCCTGTGTTGATGCCACCAGTCGAGGGAAGACCATTGATCATGTATCTGACTGTTTTAGAAAACTCAATGGGGTGTGTATTGGGGAAGCATGACGAGTCTGGCCGAAAAGAGCATGTTATTTATTACCTGAGCAAAAAGTTTACCGACTGTGAAACCAGATATTCACTGCTCAAGAAAACTTGCTGTGCTCTGGCATGGGCTGCTCGCTGGCTAAGACAATATATGCTGACTCATACTACTTTGTTGATATCTAAAATGGATCCGATAAAATACATCTTCGAGAAACCTGCTCTCTCTGGGAGAATAGCAAGATGGCAGATGATCCTGACAGAATATGACATACAATATACTACCCAGAAAGCAATAAAGGGCGGTGTATTAGCTGATCACCTTGCTCACCAAGCTGTAGAAGACTACCAATCCATGAAGTTCGAATTTCCAGATGAAGACATCATGATGGTAAATAACTGTGAAGAATTTAGGCCATATGACGGACCTTAACAAGGATCCCGATGGACCCTATTCTTTGATGGGGCATCCGATGCACTTGGCAATAGTATAGGTATTGTACTCATATCTCCGGAAGGGTGTCATACTCCCTTTACCGCAAGACTCTGCTTCAATTGTACAAACAACATGGCGGAATACGAGGCATGCATCTTTGGTCTCAAAGCTGCCATAGACTTGGGGATCAAATCCTTGGATGTATTTAGAGATTCAACTTTGGTTATCAATCAGATCAAAGGGGAATGGGACACCAAACACCCTAACCTTATCCCTTATAAAGAACATGTTCTGACATTGTTACCACATTTTGAGAAGATTACCTTCGAGCATTTCCTGCGAGAATAAAATCAGCTAGCAGACGCTCTAGCCACATTGTCATCTATGTTTAAACTTAATTGGGATAATGAGGCTCCCCAGATCACCATTGAACGAATGGAGGAACCAGCACACTGTCACGAGATTAATACTGAAGAAGTAATGGACAAACCTTAGTTTCGCGAAGTCAAGAAGTATCTCGAGGCTCAAGAATATCCAGAAGGAGCTTTAGTCAATGATAAGAAGTTCTTAAGGAGATTCTCTGCTAAATTCTTCCTTAGTAATGACATCCTGTACAAACCCAATCATGAATTTGTGTTACTTCGGTGCGTAGATAAGGTTGAAGCTGAAAGGATCATGGCTGAATTGCATTAAGGCACTTTTAGAACCCATTCAAGTGGGTATACGATGGAAAAGAAAATCCTACGGGCAGGCTATTACTGGTCTACCATGGAAGCAGATTGTTATCAACACTCTCGAACTTGCCATAAGTGTCAGATTTATGCTGACAAGATGCACGTACCTCCGGTTCCTCTGAATGTCTTGACAGCTCCTTGGCCCTTTGCTATGTGGGGAGTAGATATGATTGGGGAAATCAAGCTGACAGCCTCTAATGGACACCGATTCATCTTAGTGGCCATTGATTATTTTACAAAGTGGGTGGAGGCAACTTACTTCTCTTCCGTTACCAAGAATGTTGTTGCCCGTTTCATCAAGCAAAATCTCATATGCCGGTACGGTATCCCGGAAAGGATCATCACTGAAAATGGTACAAATCTCAACAACACTATGATCACCGCCTTGTGCGAGCAATTCAAGATCCAACATCACAATTCTTCCCCTTACCGGCCAAAGATGAATGGTGTTGTCGAAGCTGCAAATAAAAATATTTAAAAGATCATACAGAAAATGACAGTCACATACAAAGACTGGCATGAGATGCTATCATTCTCTCTCCACGGGTATCGTACCACAGCCTGCACATCGACTGGGGAAACACCATATTCTCTGGTTTACGTCATGGAGACTGTCTTGCCTATCGAGGTCCAGATCCCCTCTGTGATACGGTGGTAGAACTGACTTGATGTTTTGCGTTTGTGTTCGCAAATGTTACGGTTTAGCAAGAGTCGCCATCGACTTTTCTTTTATCCAAAAAGGAAAGGTGAAAAAGCACAGGAAAGACCTTTAGAGATGTTTTCTTGAGTTCGGGGGATAGATTATGAAAAGGGAAGGTGTTAGCACCCTTTTCATCCATGGTTTTCCATGGGCTCTTAGTTACTTGCTAGATCACTTGCTTTTGTTTGAATGTGTGCTTGTGGTGGTGATTTTTGAAAGTAATTTGAAAATGGAACTTCGTAATGGTTCTCGTTTCTATAAGAACGCCTACAAAGTGTTTGTTTCGAAAATAGTTCAAAAGTGTGTTTGTGAGATGTGTTTTTGAAAGTATTTTGAAAATGGAACTTCGTAATGGTTCTCGTTTCTATAAGAACGCCTACAAAGTGTTTGTTTTGAAAATAGTTCAAAAGTGGTGTTTATGAGGTGTTTTTGAAAGTGATTTTGAAAAGGGTTTCCTTTGTAATGGCTCTCGTTTCTATAAGAACGCGTACAAAGTGTTGTCTTTTGAAAATGTTTCAAAGTGAGAGTGTTGGTGAAAAAACATTTTTGTTGTGAGCAAGCGAGTAACTAAGAGCAAATCTACCTACTCGAAAGGTCTTAAATGTGCTTTTCCTCCTCCTTTAGATGTGGCTGTCTTACCATTGATTTGGTAAGAAGCCCCATCGTTGGATGTGAAGGGACGAGCGTAGGGACGTTTGCATATTCATAGAAGGCAACTCATGGAACGTTTTAGCAATGTCGTTTAGGGACTAGATCATTTACCGAAGGTAACATCAAGGGTCATCGAGGGACTACGATCTTTTATCGAGGGTCTTTTGCTAAAATGCCCATGTTCGAGGGACATGACTATTTTCCGATAGGCAACAAGTGAGATTACCCTAGGGGTGCATGTGTGAATAGTGTGTTTGATTGCATGCATTTTTGTCTTGGTTAAGGGTTGTCTACTTGTTGTTTTTATTTTGCCATACACACCTAATTACTAGTATTTGTACAAAAGTAATAAAAAGTGCAAAAAAATAAATCCTAACTATTACAACCATATTGAAGTGCATAGAAATGTAAAGACAAAAATAAGATAAAAAGAAGTAAAAAAAAAGAACTCCTTCGATTTGCATTCTGTTGGCCTCCTTCGATTGGGGCTAGCGCCAGTGAGGTCATGGCCTTTGATTAGGGGCTGGCACCAGTGAGGTTCTGTCCTTCGATTAGCCTGGAAGTTAGTGTATGGCGAAGCCTTCTGGTTCTGCCTTGTTGCCTTGTTGTCTTCTTCGACTGGAGGTTGAAAGCAGTGAGGGAATGCCTTTCGACTGAGCCTTTGTCTCCTTCAACTAGGAGTTGGAGTCAGCAAGGTTCTATCTTGTGTCATGTTTCCTGTTTCTTTCATTTAAAGAATTAAATGACAACATGGCCTGAGGCCATGCTAGTATTTGTATTGTAAACAGTTTAATAGTTATAGCAAGTTCAGATAAACAGAAAGCAAAACGAAAGAGTTAGCTTTGAAAGATATGTTAAAAGGGTGGAAACAAAAGGAACAATGGTATGTACATGTTTCAAACGAAAGGGAAAATTACTAGGCCATGAAATGAGAAGTTCAAAGGTAAGAATAACTTACCTTACTTCAGGCCTTGAATGGATGTGGGACCTTGAGTGGAGGCCCGGGATACTGGATTCGAAAGAGGGGGTCAATAACAGTGCTTGGAATGCTGGATTCGAAGGAAGAGAAAAAGCAAGTGTGATACTTCTTTGATTCGAAGGAGACTGAAGTGTGGTTGTTCTTCAGAATCGAAGGAGATGAATGTGATTCTGGGTTTTTGTGATTTCTCAAGTGTTGATGAACTTGAGAGTTTTGTTGTGTTTGAGAAAATTTGGGGGATTCGTTCCTCTGGTCCAAAGATCCTCTCTTAGCTTTGCAAAAATTCCTCTATTTATAGAGAAAAAGAATGGACATGTTTTCAATAGCCAGCCTTGCAAAATAATAAAATAATAGGTAAGTTGAAAGGTACAAGTGGGGGGCCTGTTGGCAGTTGGGGTGCAGAAGATGTGACTTATGCTTTTTGGCGTTGCTTGTACTCAGACCAAATTCAAGTTGAAAGCTGCTTTTGTGATAAAAGTACTTTCTATGAAAAGAAAGGGTATGTAGACTTTAACCAAAGATAGTATTATACAAGAGACAAAGCTTAAAACCCTTGTACAGGCCTCTGATTATGTAAAGATTCAGAAGCAACATAGCCTGGAAAATGAGATTTGGTCTTGAGTCGAATGAAAGAATGAGATCGAAGCGCACTTGTTCGAAGAAAGCCTTTGCCTCAGTCGAAGCTTGTGGTCAAAACAAACTTACTCGAAGGAAGCTAATGCCCAGTTGAAGCTTGGATCGAAACAAACATATTACCCAATCGAAAGCTCGTGTTTGAAGGAAGCATGTCGCCCAATCGAAGCATGTGGATCGAAACAAACATAAAGGGAGTCATTGCCTTTTAGCGTGAGGTAAGTTCTTGGCTTCTGAGTCAAAGGGTGTTCCTTCAAGGGAAGCAAGAACTTAGTCAAATCTTGTATGAAGATACCACTTGGCTCAAACGAAACTTGTGAGAGGCAAAGTCTGCAAGAGGCCCTTGGTGCAAGTGGATTCGAAGGAGGTTTCAAATCCAAACGAAGGATGTACCCAAGTTGCACTCGAAGGAGGTTTCAAATCTAAACGAAGGATGTACCTAAACTTGCAACCGAAGGAGGCTTAGAGTCAGTCGAAGGGTGTTGAATCGAAGGAGACCTATTTTCCTCCAAATTTGTCAAAATGTTATTTTTATCTGTTTTCTCCATTTTTGACAGTTTCCTTTTAATTTTGGTATTGGAAAATCCCAATGCACTTGTTCAAGCTTGAACCTTGAAATCCTTGTAAGAAAAGCCTTGAGAATTGAGAGGGCAAATTTTGGGGTACAACAGCTGCCCCTGTTCAATCTTCTTAAACTTGAAGAGTTAGATTGGCGAGTTTTGCCATTCGTGACTCGAAGGTGGAAGATGATTGGACACTAGAGTGCCCAGAAATTTGCACTTGGAGATGTGATGGTAGAGGGAATGGGCTTAAAGATGCCATTTGGAGAGGTGATAGAAAGCTATTGGAGATGGGCTTGTAGATGCCATCCAAGAATGCTTGCTGAGATGTAATCTGCAAGTTGAACATCAGAATGGCGTCCATGTCTGGAGCCTATCTGTATTGTATCAAAAATTGAGTCTGAATGAGTATCAGAATGGCTTCCGTGTCATGGAGCGTATCTGAACTATATCTGAAAGCTGAATCTGAATGAGTATCAGGATGACATCCGTATCTGGAGCGTATCTGAATTGTATATGAAAGTTGAATCTGAATGAGTATCAGGATGGCATCCATATCTGGATCGTATCTAAACTGTATCTGAAAGTTGAATCTGAATGAGTATCAAGATGACATCCGTATTTGGAGCGTATCTGAACTGTATCTGAAAGTTGAATATGAATGAGTATCAGGATGGCATCTGTATCTGGTGCGTATATGAACTGTATCTAAAAGATGAATCTGAATGAGTATCAGGATGGCATCCGTATTTGGTGCGTATCTGAACTGTATCTGAAAGCTGAATCTGAATGAGTATCAGGATGGCATCCGTATCTGGTGCGTATTTGAACTGTATCTGAAAGCTGAATCTGAATGAGTATCAGGATGGAATCCGTATCTGGTGTGTATCTGAACTGTATCTGAAAGCTAAATCTGAATGAGTATCAGGATGGCATCCGTATCTGGTGTGTATCTGAACTGTATCTGAAAACTGAATCTGAATGAGTATCAGGATGACATCCGTATCTGGTGCGTATCTGAACTGTATCTGAAAGCTGAATCTGAATGAGTATCAGGATGGCATCCGTATCTGGTGCGTATATGAAAGCTAAATCTGAATGAGTATTAGGATGGCATCCGTATCTGGTGCGTATCTGAACTGTATCTGAAAGCTGAATCTGAATGAGTATCATGATGGCATCCGTATCTGGTGCGTATCTGCACTGTATCTGAAAGCTGAATCTGAATGAGTATCAGGATTGCATCCGTATCTGAATTGTATTTGAAAGCTGAATCTGAATGAGTATCAGGATGGCATCCGTATCTGGTGCGTATCTGAACTGTATCTGAAAGCTGAATCTGAATGAGTATCAGGATGGCATCTGTTGTACCCTAAAATTTTCCCTCTCATTTATTAAGATTTTCCTCACAAGACTTCTTGGACTCAAGACAAGATTAGGGTTTGATCAGCTCAAGACACCTCACCTTGCACTAATAACCCAAAATTAGGGTTTGAGTTTGCACAAGGATTTTTGGACCACCTATGCTTCATGTGACTTTCAAACACAATCTTGGACCCCTAAGATTGCTCATGTTAAGTTTCAAGCCTTGAATCACATTTTTGCTCAGTCAATTGGACAGTTGACCTAAAAATCAACTATATTGGGGAAAAAGTCAACCATGGCCAATTTATAGTCAAACTTCATAATTTTTGATCCACAACAACATTTTAGACTCATATGTACCATTTGATCAAGTTTCGATCACAACTCCTCAAGAAATTTGATCAAATCATCAAAAGGGCAAAATGGTCAAAATTAGGGTTTTGACTGAGAAAGGGAAATTTATGATTTTTAACCTAGCCAATGACCAATTGAGTTCAAGCATGATTTCAAGGGTTCAATGGCATCATCTTGACCTAATTACATGGTTCAAAAAATCTCAAGATCATTGGATTGACAAATGAATTTTGAAGTCAATTGTACACTGAAAAGTCAAACTTTGACTTTTTGGTCAAAATCAAGTGCCAAGGGTCATAACTCATCAAGATATGTCAAAATATGAAACTTGTTCACCAAGAAAACCAATTTTGAAAATTAGGGTTTTGAATTTGAAAATTTTCATAACTTAGAATTTTTCTAAGTATGGAAATTTTCTTATTTTTTCCCAACTTTTCACCACTTTTTCACCATGATTCAATTTGATCCAAAGAAAACTTCCAACATGAAAGTTGTAGTCCTCCATGAAATATACAACTTTGCTTCACAAACTTTTCCCAAAAGATGCTTGGATCTTAAGTTATGAATTTGTGAACATATGTCCATGAACTAAATAACTTAGTGAAAATTTGCCCTAATTTAGGCAGTTTTTTGATTCAACTTCATGGACATTTTTCACCTAGTTCCAAGAGGTATCTCAAAATTAATTTCAAATATGGATTATAGAGCACATGAAAATATTTCCAAAATATCCAAGAACTCTCTAAGATCATTTTTGGTTAGGGAGAATCAAAGAAGATAAATTGGCATTTTATCACTTTTGTTCATGCCATTTTCACAAAGTATCAAGTTGCAAATCAAATCCATGATGCTTGTACCTTGCATTACAGGTCCTAAACTCATTCTACACTCCATAATTAAATTCAAACTCATAGGTTAAAGGCTTTATTTTTACTTTTGAAGCATTGTACAAAGTTACATTTCCATTTTAAGCATAAAGGTTACAATGCCATTTTCATAAAGTGAGCTTTTGTAACTTTATCAACCTTGAGCCTTGGACCTGTTCCTTTGGTGCAAACAATTTCCACAAATCACAAGCAATGTATACCAACTCTCTACAGCTCTCAAACTAGCCAGTACAAGCATGGTTGCATTGGTCACTTCACTTTTCTTCAAATACAAGAAAAGTGGCCAAAAGGTAAAAGTTGGCACATCTGTTGAGGAGTGGATTTTGTATCCATTCTATACATATCCATATACTTGTCCCAACTCAGAACACGATGGCCTAACATCCAAAAGACTCCCAAATTGAAAAACTTCATTTTTCTGCCAAAACACCCAGCTTCTGCAAAACTATAGCCAATACATTTTTGGCTCGTGCGTTTTGTGGCCTGATACTTGAAACACTTCATAAACATCCTACCAAAGTTATCCAAGCCCTTGTCCTGGTTCTGTAAGCCCTGTTTCAGCCATTTCCATTTTCAAACTTGGAGCTTGCAACTTGACTTGTGCAGAGACTTTTGGTCATCCACAAAGCAAGCCAGGCATTGGAATAGTTTGAAGGAAGTTCAAGGAATCTCACACAATCCTCAGGCCTCACCCAAAGTCCCCATATTGTCATATCCATATCCAGCTGAAGGAGGTATTTTTCAAAACTCTATCTCTCTATTTAGGCATCCTCAAGCCACGATTTGTGAAGAAAAGATGTAGTCTATAACATGGTGAAGTTGTACATATGCATACTTGTCATTTATATTAACTGTGCCATGAGAATTTGAAGCTTGAAGTTCCTGGATTTTTTAGGTCACGAATTAGGGCTGATAAAATTCTCCCTGATCTTTTAGAGTTAGATTACAAATTTTATATGGTTGGAATTGTGATAAAAAATGCTACATGTTTCATGTTATAAGATCTTGTTTTTGTACAAGCATGTGAAAGTTACAAATTTGAGTTGAAATCGTGCGCGAGGAAGAAGCTAGAGGTCAGGGACGAAGCATCTGGGCTTTTTGGCGCGTCTGGCCTTTTTATTTTTACTTTTCACACACCCTGGATTACTTTTACACCCCCTGACTATTTTCTTATATTTTTGTATTTTCTTGTATATTTTTATATTTATTATTTGCATTTATTTATTCCAATGATAAAAAATACCCAAAAATAATTTATTTATTTTCACACTTTTATTTTATTTATTTATTTATTTTCTTACATAAAAATAGTTTATTTTTGACAAATAGTTTCTATTTTCTTGAATAAATTGTAAATACAATATAAATAATACTTAATATTTTTATTATATTATTTATACACATAAAATATTATTTTCTACAAATATATAATTTTAATATTTACACATAATATTATTTATTATTTTCTTATACAAAAAAAGGACAAAATATTAGTATAGAACATATATTTTCTTTAATAAAAAAATTAGGGTTTCCCCCTTTCAAAAATAACAATATTTTTTCTCTTATTTTTAGGGCTTAAATAAATCATATTTCTCATACATTAAACAAATACAACACATTTTTAGCATAAATACATTTTTATTGCATTTTAAATATTTGTACATTTATTTAATTCGCACAATATTCAATTGGGTTGTAATAGTATTTTTAGGGTTTATTTTGTGCAATATCCCCATTCAAAAACTTGTATCCCCCCTCCCATAATAATTGTTGTAATAGCTTAGTTTATATTTACGCAATTTATCGCTTTCATATACCATGTTAGTAAACTAGGGTTTGCATGACAAGGAAAAAAACAAAACAAATAGAAAAGACCTAATACAAGACAAATCAAATGCATGAAAAATGACACACATTGCACACATGCACCCTTAGGGTTTCACCCACTTGGTTGCCTAAATTAAAATGGCCATGTTATGCATGCGAAGTATCTTAGCAAAACAAAACAAAAATAAGATCATAGTCCCTTAATGACGCTAGACAAGGTTGCCTAAACAAATGATCTTGGTCCCTTCAAAATGCTAAGATACTTGGCAACATTGCTATCATGGTCATACGATGACCCACGCCCATCCCGTTTAATATCCAAAGATAGGGTTGCTTACCAAATCAATGGTAAGTAAACAATGTCAAAGGAATAAAAATGCACAAGAAAGACATTTGAGTAGGCAGATAGCTTCTAAGTTACTTGCTCATTTCAAAACAATCCTTTCTATTTTCAAAAAAACAAACGCACACACATTTGAAAACATTTCCAAACAACTTACAAAACATTGAAACATTTTTCAAAAGACAAACATCTTTGTATACATTCTTACGAACGAGAATCATTATAAAGATTGCCTAAACGAATGGCCTCTTTTCAAAATACTTTCCAAACCACACCAAACACAAAGCACCATTTCAAAGAATTTCAAAAGCAAAGCAAGTGATCTAAGCAAGTAACTAAGAGCCCATGGAAAACCATGGATGAAAAGGGTGCTAGCACCTTCCCTTTTCATAATCTACCCCCCGAACTCAAGAAAACATCTCAAAGGTCTTTCCTGTGATTTTTTACCTTTCCTTTTGGATAAAATAAAAGTCGGTGGCGACTCTTGCTAAACCGTGACATTTGTGACGAAACGCAAAACCTCAAGTCAGTTCTCCCACCATATCACAGAACTGGCGACTCTGCTGGGGAGAATTATAAAAGTGGGGTTACCTTAGGGTTTAGATCACCTTTATTTGCTTACCTTGTTTGACTTGTTTGCTTTACACTTTGGTTCTATTGTTTGGATTTAAATCCTCCACCCGGATTTGGGAAACATTATAGGTAAATAGCAATACATTGTGGAACTTGTGCGGGATATACTGACACGGTCTAAGCAATAGCTATGTTAGTGTGACATATTTGTGGGTACCGGTAGCCTTTGAGTCAATCAAAGAGAATACATGGCCGCTGAGTGATGTCATGAAGCACTAACGAACTTCTAGAACCTTTACTTGACCAACTTGGCCTTTTAGGATGTAGTGAGATGACCGGATTTGGTGCAGTCCGAAGTTGGTAGATACTCGATACTACACTCATTTAGGGTTGGTTCCTTGGAATATTTCGGTCGTTGATAAGAGGCTTGAATTGAAACAATGAACAAGGAAACAATCCAGTGATATTGAGCTCCTTAGAACCCAATTACTATTTCTAGGACAGGTTGAGCCAACTAAACTTCAAGAGGGTACTTACCTATGAAACCCCATGCAAGCCTAAACTAGGAACTTGTGTGATTTACTTGTACATATATACTTGTGCATAACATCATGGACATCATGAGCATCATATGAATCCACTAACCATTTCAAAGATTTTGGAAATTCATCTTTGTTCTTGTTTTGTAGGATATGGATTCAATTCGCAAGAAAACTATCCAAGTCAACCTTGTAAGAATTCCTCCATAACTCAAGGAGCTAGCTTCAAGGATTCCTGAGAATTCTCCATTCACCGAGAAGCATGGTCGTCTACTCAACTTAGTCACTTCCAACACAGAGGAAGACATGATGAAGTTTCTCTTCCAGTTCTTTGACCCTTTGCATCACTGCTTCACATTTCCTGACTACCAGCTTGTGCCTACTTTGGAAGAATTCTCTCAACTCTTGAGGATTCCCATTCTCAATCAACTACCCTTCAATGGAACAGAAAGAGATCCAAATCCAGAAGAGATTGCTCAAGCCCTGCACTTGCACTCATCTGATGTCACAACCCATTGGGAAACTAGAAGTGGTGTCAAAGGCTTCTTGGTAAAGTTCTTGTTTGAGAAGGCCCAAAGCTGTTGGAACTCCTTGGACTTACAAGATTTTGAGGAGATTGTGGCTCTTCTCATCTATGGGATGGTCTTGTTCCCTAACCCTGACCAACTCATAGATGTGAATGCTGTCAAAATCTTCATGTCACGCAATCTGGTGCCTACTTTGCTTGGAGATATCTTACACTCTTTTCACACTTGAACAATGAGGAAAAGAGGTGTTCTCATGTGCTGCACTCCTCTCTTAGCAAGATGGTTTATTTCTCATCTTCCCCAATCAGTCTTCAAGAATGAGCAAGGTTTGAGGTGGTCACAAAGGTTGATGACACTTACACATTCAGATATTCATTGGTGTTCTCAATCCAAAGAGAATGTTATCATCGTCGACCGTTGTGGGGAATTCCCTAATGTCCATCTACTTGGCATTAGGGGAGGTATCACCTACAACCCTTGCTTGGCTCTAAGACAGTTTGGTTATGCCCGAAGGGATGGCCCACATGACATGCTGATTCAAGGCTTAGTTTTCGACTTCGACAACAACAATCAAGGACTTCGTCAAAGGTTCATCCGAACTTGGAGGATGCCAAAAAAGGTAGATAGTAAGACCTTGGGACACAAGAATTCCATCCCTCTTGAGCCTTACCTCAAGTGGGTACGAACCCGCGCCCAAAGTCTTATGATGCCTTACCCCTCCATTCTCCCAGTGATTATGGAGCCTGTTAAGGAAGGAGAGGTTCCATACACCCTCCTACATCCTGACATGCTGACATCACTCGAAGATCTACAAAGGAGTTGGATACAGCTCAAGGGAGAATGCGATGCTTTTGAAGCCCAATTCTATGCAAGCGAGAAGAAGGTTTTAGAACTCACTCGGATACTTTACGAAGAGCAGACTCTCAACACCTACATTGCACCAAAGAGGATGCGCAACGTCTTTTTATCTTAGAATTTTGTATTATTTTACCCTAGGGGCATTGCTGTACTCAAATTCTATTTTATTAATATAACGTGTGTGATCGGTGGATCTGGAACTGACTGTTTAACGCTGGTTCGCGAAATGTCGCGGAAGCAAGAGTCGCCACCGTCTTTTATTTTCTCCATATGGAAAGGACAAAAGCACAGAAAAATTCCTTTAAAGAGATCGCTCTCGGTTCGGGAGGTAGGTTATAGAAAGGGAAGGTGTTAGCACCCTTTCTATCCATGGTTATCCATGGGCTCTTAGATACTTGCTCATTGTGTTTTCAAAATTGTTTGTTTGCTTTTCAATGTGGGTTTTAAAAGTTTCTTTGAAAAATTTCAGTTCGACTCATACGTCAGAGTGTTTGAAAAGTTTGTTTTGAAAGCTTTTGAAAAGTGTCGGTGTGAAAAGTCTTTTTGAGTTTGTTTTGAGATTTGAGCAAGTATCTAGAGTCGTCTACCTACCCTAAGGAATTCGTCTGTGTAGATATCCTTTAAGGTAGTGCCATCCCACCATTGAGAGGTAGGTAGCACCACCGTTGGAGGTGTTCGGGTCAATTCGAGTTTATAGGGACATGGTGATCACCAGAGCAATGGGAAGACACCTTAGAAGCTACCCTCATGCCAGGTTCCCGGATCATGAGGACTTACTAAGACGTCCTCTACTCGACGATCACCTTTCGAAAGGCAACAGTGAGGCGTACCCTAGGGGTGGTGTGTGCGAATTGTGTGTCGTTTTCATCGATATTTTGTCTTGTCAAGTTCATTGTGATCTACGCTTGATTTTATTTTAAGTCCATTCATTCTTGCATGCTTATTTAACAGTTTAAAAGTTGCGGGAAAATAAATCTACAACTATTACAAAAGGCGCGGGTCCACATCGCCAAAATTAAACCGGACCCGATTTGACGGAAAATAAATAAAGCAATAAAATAAAAGTGCGAGAAATAAAATCGTTACAACGCTTTGGGAGAATTACATAATTATAATAAACGACATAAAATAAATGCGCGAAATAAATTAAATTACGAACATGGGCGTTGGACCCTTTTGTAAATAATTAAAGTTAATGAGGCATTAAAATTAAAGTCAAATGTTTTTGGTATTTTTAGTGTTTTTAAGATTTAAAAGAAAAAAAAAAGAATTGATTGAAATTAAAATAAAATGTCAAACCCTAATTCTAATGGCTTTTTAAACTTATTATGAAAAATATTTGAATTTTTAACTAATTTAAACCTAAGTTAATTTACATGCATTTTTAATTTATGAAAATAAATAAAATAAATATTATTATTGTAAAAAGGAAATTAAAAGGAAAAAAAATTAACAATTAAACCTAAATTCTATATTTTTGTATTTTTGTTATTTAAAAGAAATTGAAATTATATCCTAATTAAAACTAAGTTTATTTACATGTTAAATTATTTATAAAAATAATTAAATAAATAAATATTATATTTTTGCCTTTTTCTGATTTTATGATGCTTTTTTATATTTTGTAAAAAATAATAATTAAATTAAAACAGCAAAACAAGTAAAATAATAATTTAAAAAAAAAAGATAAGAAAAATAAATAAAACTTGCAAACCAGGGGGGGTGGAGTCCCAAATGGTGAGGTCAAATTAGGAGGAATCTGGCCCAACAAGCAGTGGCCTTTTTGACTTTTTGCCTAGCATGTGGATGCGTTGACTATGGTACATGGTACTCCTTGGATCTGGGCCATTGATCTGGTGCCCTTGGACGCGTGGAAGGCTTGGTTCTGAAGGTGTATGGTGTACTTCAAGGTTGAACCTGCATAGGAATTAATATAGAAAAACAATATTGGATTTGTTCAGACCTGGGATTCGAACCCAGGTCACTAATGTCATCAACCAACGCTTGTACCACTAAACCACGTTAACGCATCTGATATATAATTAACAAATAAATAATATAAGAGGAAAAAGAGTTAGTGGATGGGAACGCGCGAAAGTTCAAATCAGCTAATCATATGTTGCCAACGCATCGTCCTCTTCGCGTGCTTTTTTTCTTTTTTCTGAAACATGAACGTAGGGCAACGGTTTTCCACGCGTTGCAGAAAATGGCTTTAGGAAAAATAGCGACTAGCGCTATATGATTCATAAATTGATCGCGAGTAGTGTTTCCCATTCGTCCAGATGCGTCAAATTCAATGGTGCTGGTCTGGAGTCCTAATTTTACTCCGTCTCAAAAGCCCCAATTCAAAATGCTGAAAACCCTAAAAGCCACGCATGGTGAAATTTGATATACAGGATAATAACGCAATTAAACATGATGGTTAGCTCACAAACTTCATCAGGAACATGAATATATAAACAAAATTCACAAATAACGCATATAATTGAATGTATGATTATGCAATTTGTTTGATACAGTTGCGGTTCTAGGTACCAATTCCTTGCGTTTGGATGGATGATATTGATTGGCACACGTTCAGAGAACCACAATGAAGCTATTGAGACAAGAATGGAGGCTTGAATCGACCTCTAGAATGCTTTTCAGAATTGAGTTTTTATGGAAAATTTTCAAGTTTTGTCAATGGTTTCCTGCGCAGCTTTTAGTCTAATAGCATTAGGTTTGTAATCCTGATTATGTATGGAAGCAATTAGGTTAACAAAATTCAACAAAATCTCATGCCATAATGGTTTTGCATATTTGATTTTCTTAAGATCTTTTTGAATCTTTTTCATGTGCATTTTTGTTCAATCATGCCAAATCAAACCAAAACTTGCCTAATTAGGATGTGCACGTGATATTGAGAGTAAAACATGCATGAAAAGATTTTTTAGGTCAAGTTTGATATTTTTCATGTATTTAAATAATTTAAATGAATTAATATAAATTCAAATAAATAAATAAAAAATGAGAAAATGCTTCCCTTTGGGCCAAGTGGTCGTGCATAGGCTTGGAATGATGAATCATGGAAGAAAAATGGGCCCATTAGCAAATTTAGGTCATTTGAAGTAAAGTTGATTTTTCAAAATTCCCAAAAATTTCCCAACTTCCACAAGGCATAACTTGCTCAATTTTTAAGCTTTTCACATATTCTTGGACATTTTGGAAAGGTATTTGAGTCCTCTAACCAATGCCTTTGGTCCCATGTCATTTTGATTTACCAATCTCAAGTTATGGCCTTTGACTTAAAGTCCCTTTTTGTTGACTTTTGAAAATGACCTATAATGTTGAAATTGATAACTTTTTGTGAGAGCACTTCTTGGACTTGAAGTATGAAGATGAGTTGTAGGAAATGTCTTTCTCTTCAAAATGAGCTTTGGATGGAATTTTTCTGATAATCCATGTGAAAGTTATGCCCTGGTCAATTTCAGTTGACTTTTTCAACTGTCCAAATATAGTAACTTTTGCATCTTTGATGATTTCTGAGCCAAATTTTGAGAATCATGATCAAGCATTGATCAAATGATGTTTGTGGCTTCAAAATGATATGTTGACCAAAAATTTGAACTTTTGACTGTCAAATGACCATTTTGCCCCTACAGTTGACTGTAGTGCAATCTAGGGTTTTGACTGTGCAATTTTGAGCTGAATGCCTTGAAACTTGATATGAGGATACTTGACCATCTTTGTAAGCATATGAGACTTGATTGGGCCTTTGAAAACTTCCATTCTTGATCAGAACTCAAACCCTAGTTTTGACTGTATAGGAGACAGTTGAACTGCATGACCCTTGGGGAATTTTGTGACTTGACTTGGCAATTTCTTGAAGAATATGGGAGGGCAAATTTTGGGGTGCAACAACGTGTATTCCTTTTTGTTTGACACAAATTTGAATTTTCAAATCCTTGAAAACATTGCATGAATACATATCATTCATCATGAGCATAAACAGGTCTTTGCAACAAGTTTCCTCATCCTTCTACTGTTTATTTCAGCAAGATGGATCTTGAACAAACGGTTAAAGACTTGCAAGCTCAGAATTCACAATTTCAACAGTTACTCTTGACCTTGGCCAAGGGGCAAGAGGAACTCAAGACTCTGCTAGAGAAAGAGAAAGAGATAAAGAAGAATAAGCCAGCTGGTGTGGTTATCATGGGCAGAAGGTTTCAGGGACATGCCAGAAGAACCTTAGAATTTACGACAACCTCTGATGAAGGGGAAAGAAAAGGAAAGGAGACGGCAGTGCCATCAGATTCTGAAGCAGAAGAAGAGGAGGAAGAGGACTACTCTGAACAACAATACCCTCCATCCGATGACAAATACAAACACTGTGAAGAGCGTCTAATTGCTATGGAGATACAGAGAGTACCGGGGCTAGACTTTGAGGAGTTGGGGCTGGTATCAGGAATAGTAATTCCTCCAAAGTTTAAAGTGCCACTATTTGCCAAGTATGATGGGGTGTCTTGTCCCAAGATGCACCTTCGATCTTATGTCATGAAGATTTATCCACATTCTGCTGACAAAGACTTGTGGGTTCACTTTTTCCAGGACAGTTTATCAGGAACGCAGCTTGATTGGTTCTACCAGTTGGAAAGGGCGGATGTCCATAATTGGGAAGACTTGGCAGCCGCCTTCTATAAATAGTATCAATACAACGCCGATTTAGCACCAACCTGTACTCAACTCCATAGTATGGCCATGGTATCCAATGAGGGCTTCAAAGACTACGCTCAAAAGTGGGGGGATTTAGCCGGAAGGGTGCAACCACCTTTATCTGAAAGGGAGCTAGTGGACATGTTCTTGGGGACTCTGTCAGGCCCTTTCTTTAATCATCTAATTGGGAGTTCCTCTGCAGGATTTACTGAGTTGATTCTAACTGGCGAGAGGGTGGAAGCCGGTATTAGAAGCGGGAAAATTCAGAAGGACGCATCTACTTCCGCAACTGTTAAAAAGCCCTTCACGGGAAAGAAGGAAGTGTCTGATGTCTATGCACAGAGGAATCAGGGAAGAGCGGAACACCGACCAACGGTGGGGGCTGTTATGATTCAGAAGCCTGCATCAGATCATCCGAGAAATAGTCAGCCAAGAAATAACCAGCAAAGGGTGGAAAGGCCTGTACGGTAATTCACCAAGATTAACATGACTCCAGCTCAAGTCCTACCACATTTTCTGAAGTTGAATCTAGCAATGTTAAAAGAGGCCCCTAAAATTCCCAATACTGCATCTCTCCACTACCATCTGAATGCCAGGTGTGCTTACCATTCTGAAAGTCCAGGGCACGACACCAACAACTGTTGGGATCTGAAGAACAAGATTCAAGATCTGATCGACGCAAAGGAAGTTGAGTTTGAAGCGCCTGAGAAACCAAATGTTATTTCTACTCCAATGCCTAGGCATGGACACAATGCCAATGTTGTTGAGAAAGACTTATTTGTCGCCACCGTGGATGAACTGATAACTCCTCTCCTAACCATCAAGTTGAATTTGTTGAAAGCTGGTATTTTCCCAGGTTGCGGCAAATATTGTCATATTTTCCTATCCTCATCATTTGACTGCCCTCTGTTGAAGAAAGGTATCCAACAACTGATTTATAATCAAGAAATTTTGTTTGAGAAAGCTCTTGTTTCACCCGTTCCAGTTAAAGAAGTTTCAATAATAACCATCTACGCAATCCTTCCAGGGTCCCTAAAAGACCCGTTAGGATTACATCCGCTCCAATGACTACTCCGTTGAAGATAACAATGCCCGGGCCGACCCCATACAAATCAGATAAAACGGTACCATGGAATTATGGTGGAGAAATCTACTACCATGGTGTCAAATAGATTGAACAGACTGCCGAAGAAGAGAGCTCCGAAGAGGACAATCCCGACATCAGTAACATTGCCGGAACAAGCAAAATTACCCGTAGTGGGAGAATTTTCTCTCTGTAGATTGCCCCTCCAAAGGCAGTCTCTGGACTCGTGGCCGTTCTGAATATTACATCTATACCAATGATTGTACCTGCAAGCGTACCTACCAATAATGACAATACAATTCCTATCCCTACTTCCACTGCTGAGAATTAAGGAAAGAATGTTCAAGAGGAGCCTGTCTTGACGAAGGCTCAATCACTAGCTATTCCTGAGACATCCAAGAAGGAGATGGAAGAAATCCTGAGGATCATTAAGAAAAGTGATTATGATGTGGTTGAACAACTGGGGCAGATCCCCTCCAAAATATCTATGTTAGCCCTGCTGCTGTGCTCTGAGGCACATGCTAAAGCTTTGGTAAAATTTCTGAAGACGGCTCTTGTGCCGCAAGAGACGTTTGCAAATCAATTCCAAAAGTGTGTGGTCAGTCTAACAGCTGACAATGGCCTGGGTTTCTCCGATGCTGATTTGACATCTAAAGTGAGAAAACACAACGATGCACTACATGTCTCAGTGGAGTGTAGAGGAACCACCCTAGCCCATGTTTTGGTTGATATTGGATCATCTTTAAACGTCTTGCCAAAGAAAGCCCTTGATAGGTTGGATTGTGAGGGGATAACTTTAAAACCCAATAATATAATTGTGAGATCATTTGACGGCTCTCAAAGGATGGTCCATGAGGAAGTGGACATCCCAATCAAAGTGGGAACCCAGACGTTCAACTCAACTTTCTACGTGATAGACATCCGTCCTTCTTACTCTTTCCTGTTGGGACGCCCCTGGATCCACCATGCTGGTGTTGTCACCTCCACTTTGCATCAGATGCTGAAGTACCCCGTCCAAGGGAAGATCATAACTGTCCATGGGGAAGAGGAATACATGATTAGTCATCTGAATTCTTTCTGATATGTAGAATTGGATGGCGAATTCATCGAAACCCCTTTCCAACATTTTGAAGAAGTCTCTCAGGAAATAGCGGCGACCAAGGCGGTATCCTCAACTCCTATGATCACAAGACCTCCACCTCGGATGTCTTCTCTAAAAGATGCAAAGGCAGTAGTGGAAGAAGGCGGATGCACCATCTGGGGGCAGCTTCTAGACTTTCCTTACAAATCAGACAAGTTTGGCTTGGGATTTACCTCAACTGCTCAGAAGGCCGTGCGCCGCGCCCGTGCCGGAGGGCCACCTGTGAAGATCAGCCACCAAGGGTTTAATGCATTAGAGGACAATGAAGAAGATGGCAGCCTAGAAGATTGGATATTTCCTACTGTCAGCGGAGGATTGTACAACTGGGAAGCCAAAGACTTCATCCCAATTACTTTCATACCATAATAATTTATCTTTTACATTTCTGTTGGACTTGTAATAATTCACAAACAATTCATACTTTTTCAACCTTGTGTCTTACCCGAGGCACAACGGTCCATTTGTAAGGGTTCTTATTTCATTTTCATATGTCATTTAATGAATCATGGACGCTTTTTCATATATAAACCTTTTGTGCTCATTGTCTTTCTTTTACATTTTATTGTTTTAAGATGGCTATACCCTTACACACACCCACATTCACAAATGCAGGTGCCCTTCCATTCCGGATCCCATGGGTAACGATACTGCTATAGCCTTCAGTGACTCTGAAGATCTGATCTACCAAGCCGAATACGAAGGTGAGGAAGATTGTGAGGTGCCAGGGGAATTGGCCAGATTACTACAACAAGAGGAAAGAGCTATTCAACCTTACGAAGAGCTGTTGGATACAATTAACTTGGGTACTGAGGAAGATAAGAAGGAAATCAGAGCGGGTGCCAACCTAGAGCCGAGTGTTAAGGAGCGCCTAATTCAGTTGTTGCATGATTATGTTGAGATCTTTGCCGGGTCATACGAAGACATGCCGAGACTTGATACAGACATTGTGGTACACCGTCTACCTATGAGAGAAGACTGTCCACCAGTGAAGCAAAAGGTCCGTCGCATGAGACCTGACATGTCAGAGAAGATCAAAGCAGAAGTTATGAAGCAGTTCAATGTTGGATTTCTGGCTGTTACTTCCTATCCACAATGGGTTGCTAACATTGTTCCCGTGCCTAAAAAGGACGACAAAGTAAGAATGTGCATGGACTATAGGGATTTAAACAGGGCCAACCCTAAAGATGATTTTCCACTTCTGCACATCGACATCCTGGTTGACAATACAACTCAGCACAAAGTATTTTCTTTCATGGACGAATTCTCAGGCTATAACCAGATCAAAATGGCACCTGAGGACATGGAGAAAACTACATTTGTCACACAGTGGGGTACGTTCTGCTACAAAGTGATGCCATTCGGACTGAAGAATGTCGGGGCAACCTATCAACGCGCCATGGTAGCTTTGTTTCATAACATGATACATCATGAGATAGAGGTCTACGTAGATGACATGATAGCCCGATCGCAAACTGAAGAAGAACACCTTGATCACTTGAAAAAGCTGTTTGTCAGGTTGAAGGAGTACAAGCTAAGGTTAAACCCGAACAAGTGCACATTCGGAGTCCGGTCCGGTAAACTCTTGGGTTTCATTGTCAGCAACAAAGGCATCGAGGTTGATCTTGCCAAAGTCAAAGCTATACAAGACATGCCTGCTCCTCGCACTGAGAAGGAAGTCAGAGGTTTATTGGGATGCCTAAACTACATTGCTAGGTTCATTTCTCACCTAACATCTACTTGTGAACCAATCTTCAAGCTGTTGAAGAAAGATCAGCTAGTTAGATGGAATGATGACTGTCAATTTGCTTTCGATAAAATCAAGGAGTATTTACAAGAGCCTCCTGTCTTGATGCCACCAGTCGAGGGAAGACCGCTAATCATGTATCTGACCGTTTTAGAGAACTCAATGGGGTGCATATTGGGACAGCATGACGAGTCTGGCCGAAAAGAGCATGCCATTTATTACCTTAGCAAAAAGTTTACCGACTGTGAAACCAGATATTCATTGCTCGAGAAAACTTGCTGCACTTTGGTATGGGCTGCTCGCCGGCTAAGACAATATATGTTGACTCATACCACTTTGCTGATATCTAAGAAGGATCCGATAAAGTACATCTTCGAGAAGCCTGCTTTGTCTGGAAGGATAGCTAGATGGAAGATGATCCTAACAGAATATGACATACAGTACACTACCCAAAAAGCTATAAAGGGCAGTTTGCTAGCTGATCATCTTGCTCATCAAGCTGTAGAAGATTATCAATCCATGAAGTTTGATTTCCCTGACGAAGACATCATGACAGTAAATAATTGCGATGATTTCAGACCATATGACGGACCTGAACAAGGATCCCGATGGACCCTGTACTTTGATGGGGCATCCAATGCACTTGGTAACGGGATCGGCGCTGTGCTCATATCCCCAGAAGTTTGCCATACTCCTTTTACAGCCAGACTTTGCTTCAACTGTACGAACAACATGGCAGAGTACGAAGCATGCATCTTTGGACTCAAGGATGCAATAGACTTGGGAATCAAATCTTTAGTTGTGTTTGGGGATTCAGCTTTGGTCATCAGTCAGATCAAAGGAGAGTGGGACACTAAGCACCCAAACCTCATCCCTTACAAAGAACATGTTCTGACATTGCTACCACATTTCGAGCAGATTACCTTCGAGCACTTCCCGCGAGAAGAAAATCAGCTAGCAGATGCTTTAGCTACAATGTCATCCATGTTTAAACTTAATTGGGATAACGAGGCTCCCCAAATCACCATTGATCGGATGGACGAACCAACACACTATCACGAGATTAATACCGAAGAAGTAGTGGACCAGCCTTGGTTTCATGAAGTTAAAAAGTATCTCGAGACTCAAGAATATCCAAAAGGAGCTTCAGTCAATGACAAAAAGTTCTTAAGGATATTCTCAGCTAAGTTCTTCCTAATTAATGGCATCCTGTACAAATACAATCATGATTCTATTCTGCTCCGTTGTGTGGACAAGACTGAAGCTGAAAGGATTATAACTGAATTGCATGAAGGTACCTTTGGCACTTACTCTAGTGGACATACGATGGCGAAGAAAATCCTACGGGCAGGCTATTACTGGTCTACCATGGAAGCAGACTGCTATCAGCACTCCCAGACTTGTCATAAATGTCAAATCTATGCAGACAAGGTGCACGTGCCTTCGGTTCCTCTAAATGTCTTAACAGCTCCTTGGCCCTTCTCTATGTGGGGAATCGATATGATTGGGGAGATCAAGCCTACAGCCTCCAATGGACACCGCTTCATTCTAGTGGCCATTGATTATTTCACAAAGTGGGTCGAAGCATCTTCTTTCGCATCCGTTACTAAGAATGTTGTTGCCCGCTTCATCAAGCAGAATCTCATTTGCCGGTACGGTATCCCAAAAAGGATCATCACTGATAATGGTACGAACCTTAACAATACTATGATCACCGCCTTGTGTGAACAGTTCAAGATTCAACATCATAATTCATCCCTCTATCGGCCAAAGATGAATGGTGCAGTCGAAGTTGCAAACAAAAACATCAAAAAGATCATACAGAAAATGACAGTCACCTACAAGGACTGGCATGAGATGCTACAGTTTGCTCTCCACGGGTACCGTACCACGGCTCGCACATCAATTGGGGCAACACCCGATTCTTTAGTTTATGGCATGGAGGCTGTTTTACCTATTGAGGTTCAGATCCCCTCCTTAAGAATCATGAAGGATGCAGGTTTGAGTGAAGACGATTGGATCCAGACCCGACTTGATCAGTTGAACTTAATTGACGAAAAGAGACTTACTGCTGTTTGCCATGGCCAGACGTATCAAAAGCGGATGATCAAGGCTTTCAACAAGAAAGTCAGACGCCAGGTGTATCAAGTCGGGGATCTAGTGATCAAGCGCATCATCTTACCACAAAGTGATCCCAGGGGCAAATGGACTCCTACCTACGAAGGACCATTTGTAATCAAGAACATCTTTTCTGGTGGGGCAATGATCCTAACCACCATGGACGGAGACGACCTTCCACACCCTGCAAACACGGACATAGTCAAAAGATACTACGCATAAGAGACCCGCTAGGTTGACACACCTAGGAAAAACAAGGGCATCCCGACGAACCAAAAGGTTCGGGCAAAAATTAGGGATAAAATAAAAAATCTGTACACCCGGCAAGTTGAAAACTCGAAAGGGCGACTTGGGCAAAAAAGGGTTTCCCGGTGAATCGAAAACCCGAAAGGGAGGTTCAGGCAAAAGTTAGGGAATTAAAGCGTATGAATGTCTCGTCGGATCACTCTAAAGACAATCTCTTCACTGACAAACCTGGAGCTTCTGATCAATTCAATCATCTTCGGACGAAGCAGCAAATGGACAAGATATTCGGAGATACGAAGGCTATAGCAGAATGGGAACCCCATGGGATTTTTTACACATAGCCATCTTTCTTTGTATAAATTTTTCTCTTTTTTGATGACATCATCCTCTTACTAGGATGTCTGTCTCCTTTGTACAAAATACTTATTCAAAGTAAATACAAAGAAGTATCTTTAAAGTGCAGAAAACCATTTGTCCTTTTATTTTTACACTTGTGTTTTATTTACAAAAACGTCCAATGATTCATTAATGAACATATGCATTTGAACATAATTACTGTTTACAAATAAACAGGTTGAAAGGATAGGAAAACATCTTTAGGCTATTCCATGAACAATCCTTATAGTACGTCATTAAGATCCCCAGCGGAGCCAAAACTTTGAACTACAGATCCCCAGCGGAGCTGAAATTTCCAACTATCAATCCCCAGCGGAAACCATATGGTTTCTCCAGATTCCCCAGCAAGTTATCTTGAAGCCTGAAAACTAACCAGACAACAACTTCTGATAACTCCCCAGTAGATTGGCAGACAACCCAAACTCCTGAACTTGTTCCAAACAGGAATAAGCTTTTTCTCACAGAGTCTTCACTACTCCCCAGCAGTATAGCTTTCTTCCCCACAGAGTTTTTATTGCTCCCCAACAGAATGAAGATTCTCATTCTTAATTCCCAGCAGAAGTCATCAAAGTTCTCTGGATTCTCCAAGCAGATTCCTTAGGCAGTACTTGGCATTACTCTCACAATAGAATTTTTGTCAACATTCCAACTTCAAGACATGAAGGATCCCTATATCCCCAGAGAAGTCGCCAAGGACTTCTTATCCTCAGCAATCAAGGATTTATTGTCCCCGGAAGCAGTCAAGGATTTATTTTCCTCAGCAATACAACACATCAGCTTACATGCACATACATTACATCCATATATCATAAACATTGATAAAGCACATTTATTGCATCATACATTTCATGCAACATAATTTTGTGTTTCTGCTACTCATTCAGATTCCAAGTTCATGATACAGTTCAGATACGCTCCAGATACGGATGCCATCCTGATACTCATTCAGATTCAACTTCTAGATACAGTACAGATACACTCCAGACACGGAAGTCATTCTGTCACTTATTCAGATCCTAGTTCAGATATGCCCCAGACAAGGATGCCATTCTGATACTCATTCATTCACCAATTTCAAGATACAGTCCAGATACACTCCAGACACGAAAGTCATTCTGTTACTCATTCAAATTCCGGTTCACATACGCCCCAGATAAGGATGCCATTCTGATACTCATTCAGACCTTAATTTTCAAGATACAGTACAGATACGCTCCAGATACGGATGCCATCCTGATACTCATTCAGATTCAGTCTCCAGATACAATTCAGATACGTTCTAGATACGGACACCATTCTGATGCTTATTCTTCTGACTTACAACTTACAATTCAACAAACATTTTTGGATGGCATCTACAAGCTCATCTCCAACAAGATTTTACCACATCTCCAAATGGCATCTTTAAGCCCATTCCCGCAACTGCACTTCGTCGAGCGCAAATTTATGGGTACTCTAGTGTCCATTCATCTTTTACCTTCGAGTCACGAACGACAAAACTCGCCAATCTAACTCTTCAGGTTCAAGAAGATTGAACAGGGGCAGCTGTTGTACCCCAAAATTTTCCCTCTCATTTATCAAGATTTTCCTCACAAGACTTCTTGGACTCAAGATAAGATTAGGGTTTGATCAGCTCAAGACACCTCACCTTGCACTAATAACCCAAAATTAGGGTTTGAGTTTGCACAAGGATTTTTGGACCACCAATGCTTCATGTGACTTTCATACACGATCTTGGACCCCTAAGATTGCTCATATTAAGTTTCAAGCCTTGAATCACATTTTTGCTCAGTCAATTGGACAGTTGACCTAAAAATCAGTTGTATTGGGGAAAAAGTCAACCATGGCCAATTTACAGTCAAACTTCATAATTTTTGATCCATAACAACATTTTAGACTCATATGTACCATTTGATCAAGTTTGGATCACGGCTCCTCAAGAAATTTGATCAAATCATTAAAAGGGCAAAATGGTCAAAATTAGGGTTTTGACTGGGAAAGAGCAATTTATGATTTTTAACCTAGCCAATGAGCAATTGAGTTCAATCATGATTTCAAGGGTTCAATGGCATCATCTTGACCTAATTACATGGTTCAAAAGATCTCAAGATCATTGGATTAACAAATGAATTTTGAAGTCAATTGTACACTGAAAAGTCAAACTTTGACTTTTGGGTCAAAATCAAGTGCCAAGGGTCATAACTCATTAAGATATGTCAAAATATGAAACTTGTTCACCAAGAAAACCAATTTTGAAAATTAGGGTTTTGAATTTGAAAAATTTCATCTTAGAATTTTTCTAAGTATGGAAATTTTCTTATTTTTTCCCAACTTTTCACCATTTTTTCACCATGATGCAATTTGATTCAAAGAAAACTTCCAACATTAAAGTTGTAGTCCTCCTTGAAATCTACAACTTTAATTCACAAACTTTTCCCAAAAGATGCTTGGATATCAAGTTATGAATTTGTGAACATAGGTCCATGAACTAAATAACTTAGTGAAAATTTGCCCTAATTTAGGCAGTTTTTTGACCCAACTTCAAGGACATTTTTCACCTAGTTCCAAGAGGTACCTCAAAATTCATTTTAAAGATGGATTATAGAGCACATGACAAGATTTCCAAAATGTCCAAGAACTCTTTAAGATCATTTTTGGTTAGGGAGAATCGAAGAAGAGAAATTGGCATTTTATCACTTTTGTTCATGCCATTTTCACAAAGTATCAAGTTGCAAATCAGATCCATGATGCTTGTACCTTGCATTACAGGTCCTAAACTCATTCTACACTCCATAATTAAATGAAAACTCATAGGTTAAAGGATTTATTTTCACTTTTGAAGCATTGTACAAAGTTACATTTCCATTTTAAGCATAAAGGTTACAATCCCATTTTCATAAAGTGAGCTTTTGTAACTTTATCAACCTTGAGCCTTGGACCTGTTCCTTTGGTGCAAACAATTTTCACAGATCACAAGCAATGTATACCAACTCTCTTCAACTCTCAAACTAACCAGTACAAGCATGGTTGCATTGGTCACTTCACTTTTCTTCAAATACAAGAAAAGTTGCCAAAAGGTAAAAGCTGGCACATCTGTTGAGGAGTGGATTTTGTATCCATTCTATACATATCCATAAACTTGTCACAACTCAGAACACGATGGCCTAACATCCAAAAGACTCCCAAATTGAAAAACTTCATTTTTCTGCCCAAACACCCAGCTTCTGCAAAACTATAGCCAATACATTTTTGGCTCGTGCGTTTTGTGGCCTGATACTTGAAACACTTCATAAACATCCTACCAAAGCTATCCAAGCCCTTGTCCTGGTTCTGTAAGCTCTGTTTCAGCCATTGCCATTTTCAAACTTGGAGCTTGTAACTTGACTTGTGCAGAGACTTCTGGCCATCCACAAAGCAAGCTAGGCATTGGAATAGTTTGAAGGAAGTTCAAGGAAGCTCACATGATCCTCAGACCTCACCCAAAGTCCCACATTGTCATATCCAAATCCAGATGAAGGAGGTATTTTTCAAAACTCTATCTCTCTATTTAGGCATCCTCAAGCCACGATTTGTGAAGAAAAGATGTAGTCTATAACATGGTGAAGTTGTACATATGTATACTTGTCATTTATATTAACTGTGCCATGAGAATTTGAAGCTTGAAGTTCCTGGATTTTTTAGGTCACAAATTAGGGCTGATAAAATTCTCCCAGATCTTTTAGAGTTAGATTACAAATTTATATGGTTGGAATCGTGATAAAAAAATGCTACATGTTTCATGTTATAAGATCTTGTTTTTGTGCAAGCATGTGAAAGTTACAGATTTGAGTTGAAATCGCGCGCGAGGAAGAAGCTGAAGGTCAGGGACGAATCATCTAGGCTTTTTGGCACGCCTGGCCTTTTTGTTTATGCTTTTCACACCCCCTGGATTACTTTTGCACCCCCTGACTATTTTCTTATATTTTTGTATTTTCTTGCATATTTTTATATTTATTATTTGCATTTATTTTTTCCAATGATAAAAAATACCCAAAAATAATTTATTTATTTTCACACTTTTATTTTATTTTTTATTTATTTTCTTACATAAAAATAGTTTATTTTTGACAAATAGTTTCTATTTTCTTGAATAAATTGTAAATACAATATAAATAATACTTAATATTTTTATTATATTATTTATACACATAAAATATTATTTTCTACAAATATATAATTTTAATATTTACATATAATATTATTTATTATTTTCTTATACAAAAAATGGACAAAATATTAGTATAGAACATATATTTTCTTTAATAAAAAAACTAGGGTTTCCCCCTTTCAAAAATAACAATATTTTTTCTCTTATTTTTAAGGCTTAAATAAATCATTTTTCTCATACATTAAACAAATATAACACATTTTTAGCATAAATACATTTTTATTGCATTTTAAATATTTGTACATTTATTTAATTCGCACAATATTCAATTGGGTTGTAATAGTATTTTTTGGGTTTATTTTGTGCAATATCCCCATTCAAAAACTTGTATCCCCCCTCCCATAATAATTGTTGTAATATCTTAGTTTACGTTTACGCAATTTATCGCTTTCATATACCATGTTAGTAAACTAGGGTTTGCATGACAAGACCAAAAAGAAAACAAATAGAAAATACCTAATACAAGACAAATCAAATGCATGAAAAATGACACACATTACACACAAGCACCCTTAGGGTTTCACCCACTTGGTTGCCTAAATTAAAATGGCCATGTTACGCATGCGAAGTATCTTGGAAAAACAAAACAAAAATAAGATCATAGTCCCTCGATGACGCTAGACAATGTTTCCTAAACAAATAATCTTGGTCCCTTCAAAATGCTAAGATACTTGGCAACATTGCTATCATGGTCATACGATGACCCACACCCATCCCGTTTAACATCCAAAGATAGGGTTGCTTACCAAATCAATGGTAAGTCAACAATGTCAAAGGAATAAAAATGCACAAGAAAGACATTTGAGTAGGCAGATAGCTTCTAAGTTACTTGCTCATTTCAAAACAATCCTTGCTATTTAAAAAACAAACAAACACACACACATTTCAAAACTTTTCCAAACAACTTACAAAACATTGAAACATTTTTCAAAAGACAAACATCTTTGTATACATTCTTACGAACGAGAATCATTACAAAGATTGCCTAAACGAATGGCCTCTTTTCAAAATACTTTCAAAACCACACCAAACACAAAGCACCATTTTAAACAATTTCAAAAGCAAAGCAAGTGATCTAAGCAAGTAACTAAGAGCCCATGGAAAACCATGGATGAAAAGGGTGCTAGCACCTTCCCTTTTCATAATCTACCTCCCGAACTCAAGAAAACATCTCAAAGGTCTTTCCTGTGCTTTTTTACCTTTCCTTTTGGATAAAATAAAAGTCGGTGACGACTCTTGCTAAACCGCGACATTTGCGATGAAACGCAAAACCTCAAGTAAGTTCTCCCACCGTATCACAGCATCCGTATCTGGTGCGTATCTGAACTGTATCTGAAAGCTGAATCTGAATGAGTATCAGGATGGCATCCGTATCTGGTGCGTATCTGAACTGTATCAAAAGGTTGGATCTGAATGAGTATCAGGATGTCATCCGTATCTGGTGCATATATGAACTGTATCAACAGGTTGGATCGTTTGAGTTGTTCGAGTAGATATTTGTCCTGTCTGGTTTCAGGTATTAATCCTTGACTTGAGAAAGATAGTTTTCCTGGCTTGCTACATGTGTTAATCTTCAATCTCTTCATGCAGATAGTTTTCCTGGCTTGTTACAGGTATTAATCTACAATCAATCGTCCCCAAATAGTTTTCCTGGCTTGCTACAAGTATTAATGTGGAACTTGAAAAGGTTGGTCGACGAGATAGTTGTCCTGGCTGGTTTCAGGTATTAATCTCTGACCTGAGAAAGAAATATAGTTTTCCTGGCTTGTTACAAGTATTAATCTTCAATCTCTTCATGTAGATAGTTTTCCTGGCTTGTTACAGATATTAATCTATAATCAATCGTCCACAGATAGTTTTCCTAGCTTGCTACAGGTATTAATCTGGAACTTGAAAAGGTTAGTCAATGAGATAATTGTCCTGTCTGGTTTCAAGTATTAATCTCTGACCTGAGAAAGAAAGATAGTTTTCCTGGCTTGTTACAGGTATTAATCTTAAATCTCCTCATGTAGATAGTTTTCCTGGCTTGTTACAGGTATTAATATACAATCAATCGTCCACAGATAGTTTTCCCGGCTTGCTACAGGTATTAATCTAGAACTTGAAAAGGTTGCTGGTAGCCATCTGTTGATTGAACTTTTTTCTTTTGAAAAAGGTAAAATGTTAGCTGTATGCAATGTCATGATGCATGAAATGCATGATGTCATGATGTTCTCAAAATAAATGAGATTGTGTCGTATGCACTTTATCATGTATGTAAATAGGAGGTATGAAATGTGAAATGTTTATGAATGTATTTTCGTATGGGAAAATAAATCCTTGACAAATGTCGTGGAGTTTGTTAAATCCTAGACTGCTGTTGAAGAGTATGTGTGTCTTCAAACTTTGCTTAGAATGTTTCCACCGGGGATTCCTGTTTTGTTGTTTGAGGAGAACTCCGCTGGGAAATATTGAAAACTCTGTGGGGAGTATGTTTATTCCTGCTTGGGAAAAGAGTTTAGGAGTCTTAGTCATCCGTTACTCTACTGGGGAGTCGAAGTTGAACTGATATCTGGTCGGGTCCAGGTTTCGCAGTAACTTGGGGGATTGTAGAATAGTCTATTGGGGAATAGGAGTTGTGATCCTTTGATTTGTAGTAGTCGGAGATGCAAACTCAAGTTGGGGAATCCTACCGTTTGTTGGGGAAATAAACCCTGTTGTCGGTCCGCTAGAGAGGTGACAACTTCGTTGGGGGAAGTCCTCGAGGATTCTTGAGGTTGTTTCAGCTGGGGAAAGGTGTTCAGAGATTAAACTCTTGCTGGGGAATCATCCTATGAGAAGGACTTTGGGGAGACTTATCATTGCCCCTAGTAGAAAATGTTTGTGGCATTGCCAAAAAGTTTGATTGTACACAACCCTTTGTTGGGATTGACGCTCAATGTCCCAAGTGACGGAGATGGAGACCTGCCCCTAGTTACTCTGCACTTCTTGAGAGGTTTCCTAGAATCTTGACTGGACTTCCCCAGGTGTGCTGGATAGTGACATATCATGTCCCCTTTTTTTATAGGAGTTTTGACAATGGAAGTATCATCCTTCTTGAATTGATTTTGTTCACTGAGAGAGCTTTCGTTTACTGGATATTCGTTGTGTGAATTTCTCCGCTGTCAAACAAATAGCCATATGCAAACAGTGATATTCAAATAAATGCAAAGTTTATGTCTGTCTTGAAGTTTTGAAAAATGCGTTTTTAGCAAGTAAAGAAGTTTGTAATTCAACTCTGGATTTTGAGTAAAGCCTTACAGGAGTCAGGATACCTTTTGTAACAATATGCTTTCGAACTAACCCATGCTTCAATTAGGACTTTTGAAAGGTTATAATGTGGCTTGGTTCACGGTTTAAGAAACAAAGGATAAAGGCTAAAAGTGTATTTGTACCCACCCGCTCTTCGTGATGTTCTTCAGACCTAAACTCAGTTAATTGTGCGTTTGAACTCCAATTGAGTCTGGAATGACGTTTTAGTGATGGTTCAGATAAGTTAGGTTTGTCGGAAGGCAGTCATTTTTGCAATTTTTTCATGTTGTCGAGGATTTGAAGTGACCTCTTTTTACTTGATTTGTTATCCCTAATTTTTGCCTGATTGTTCTTGTTTTGAGATTACAGTCAGCGGGTGTTGGCTCCTAAATTCGACACCTTTGTTTTGATTGATGACAGCCATTAAAAGCTGAAAGATGCTTTCGACTGGCTAAGCCTGTCGAAGTGCCCGTCGAAAGATGGCCAAATACTTAGAAGATTTCTTCCAAGGAAGAAGGCTGATTGCCTTCGACGTCGAAGGAGTTTTCGTCGAAGACGTCTCTTGACGAACGTGTTCGATGGTCCAGAGTGGAACAGTTTGAAATTCAAAGCTTTGGAGGGAAAACGGTTTCCAGCAGTTACTACGTGCGAACGTGCAAGGATCTGGAGCGTCGAGCATGGAGAACGTGACAAGTGGCTTGATCTCGAAGCAGTGTAACTGCCCGACGGTTACTTGGAGTGTTTTTGTATAAATAGGAGTAGACGTGTAGTTTCTCGCGTGTGTTCACAATAGATACATAGTCACTCATTTAGATTCAAGTACCCAGTGTGAGCGAACGAATTGTTGAGAAATGTATGTGTGAAACACCAATTTATTAATTCAAGTCATTTACTTTTCCAGTATTTTACATGCTTTTTCCCTTTAAGATTCCCGTCGAACCTTTACATTCAAGCCTTGTTTATTTTACCAAGCCTTTCCTTTATGCAATTTACCTTAAACAATTTACTTAAAGCCTTATCCATATTAATTAAACTTCAAAATCAACCTATGTCCATAGGATCAATCTGATCGATCCTGCGAGTAACTAAATAAGTAACCATTTGGAGGATCAGCGGTTGTTTACCAAATCCCAAGGTAAACAAATTGGCACACCTGGTGGGACTGTGTGTTGATTGTTGAAAAATCTCATCTTTTCGAGTTGTATGTTATTAAGGAGTGGTAGAATATACACCAACGATAATAATACTGCCAGAAGAAGGGAAGAGATGGCGAATCCGCCAAACAACAATGAAATCCCACAAACGAGTGTGGGAGCGACGGTTAATATGACCGTGAGTGAAGCGACGAATGCTGGTTCGATACCAGCAGTGTCAGTCACAACCACGGGGCCAACAACTTCGTTTGCAGGCCCCAGAATGACTTTGGGAACCCCCCCTCCAAGGGGAAATACTGGCCCAAGACCAGTGGTTCCCCCAGGATTTATTCCATTCTATGGTATGCCAACTTCTGAATTGGCAAGCCTGACGAATGCTACGTCCACTTATTCAGACCCTTTCGTGAGTGCCACTTCGCCACTCCAAGGCTCTGGAGTAGGCATGGCGAATAGAAATAGGACCCAACTCTTAGGAGGAACGTCCCAAGTAGCCCATGGCCTTACAAATGCCTCGACAGCAGTCTTGAGGCAACAGATGGACGAAAGCAACCATGATATGGTGCAAATGTTGGCACAAACTTTGAGTACCGTGCTAAATCCTCTAATACAAAATACTACTCAATCGAATCAGCAAGTTACTGCGCAAATGACGCGTTTGGCTGACTTCTTTGGAGCACCCCCACCTATTCGACAGCCCCAAAGGGCGCAAATAAGAGGAAATCAGGGGATATTTGTAGAGGAAGAAACCACCATAAATCAGGCTCAACAGCCTGTAGAACAACCTGTCGAAGAACCTAGGGTAATAGCCCCAGAGGTAAGGTTAGTTAACAGAAACCAAAATGCTGACGAAGTGGTTCAGCATGTCCAATACCAAAACATGGGTTTGGAGAACAATCTGGCAACCATGATCGAAAGAATCATGACTCAAAATGGAATGAACATGGGCTTTCGAAGGCCCAACTTTACATCTCCATTGTCAGAATATGTGTTACAAACTGACTTACCCCCTAGAACCAAAGTCCCCAAATTTACTAAGTTCTCTGGGGACACGACAGAATCTACTGTCGAACATGTGGCTAGGTATTTGATCGAAGCAGGAGACATTTCAAATAATGAAAACCTAAGGATCAAATACTTCCCAAGTTCCTTAACCAAGAACGCTTTTACTTGGTTTACAACTCTACCCCCCAATTCGATCCACCATTGGACCCAGTTGGAAAGATTGTTCCATGAACAATTCTATATGGGGCAAACCAAGATAAGCCTGAAAGAACTGGCGAGTGTTAAGAGACGTTTCACTGAACCTATAGACGAATATCTGAATAGGTTTAGGTTGCTTAAGGCGAGATGTTTTACACAAGTGCCAGAACATGAGCTGGTCGAAATGGCCGCAGGTGGTTTAGATTATTCCATTAGGAAGAAGCTAGATACCCAGTACCTAAGAGACATGGCCCAACTGGCCGATAGAGTTCGACAAGTCGAACGCCTTAAAGCTGAAAAAGCTAAGGCAACGAAAACTCACAAGAGAGAGCGAATAGCTTACGTTGAGATGGATGACGAAGATCTAGAATCCTTCGACGATACTTTAGCTGTCGAGGAAGGAGAAGTCGATTTAGCAGAACTAAAACAAGGGCCTCCATACTCTTGTAAACAGTTAGTCCCCTCAAATGGGAAAAATCCCATTGGTCCAGACAAGACCAACGATAGGTTCCCAAAAAAGACTTACAGTTTTGACATCACAAAATGTGATGAAATATTCGACTTGCTAGTTAAAGATGGCCAAATGATAGTACCCCCTGGGGTAAAAGTGCCTCCTCTTGATCAAAGAAAGAAGAGAGGTTTTTGCAAATATCATAATTTTCTGGGCCATAAAACTTCTCAATGTTTTCTTTTCAGGAACCTTGTCCAAGACGCTATTGAGGAAGGGAGATTAAAGTTTGCTGACAAATCCCCCATGGCTGTCGACTCCAATCCACTGAAGGCTGAAGCCCACTATGCAGAACCATCTGAGGTGAACATGATAGAGGCTACCAGGATCCAGTCGAAGAAGCCAGGCATTACCATGGTCGAAGTCTCTAAGGACCACATCAACATGCCAATCTTTGGCAGTTTTTCTGGAAACCTATCCAGGAAGACAATTGAGGCTGTCCAGAAAGCGGTCGAAGATCCAAAGTCGAAGACTGCTGAAGAACAAAAGACTGGACCAAAGCCCAATTCCCAATTGGCCATTGTGCAAGGCCAGACGGAGAAACTGGAAACACAAATGAAACAACTAACTCTTGCTACCAAGGATACCATGAACATCAACATGGTGGAACTTTCTGACCCTAAAGCTTCAGAAGAAGCCATAAGGCAAGAGCAGGCAAATAAAACGGCTTTCCCTAAGGAAAACGAAAACTTGGCAGATTTCTTGCAAAGATGCCAGAAGAAAAAATCAGAGGTTATGCTATGTCCAAGATGTAGTTCTATCTTTGATAAAAAAGCTGCTGAGCACATACAAGGAGTGAGAGCAGCGAACAAGAGAAGGGAGAATTCTGACCTTCGACGTGATCCCAGAAGGGGTTCTAATCAAGACAAGAGGCCTTTGACTTTTAGGCCTCCGACAAATGTACCAATAGATACTTGGTACAAAACATCTGGCCGGAAAAGGCCAAGTGAAGACAAATGGCATTCTTTCGAAGTGCCAAGAGGTTCCTCTTTAAGTCAGAAGAAAGATCCTCAAGTTGCTGCACCCAAGGTTGCTCAAGTGTCCAGCAACTACAAGGGAAAAAATCCTATGTCGAGATCCCAATGGAGGAGGTATCAAAGAAGGCGAAAAGCTGAAAGAGAGGCCGCCAACGAACCTAAGGCTGAAACTAGTTCGAATGTGCCTCAAAGGAAACAAAGAAAGCCTCTTGAGAGAGAACCAGTTACCAACAGGCTAGTTTGGCCTAACCAGAGCGAAGTCGAAGACGAAGATGATGCTGAGTCCGACGATACTCTGGACATAATGGTGAACGTTGTTTCAATGCTGCCTAGGGAATTCAATCGACAAGTAGAAGTCGAAACCAGTGATTGGGAGATGGAACAAGAAATGGCCAGACACAGGCCAGTGTGCTATTTTGTCATGGACAATGGCACTACAGAGGAACAAAATGGCTTCTTCGAGCCACCCACAGAGGCGATGAAGAATCACCTCAAACCTTTGTTCATAAGGGCCAAGCTCGAAGAGACCACTGTGAACAAAATATTGGTCGACTGTGGGGCCACTATCAATATTATCCCTCATTCTGTGCTGATAAAGATTGGCAAAAGGGATGAAGAAATAAAACCTCATAATATGGTCCTTTCCAACTATGAGGGAGGCATTGGGACCACCATGGGAGTGATCCAGCTCGACATAAAAGTTGGGTCGATCCTTCGACCAACAATGTTCATGGTCATATCAGCCAAACCTAACTACAACCTTTTGTTAGGTCGTGAGTGGATACATGGTGTAGGTGCTGTGCCTTCATCGATGCATCAAAGACTGCTTCTATGGCGCCCAGATGGGCTGGTCGAAAACATAGAGGCTGATCAGAGTTACTACCTTGGCGAAGTAAACCACTTGGGTGTAACAGATTTCGACAAAAACTTGGCTCACATAGGGCCATGTCCAGCTCCTGACTTCGACATGGCGCCAGCGCCAAACACCTTTTGTTCCCTATACCTGCATCCTGAGCATGGTTTCCAATGGGATAGAGAGGACGTGTCCCACATAGAATTCAGTGGGCTAACTGGTATCCAACCAACTGGTTGGGGAAGTGAATTCAGTGATAATGACTGAGTCACAATCTCTGAAGCGAATTTCGGCCTATGTGGCTGAAACCAAGATGATAACGGCTCTCGAAGCCGAAGTAAAATACATGGCCACCAAGGCCAATGACCAAGTACAACCTTCTGCAGGTCCTGGAAAAGATTTCGACCCAGAGCCACCAGATATAGGTCCTGGAAAAGATTTTGACCCAGAACCTCCCGATATCTCGACAGGAGGAATGCAGGAACAGAGGCTCGACGCCATCTATGACGATGAGCCTTTGGGCTTCGAAAAGGATCCCTTGGCGAACAACATTAAGATGTTAGCACAAGACCCTTTAGAAGAAATCAACTTAGGCGAAGGATCAGAGAATAGGCCAACTTACATCAGCGCCAAAATTGATCCAGAACTTAGGTTGGAAGTAATCCAATTGCTGAAAGAGTTTAAAGACTGTTTTGCATGGGATTATGACGAGATGCCTGGTCTCGACAGAGGATTGGTAGAACTTCAGTTGCCAATCAAACCTGGAAAGAAGCCAATCAAGCAAAATCCAAGACGCTTCGCTCCAGAAATTTTGTCGAAGATCAAAACGGAGGTCGAAAGACTTCTGAAATGCAAATTCATCCGTGTTACAAGGTATGTCGAATGGATTGCAAATATTGTGCCAGTAATTAAGAAAAATGGCACGTTAAGGGTGTGCATAGATTTCAGAGATCTGAATGCTGCCACCCCCAAAGATGAATATCCTATGCCTGTGGCGGAAATGCTAGTCGATTCTGCCGCTGGCTACGAATACCTGAGTATGCTCGATGGTTATTCAGGATATAATCAAATTTTCATTGCTGAAGAGGATGTGTCGAAAACAGCCTTTCGATGCCCTGGGGCCTTAGGCACTTACGAGTGGGTAGTGATGCCTTTTGGCCTGAAGAACGCTGGGGCAACGTACCAGCGAGCAATGAATACTATCTTCCATGATTTTATTAACACGTTTATGCAAGTTTATATTGATGATATTGTTATAAAATCTGTTTCCAGGAAGAGTCACCTTGACCACCTTCGACAATCGTTCGAAAGAATGAGAGAACATGGTCTGAAGATGAATCCTTTGAAGTGTGCGTTCTGTGTAAAAGCTGGAGATTTCTTGGGCTTTGTTGTCCACAAGAAAGGAATCGAAATCAATCAGAACAAGACGAAGGCAATTTTGGAAGCGAAAGCGCCATCGAATAAGAAGGAATTGCAATCTCTCTTGGGCAAGATAAATTTCTTGAGAAGGTTTATATCCAACCTAAGTGGGAAAGCTCAGGCCTTTTCACCCTTACTTCGACTGAATAAGGAGGGGTTCGAATGGGGGCAAGAGCAACAAGAAGCCTTCGACAGAATCAAAGGGTACCTCACTAAGCCACCTATTTTGGTGCCTCCTTGTAGCAATAGGAGTATGAGATTGTACATAGCTGCATCTGACAAAACTCTGGGAAGTATGTTAGCCCAAGAGGATGAGAATGGAGTCGAAAGACCCATCTATTATCTCAGTCGAGTTTTGAATGATGCAGAAACTAGATATAGCGAAGTTGAAAAATTGTGTCTATGTCTGTATTTCTCTTGTACAAAGCTCAAACAATATATAAAACCAGTTGATGTTTATGTTTCGTCTCATTTTGATGTTTTCAAGTATATGTTGTCGAAACCTATCTTGCATAGTCGAATTGGCAAGTGGGCATTAGCATTAACTGAATACTCCTTGACCTTTATGCCTCTTAAGGCAGTAAAAGGACAAGTGGTTGCAGACTTCATAGTCGACCACTCTATTCAAGTCGAGGATATTAACTACGTGGAGATAGAACCTTGGAAATTCTACTTCGACGGTTCCAGCCATAAAAATGGAACTGGAGTAGGAGTTCTGATTATTTCTCCAGATAAAATTCCAACAACATTCAAGTACCAAATCGAAGGTTCTTGTTCGAACAATGAGGCTGAGTATGAAGCTCTAATTACTGGCCTTGAAATATTGTTGGAATTGGGGGCAACTCGAGTCGAAATAATGGGAGACTCAGAGTTAGTCATCAAGCAAGTCACAAAGGAGTATAAATGCATAAGAGAAAATCTCATTATGTACTTTGTGATAGCAAATCGTTTATTGAAACAATTTGAAAGTGTCAATATTCGACACATCCCCAGAGTCGAAAATCAAATAGCCAATGACTTGGCACAGATTGCATCTGGGTATAAAATTTCAAAAACGAGATTACAAAGAGCAATCGAAGTTCGAGAGAAGGTAAGAGCAACTTGTCTATCACCAACAGACTTGGAATCAACTAGGTTAGGTTATGCTGATCACTCAAACTTCGAAATTTCGTTCATTGATAATTTGTCAGACCAGGATTGGAGGAAACCCATCGTGGACTATCTTCAAAATCCAGGAGCTCCGACAGAACGAAAGACAAAATACAGGGCGTTGAGTTTTGTACTCATGGGTAATGAGTTATTCAAGAAGACGCCTGAAGGGGTGTTGCTGAAATGTTTAAGTGAAACTGAAGCATACATAGCCCTTTCGACTACACATGCTGGGGCATGTGGGGCTCACCAAGCAGGCCATAAGATGAAATGGTTGTTGTTTCGACAAGGACTATATTGGCCCACTATGCTGAAAGATTGTGTTGAGTTCGCCAAAGGTTGCCAAGAGTGTCAAGTTCATACAGGCATCCAGCATGTACCAGCAAGCGAACTTCACTCGATAGTGAAGCCTTGGCCCTTTCGAGGATGGGCGTTGGATCTTATTGGAGAGATTCGACCAGCGTCATCGAAGAGTCAGAAATACATATTGGTAGGCATTGATTATTTTACTAAGTGGATCGAAGCTGTCCCTTTAGTCAATGTAGACCAAGAAAATGTCATTGAATTCATTCAAAAGAACATTATTTTTAGGTATGGAATCCCTGAGACAATAACAACTGATCAAGGTTCAGTTTTCACTGGTCGAAAGATGCAGGAATTTGCTCAGGAAACAGGTTTCAAACTCCTAACATCCACGCCTTACTATGCACAGGCGAATGGTCAAGTCGAAGCAGCTAACAAAGTAGTGATTGGCTTGATAAAGAAGCATGTTGGGAAGAAACCAAAGAATTGGCATAAGACGTTAGACCAGATTCTATGGGCTTGTCGAACGTCCCCAAAAGAAGCCATTGGTACAACACCATATAGGCTAACTTTTGGCCATGATGCAGTATTGCCAGCAGAAATTTGTCTTCAATCTGCAAGAATTCAGAGGCATTATGATATTCCTTCTGAGGTTTATTGGAACATGATGTTAGATGAATTGGTGGATTTAGACGAAGAGAGATTACACGCTCTCGACTTACTCAGGCTTCAGAAGAAAAGAGTCGAAGACTCTTATAATAGAAAGGTAAAACCTAAGGTATTTTTGCCTGAAGATTTAGTTTGGAAGGTAATTCTTCCCATGGATCGACGGGATCGAAGCATGGGGAAATGGTCACCCAAATGGGAAGGACCCTTCAGAGTTATCCAAACTTTTTCTGGTGGAGCCTATGAAGTCGAAGAGATAAGTGGTGATAAAAGGCTCTTGAGAGTAAATGGTAAATATTTGAAAAAATATAAGCCTATACTTCAAGAGATAAAAATAAAATAATAAACTAAATTAATCATGAAAATGCCAAAATGGAAATTTTTATTAATTTCTGCCAAAATGGCAATTGTTGTCGAAAGCGATTACAAAAGATGATTACAAAAGAGAATCAAAAGGAAAGAGAATTCTTCAGTCGAAGATACTTAGCATGCTGCAAATCCAACCTCTTCTTGCACCAAGATTTTTCTTGCTCCAGTTTGGCAATTTGAGCGTCGAAGCTTTGGGCCCTCTCAGCGAACTCCAGGCCTTGCTTGACCTCAGTCTGGCTCTCAGCGTCTGGGATGGTCGAAAGAATTTCCTCCTGGAGCACAGTGTTGGCGTTTATCTTCGCCTCTATCTCTGCAATTTGTGCCCGGAAGGAGACATTCTCTCGCTCAATAGCATCGAACCTTTCCTGTGCAGACGCTTTCTGTTTCGACAACTCGGCAATTCGAGTAGTCGAACTTGTGACAGCAGTCCACGCAGATAGGCTCTTGCCATGCAGCGTTTCGAGCTGACTGTTGAAAGTTCGTTGGCGCCGATAATCCGCTGAGACTTGGTCAATCATAGAATGTAATTCCATGATTAAGTCCGAGATTTCTGGGGCTACAGCATCGAAATCAACAGCATTCAAAACCTCTTTTAAGCAAGATGGAGCAGTAGGGTCCCCCTCTAAAGCCTTCATTAAATCTCTCTTGAAGAACTGGGCCTTGACCTTCGCCAACGCATCATCAAGAGGAGAAGTCTCAGTAGATTTCCCTGACAGAGTAGGAATTTCTTGACTAGTGTCAGAAGAACTCTTACTCTCGACGATTGCATTGAGGTAGCTGATAGGGTCAGTTCGTTTCAAGATTTCCAAGTCTTCTTTCGACCTATGTTTAGAGGAGGTGACCCTTGCCATAGCATTATCTTGGACTGGAGGCTGTTGAATGCTGAGTGTCTCGTTTGGTTGCTCTTCGACTCGAACTGAGGCGGTACTAGCGTCGACTCGAGGTTCTTCGTTAACTTCACCTTGGGGTCTTTCGCCAGCGTCATTCTGTGGTTCTTCGCTGGCGTCATCCTGGTGTTCTTCGCCAGTACCACCTTCATGCTCTTCGTCAACAGCATCTCGATTCTCTTCGCCATCGCCTTGGTCTCCTCCTTCAGGATTCTCTTCTGACAACAAGTCCACCACAGGAACCGTTTCTGGCTGTGTTTCCTCCGCCATAGGTTCTTCAGTTGTCTTCTCCACTGTTTCAGCATTGGCCTCATGCTCAGTGTGGGCTTCGTCATTGCCTAAATCTTGCACCTGAGGCCTGCTAAGGTCAGCAGATTCCAGAGTTTCTGAAGTCCTTGGTGGGGAACTTCCAGTAGTTTCCTGAAAAAGAGGAAGAAGACAAATCTTCAGATGTCGAAAGAGATATAATCAAATACTGGTATTTATGCCTAAGTTATAAGAGAAGGGTCCAATAGATTACCTGTGGATTGGCTTCAGCCCCAGGGCTGGAATTATCACTTTCGACAGGCTTGTTAACTAGAGCGTTCAGTTCCTCCTCAGTTGGTTCTTCGATGACCACTGCAGGTGGCTTAGGCTTTCTCGCACCAACCTTTATTCTGACGGTTCGACCTTCAGAAGCTGGAGTGGGAACAGGAGCATCCTTCGCTAACTTCCTCCTCTTTAAGGGAGTAGGAGGGGTATCACTGTCGTCGTCACTTCCCGATTCGATCACCAACGCTGCCCTTTTCTTGGGCGAAGGGGCCTGGAAAACCAATAGGAATTCGATTGAGTAATTACGTCGAAAATAAAAAATCGAAAGCCAGAATGAAAATGAAGAAAATCTGGTTACCGATGCAGGAGGCCTCCTCGAAGAGCCTTCCCCCTGTTGGTTGCCCGTTGTCTTCGCCGGCGCTATAGTCTTCGCCGGCGGTGGAGGTTTGGTCGAAGGGACTCCTCCTTGTGGGCCTCCTGTAACCTTCTTGGCTAGGGGCTTTCGAACAACTGAAAGCAAAAAGGAAAAGTTAACAAGCTAACAGTCGAAGAGAAATATAAAAAATAATGTGAGAGTGTGAGCTTACATTTCTTCACTTTGTCAAACACAAGGACAAAGGACTTTTGCAACTCTGCTATGAAGTCCTTCTCGTCGAAGAAGTACTCAGCGTAATAGCTTCTCCACCATTCTTCGAAAGATGGCGTACAAAGGAAGTTAAGCTGGTAGTTGAACAGCGAGAGGATGGTTCGACCAGCATATCTTCCGATATGCCTGGTAGCAGCGTCTTCTGTATAATCGTTGCAGAAGTACAACATTGACTTCTCTTTTTGGAAAATGGGAGAAGGCAGGGTTTGGATGATACCAAACTGGCGAGATACCAGATTTGGTTGATAGGCAAGCAGACTCAGATGAGTCTTAGAACTCTTAAATCGAAGAGGCATAATCCTTGGGGTAAGGAATGCCTCCCACAGTATGGTGTGCTCATCAACATTGGGACCACTCGATTCCTTGGGATGTGGCCTTGTGAACCAAGCTGGCCCCACCTTTCGCTGAGCAAATGGAGCCATAGTCGAAACAAATTCCTTCCTTCGAGCGAACATCAGCACGAAGTTAGTGAAGGTTTGTTGGAACTCTAGCCCATCTTCCACAGGCGTCAGTAGAGCCAGCCTAATTCCTTCGATCCGTCTATTGGCTATCGCTGGGGCTTGTTCGTTTATCTGACTCTTCTTGGGTAAGAAGGATTCGAAAGTGGCGTTGAGCCACAGTTGAAGTAGCCAGAAAGGCCCAGCGAGCAACAAACTGTTCCTATCCTCAATATGCTTCAAGAGAGTGACCCCACTGCTGATTGAGTCATAAAGACTGGCCAGAATGAGTTCTGCCAAACAGATGTTCTGGCGGTGATGTAGTTGGGTGGCCAGAGTGACCATCTTTTTGGTCACTTGCAGAGACTTCGAACAGAACACGAAGCGAGTCAGCCATAAGGCTAGAAACGCTATGTGCTCAACGTCTGACACTGCGTCTGTCGACTGGTCATGAAAATGGTTGATAAAGGTGGTGAATGTTGGCTTCGTCTCAGAAAAGCCAATTTGGTCCTCCGACATCTCTTCCGGGTCGAAATAGTCTCCGGTTGGTCGAAGGCCAGTGATGGCTGCTATGTCGAAGAGTGTGGGGGTTAACATCCCACATGGAAGGTGAAAGGTGAAATGAGAGTTATCCCAGAACAGCATCGAAGCTATAAGCATCTCTGGGGAGTAGTTTAAACCTGTCTTCGACAGCATTATTAGGTCAAAGATGCCCATTTCCTTCCAGACTGGAGTTTGATGTTTTTCCAGCTTTGTTAACCAGGCAACATAGTCCTGGGTGAGATTAGGGCAGGACCTGAAGACTCTAACGCTTCTGTTGAAGAAACGAAGGTCGATCTTCTCGTGTGTGGGGTCTTCGGTATCTTCTGCATCTTTCTTAGCACAAGCTATTGGCTTGAGCTTCTCGACGATGGGGAAGTAGCTCTTGATCTTTAGAGCTTCAGAAATGCTTGGGTGCATGGGTCCAGCCATGGCGAAGATTTGGTTGGAGTATCCAACCGGAATCATCAAGTGACGCGAGTAAGCGTCACGAACGGAGATGTCAGATGGTTCGGGGACCCTTCGTTTCCCTGTAGCGTTCACTACTGGAGCAGTTACAAAGACCTTGGGCTTAGCAAGTTGTTCAGTTGATACGTTAGTCTTAGGGGCAGTTGAAGCAGAAGCCATTGTTGAGGATGAAGATGAAGTTGGAAAAGGAAGAGTTTTTCTGCAAAGAAAACAAGTTTGCAAGAAAGCAAGGGAGTTTGAGAGATAGTTTGCGTGAAAAGTCCCACAATGGGATATTCACTACTATTTATAGTAGTGGGAGAAATTCCCAATTACGAGGGCATTAAATGTCATTTAATGCTGCAGGAATTAGTGGGACGCGTGGCAGCATCCTGTTGTTTTGGCCGTTTCTGCAGAAACAGAGAGACGCAGCGTGCGTCCTCGTTTTTTGGATTTGTCATAATGACAAATTATGAAGTGATGTTTGGTTCTGCACGCCGTACTGACAGTGACGTCCTAGGATCAAATCAATGATGGTTTCTTGGGATTGCCAATAGTTGGTAAAAAGCAACAAAAGTGCACAAGTTAACTTGTGACTAAGCGTGGAAAAACGGGTGTCGAATGGCGTTTTCAAAGAATGCCTTTTTCTTTCAGAGTCGAAATAAGGCATTCTTGGGGGGCAATTTGTTGGCTCCTAAATTCGACACCTTTGTTTTGATTGATGACAGCCATTAAAAGCTGAAAGATGCTTTCGACTGGCTAAGCCTGTCGAAGTGCCCGTCGAAAGATGGCCAAATACTTAGAAGATTTCTTCCAAGGAAGAAGGCTGATTGCCTTCGACGTCGAAGGAGTTTTCGTCGAAGACGTCTCTTGATGAACGTGTTCGATGGTCCAGAGTGGAACAGTTTGAAATTCAAAGCTTTGGAGGGAAAACGGTTTCCAGCAGTTACTACGTGCGAACGTGCAAGGATCTGGAGCGTCGAGCATGGAGAACGTGACAAGTGGCTTGATCTCGAAGCAGTGTAACTGCCCGACGGTTACTTGGAGTGTTTTTGTATAAATAGGAGTAGACGTGTAGTTTCTCGCGTGTGTTCACAATAGATACATAGTCACTCATTTAGATTCAAGTACCCAGTGTGAGCGAACGAATTGTTGAGAAATGTATGTGTGAAACACCAATTTATTAATTCAAGTCATTTACTTTTCCAGTATTTTACATGCTTTTTCCCTTTAAGATTCCCGTCGAACCTTTACATTCAAGCCTTGTTTATTTTACCAAGCCTTTCCTTTATGCAATTTACCTTAAACAATTTACTTAAAGCCTTATCCATATTAATTAAACTTCAAAATCAACCTATGTCCATAGGATCAATCTGATCGATCCTGCGAGTAACTAAATAAGTAACCATTTGGAGGATCAGCGGTTGTTTACCAAATCCCAAGGTAAACAGCGGGATGCCCCAATTTTCTTTAAGTCTCCTTCGTAGGTTTTGACTTAGTGGGATTTTATTTTCTTGAGAGATAATGACTGCCTATGTGATAGGGAACCATCACCGTCTTTTGATTCCAGAGGAATGTTTCTTCATGTTATTCGTTGTATTACGAGATGAGAGTTTGCGGCTTAACGCGCGTTTGAATTAACTGAGAGACTACCCTGCCCCAGGTTTTGATTAAAGGTTTAAATTTGTGTTAAAACAGAAAACTTCTACTTCTTTGGGTCGAAGGGGTTGACTATGGATTATCTTCTTTATAACTCCAGTGTTTATTATTTGAAAAATGCCTGTACATCGTCAGCAAGGTCTGTTCAAAAGCATACTATATGAGATTATGGAATTGTTTTCGTCATCCTCCCTCTAAAGGCTTGTAAATTTTAGCAAAAGTTGAATGTCATAAAGTGAGTAAAAAGCATAGTTTAAATGTAATGAAAATGAAATAATTCAATACAAACATATGCAATGCATTAATGAAACAAAGTTTGACATTAATAGGTAATTGTTTGAACAAGCAAAAGAAATTACAACTGAAAATTCAAATGAACAGAAGCCTCTTTATCTAGACTTGTCACTTTAGGTGGTGAGCCTTTGAAGGATGACAGAAGAACTCAGTCTGGCCATCATGTGTGAGCTCCAAAGCTCCCTCGTCGATCAGGTCTTGAATTTTATTTCTCAATGTTCAGCAGTTATTGGTGTCATGTCCAGGGCTGTTGGATTGGTACGCACATCTTGTATTTGGATTGTACTTTAGGGTGGCTGTGTTGGGATTCTGAGGAGGGTCCCTTAATACAACCAGCTTGGCTTCCAACAGATGTTGCAGTGCTTGAGATAATGACATGTCAATTTCGGTGAAGCGTCTTTCAGATGTATTCCGCCTACGCCGATTACCTTGTTGTTGTTAGCGAGGTTGTTGTTGTGCTCGTGACGCGGAAGCAAATTGGAAAGGTGCACTCTCAGCTTCTTGTCTCAAGGGAGGCTGAATGATGATTTGATCCCCAATCCTAGATGTTTGCCCCATTTGGTTACATCCATCCCGACGAAGCTTGTTGATGAGGACCCTTAGCTCTTCTTGTCCTTGTGCCAGATTTTGGATAAGAGCCATCTGGCCTACCAGTTGTCCCATCATCTGGACTTTCATTATGGCTATCTCGGTTTGTAGCCGCTCCAATTGGTCATTTTTGTCGTCTCCAGGATTTCCCATGATCATGCCCCGGGCGAGGAGCACCTTGACTTCTTCTTGCCCCTTGGATAGGTTCAAGAACATCTCTTGAAGTTGAGCGTTTTGAGCCTGGATGTCCTTGATAGTTTGCTCTAGAGCCATCTCTCTGAAATAAGCAGTAGGAAGATAAGGAGACCTGTATGGGAGAAACCTGTCATGATATCATGCATGATATGTGGATGCATGTTTTCAAGGATCTCGCGGGGTAAACACAAGAAAAAGTTAGAGATTGAATTTTGATCAACATCTTTGATTGAAGAACTTTGTATCCGTGGATGTCCTTCCACGAGAATCAAGCTCACCATGTCAAGTGGGTCATAGCCCTTGACTCAAGTTTTCTATACTTGACCTATGACGGTATTTGGTCAGAGGAAAATAAATCCCCCTGCCCCTTGCTAGACGTTTGGTTCATCATAACCTGCACCACAGGCCCTTGAGATCCTTGAAATGGTTATCGAAAATGCTATGGTATGATGTTATGATGTTATATACAAGTATGCAAGGTAATCAAGTTTATATACAAGTAATCATATTCACATAAAGCAGACAAGTCCTTAGGTTTAGGCTTGCATGGAGTTTGTAGGTAAGTACCCTCTTGAAGTTTAGTTGGCTCAACCTGTCCTAGTTAATAGTAATTGGGTTCTAAGGGATCTCAATATCACTGAACTTTCCCACAAGCTTCGTTCAATAAGCAATTGACTCGCAACCGAACAAAACTCAAGGGTCAAGTCTCAATGAGTGTAGCATCGAGTATCAACCAATTTTCAGCTCTACACCAAATCCGGTCATCTCACTATGTCCTAATGGCCAAGTTGGTCAAGTAAGGTTCTAAGGTCAGTTGATGCTTTACGACACCACGTGGCAGCCCCGTACTCTCCTTGATTCAACTTAAGGGTTACCGGTACCAACCAAAGTGCCACATCAACGTAGCTACTGCTTCAACCATGTCGGTATACCCTTCACAATTCCCTCACAGTCTATTGCTACTTACCTAAAAGGTACCCCCAAATCCGGGTGTAGGATTTAAAACAAAACCAAACAAGGAACAAAAATGTAAAGCAAACAAATCAATCAATGTAAGCAAGTAAAGGTGATCTAGCCCTAAGGTAACCCCACTTTAAGTAATCTCCCCAGCAGAGTCGCCAGTTCTATGATATGGTGGGAGAACGGACTTGAGGTTTTGCATTTTGTGTTTGCAAATGTTACGGTTTAGCAAGAGTCGCCACCGACTTTTCTTTTATCCAAAAGGAAAGGTGAAAAAGTACATGAAAGACCTTTAGAGATGTTTTCTTGAGTACAGGGGGTATATTATGAAAAGGGAAGGTGTTAGCACCCTTTTCATCCATGGTTTTCCATGGGCTCTTAGATACTTGCTAGATCACTTGCTTTTGTTTGAATGTGTGCTTGTGGTGGTGATTTTTGAAAGTATTTTGAAATGGAACTTCGTAATGGTTCTCGTTTCTATAAGAACGCCTACAAAGTGTTTGTTTCGAAAATAGTTCAAAAGTGTGTTTGTGAGATGTGTTTTTGAAAGTATTTTGAAAATGGAACTTCGTAATGGTTCTCGTTTCTATAAGAACGACTACAAAGTGTTTTTTCGAAAATAGTTCAAAAGTGGTGTTTATGAGGTATTTTTTAAAGTGATTTTGAAAAGGGTTTCCTTTGTAATGGCTCTCGTTTCTATAAGAACGGGTACAACGTGTTGTCTTTTGAAAATGTTTCAAAGTGAGAGTGTTGGTGAAAAATGTTTTTGTTGTGAGCAAGCGAGTAACTAAGAGCGAATCTACCTACTCGAAAGGTATTAAATGTGATTTTCCTCCTCCTTTAGATGTGGATGTCTTACCGTTGATTTGGTAAGAAGCCCCACCGTTGGATGTGAAGGGACGGGTATAGGGACGTTTGCATAGTCATAGAAGGCAACTCATGGAACATTTTAGCAATGTCGTTTAGCGACTAGATCGTTTACCGAAGGCAACATCGAGGGTCATCGAGGGAGTACGATCTTTTATCGAGGGTCTTTTGCTAAAACGCCAATGTTCGAGGGACATGACTATTTTCCGACAGGTAACAAGTGAGATTACCCTATGGGTGCATGTGTGAATAGTGTGTTTAATTGCATGCATTTTTGTCTTGGTTAAGGGTTGTCTACTTGTTGTTTTTATTTTTCCATACAGACCTAATTACTAGTATTTGTACAAAAGTAATAAAAAGTGAAAAAAACTAAATCCTAACTATTACAACCATATTGAAGTGCATAGAAATGTAAAGACAAAAATAAGATAAAAAGAAGTAAAAAAAAAGAACTCCTTCGATTTGCATTCTGTTGGCCTCCTTCGATTGGGGCTAGCGCCAGTGAGGTCATGGCCTTCGATTAGGGGCTAGCACCAGTGAGGTTCTATCCTTCGATTGGCCTGGAAGTCAGTGTATGGCAAAGCCTTCTGGTTCTTCCTTGTTGTCTTCTTTGACTGGAGGTTGAAAGCAGTAAGGGAATGCCTTTCGAATGAGCCTTTGTCTCCTTCGACTGGGAGTTAGAGTCAGCAAGGTTCTATCTTGTCTCATGTTTCCTGTTTCTTTCATTTAAAGCATTAAATGACAACATGGCCTGAGGCCATGCTAGTATTTGTCTTGTAAACAATTTAATAGTTAAATCAAGTTCATATAAACAGAAAGCAAAACGAAAGAGTTAGCTCTGAAAGATATGTTAAAAGGGTGGAAACAAAAGGAACAATGGTATGTACATGTTTCAAATGAAAGGGAAAATTACTATTCCATGAAATGAGAAGTTTAAAGGTAAGAATAACTTACCTTACTTCAGGCCTTGAATGGATGTTGGACCTTGAGTGGAGGCCCAAGATACTGGATTCAAAAGAGGGGGTCAATAACTGTGCTTAGAATGCTGGATTCGAAGGAAGAGAAAAAGCAAGTGTGATGCTTCTTTGATTCGAAGGAGACTGAAGTGTGGTTGTTCTTCATAATCAAAGGAGATGAATGTGATTCTGGGTTTTTGTGATTTCTCAAGTGTTGATGAACTTGAGAGTTTTGTTGTGTTTGAGAAAATTTGGGGGATTCGTTCCTCTGGTCTAAAGATCCTCTCTTAGCTTTGCAAAAATTCCTCTATTTATAGATAAAAAGAATGGACATGTTTTCAATAGCCAGCCTTGCAAAATAATAAAATAATAGGTAACGTGAAAGGTACAAGTGGGGGGCCTGTTGACAGTTGGGGTGCAAAAGATGTGACTTATGCTTTTTGGCGTTTCTTGTACTCAGACCAAATTCAGGTTGAAAGCTACTTTTGTGATAAAAGTACTTTCTATGAAAAGAAAGGGTATGTAGACTTTAACCAAAGATAGTATTATCCAAGAGACAAAGTTTAAAACCCTTGTACAAGCCTTTGATTATGTAAATATTCAGAAGCAACATAGCCTGGCAAATGAGATTTGGTCTTGAGTCGAATGAAAGAATGAGATCGAAGCGCACTTGTTCGAAGGAAGCCTTTGCCTCAGTCGAAGCTTGTGGTCGAAACAAACTTACTCGAAGGAAGCTAATGCCCAGTTGAAGCTTGGATCGAAACAAACATATTGCCCAATCGAAAACTCGTGTTCGAAGGAAGCATGTTTCTCAATCGAAGCATGTGGATCGAAATAAACATAAAGGGAGTCATTGCCTTTTAGCGTGAGGGAAGTTCCTGGCTTCTGAGTCGAAGGGTGTTCCTTCAAGGGAAGCAATAACTTAGTCAAATCTTGTATGAAGATATCTCTTGGCTCAAACGAAACTTGTGAGAGGCAAAGTCTGCAAGAGGCCCTTGGTGCAAGTGGATTCGAAGGAGGTTTCAAATCCAAACGAAGGATGTACCCAAGTTGCATTTGAAGGAGGTTTCAAATCCAAACTAAGGATGTACCTAAACTTGCATTCGAAGGAGGCTTAGAGTCAGTCGAAGGGTGCTGAATCGAAGGAGACATGTTTTCCTCCAAATTTGTCAAAATGTTATTTTTATCTGTTTTCTCCATTTTTTACAGTTTCCTTTTAATTTTGGTATTGGAAAATCCCAAGGCACTTGTTCAAGCTTGAACCTTGAAATCCTTGTAAGAAAAGCCTTGAGAATTGAGAGGGAAAATTTTGGGGTACAACACCCTCTATGAGGATTATGAAGGATGCAGGGCTGAACAAAGAAGATTGCATCCAGACTCGACTTGATCAACTAAACTTGATTGATGAGAAGAGACTTACTGTTGTTTGCCATGGTCAAATGTATCAAAAACGGATGATCAAGGCTTTCAACAAAAAGGTCTGACGCCAAGTGTATCAAGTTGGGGATCTGGTAATCAAACGCATCATATTGCCACAAGGTGATCCCAGGGGAAAATGGACTCCTACCTATGAAGGACCATTTGTAATCAAAAACATTTTCTCTGGTGGGGAAATGATCTTGACCACCATGGATGGCGACGACCTTCCGCATCCTGCGAACGCGGACATAGTCAAAAGATACTATGCATAAGAAACCCGCTAGGTTGACACACCTAGGAAAAACAAGGGCGTCCCGGCGAACCAAAAGAGGTTCGGGCAAAAATTAGGGACAAAAAAAAATATGTACACCCGACAAGTTGAAAACCCAAAAGGGCGGCTTAGGCAAAAAAGGGTATCCCAGTGGACTGAAAACCCGACAGGGCAGTCCAGGAAAAAGTTAGGGAATTAAAAGCGTATGACTATGTCCCGTTGGATCACATTACGGACAACCTTTGGCTTCAACTGACAAACTCAGAGGTTCTGATCAATTCAATCATCTTCGAACGAGGCAACAAATAGACAAGATGCTCAGAGATATAAAGGCTATAGCAAAATGGGAACCCCATGGGATGATTACATATAGCTATCTTTTCTTTGTATCAAAATTTTCATTTTTTACGATAACATTCTCTTACTAGAATGCTTGTCTCATTGTACAAATACTTGCTCAAAGTCAATACAAAGATATTCCTTTGAAAGTGCAAAACTATCTGTTTTTCTTTACTCTTGTGTTTTATTTACAAAAGCGTCCAATGATTCATTGTTGAACATATGCATTTGAACATAATTAATGTTTACAAATAAATAAAATAAAAGACTATTACTAATGGCTTTAAGAGGTAGGTAAATCTCTCTAAGCCATTTCCATAAATCCCCCACAATTTGCAGTTTAATTCACAGCGGAACGAGCTTCCAATTATCAATCCCCAGTAGAAGTCGTTCAATTTCTCAGGATTTCACAACAGGAATTTACAAGCAGTACATGGCATTTCCTTTACAACAGAATTTATTTCTCTAAGCAGAAGTTCATCAACACTTAGACTTCATAACATGAAGACTTATACTCCATATCCTCAGCAGCAGTCATGGATTTATTTTCCCCAATCTAACAGCAGTGCATCAAACTAGCTCACATACGCATACATTGCATCTGCATATCATAAACATTAATAAAACGAATGCATTATATCATACATTTCATACAACATGACTTTGCATTTTAGCTAACATTTTACCCTTTTCAGGATTAGATTAACAGCTATCATTAACAATGTTCAAAAGTTTTCAGATGCAGTACAGATACGCTCCATATACGGAAGCCATTCTAATACTCATACAGAGCCTCTTCCAGATACAGTTCAGATACGCTCCAGACACGGAAGCCATTTTGATACTCATTCAGAGCTTTTTTCAGATACAATTCAGATATGCTCCAGACACGGATGCCATTCTAATACTCATTCAGATTCAAGTTTTTAGATACAGTTTAGATATGCTCCAGACATGGATTTCATTCTGATACTCATTCAGACTCAACTTTCAGATACAGTTCAGATACGCTCCAGACACGAATGCCATTTTGATACTCATTCAGACTTAAATTTCAGATACAGTTCAGATACGCTCCAGACACGGATGCCATTCTGATACCCATTCAGACTCAACTTTCAGATACAGTTCAGACATGCTCTAGACGCGGATGCCATTCTGATAATCATTCAAAATCAACTCCCAGATACAGTTCAGATACGCTCCAGACACGGACGCCATTCTTATACTCATTCTTTCAGCCTACAAATTACAACACAAACAATCACTTTTGGATGGCATCTTTAAGCCCATCTCCTATAACTTTCTATCACCTCTCCAAATGGCATCTTTAAGCCCATTCCCTCAACCATCACGTCACTGAGTGCAAATTTCTGGGCACTCTAGTGTCCAATCATCTTCCACCTTCGAGTCACGACTGGTAAAAACATGCCAATCTAACTCTTCAGGCTTAAGAAGATTGAACAGGGGCAGCTGTTGTACCCTAAAATTTTCCCTCTCACTTATCAAGAATTTGCTCTCAAGATCTCCTTGGGCTCAAGACTGTAATAGGATTTGATCAGCTCAAGACACCTCCTTAGGCACTGATGACCAAAATTAGGGTTTGAGTTTGCACAAGTATTTTTGAACTATCAATTCTTCATATGACTTTCATGTACCACTATGGACCCCCAAGATTGCTCATGTCAAGTTTCAAGCCTTGGATCACACTTTTGATTAGTCAATTGAATAGTTGACCTAAAAATCAGTTGTATTGGGGAAAAAGTCAACTATGGACAATTTATAGTCAAACTTCATAATTTTTTATCCACATTAACATTTTAAACCCATATGTATCATTTGATCAAGTTTGGACCATAATTCCTCAAGAAATTTGATCAAATCTCCAAAAGGGCAAAATGGTCAAAATTAGGTTTTGACTAGGAAAGGGAAATTTCTGATTTTTGACCTAGCAAATTGTCAATTTTTTTAAGCCATGATCCTAAGAGTCCAATTGAATCATTTTTACCTAATGACATGATTCAAAACATTGCAAATCCATTGGATTGACAGATGAATTTTGCAGTCAACTGATCAAAAGTCAACTCTATACTGAAAAGTCAAACTTTGACTTTTTGGTCAAATTTAAGCACCAAAGATCACAATTCATCAAAACATGTCAAAATAGGAAACTTATTCATCAAGAAATCAAGATTTCATTTTGAAAAGTCAAAATTTCTAAACTTACAAATTTTTCTAAGTGTCAAAAATTTCTTATTTTTTCATAACTTTTAGCAATTTTTTCTTTATGATGCAAGATGATTCAAAGGAAACTTCCAACATGAAAGTTGTATATCTCCATTAAATATACAACTTTTATTCACACAACTTCTCCTAAAAGTGCTTGGATCTCAAGTTATAATTTTATGAATACATGCTCATGAACTAAAAAAGACTTAGTGAAATTTTGCCCTAGTTAGGCAGATTTTTGACCTAACTTCATGGAAATTTTTCACATAGTTCCAAGGGAATATTTAAAAGCAATTCAAATATGAGTTGTAGAGAACATTTCAAGCTTTCCAAAATGTCCAAGAACTCCTTGAGATCATTCTTGAGTAGGAAGAATCGAAGAGATGAAGTTGGTCTTTTGTCACTTGAATTATAGGTCATTTTCATGATGAACACAAATGCAATTTCAATGTTAGGCTGCATAATATTTGCTTTGCAGGCCTCAAACTTGTTTTTCACTCCATAATTAATGGATTACACAAACTTTTGATCTATAATCCAAGTGGTTTAAGCTTTATCCAATTCACATTGCCATTTTGGGAAGAAAGTTAAGAATACCATTCTTGTAAAGCAAGCTTTTTGCATAAAGTTCACATTGAGCCTCTAACTTGTTCCCTCTGATCACACTCTATCCACAAAGTCATAAGCAAGCTTGTTTAAAGCATAATCACTCTATCTTAGCAAGTACACAAGGCATTGAAGCTTGTTTTCTTAAAAAATCACATGTTATGCATAAACATGTAATTTCAAATTCTGATCAACAACAAGTCTCTAAACCTGTTGCTTATAAATAGAAGCACTATTTGTGAGATAGGACACGAGCTTGAAGACCCTGAAACTCGCTCAAACTCCCTCTAGCCAGAACTTGTCTCAAAACACCATTGTTGTGCAAGTTCTGGCTTTACATACCAAACTCCAAATCCCCTTGTGCGTTCTTTGGCCTTTCACTTCCAAAAGCTTCTAAACATCAAATACAAACCATCCAAAGTCCATTTGCTCAACTGTAACACCTCCATCATCAAGTTACATTTTTTAAAAACAGGGGTCTGCAACTTGACTTCTCCAGAGCTCCTCAGCCACTTTCAGCTCAAGCTAATCATTGCATTAACTTCCTGGGACCTCAAGCAAGCTAACCTGATCCTTGCAGCACTTTGAATCAAACTCATTTGCATTTCACGATTTCCAATTTTGAGGTATTTTTCTTGAACTTCTATCTCATTTCTTAGGCACTGTTAGGCTTGCATTTGTGAAGATAAAATGTAGACCTCATTGCCACGAAGCTGTACATATCCATAGTTTGCATTTACATGGCCTGAGCTTAGAGAATTTTAGAGTTGAAGTTTCTAAAATTTTTAGGGTTCAAATTAGGGCCAGAGAAATTCAAATTTATCTTTGACTTTTAGCTTTAGTTATTTACATGGTTAGATTCGTGAGGAAGAATGCAACAACTTTCATTTTGTCATCTTCCATTTTTGTTTAGAAATGAAGAAGTTACAGGTACACTGGCTGGAGGTTGAAGATGAAGTCATCAGGACTTGGTTTTCCTTACATATTTATTGTTTTGTTTATATAAACGAATGTATAGCCACCCCAGTGGTAAAGCGCGCGCCTATTAACCTATGGGACCTGGGTTCGAGCCCCAGTGGTACCCTTTTTTCATTTTTTTCATATTTTTTGACATTTCTGATTTGTTTTGTTTGCAGGAGCTAGGCCCTTTGGGCCTGGCTCTCTTTTTCGTTTTTGCTGATTAACTCCCTGCCTACTTCATGCACCCCTTGGCCCATTTGTATTTATTTATTTATTACATTTTTTGTTTTTAAATATATTTTCTAAAATACTAAAAAGATCATAAAAATACAAAAAATGATATATTTTATATTTTGACTTATTTTATTTTATTTTTCCATAAACAAAAAATATTTTATTTACTATATTTTATTTATTTTTATTAACTAAATCTTATAGACTTAATTAATAGTATATTATTTATTTTTCTTCATACCATTTAAAAATATATTATTTAAATACCAAAAAAAATACTAAAAATATTTTTAATGCTATAAATATTTTCAAGAATAAAAAATGCCAAAAAAAATACTTTCCTTAAATTATTTTCTTTGGATTGATTAATAGAATTAGGGTTTTCTTTAAAAATCTTTTTCTTAATAAATTCAAATATAATTAACTATCTTCTTTATTTAAATTAGGTTAAGACAAAAATCTTTTTTTTAATAAAAGAAAACAAACAAAATTCATTTTCTTTACATTTTGCGTCCTTGTACATTTATTCATTTTTTATACTTGTATATTATATTCATTTCATTCCTTGTATATTTATGCAATTCAATATGGTTGTAATAGATAAATAGATTTATTTTCTTGCAGATCCCAATTTGTAATCTGTATACCCCCTCTCCTAAATGATGTAATAGCGTAGTAATTTTAATTCCCGCAATTTATCGCTTTATATAACAAATGCTAGTAATTAGGGTTTTGTATGGAAAGATTAAAACTAACCAAATAGCAAACCCTAATTCAAGATAAAATCAAGCATGAAAATAATACACTTGCACACAAGCACCCCTAGGGTTATCCCATTTGGGTGCCTTATACAAAATGGCCATATTATGCATGTAAGGTATCTTAGCAAAAACAAGCAAATACAAGATCATAGTCCCTCGATGACGCTATCTAAGTTGCCTTACAAATGATCTTAGTCCCTAAAAAAATGCTAAGATACCTTGCAACATTGCTAATCATGGTTATACGATGGCCCACGCCTGTCCCGTTTACATCCAAAGATAGGGTTACTTACCAAATCAATGGTAAAACAACAACGTCAAAGAAAAAGAAAATGAACAAGAAAGACTTTTGAGTAGGTAGAATGCTCCTAATTACATGCTCAATTTCAAACAAACATCCTTGCTATTATCAAAACAAATACCTACACTTTCAAAACATTTTACAAAACTTGAAAACATTTTCAAAAGATCAACATCTTTGTGTACATTCTTACGAACGAGAATCATTACAAAGATTTCCTAAACATTGGCCTCTTTACAAAATAATTTCAAAAACCACACAAAGCATAATTTCAAACAAAAGCAAGTGATCTAGCAAGTAACTAAGAGCCCATGGATAACCATGGATGAAAAGGGTGCTAATAACTTCCCTTTTCATAATCTACCCCCCGAACTTGAGAAATAATCTCAAAGGTATTTCCCGTGCTTTTTCACCTTTCCTTTTGGATAAAAGAAAAGTCGATGGCGACTCTTTCTAACCGAAACATTTGCGATCAAACGCAAAACCCTCAAGTCAATTCTCCTACCGTATCACACCAAGCACAATGCAGCTAAACATATTAAGGAATTTAGGTATATTTCTGTCTGCTCTACAATTTACAAGATCATCTCCAGAATATTGACTGCTAGGCTCAGTACTGTGATGGATAACAACATTAGCTCTAATCAAGATTCCTTCATTCCAAGTCAAAATATCCACCACCATATCATCCTGACTTATGAGTTAATAGAGGGTTACACTAGGAAGGGGGGTACCCCCAAGTGTATGGCAAAAATTAATCTTCAAAATGCATACGATATGGTTGATTGGAATGCCTTAGAGTGCATCTTGCAGGAAGTTGGAATGCCTTCTGTGATACGGTGGCAGAACCGACTGTTAATACTGGTTTTCATTTTTTGTTCGCAAATATCGCGGTAAGCAAACGTCGCCACCAACTTTTATTTTATCCAATCAGGGAAAGGAAAAAGAACAGAAAAAACCATTTTCGAGAATATTGCTGAGTACGGGGGGTAGGTTATAGAAAGGAAAGGTGTTAGCACCCTTTCTATCTGTGGTTTTCCACGGGCTCTTAGGTACTTGCTCATTTTGAAATTTCTTGTGTGTGCTTGTTTTGAAAAGTTTTGTTTTACTTCATTTTGACCCTTGTTTCTGTCCTCAAGAGTGTTACGAAGTTGTTTTTGAAAACAGTTTGAAAAGTGTTTGGTGTAAAAGAGTTTGTTTTTTTGAGCAAGTACCTAGGAACTAATCTACCTACTCAAAAAAGACGGTTCGTTTTCCTTTAGACAGAGCTATCCTATTATTAAGGAATAGGTAGCACCGACGTTGAAGTTTTAAACGGACATTCGAAGGGGCGAAATGGTCTCTGAAGGCAACAAGTAAGGATACCTTAGAGTTTCAAAGGAACTATCATCATAAGATCAATTCGTAGGCAACTCGAGGGACAAGTACGGACTATGATCTTTATAACGACTTTGAATCGTGGGTCTTTGCTAAGGTATCCCTACGTTCAAGGGACACGGCCATTATTTCCGAGGCAACCAAGTGAGGCAAACCCTACGAGTGAGCATGTGCATGTGTTTGATTTCAGTTATTTAATCTTTGCAAAATTAGGGTTTTCTACCTTTTTAATTTTCAGTTAGTCTTTCCATACAGCTCTATTAACATATATCTAAGTAGTTTATAGTTTGCGGAAATTAAAAGCGGGAAAGTAAATCTACGCTATTACAAGGCTTTCGCATATACATAATTATCTTGACTGTAAATAAAAAGGCGGAAGTTTAAACCCTAATTAAATCTATTACAACCTAAAGCAGATACAATAATAGAAAAAAGAATTAAAATGCGCACGACGATTTAAATGCGAGAATTAAAGAACCCTAAAAATCTAATTGAAAAATAATTAGGTTATTTTTTTGAGAAAAAAATAAATTAGGTTATGTACAAATTAAAACCCTAATTTCTAATTAATATAAATTTATAAAAAAGGAATTAAATTTTCCCTAATTTTAATTAAACTAAATAATTTAAAGAAATAAGATATTTTTTATGAAAACAATGATTTTTATGTTTTTGATGATTTTTGATTAAATAATAAAAATGATTTTTGTTATTTTGTAAAAAAAAGAAAATTATTAACGAAATAATAAAAATAAGAAAAAATTAAATAGAAACGAAAAGAATGGGCCTGTTTGTGAAAGCAATCCAGGGGGTGTATGTCTGAATTTGTTAGGCCCATTAGTTGCTGAGCCGAGTCATGGCGTGAGATTCAGTGTTTCTTCTTCCTGCTGGTGCACCATGTTCCTCTCTTGCATGGGTGTTGGATTAGTGATGGTGATAATCCATTGGCTGGATTGTTGGAGCGCATGGTGGATGCCTTGGATGACGGTGTACGTAACCTGCAGTTAAATATTGAGAAAATTGCAAAATGCTGGGACCTGGGATCGAACCCAGGTCCTGCTACTCAACATACGCGTGCTTAACCATTGGGCCGCCTGTTCTCATTTGTTATAATAATGAAAGCAATGAATGATATATAAAACAAAATAGCTGATCTGAATAAAAGAAAAAACGCGCACCAGATTCAAATAGACCAATAGTTATCAGCCACATATCTTCTTCTTCCCCTGTCCATCGCTTTAGGTATGAGACTTATAGCTACGGACATCCTCCATGGCTATAGCACTGCAAATTTCAAAAAATCAAAAGCAAGCATGATAAATTACTTCTAAGCACATGGGTTGATTCGTCTTGATGCCACGAGCATCATAGTACCCCTTTCTTGGGCCAATTTAAACTGTATGGAAAAACCCTAAAATGACCATGAAAACCCTAGCCATGGAAATTATGTATACAGGCATCAAAACTTCAATTAAATCGTTCAGTCATGTTGCAAACATAACGACAAGCACATATATACCATTGAAATATGTTCATGACGCAAGAAACACAGTAATTGAATCTGGAAAAAAACGTAAACTGTGTGACGTCTATGGGGCAATTCTGGGCTTGAGGATGTGTGCACTGGATTGCAACACATTCTGGAGATGTCTGGGAGTCTATTGGTAGTCTTAGAATGCTTTGAATCGTCTTCTAAGTTGGAAAACGATCCTCCACTTTTTTGACAATTTTTTGTTTGCAACTTTCACGACCTCTCTCCTTGTTCTTATGCACTGGTTGTGTCCTATATATGTAGTAGAACAAATTAGGTTAACCAAAACGAGTTAAATCTTTGTCAATCATGGCAATTGGATTTAATTTTATTTTTGTATTATATCTTTCCAAAATCATGCTATTTTTTCTTCAATCAACCCTTGCACTATTTGGATATGATATGCTAGCTTGATTGGATTTGATTCTTACAAAAAATCAGATCAAAAATCAATCTTTTGTATTTTTTGCAATTTATTTGATTTAATTTGAATTTTAAATAATAAAAAATCAAAATAAAATAAATAATGAAGCAAATAAAGTGTAGATGCTGATTTGGGTCGTGGACCATGTCACAAGCAAGATGCAATCATGAACAACTAGGCCCATTTGATAAAAAATGCATTTTGAGCATATTTGACTTTTTGGCAATTTTGCAAAAATGGTCAAATTTAACAAGGCATATCTCCTCCAATTTTAACCCTAGAGAGGTGTTCTTGAACTTTTTAGAAAGCTTAGGATGTCCCCTAAAAAACCCGTTTGGTCTCATCTCAATTGGGTCTTCCATGTTTATGTAAGAAGCTTTGACCCAAAAGGTGTTTTTGTTAACTTTTCAAAAGGACCTATAATGTAGAAATTTATATCTTTTGATGAGTGCATATTTTGAACTTGTGGGATGAATATGAGTTGTAGGGAATTTTATCCTCTTCAAAATGAGCCTTGTATGGAAAATTTCTGATAAAGTATGAAGAAGTTATGCTTCGTCAAAGTTTGGTTGACTTTTCCTGTGAAACCCTAATTTAGCAACTTTTGGGTTTTTAATGAATTTGGGGCATCCCTTGGGGAATCATGATCAAAACTTGATAAAATTATGAATATCACTTCAAAATGTTGATGTTGACCAAAAATCTTGAAGTTTGACTGTATGTGGGCCACAATTGACTTTTGACCTAATATGGTTGATTTTCAGGCATCTGGGTAATTGACTAAGCAAACCTCTTGTGTAAGGTATGAAAATTGACATGGATGATCTTGAGAACATATTAGGACCATGGAGAGCATTTGGGACCTTTGGACTTCAACCATCCTGGTGAAAATGAAAACCCTAGTTTGAGGTACATTGCCTTAGGAGAGAGTTTGTTTGGTTAACTCTTGGGCATCCTTGAACAAGTTGGGGACCTCAATGGGCATGTGTTGAGTAAAATGAGAGGGAAAATTTTGGGGTACAACAGCTGCCCTTGTTCAATCTGTTTTAAACCTGAGGATGTAGATTGGCTGTCTTCCTTTCGTAATCTGAAGGTGGAAGATGATTGAGCACTAGAGTGCCCATAAATTTGCACTCGTCTGAGATGGTGCTGGACTGTGTAGGTAGTATAGGGAATGGGCTTACAGATTCCATTTGGAAAATATGACGGAATATCATCGGAGATGGGCTTAAAGATGCCATCCAGGATGATGACAGAGAGTCGTCGGAGATGGGCTTAAAGATGCCATCTAGGATGATGATGGAGAGTCGTCAGAGATGGGCTTAAAGATGCCATCCAGAAGAATGTTGATTTTATGAGATATTCCTTCGATGAGAATTCTTGTTCCTGACGTTAAGGAGGAATCCGCTGAGGAATGTTGGTCTCTGTCCTGGGAGAAATATAATTTTAGGAGCTTCAGTTGTCTGTTACTCTACTGGGGAATCATCTCTTAGTCAAAGAGGTGAAAGTGAACTGCTATCTGGTTGTGCTCCAGGCTTTACAGTGATTTACTGAGGATAATAAGATTAACTGCTACCTGGTCGTGCTCCAGGTTTCACAGTGACTTACTGGGGAGATGAGATTAAACTGACTATCTAGTCGTACTCTAGGCTTTGAAATTTCTCAATTCTTATCTGGTTGTGTTCCAGGCTTCAGAAGGAATTAAGTGTTTATCTGGTCGAATCCGGGTTTCAACTTGAATTTAAGGCATACTAATATCCGGTTGATTTCCGAGCTTTATAGTAATTGGCCGAGTAAACTGCTATTTGGTCGAATTCCAAGCTTCGCAGTACCTCATACTGTTATCTGGTCGTGCTCCAGGCTTCATAGTGTCTCTTACCGCTATCTGGTCATGCTCTAGTCTTCACAGCGTCTAATATCATTATCTGGTCGTGCTCTAGACTTCACAGTGTCTTATACCACTATCTGGTCAATTCCAGGCTTCATAGTATCTTGTACTGTTATCCAGTTGATTTCCAGGCTTCACAGTATGATAGGGAAATTAAGCTGTTATTCGGTTGATTTCCAGGCTTCATAGCTTGAATTTAAGATATACCACTATCTGGTCGATTCCAGGCTTCATAGTTTTTTGGAGAAATCAAGATATTATCCGGTCGATTTCCAGGCTTCATAGCTTGAAATGGAATAGAAATCTTAGTATCGATTTGACTGAACCAGGGAAAACTTGTGAGAACTTCAACTGGGAGGGAAATCTTAGTATCGATTTGACTGATCCCAGGAGAGGTCTCGGATTAACTTTGACTGGCATAGAAATCAGGGAAATCTTATCGGCGATTCGGCTGACCCAGACGAAAGTCTTAGAACATCTTCAACTAGAATAGAAACCTTAGTGTCGGTTTGACTGAACCAGAGAAAATCTTAAAAAGTGTTGGAATATCTTCAACTGGAATAGAAACCTTGGTGTCGGTTTTACTGAACCAGAGAGAACTTATGAGAACTTGATTACATCTTTCCCTAAAAGGTAAAGAGTTAGTCGTATGTAATGTCATGATGTATGAAATGTATTGAGTAATGATGTTCTCAAAATAAATGAGATTGTGTTGTATAATATGTATGCGCATGCCATGATGTATGGATACGTAATGCCATTGGGATATTCTCTAGCTGGGGAAAATAAATCCTGGACTGCTACTGGAGAGTATAAGGAGTTGAGTTCTTCGTTTCCGCTAGGGACAATGACCAAAGATGATTAGCTGGAGATTGACATCCATTCTGCTTGAGAACATTCTGCCGGAGGAGACTCTGTCTGAGAATAATCCTGCGGGGGAATGACTCTATGGGGAAGAGATACTTCGTTGGAATATCTCCTGATCTGGAGAAATAAACTTAGCTGGGGATGAACTTCCATTGCTGGAGAGAAGAGCTCTGTTGGAGATTGAGCTTTCTCTTTCAGAGAAATAAACTCTGCTCGGGAAATGTCTTTATAAACTGCTCATGGTTATAAAAATCAGTTGGGGAATGCAGATATCAGCTTTCTGAAGGAACTTGCTGGGGAAGGAATTCCTGCTTGAGGATACGGAGGTCGGACCTTGGTTGTCTCGGCTCTGTGGGAGAGTATAGGTATCACTGGCTTGTATGTGATAGTGACTTTGCTTCCAACTGTCTTTACCCCTTGTATCATGATGGATGGGGTAACTGTCGACATTTAGGTTTTGTACCAGTTTCTTCGAGTTCTTAGCAATTGTCCTTTTTGTTTTATATGCAGATATTTATGAACAGTAATCATATTCAAATGCATATGTCAGGAATAAAACGTTGGACGTTTTTGCAAACAAAACAGAAAACGGAAAAACAAACACACAGTTTTGTACTTAAACGACACTTTATATTGATTTGAAATTTGCCTATAACATGCGTTTTTTTTACAAGGAGGCTGACGCTCTAGTAAGAGAACGCCGCCGTAAAAAATGGAAATTATTACAGAAATTGTGCAAAAAGAAAAACAGCCATGTGTAGTGATCCCATCGAGTTTCAATTCTACTATTTCCCCTATGTCTTCAAGCATCTCTTCACTTTGCTGCTTTTCCGAAGCTGACTGGATTAATCAACACCGTTTGAGCTTGATATCTGATTACTGACGTCTGATCGCAAGGTAATCTAATGGGACATAGTGATACGCTTTAATCCCTAACTTTTTCCTGGACCTCCCTTTCGGGTTTTGAATCCACCGGGATACCCTTTTTTGCCCAAGTCGTCCTTTCGGTTTTTCGACTTGCCGGGTGTACAGATTTTTTCATTTTTATCCCTAACTTTTGCCCGAACCCTTTTGGTTCGCCGGTATGCCCTCATTTTTGCCTAGGTATGTCAATCTAGTGGGTCTTTATTATGCATAGTATCTTTTCACTATGTCCGCATTGACAGGGTGTGGAAGGTCGTCACCATCCATGGTGGTCAGAATCATGGCTCCACCAGAAAATATGTTCTTGACTACAAATGGTCCCTCATAGGTGGGAGTCCATTTGCCCCTGGGATCACCTTGCGATAGTATAATGCGCTTGACTACCAGATCCCCTACTTGATACACTTGTTGTCTGACTTTCTTGTTGAAGGCCTTGATCATCCGTTTCTGATACATTTGACCATGGCAGACAATGATAAGTCTTTTATCGTCGATTAAGTTCAATTGATCAAGTCGAGTCTGGATCCAATTGTCTTCGCTCAAACCCGTATCCTTCATAATCTGTATAGAAGGGATTTGGACCTCTATGGGTAGGACAACCTTCATGACATATACCAGAGAATAGGGTGTTGCCCATGTCGACGTACGTGCTGAAGTACGATACCTGTGAAGAGAAAACGGTAACATCTCGTGCCAGTCTTTGTATGTCACCGTCATATTCTGTATGATCTTTTTGATATTCTTGTTAGCAGCTTCAACAGCCCTGTTGTACCCCAAAATTTTCCCTCTCATATTTCTCAAGATATTACAAGAAAAATCCCCAAGTGGCTCAAGGTTGCTCAAGAGTTGGACAGTCAAGCTATCTCCTAAGGCAGTCAACCCCAAATTAGGGTTTTGTGTTGCATCAAGATCCTTGAGCCTAAATGACCTCAAGTTCTCTCCATTGTCCTAATATGCTCTCAAGATCATCCATGTCAAATTTCAAGCCTTGCAGAGGAAGTTTGCTCAGTCAATTGCTCAAAGGGTCCAAAAATCGACTATGTTAGGGCAAAAGTCAAATGTGACCCAAATACAGTTAAACTTCAAGATTTTTTGTCAACATTCTCATTTTGAAGGATATTTCATCATTTGATCAAGGGTTGATCATGATTCATCAAGGATTGCTCAAAATTCATCAAGACTTAAAAGTTGCTAAATTAGGGTTTTGCAGGAAAAGTCAACTCAACTTTGACCAAGCATAACTTTCTCATACTTTATGAGAAATGAACCATCCAAAGCTCATTTTTAAGAGGATGCAATTTCATACAATCCATCTTCATACCCCAAGATCATAAAATTCACTCACAAGAAGTTATAAATTTGGACATTATAGGTCATTTTTGAAAGTCAACAAAAACACCTTTTTTGCCAAAGCTTATAACTTGAGCATGGAATATCAAAATGAGATGAGACCAAAAGGGTTGGTTAGAATACATCTTCAGGAACACCTACAAAAGTTCAAAATTGAAGAAGTTATGCATTGTTGAAGTTGGACTTTTTTGCAAAATTGCCAAAAGTCAACTATCCCTAAAACTTCAAATTTTGTCAAATGGGCCCATTCTTTTCCACTTGATTTGAGCTTACATCATTGTCCACGTGCCCTAGCTTCAGCCATGAGCCCATATCTTATTTTTATTATTTAATTTGATTTTTAATTGAATTTATTCACTTTAAATCAAATAAAATCATATAAAATCAAAAGTATTTATAATTCATGATTTTTTGTTGCTTTAGGCTTTGAATACAGCTATTATGTGAATCAAATTCGCATCAAGTGCATTGGTTACAAGAAGATATGATTTAGGACATATTTGGAAAGTTGTAATGGTGGAATCAAATCCAATTCATGAGCATTGATGTGGAGAGATTTGTACGAAGTTTCTTACCCTAATGCAATATACATTACATAAGGAAGGAAAAAGGCACGAAAATATGGGTTAGAGGCTGCAAGAAGAGGCAGAACAAAAGTTTGAAAAAGTGGTAAAAAGCTTGAATTCGAGATCATAACAAGAGGCGTTTTCAGAAGCCAAAAGCTATCCCAATCGCTTCCTGGGTGTTCACTCAACCTTCCTGGATCAAGAGCAAGCGTTCTCACATACCACAAAGCACTGTAAGTATCACGAAAATCACTTTGGTTCTTGAATTCGTGATTCATTATTCTTGCATCATTTGAACAAATTGCTTGCATATTCATAACCCTCATGACATTTGTAAACTTTTTGCATTATTCAATTTGGTTTATAGGCGCTGTAACCCCAAAACACCATAGCTAGGGTTACGTGTTTGTTTTTAGGGCTTTCTTTTTCAGGAAAAATCAGGACTCAAGAAGGACATAATGTTAATCAGGAAGCCAGAACGAACTCAACCATGTTTTTGGAATTGATTTATGTGGCCTAAGGAAGATTTTAGAGCAAGCTTGCGTATTTAGCTGCGGATCCAAATCCGCAGGTAATATTTGCAGGATTTGGAGGTAGAAGACGACGAGCTGTCGTTCTCCCATTGACCAATTCAAATTAATTTTCGCGCATTTTTATTTTCTGGCATATAATTTGTTTTGTTTATATTATAATTTCTTTGTATTTTACTAACAATAGAATCAAAGAAGTGCAGTGGCAAGCGTGCAAGCATATCACTTTCAGGACCTGGGTTCGAATCCCTGGTCCCCCACTTTCTTTGTTATTTTCCTTCTTCAGGTAATCACATGTACGTCCAAGCATGCAGCGCACCATACGCCTTCACACATCCAACATCCAGATGGCCAAAGGCCAGATCTGGTAATCCAGGCTGAGAGTCCACCATGAAGTCAAGTCCAAGTGCGCACATGGAATCCTAAAAGTCAAACCAGGCCAACGCTTAATGGGCCTCAGCATTTCTATATACACCACAAAATTCAGGCCCAAACCTCTCTCTCTCTCTCTCTCTCTCTCTCTCTCTCTCTCTCTCTCTCTCTCTCTCTCTCTCTCTCTCTTATTTTATTTATTTTGTTTATTAATTGTATTCATTATTTTTGTTTTTAATTCTAACCAATCATTAAAATTCTTTTTCTTTAAAATAAAATCGCACCAAAATATTTTTATTTAATCAAATTTTTATTTTTATTTTTATTAATAAACATTAATTAAATTAATTTAGGTTTTAATGTTAGAATAATTTTAACCCTTTTTGCAAATAATTAAAATTAACTAGACTTAATTAGGTTTTACTAATTCAATTAATTTTTATTTTCTTTCTTTAAATAACCAAAAATCCAAAAATAACTTCTTTTTTTCATTTAATTAATTAATTAAATTTAATGTAGTGATTAATTTAGATTTATTTCTTTCTTAAAATATAAAAAAACAACAAAAAAAGATACTTTCTCTCAAAAAGGGTCAAAACCCTATTTGCGCTCGATTTAATTTCTCGCACGCGATTTATTTTCTTTTATATCGTAATGTATTTGTTCCCGATTTGTAATAGTTAATAGGACCTTTATTTATTTTTTATCGCTTTATTTATTTTTACAAAGGGTTTGTCTTTGGCGATGTAAAGACCCGACGCCTTGTAATTTAAATTCCGCATTTTATTTCCCGCAAAATATAACTGTTAGATGTTTGATAATAAGAATGCATGACAAGAATGAATGTTTAACCTAAAATCAACTTAGATCACCCTTAACATGTACAAAGATAAAAATAACCGAAAACGACACACTCGCACATGCGCACTCTTAGGGTACACCCCACTTGGTTGCCTTCGTACACGATCATTGAGTATAGGTCATTTTAGAGGTCGCCCTCTTGTCTAAAAGATCATAGTCGCCTCGAAATGGTTGCCGCGGATATTGTTGTCTCAAAACAAATGATCTAAGACATTAGGGTTACCGCTAAGGCGTCCTAACATTGCTTTGGTGACCGTAAGTCCCTAAATTTGAATTGACCCTTAAACTCCAACGACGGTGCTACCTACTCATCAATAGTGGGATAGCATTGTCTAAAGGAAGATAACATAGAACGATTCCTTTTTCGAGTAGGTAGATGGTTCTTAGATACTTGCTCTTTTAAAAAACAAAACTCTTTTCACACCTACACTTTTCGAACAAAGTTTTCAAAACACTTCATATACTCTTGAGGACAGAAGCAAGAGTTAAATCGAAGTTTTCAAACAAAAACTTTTTCAAACCCACAAGCACAAAGAAAAGCAAATTTTGAAAACAATATGAGCAAGTACCTAAGAGCCCGTGGATAACCACAGATAGAAAGGGTGCTAACACCTTTCCTTTCTATAATCTACCCCCCGAACCCGAGAAATATCTCAAAAAGGAATTTTTCTGTGCTTTTTTCCTTTCCTTGTTGGATAAAATAAAAGTCGGTGGCGACTCTTGCTTACCGCGACATTTTGCAAAAACAAATGCAAAACGAAAACCAGCATTCCAAAAAACAGTCAGTTCTTTCCCACCGTATCATAAGCCCCATTCATCTTCGGTCGGTAAGGTGAAGAGCTGTGATGCTGAATCATGAACTGTTTACAGAGTTCAGTGATCATCGAGTTTTTGAGATTGGTACCGTTGTCTGTGATGATTCTCTCAGGGATACCATAACGACAAACCAAGTTATGCTTGATGAGTCGTGCCACCACATTCTTAGTAACCGTCGCAAAGGAGGCAGCCTCAACCCACTTCGTAAAGTAATCAATGGCCATTAGGATGAAGCGATGTCCATTGGACACGGTAGGTCTGATTTGCCGATCATGTCAATGCCCCACATTGCAAAGGGCCACGGAGCCGTCAAAACATTAAAGGGAACTGGAGGTACATGCACCTTATAAGTATAGATTTTGCACTTGTGACAGGTTTGAGAATGCTGATAACAGTCAACTTCCATAGTGGACCAGTAGTATCCTGCCCATAGGATCTTCTTTGCCATGGTATGTCCACTGGAGTGAGTGCCAAAGGTACCTTCGTGTAGGTCTGCCATGATCCTCTCTGCTTTGCTCTTGTCTACACACTGCAATAAGGTAGAGTCGTGATTGCGCTTATAGAGGATTCCATTGCTGAGGAAGAACTTTGCAGCAAACCTTTTCAGAAATTTCTTGTCATTGGCAGATGCCCCCTCGGGGTATTCTTGAGCCTCAAGATACCTTTTCACCTCATGAAACCAAGGTTTATCGACTACCTCCTCAGTATCAATCTCACAGTAGTATGCCGGTTCATCCAACCTATCAATAGTGGTTTGGGGAGCTTCATTGTCCCACCTGACCTTGAACATTGACAACGTGGTAGCTAGTGCGTTTGCTAACTGATTCTCTTCTCGTGGGAAATGTTCAAAGGTGATCTCTTCAAAATGCAGCAGCAGTGTCAATACATACTCTTTGTAAGGAATAAGGTTTGGGTGCTTCGTATCCCACTCGCCTTTGATCCGACTTATCACCAGAGCGGAATCCCTGAATACACTCAAGAACTTAATCCTTAGGTCAATAGAAGCTCTAAGACCCATGATGCATGCTTCATACTCCGCTATGTTGTTAGTACAGTTGAAACATAATCGGGTAGTGAACGGATTATGATAGCCCTCGGGAGATATGATTACAGCGCCAATGCTGTTACCCAGTGCGTTGGAGGCTCCATCAAAAAACATAGACCATCGGGATCCTTCCTCAGGTCCTTCATCCGGTCCAGGTTCTTCACATTCGGTTACTAACATGATGTTCTCACCCGGGAACTCGAAATTCATGGACTGGTAGTTGTCCACGGCCTGATGTGCCAAATGATCAGCTAACACACTTACCTTGATTTCCTTTTGGGTTGTGTGTTGGATATCGTACTCGGTTAAGATCATTTGCCATCTTGCGATTGGATCCATCTTAGATATCAATAAAGTAGTGTGGGTCAACATATACTGTCTCAGTTGGCGAGCAGCCTATGCCAAAGCACATCAAGTTTTCTCTATCAATGAGTATCGTGTTTCACAGTCGGTAAACTTTTTGCTTAGGTAGTATATTGCATGCTCTTTTCGACCAGACTCGTCATGTTGTCCCAACATACACCCCATTGAATTATCTAGCACTGTTAAGTACATTATCAAAGGTCTTCCTTCATTCGGAGGCATCAGAATAGGAGGCTCTTGGAGATATTGTTTGATTCTGTCAAAGGCTACTTGGAATTCATCATTCCACTTTACCACTTGATCTTTCTTCAGAAGCTTGAAGATCGGCTCATAAGTAGCAGTCAGATGTGAAATGAATCGGGCAATGTAATTTAGGCATCCCAAGAAACCTCTAACTTTCTTCTCAGTACGGGGAGATGGCATCTCTTGTATGGCCTTCACCTTTGTAGGGTCTACTTGAATACCTTTGTCATTGACGATGAATCCCAAAAGCTTACCAGACCTTACCCCGAAGGTGCACTTGTTCGGATTTATCCTCAGTTTGTACGTCTTTAACCTATCGAACAGCTTTTGTAGATGATTAAGATGTTCTCCCTCAGTTTGAGACCTAGCTATCATGTCATCAATGTAAACCTCTATCTCATGGTGAATCATGTCATGGAACAGAGCTACCATAGCTCGTTGATAAGTTGCCCCAACATTCTTCAACCCAAACGACATCACCTTGTAGCAGAAAGTGCCCCACCGTGTAACAAAGGTTGTCTTCTCCATGTCTTCAGGTTCCATCTTGATTTGATTTAGCCAGAGAAACCGTCCATGAAGGAAAATTGTTGCAACTGGTTTTTAGATAGAGTCGCCACCCTTAATTTTTATCCTAATGGAAGGGAGTATAAAGGAATAACCCTAAAGTTCAGAGATTCTAGATTTAGACTCGGTTCTAGACGATGGGAAGGTGTTAGGCACCCCTTATCTACCTTGTTCGCAAGGATACTAGGTTTAGAAGCGCGATGTTTAGGAAATAGGTTTTTTATTGTTTTATTACGGAAAAGGGTTTGAATTTTAGTTAGCGAGACTCGCAACGATTTTTGATCGTATGCCTACGTATCCTCCTTAGGAGGAATCATAGTCCCATTTCGTAGTTCACGGTTGATTTGTGTTTTTTATGGATTGCGGAATATATTTGAATTTCCCGCATACGTAGTCTAAGAGTGTGAAAAGCGGAGTTTGTTAGACCAAGTGCACGGTTGATTCAAATATATTCGTATTCTTTTTTCTAAAATTAATGTTGAATTAATTTATTACGAAAAATAATTTGATGTTTGTTTGAGTATTTTAAGATGCAGAGCGATGGAGTCTGATATAGTCTTCTCATCACGTGGCTAAATATTAGCCACGTGCCGCTCTCAGATGGAAAAGTTGGTGAGTTGTGTGGGGTTTAATATTTTGATTATTGAATAATTGACTTATAGACGATGGGTCAATCAATCACTTATTCGAGGACAACGGTGGATGAAAAATCTACCAATCCCATTATTGAATTAATTTAATTCTGAAAAGTGTTTAAATTTATGTACAAGGTTATTTTACCAATTATCTTAAGTAATTTTACTAAATTAATTATTTAAAAAAAAATAATGTAATCAACCTAATAAATATAATTATTTTACTAGAGATTGATTTGTTTAATTTTATTATGAAAATGATTTTTTTGGTGGTTGAATATTTTTTAATGCGCTAATTATAAAAATGTCTTTATTAATGCATGATGAAAAATGATTTTTAATGTAATAGAATAAATAAAATATTTTGATGAGTTGAGAAAATATATTTGATTTTATAATAATAATATTAAATATTAATTATAAATGAAATAATAAAAATAAAATGATTAAAAAAATGCAGGGGGTGCAAATAATGTTGGGCTAGCAAAATAGAGGAGTGTATGTGCAGGGCCCTGAATTCAGATATTGAATTCAGGCCCAATGCAGGGGGAGGTGTTGGTTTGAATAGGTTAGTAAAACAGGAGTACGCGTGAGTAAGGGTCCAAGTCCAGATATTGGATTTGGCCCATAAGGCTAATGGGTGAGATTTGTTTGTATTTTGACCATAACAGTAACTATACATTCAATTACCAAAAAAAAAAGGTAGATCAAAATTTAGAGAAATAATGTTAAATAAGATTCTTGCAGTTTGAAACAACCAGTACCCCGATGTGGTACAAGAGCAAATCAACCTTATAATTATCATACTACTAGTTATAATAATTATATTAAAGGGTGAGAATAAAATTGATGTGATCACGTGTATTAAAAGAAGATTGAATTGGCTTTTCAAATATTGAAATTATCCAACCAGGCTTCGACACGTAGCATGTTTTAAACAAAAATATTAATAACAAAATTAAGAACAAGAATAATATGTAAAACCAAATGTAGATAAAAAGCTTTTTCCATTTTTTCTCATATTTAAAACTAAACATTCTCTCTTCTTCTAATCCACAAAATCAAAACTTTTTTCCTTTCTCAAGATATAAAAAAATATCACATAAAGGAACAGAATCAAAACCGATAGAAGAAACTTACCTGATTAGAGTGGCGGTGTTGGGGAGATTGAGGGTGCAAACAGAATAGGAGATCGGAGGATCATGGCCGCGTCTATTGCAAAAGGAAGTCCGCGGATTCGCGGTTTTTTGACGGCGCGATGAGTGATGCAGATCTGATGGGTGTGTTGTTGAGATTTTGCTATTGTTTCTACGGTTTTCTTCTCCTTCTTTTCTGCACAAAAACAAAAAAAGACAACAACACACAATTTTTCCAGATTGTGATTCATAGTTTTGTTGAATTTACATGGTGTTGAGGTTATTGTTATAGCAAAAGTGATGTTGTTGATTTTTTCCAGATCTAAAATTATGGTGATTGCAATTTCATGGTTATGGTGGTGATGTTAGTTTTTAACGAATTTTGGTTTGAATAAAATGGTTAAATTTTTTGTGAACAATGGTCTTTTGAAATAAAATTTAGAAACTATACATATGTGTAGGTCGTTATGTGTATGTGAACAGTATAAAGAAAATGTGAGAAAGGTTTTGTTTATGTTAGAAATATTATAAAAATAATATTTTAGAAATTGTGTGAAATAGGTGAATGTTAGTGAATATAATATGTAATATAATTTAAAAAACATATAACATCAGATAGATGTTCATCATATGTTAAAAACTAAATATTAAAAATAAAAGAAGGGGCCTCATATTTGAATCATCGGCCAAAAAAAACCTATAGTATTTGAAAACAATTTTGAAAAGAAAGTGTGAGAATGTGTTTGGGAAGAGTGTGTAGTGAAATGATGAGAAATTGGATTTGTGGAAATTGTGAATGATTTAGAAGTGTGAAAAACATGTCCTATTTATAGATGAAAAAAACCATCCAAATTGGAAATAAGACAAATTTGACCAATCAAAAATAAAGTGTGACACAAATTGACATCAAATGGCCAATAAGAAACACCAATTTAAAAGGAAAGATAATTAGTGACAAAAAATAGAAAAAAAATAGAAAATATTGAAAGTGAGGCACAAGAGATTCGAACCCACGACCTTATATTTGTAAGCTTCATCCTTTACCAATTGTGCTATGTTACTCATTTGTAAATAAACTCAATTGAAAGTATATGAAATGTATGGGAATATTTATTTATTCAAAAATACAAATGATCTGAAATAAATCATTATATTTTTAAACAGGTTTGGAAGTGAATATTTTATAAAAATAAAATGATATTTTAAAATTAATAATTAAAATATTTTTTACTGTTGAAATAAAGGGAGGGCAAATTTGGGGTATGACAGTTGCCCCTATTTAATCATCTTTCGATTGAATAGTGTGAGAATACGCAGGTCTCGCACGTTTAATCGGAAGTTTATTAAATATTGGAAAACCCCAAGATTTGTCCGAGCTAATATAAGAATACATTGTACAACATTCTTATGAGTGTGAATAATAGGCATAGATGATGATGTATCATCTTACCAGCGTTTAGACCAAAGTGGGTTAGAATCAAGACTCGACAACGCAGATAACTTGTCGGTATCTGAGAGATCGTAAGATTTTGCTTATTTACCATAACCTAGGAGGTAAATGGTACGAGTTTAAAAAGCTGATTTACTAATTCTAGGATACTTATATAGTAAGTTTGTGACGCAGATTTTGTATATTCATCGCAACCTAGGGGACGAATAAAACAAAGTTTGATAACACATTGTTGCGTGGAGACTGATGCAATAGATTACACATATTTAGTTATGTTTACTACAACCTAGGGAGTAAACAGTACGAGGATGAACCTGTGCATTTATCACAACCTAGGGGATAAAAGACAGCAGCGATGGGCTTACGTTATCCACCGCAACCTAGGGGGTGAATAATATAACCTTGAAGATTCGTGTATCTATCACAAACTAGGGGATAGATAATTGAAAAAGTTTAAAACCAGATATTTAGAACTTGGAATGACGATGTTAGTTGTGTCAGCCCTCAACCAAGATTCGATAACCAAATGCAATATGCTAGATTTGAAGCGATGGAACCTAAAGTTCACTGATGAGGTTAGTTGTGTCGTCTCAACCATGATCGTCAATGTAAAGAAAATAAACCTCAAATTCATGATGATATTGGTCGTGTCGTCTCAACCATTATCAACATGAAGAAAATGAACCCCAAATTCATGATGATATCGGTCGTGTCGTCTCAACCATTATCAACATGAAGAAAATAAACCCCAAGTTCATGATGATATTGGTCGTGTCGTCTCAACCATTATCAACATGAAGAAAATAAACCCCAAGTTCATGATGATATTGGTCGTGTCGTCTCAACCATTATCATCATGAAGAAAATAAACCCCAAATTCATGATGATATTGGTCGTGTCATCTCAATCATTATCAACATGAAGAAAATAAACCCCAATTTCATGATGATATTGGTCGTGTCGTCTCAACCATTATCAACATGAAGAAAATAAACCCCAAGTTCATGATGATATTGGTCGTGTCGTCTCAACCATTATCAACATGAAGAAAATAAATCCCAAACTCATGATGATATTGGTCGTGTCGTCTCAACCATTATCAACATGAAGAAAATGAACCCCAAATTCATGATGATATTGGTCGTGTCGTCTCAACCATTATCAACATGAAGAAAATAAACCCCAAGTTCATGATGATATTGGTCGTGTCGTCTCAACCATTATCAACATGAAGAAAATAAACCCCAAGTTCATGATGATATTGGTCGTGTCATCTCAACCATTATCAACACGAAGAAAATGAACCCCAAATTCATGATGATATTGGTCGTGTCATCTCAACCATTATCAACATGAAGAAAATGAACCCCAAATTCATGATGATATTGGTCGTGTCGTCTCAACCATTATCAACATGAAGAAAATGAACCCCAAATTCATGATGATATTGGTCGTGTCGTCTCAACCATTATCAACATGAAGAAAATGAACCCCAAATTCATGATGATATTGGTCGTGTCGTCTCGACCATTATCAACATGAAGAAAATAAACCCCAAAAAAATTTGCCATCTTAACCAGAGTAGCTTTGCAAGATGCCATGTATGCATAATGTCCTAAACTGATATGTTATTCGAGTGTGATGTATACCCCAAATGTTTGTATGTGTATGCTTTTGATCGATATTTTTTTTTGGTAAACCAATTGGGTTCTCGTAGTCACCAACTCCTCGACAGTGTTGTCTGCCCTTATTGTATCTCCAAGTGGATTTGGATTTGGTGAGAGATGTTTGTGAGATCTTAATGTCTGTATCGTAGGCGTAGACATGGATGTAGGCGTGGATATGCCTTCAGTGTTTTTCTAACCAAAATAAACTTTGATGCTTTATTAAATGTTCTTTGGTGTTTTTGTATGTTAGATGCACCAAATGTTGCAAATGATCTTGAGATTTTGCATACATCATGCTTGATGTGAGGCTCTTAGTGGGAAATCTGCTGCCAAGATTTCCAAGGAATCTACTGCCGAGATTCTGTCAAAAGATAACCTCCTGCTGAGGTTTTCTTGAAAATCACCTTCCGTGATCAACCGGGGGAATCTACTTCCGAGATTCTGTTGAAAGATTACCTCCTGCCTAGGTTTTCCAAAAAATCACCTGCCATGATCAACAAGAGGAATCTACTTCCGAGATTCTATGTAGAATTGGTAGCTTTATTGCCGATGATGATTGCCTTCACATAAAACGAGGTTTCATGCTATGCGTGCAAATTTGATTGGTGCATGGAATGTAATAATTGATTGATGCATGTAATGATTGATTGATGTATGTAATGATTGATTGACGTATGAATTGATTGATGTATGTAATGATTGATTGATGCATGAAATGTGATGAATGACTTGGATATATGTAAATGGATGTTGGACTTTGAAATGCAAATGCGTAGTTAGGATTTTTGAGATACGCTCGACCCATGCTGTTGGAATGAGTAGATGAATGAGATGATAGTATGACTTGGTTTTGGATCTAGGAGCCCTAATGCATGATTTATGCAGCCTTATGCTTTATGATTATGAATTGGATATTTTTTGAATGGTGCCCCTGTGATGGGTTGTAGATTATTAAAGGATGGAGGTTTGTTTATGCAACAAGGTTGCTTGTCACATTATGGTTGAGTGTTGTGCTTGCATGATTCCCTGATACTTGTTTCGAACTCAAAGATTGCTGACGTAGAAGAGAGGTCCACTGGAGGTTTGTGAAAGTATGAAGAGAGCTTGCTTTCGTATGGACTATTTTTCCTAATTTGTTGGTAGGGTCCTGGAGGGGATTATCTTTAATATGAGCTTGGAAAAATTTTGATCATAATGCGAATGACCCCAATATTTTTCATTATGCCCCTGATTAAAAGACTCCTGAAAAATGCTTGGCTTTGATGGACCCTTTTGTATCAACTTCTTTTTTGATCGAGCCTCACAGTGGTTTGCCCCAACATTTGAATTTTGAAAGACATGCCCCTCAATCTCCAAGATCCAAAGGAAGTATCCTTAGAAAGAACTCAGACTTTACCATGAACTTGTCATAGGTTGCCCCAAGTATTTGAAGCTTTAAAAAGTTTGTACTCGAAGTTGCTTAAAGAATTTGGACCCTACGTGCAGCAGGATGAACTTGATACGTACTGCCCTAACATTTAATTCTTGGAAAACTACCCCTGATCGTCAATTTCTTGAGAAACATGTTAACATGAGGAAACAAAGTCATACCCTGTTGTGATATGACTTGACTAAGGAATGTTTCTTTGAAGGGTATGCCCCTAATTGAACAATGCTTTGAAATTTGATCCAAATTGATTGGACCTCGAAGTGCTCACCTCTTGTCAACAATATCTTCATGTGATATACCCCTATGATCATTAGTCTATGCCCTTGTTTATAGGGATCCCCTTAGATGCTTTTGCCCCAGTTAGGAGCTTCTTGGAAAGGATGGCCTTTGATCAGACCTTCTTGAAATCTCTTTGATGCTAAGTATTGATTCGTAGATAAAATTGTACATTTCGAAAAAGTAATTATGTTTGATGCACATGCACGTTCTTGAAATGGATTATTTGAAAAGAAATGGAAGATTAGAAGATGAATATTCGAAGAATTGAAGTAGTTAGAAATGATTTTAACAAACATAGGAGTCAATTTAACACAAATCTTGCTGAATATGCTTTCATAGTGAACCTAGCCTCAATTAGGACTTTTAAAGGTTGTAGCATGGCCATGGTTCGTGGTTTAAGAAACAAAAGATATAAGGCTCAAAATTAATTTAGCCCACCCCATTCTCCTTGATGTTCTCCAATCCTAAGTTCAATTAATCCAACGAATGTGTTTAATCCCCAAGAGAAGTTCTGTAGTCGCGCAGATGATGAGAAGTGTAGGCAAAGATCCAAGCGCCAATGAAAAGCATTGATAAGATTTGAGCATTAATAATATCCAAGCATTGATAAGATCCAAGCGTTGATGAGAAGCCTTGATGGTTCTTAAGGTGGCAGTCACAAGATTGTTCTTCAATTTATTGTTTTCAATCCCTTATTTTTGCATGGACCAATTTTTTTGAATTCTTTTCTTAGATCCATTGGGATGCCTTAATTTTTACCTAAGTCAAGTATTGATTTGCTTTGACTTAGTGGGATTTTTCTATATTTTTTGAATTTCTTTTTTTTTTCTTTTTCTTTTGAAAATTTGTGACTACCATGCTGATTGTTGTAAGCTTCATCTTCATCATTTCTTCGATCTTGATTGAGGAAGAAGGGTGTCTTGGACTTTATTTTTATTGATTCCTCAATCTTGGGTGATGAACGCGTGGAAAATGATGTGCTCAAATATCTGCTTAGGTTGTTTTCTCAATGATGTATCGAGGAAAGAGATATGCTTGAACCTTTGCTTAGATCGTTCTCTCGATGATGAATCGAGGAAAGAGATATGCTTGAACCTTTGCTTAGATCGTGTCAATTCTCTTGGGATTTAAATACATCTTCGAATTAATTGAAATCTACCCTGCCCCTGGTTAAGATGAAGTTTTTTTTTAGAAAATAGAAAGAACTCAGACTTCTGGCTCGAGGGGGTTAACTACGGATTAACTCTGTATTTCTCCATTGTTTAGAAATTGAAACAATGCCTTATATCATCAGCTAAGCCTTACTATTAAAAAGCATACATCAGCGAAATTCGATTATTTTTGTATTTTCATCATTCTCCATCGAAGTTTGTTAATTTAAAAATGGAAAAGAAGAGTGAAATGGAAAGTCGTTGATTATTCGTGGAATGAATCGATTTCAAAAACATGCATGCTTATTTTACTAAAATTACTTGACCAAAGAGTACAAAGTTTATAACAAATAACACTTAGCAAAAAATAAATTACAATTTGAAATGATAAAAGCCTAATGATCTAGAGATAAGCCTTCTTGTTGATCCACTAACTTTAGGGGATGCTTCTTAGTTATTGGACTTGTCAGATCATGGGGATGACCCTTGACTTTTCTTGGGCATACTTATTTCGTTGATAGGACAATTGCTCTTAATGTAGAGGAATCACCAATAGTAGTGGCACTTGAGGCGCTGTGTAGGCCTGTAGTTGTCATGGTGAAGGACTACCTTCTCTCTCCAATAAGACTTGTAGGATCAAGCTCCATTAAATCTCTAGTATATAATCTCATTCTTCCATAGTTTCAAACTTTCTTAAGCTCGTTGGCGAGTATTAAGAAATCGACTAGCAAATGGATGATAGTTGGATAAGGGCGAAGGTGGAAATGCATGAAAATGTATGAATGTACGAAAATACATGGGTATGAAAAAACATTTTTTCGCTTTTAGGTATGCAAAAAAGTTTCATGGATATGTAATGCGACGTAGACGTAGTATGATGATAGACGTAGGGGTACCTCATACAGGTTTGATGATTATATCCTACTCTGACTCAGAAGTTGAGACAGGCAGGGACTCCTTATGGATGAAGATGATAAAATACATAGATTTGATGATGTCCTACATTATCTCAAAGATTGAGACAGGTAGGGATTCCCTAAGGATTATGGTAAATGAAAGACAACGAGAAGTCATGGCATGATAAGGATAATAACATAGACGGATGCCCTACGGGCTAGTAGAAGGTGAAAAGATAACCCTTGTGGGTTTAAAGATTGTAGTGAGATTTGTGAAAGGTATCCTTACAAGATAGGTCCTTAGTATTGGCCTACGAATATTCTACTCTCCCCATAAGGTGGCTTCCTTAAGGGTATCATGAATAACACTATAAGGAAAGGCGCGAGGGCCTCCCTTAAGCGGAGTCTCTTTACAGACCGAAACATTCGTCTCTAGGTCATGAAAGGTCTCATCATGAGTTTTTGGTTTAAAGGTTGTACAAAGAGTCATAGGTCTCATTCCAAAGTCCTACTTTCCAAGAGGATGTCTCTCGAGAGGTATTCCTTTTGCGGAATTCCACCGACTCTAGGCGAAGTCGTCGCATAAACTCATAGGGTTGATGTAACCCCTTGGCTAATAGACAAACCTTCTTTCTAAGGGTTTTGAGAATAATTTTTTGCAGAATTATAAATCCCACCCCATATATATAAATATAATGAATAATAAACATAAGCAGGAAAATAAAATAAATAAGAAAATAAGAAAATAATAAAACCCAAAAGAAATAAGAAAAGCCCTAAAAACCCTAAAATCGAAAGATAAAGCTTCTAAATCTAGGGTTGAGTCCCCAGCAGAGTCGCCAGCTGTTGCAACTGGTTTTTAGATAGAGTCGCCACCCTTAATTTTTATCCTAATGAAAGGGAGTATAAAGGAATAACCCTAAAGTTCAGAGATTCTAGATTTGGACTCGGTTCTAGACGAGGGGAAGGTGTTAGGCACCCCTTATCTACCTTGTTCGCAAGGATACTAGGTTTAGAAGCGTGATGTTTAGAAAATAAGTTTTTTATTGTTTTATTACGGAAAAGGGTTTGAATTTTAGTTAGTTGGACTCGCAATGATTTTTGATCGTATGCCTACGTATCCTCCTTAGGAGGAATCAGAGTCCCATTTCGTAGTTCACGGTTGATTTGTGTTTTTTATGGATTGCGGAATATATTTGAATTTCCCGCATATGTAGTCTAAGAGTGTGAAAAGCGGAGTTTGTTAGACCAAGTGCACGGTTGATTCAAATATATTCGTATTCTTTTTTCTAAAATTAATGTTGAATTAATTTATTACGAAAAATAATTTGATGTTTGTTTGAGTATTTTAAGACGCAGAGCGATGGAGTCTGATATAGTCTTCTCATCACGTGGCTAAATATTAGCCACGTGCCGCTCGCAGATGGAAAAGTTGGTGAGTTGTGTGGGGTTTAATATTTTGATTATTGAATAATTGACTTATAGACGATGGGTCAATCAATCACTTATTCGAGGACAACGGTGGATGAAAAATCTACCAATCCCATTATTGAATTAATTTAATTCTGAAAAGTGTTTAAATTTATGTACAAGGTTATTTTACCAATTATCTTAAATAATTTTACTAAATTAATTATTTATAAAAAAAATAATGTAATCAACCTAATAAATATAATTATTTTACTATAGATTGATTTGTTTAATTTTATTATGAAAATGATTTTTTTGGTGGTTGAATATTTTTTAATGCGCTAATTATAAAAATGTCTTTATTAATGCATGATGAAAAATGATTTTTAATGTAATAGAATAAATAAAATATTTTGATGAGTTGAGAAAATATATTTGATTTTATAATAATAATATTAAATAATAATTATAAATAAAATAATAAAAATAAAATGATTAAAAAAATGCAGGGGGTGCAAATAATGTTGGGCTAGCAAAATAGAAGGGTGTATGTGCAGGGCCCTGAATTCAGATATTGAATTCAGGCCCAATGCAGGGGGAGGTGTTGGTTTGAATAGGTTAGTAAAACAGGAGTGCGCGTGAGTAAGGGTCCAAGTCCAGATATTGGATTTGGCCCATAAGGCTAAGGGGTGAGATTTGTTTGTATTTTGACCATAACAGTAACTATACATTCAATTACCAAATAAAAAGGTAGATCAAAATTTAGACAAATAATGTTAAATAAGATTCTTGCAGTTTGAAACAACCAGTACCCCGATGTGGTGCAAGAGCAAATCAACCTTATAATTATCATACTACTAGTTATAATAATTAAATTAAAGGGTGAGAATAAAATTGATGTGATCACGTGTATTAAAAGAAGATTGAATTGGCTTTTCAAATATTGAAATTATCCAACCAGGCTTCGACACGTAGCATGTTTTAAACAAAAATATTAATAACAAAATTAAGAACAAGAATGATATGTAAAACCAAATGTAGATAGAAGCTTTTTCCATTTTTTATCATATTTAAAACTAAACATTCTCTCTTCTTCTAATCCACAAAATCAAAACTTTTTCCTTTCTCAAGATATAAAAAAATATCACATAAAGGAACAGAATCAAAACCGATAGAAGAAACTTACCTGATTAGAGTGGCGGTGTTAGGGAGATTGAGGGTGCAAACAGAATAGGAGATCGGAGGATCATGGCCGCGTCTATTGCAAAAGGAAGTCCGCGGATTCGCGGTTTTTTGACGGCGCGATGAGTGATGCAGATTTTATGGGTGTGTTGTTGAGATTTTGCTATTGTTTCTACGGTTTTCTTCTCCTTCTTTTCTGCACAAAAGCAAACAAAGACAACAACACACAATTTTTCCAGATTGTGATTCATAGTTTTGTTGAATTTACATGGTATTGAGGTTATTGTTATAGCAAAAGTGATGTTGATTTTTTCCAGATCTAAAATTATGGTGATTGCAATTTCATGGTTATGGTGGTGATGTTAGTTTTTAACGAATTTTGGTTTGAATAAAATGGTTAAAAAATTTGTGAACAATGGTCTTTTGAAATAAAATTTAGAAACTATATATATGTGTAGGTCGTTATGTGTATGTGAACAGTATAAAGAAAATGTGAGAAAGGTTTTGTTTATGTTAGAAATATTATAAAAATAATATTTTAGAAATTGTGTGAAATAGGTGAATGTTAGTGAATATAATATGTAATATAATTTAAAAAACATATAACATCAGATAGATGTTCATCATATGTTAAAAGCTAAATATTAAAAATAAAATAAGGGGCCTCATGTTTGAATCATCGGCCAAAAAAAACCTATAGTATTTGAAAACAATTTTGAAAAGAAAGTGTGAGAATGTGTTTGGGAAGAGTGTGTAGTGAAATGATGAGAAATTGGATTTGTGGAAATTGTGAATGATCTAGAAGTGTGAAAAACATGTCCTATTTATAGATGAAAAAAACCATCCAAATTGGAAATAAGACAAATTTGACCAATCAAAAATAAAGTGTGACTCAAATTGACATCAAATGGCCAATAAGAAACACCAATTTAAAAGGAAAGAAAATTAGTGACAAAAAATAGAAAAAAAATAGAAAATGTTGAAAGTGCGGCACAAGAGATTCGAACCCGCAACCTTATATTTGTAAGCCTCATCCTTTACCAATTGTTCTATGTTACTCATTTGTAAATAAACTCAATTGAAAGTATATGAAATGTATGGGAATATTTATTTATTCAAAAATACAAATGATCTGAAATAAATCATTATATTTTTAAACAGGTTTGCAAGTGAATATTTTATAAAAATAAAATGATATTTTAAAATTAATAATTAAAATATTTTTTACTGTTGAAATAAAGGGCGGGCAAATTTGGGGTATGACAAAAATACTTTGTGTTTTGCGGTGTTGTCAACCAGAACATCGATGTGGGGAAGTAGGAAGTCATCCTTGGGGATTGACCTGTTTAGGTCTCTGTAATCCACACACATTTGTACTTTACCATCCTTCTTAGGTACTGGAACCACATTGGCAACCCACTGCGGATAGGAGGTGACAAATAAGAACCCGATGTTGAACTGCTTCATAACCTCTGCTTTAATCTTCTATGACATCTCAGGGCACATACGACGAACCTTTTGCTTTACCGGAGGGCAGTCTTCTTTAGTCAGCAGACAATGAACCACTATATCTGTGTCTAGTCTCGGCATGTCTTCATATGACCAGGAGAAGATTTCAACATATTCATGCAACATCTGTACCAATCGCTGTTTGATACTAGGCTCCAGATTTACACCGATCTTGACTTCTTTTTGGTCTATCTTTGTACCCAAGTTCACTGTCTCAACCGGCTCTTCATGAGGCTGTATGGCCCTTTCTTCCTGCTGTAATAGTCTAGCAAGTTCTCCGGGTACCTCACAATCCTCCTCACCTTCGTCCTCGGCTTGGTTGATCGGATTTCCAAAGTCATAATGAGCAGTAGCAGAACTGTTATCAATGGGATCCAGAGTGGATATGGATCTGCATTTGGATATGTGAGTGTGTGTAAGAGCATAGCTGTATAGACAAAATAAAAGAAAAGAAAGACAAAGAGCGCAAAATTTGTATGCAAACATCCAATGCTTTATTAATGTCATATGAAAATGAAACATGATAACCCTCATAAATAGAACCATTGTGCCCCGGGTAAGACACATGGATATATAATTTATATAGTTTTTAAATTACATATCCAAAAAAATCAAAAAGACAATTACTCCTGAACAAAAGTAATCGGTACAAAGTCCTTGGTAGTCCAGTTACTAAGTCCACCATTGGTAATCGGGAAGATTTGGCTGTCAATGTCGGAATCACCATCACTGTCTTCAAGTGCATTGACCCTAGGATTACTGATGCGTAGGGGAGGTCCTCCAGCCCGAGCATGACGAACAACCCTTTGAGCACCTGTAGTAAAGCCCAAACCAGATTTTTCAGACTTGTAATGAATAACCGGGAGCTGACCCCAAATGGTAGACCCACCTTCTTCAACCACTGCTCGTGCATCCTTGAGAGAAGCCATCTTCAAGGGAGGTTTGGTGACCTTCAGAGGACTGTCGGTAGTTTCTGTTGTAGCCATAATCTGAGGTACCTCTTCAAAGTTCTGGCAAGGAGTCTCGATGAACTCGCCATCCATCTCTACGTACCTAAAGGAGTTCAAGTGACTGATCATGTACTCCTCTTCACCATGCACAATGACAATCTTTCCTCTTACTGGATACTTCAACATTTGGTGGAGGGTAGAACTAACAGCCCCAACCCCATGTATCCAAGGGCGTCCCAACAAGCAATAATATGATGGTTTGATATCCATTACATAGAAAGTGGAGTCGAAGGTCTGGGAACCAACTTTAATAGGGACATCCACTTCCCCGTGCACCATCCTCTTCGAACCATTGGAAGTTCTCACTAATATATTGCTGGGTGTGATACGGTGGGAGAACTGACTTGAGGTTTTGCGTTTGTGTTCGCAAATGTTTCGGTTTAGCAAGAGTCGCCACCAACTTTTTATTTTATCCTAAGGAAATGTCAAAAAGCACAGGAAAGACCTTTGAGATGTTTTCTTGGGTTCGGGAAGTAGATTATGAAAAGGGAAGGTGCAAGCACCCTTTTCATCCATGGTTATCCATGGGCTCTTAGTTACTTGTTTAGATCACTTGCTTTTGCTTTTCAATTGTTTGAAATGGTGCTTTGTGTGTGGTTTTGAAAGATGTTTTGAAAAGAGGCCATCGTTGTGGCGACCTTTGTAATGATTCTTGTTTGAATGTATACAAAGGTGTATTTGTCTTTCGAAAAGATTTCAATGTTTTGAATGTTTGATTTGGGAAATGTTTTGAAATTGTGTTGTGAAGTGTGTTTGAAAATAGCAAGGATGTTTTGCAAGATTTGATCAAGTAACTAAGAGTTATCTACCCTATTTTACTCAAAGATCTTTCCTATTCATTTTTAACCCTTTTGACAGTGTTGTTTTACCATTGTATTTGGTAAACAACCTTGTATTAGGATGTTAAACGGGACAGGCGCGGGTCATCGTATAGACCATGATAGCAATTGTGTTAAGTATCTTTGGCAAATTTTGAGGGACTTGATCATTTTTGTATAGGCAACCAAGATAGCGTCATCGAGGGACTATGATCTTTTGTTTTGTTTTTGTTTTACCAAAGTACCCAACATGCATAACATGGCCTATTTTTAAGGCAACAAGTGGATGTAACCCTAGGGGTGCAAGTGTGCATTGTGTTTGATTTTCATGCATTTTTGTCTTTGTATTAGGTCAAGCTACTTGTTGTTTTTGGAATTTGGCATACAAACCCTAATCTCTAATCATGGCATAATTGAAAGCATAAAGTGCGAGAATTAAAAGTCTAAGCTATTACAACATGATTATGGGGAGGGGGATACAATTTTTGAATAGGGATTATTTGACAAGAAATTAAAACCCTAATTTTACTATTACATCCAAATTGAATCAAATGGCATAAAAAATAAATGGACAATATTTAAATAAACAAATTAAATAAATATACAAAGTATTATGAATATGCAAAAAGTTTATTTATTTTTATGTATGTAAAAATATTTAATACAATAAAGGAAGAAATAAAAGAAATTAATTTTTTTTATTAAGGGTAAACCCTAATTTTTCTTTAAGAAAATAAATATGTTAATTATATTATTTATGTACAATAAAATAAAATGATGTATATATATATAAAATTTAATATATTTAGAAAAATGTATTATTTTAAGTATAAATAATAATAAGAAAAAAAAGTATATTTTTCATGTTTTTATTCTCAAATATTTATTAAATGAAATAAAAGTATGTATATGTAATATTAATTATATTAAACATGTATAAAAAATGAAATAAAAAAAATACAAAAATAAAATTATATTTAGTATAATACATTATTTAAATATAAATAAAAATATAAAAGTATGATTTTTAATATTTTATTTCTAAGTTTTCATTAAAATAAAATAAAGATATATGTTCATTAAATTACTTTTATGTTTAGAAAAATAAAAATAAAATAAAAAATAAATGTGAAAATTTATAAAAATATTTTTTGAGTATTTTTTATATTTGGGAATAATAAAATAAAATCAGAAATGAAACAAAAATATAAAATATCAAGAAATTGGGCCAGGGGGTGCAAAAAGTAAAAGGGGTGTCAATGGTGAGCCAGGACTAAGCCCAGCCCACCACTTCATCTTCAACCTCTGACTTTCAAACAAAATGCGTGCGCCTGTTATCAAACATGGACATCCTGCATACGAGCTCTATTGCAAAAATACATAACATCAAAGTTGTAGAGCTTTTCAAGACGAATCCAACCATATAAAAAACTAATCCTAACTCTCAAAGACCAGAGAGAATTTCCGTGGCCCTAAAATCTAACCTAATTTTTTTCAGTATGTTCATGGATCAAATTCTCTTAGCACGCTTAATAAAATGAAAACTGAGCATATGTACATCTTCATGGCAATGAATACTACATTTCTTATTCACAAACCTAAGGCTAAATGTTCCTAAATAGAGAGATAGGAAGTTGATAAAAATCTGTTTCAGCTGACTTCGTATAGGGCAATGTGGAGCTTTTCAACAAGGCTTGAGATGTATAGGAGCTTGCTTGAACTTCACTTGACCTTCTCCAATGATTTGCTTGCTTTGAATATGCTTGAACAAGCCTACAGAACTCAACCTGCACAAGCTCAAAATGAAAATGGCAAACCCTATAAATGGAGTTACAGTTGGTGTTTAAGGTTTGGGATAGCTTGGATGGATGGAATGGAAGGTGTTTGAACAGGTTTGGGCCAAAACGCATGAGCAAATTGTGCTATGGAAGTCAAGTTGCAGATGCTGCCCTGTTTTGCCAATGGGAGGTGATTTCTTGCTATGGGATGTTTGAAGGCTCAAGAGATCATGTTTCTGGCTCAGAGAGGTGTGAGAAAGATGGTTCAAATGTTTTCACAAGTTAGTTTTGGCTGATGTTCATGTTCTAGTGTTTTGGACAAATTTCTTGTATATGAAGCAAAATGTGAGAAATGATGTGCAGCAGGCCTGTACAGGCTATCCACCACCTTTCACCCTTTTCCCTTTGCCACTCAAGCTTATAGATTTCATTTGCTGCACAAGATTTGGACCAATGCTCAAGAAATCTGTTTTGACATAAAGCACATCTTTTGCAAAAATGGAAATGTTGCTTTTTCTACTTAGGGATTAATTTTGTGTGCAATGCCCTAATAACCAAAACAATGCCTTAGACGGATGGATTTGAATTTAATTATTGAGTGTGAAGTGGTTTAGAGGCCTGTAATCTAGTGCAAAGCATGCTGATTTGAATTTGCAACTTGTATGAACATGAACATGCCATGGATGAAAAGTGAGTTTTTGCCAACTTCAAGACCTTAATTCTCCCTAGCCACAAATGAGTTTGGAGATTTCTTGCACATTTTGGAAAGCTTGCAACATGCCCTACATTCCATATTTGAAATGAAAATTGATATTCCAAGTGGAACTATGTGAAAAATGGCCAAGAAGATAGGTCAAAATCCTGCCTAAACTAGGGCAAAATTTCTTTAAGTTAAAAGTTTTAGGGACCCTTGTTCCAAAAATCATAACTTGAGATCCAAGCTTCTTTTGGGAAAACTTTGTGAATAAAAGTTGTAGACTTTGTGGAGGAATACAACTTTCATGTTGGAAGTTTTGTTTGAATCCAAATGCATCATGGTGAAAATGTTGGACAAAGTTAGGAAAAATTAAGAAAATTTCATAACTTAGAAAAATTCTGAAGTTATGAAAATTTTCAACTTTAAACCCTAATTTGCAAAAATGGGTTTCTTGATGAAAAAGTTTCATGTTTTGACACATCTTGATGAAAAATTACCCTTGGCACTTGATTTTGATCAAAAAGTCAAAGTTTGACTTTTCAGTGTACAGTCAAAATTTGATCAGTTGATTGAAAAATTCATCTGTCAATCCAATGCAATTGAGATCTTTTGAACCTTGTGAATAGGTCAAGATGATGCAATTTAGTCCTTGAGTCCATGATTGAACCCAATTTTCCATTGGCTAGGTCAGAAATCAGAAATTGCCCTTGTGCAGTCAAAACCCTAAAAATGACCATTTTGCCCTTTTGGTGATCTGATCAAATTTCTTGTGGAGTTGTGGCCCAAACTTGATCAAATGGTTCATATGAGTCTATAATGTTGATGTGGGTCAAAATTTATGAGGTTTGACTGTAAATTGGCCACAATTGACTTTTTCCCCAATACAACTGATTTCTAGGTCAACTGTCCAATTGACTGGGCAAAAATTTGATTCAAAGCTTGAAACTTGGTATGGACAAACTTATGAGTCCAAAATGAAGTATGAAAGTCAATTTGGGCATTGTAAGTCATAAAATCCTTGTGCAAACTCAAACCCTAATTTAGGTCAACAGTGCAAGGAGATGTCTTGAGCAGAGCAAACCCTAGCTTGGTCTTGAGTTCAAAGAGCCTTGTAATGAGAAATGTTGATAAAATGAGAGGGAAAATTTAGGGGTACAACAGTTGCCCTTGTTCAATCTTCTGGAACCTGAAGAGTTAGATTGGCAAGTTTGCCTTTCGTGACTCGAAGGTAAAAGAGGATTGGACACTAGAGTGCCCGTAAATTTTCACTCGTCAAAATATAACTGAGGGAATGGGCTTAAAGATGCCATTTGGAGGTGGTAGAATCTTGCTGGAGATGGGCTTAAAGATGCCATCCAAAATTGTTTGTTGAAAAATCAGGAGAATGAACGTCAGAGTGGTATCCGTATCTAAAACGTATCTGAGTTGTATCTGGAGATTTGATTTGTATGAGCAAAGGAATGACGTCCCCATCTGGAGCATATCCATGTTGTAACTGTATTTGGTTCTTAAATGAATATCAGAATGACTGCCATGTTTGGAGTGTATCTATATTGTATCCGAGATCTGAAATCTGAATAAGCGATTGAAAGACATTTGTGTCTGGAATATCTCTGGGATGGTGAATAGGTTTGAATGAGTGATAGAATGGCAACCCTGTCTGGAGCGCATCTGGACTGTACCTGAAATTGAGATTTGTATGAGTAGCAGAATGACTTACGTGTCTGGAATACATCCGTATTGTAACTGGGATCTGGGCAAGTGACAGAATAACTTCCGTGCCTGGAGTGTATCTGAACCTGAAGTTGATAGTTGAATCGGAATGAGAAGTAGAATGACTTCTGTGTCTGGAGCGTATCTAGTCTGTATCTGATTGCTGAAGTCTGAATGAGTAATAGAATGACCGTCGTGTCTGGGGTGTATTTGTACTGTATCTGAAATCCTTGAACATCTGTTAAAGGTAGCTTTTAATCTTATCCTGAAAAGGGTAAAATGTTAGCTAAAACACACAAAGTTATGTTGCATGATATGTATGATGCAATAAGGTGTGTCTTATCAATGTTTATGATATATGAATGTGATGGATGCGCATGTAAGATGAGTAGTCATCTTGTAGAGGAGAATAAATCCTTGATGGCTGGAGCTAATGAAATCTTTGAATGCTGCCGGAGAACAAAAATCCTTGACTGCTGTCAGAGATTCAAAACCTTTGATTGTTGAGACTGAGGAACTCTTTGGACTACTGCTGGGGATTGAAAATCCTTGGTGACTCATGGGGATTAACAAGAGCCTTGACAACTTCCGTGGGGAATTGAGAATTCTTCATGACTTTTCCTGGGGATTAAGGAAAACTCTGACAATTTCTACTGGGGAATTAAACCTGGGAGGCTTCAACTTGTAGAAGTGAGAACAAGAATCTTCGTTCTGCTGAGAAATAACTTTGCGGGGAGAATACTTATCCTGCTGGAGAAATCAGGAGTTTGGGTTGTATGCCAATCTACTGGGGATTCCTATTTTGTTGTTTGAGGAGAACTCTGCTGGGGATGTGTATTTCAAGGTTTTAGCTTTGTCGAGAATCTGGGTGATATACTGTAGGGGATTTCCTCCAGAATAGCGTAAAGACGTCTTCCTATACCTTCAACCTATCAGTAATTATCCTTTCTCATTCCGTTTTATTTGTAAGCAGTGATTATGTCCAAATGCATATGCTCATTTTAATAAATCATTGGACGTTTTCAAATAAACACAAGTGTAAAAATAAAGAAAAGGCAAACAAATTTCTGCACTTTGAAGTATCTTTGTATTAACTTTGTGTAAGTATTTTGTACAAAGGAGACAGACATCCTAGTAAGAGAATGTTGTCATAAAAAATGAGAAAAAATTATACAAAGAAAGATGGCTATGTGTAACAATTCCATGGGTTTCCCATTCTGCTATAGCCTTCGTAACTATGAGTATCTTATCCATTCGTTGCTTTGTTCGCAGATGATTGGATTGATCAGAAGCCTGGAGCTTGTCCGTGAAGAGATTGTCCTTAAAGTGATCCGACGAGACATAGTCATACGCTTTAATTCCCAAACTTTTTCCTGGACCTCCCTTTCGGGTTTTTAGTCCACCGGGAAACCCTTTTTTTCCCAAGTCGCCCTTTCGGGTTTTCAACTTGCCGGGTGTACAAAATTTTTATTTATCCCTAATTTTTTCCTGAACTGCCCTTTCGGGTTTTTGATTCACCGGGATGCCCTTTTTTGCCCAAGTCACCTTTTCAGGTTTTCGACTTATCGGGTCGTTTATGCGTAGTATCTTTTAACTATGTCTGCATTCGCAGGGTGCGGCAGGTCATCACCGTCCATGGTGGTTAGAATCATTACCCTACCAGAAAAGATGTTTTTGATCACAAATGGTCCTTCGTAAGTAGGAGTCCACTTGCCCCTGGGATCACTTTGCGACAAGATGATTCGCTTGATTACAAGATCTCCGACTTGATATACCTGACGTCTGACTTTCTTGTTGAAAGCCCTGATCATCCGTTTTTGATACGTCTGACCATGACAAACAACAGTAAGTCACTTCTCATCGATCAAGTTAAGTTGATCAAGCCGGGTCTGAATCCAATCGTCTTCACTTAAACTAACATCCTTCATAATCCTTAAGGAAGGGATCTAAACTTCCATAGGTAAAACAGCTTCCATGCCATATACCAAAGAAAAGGGGGTTGCCCCAGTTGAAGTACGCGTCGTGGTACGATATCCATGCAGAGCAAACGATAACATCTCATGTCAGTCCTTGTATGTGACTATCATCTTTTGAATGATCTTCTTGATATTTTTGTTCGCGGCTTCAACAACGCCGTTCATCCTTGGCCGATAGGGAGATGAATTGTGATGTTGAATCTTGAACTGCTCGCACAAAGCGGTGATCACAGTGTTATTCAGGTTTGTACTGTTGTCTGTGATGATCCTGTCGGGGATACCATACCGGCATATGAGGTTCTGCTTGATGAAGCGGGCAACCACATTCTTTGTAACAGAGGCGAAGGAAGCTGCTTCGACCCACTTGGTAAAGTAATCAATAGCCACCAGGATGAATCGATGTCCATTAGATTCCGTAGGCTTGATCTCTCCAATCATGTCGATTCCCCACATTGCGAATGGCCAAGGAGCTGTTAGAACGTTGAGAGGAACTGGAGGAATATGTACCTTGTCAGCATAGACTTGGCATTTGTGACAAGTACGGGAATATTGATGATAGTCAGCTTCCATGGTAGACCAGTAGTAGCCCGCCCTTAGAATCTTCTTAGCCATCGTATGTCCGCTCAAGTGGGTGCCAAATGTGCCACTATGTATTTCAGTCATGATCAACTCAGCTTCAACTTTGTCCACACAACGAAGTAGAACATAATCATGGTTGCGCTTATATAGGATACCATTACTCAGGAAGAACTTGGCAGCAAATCTCCTTAAGAACTTTTTTTCGTTGACTGAAGCTCCTTCAGGGTATTCTCGAGTCTTGAGATACCTTTTGATTTCACGAAACCAGGGTTGTTCCACTATGTGATACAGTGGGAAAGAACTGACTGTTTTTTGGAATGTTGGTTTGCATTTTGCGTTTGTTTTCGCAAAATGTCGCGGTAAGCAAGAGTCGCCACCGTCTTTTATTTTATCCAACAAGGAAAGGAAAAAAGCACAGAAAAATTCCTTTTTCGAGATGTTTCTCGGGTCCGGGGGGTAGATTATAGAAAGGGAAGGTATTAGCATCCTTTCTATCCGTGGTTATCCACGGGCTCTTAGGTACTTGCTCAAAGTGTTTTCAAAATTTCTTTTCTTTGTGTTTGTGGGTTTGAAGAAGTTTTTGTTTGAAAAGGGAGTGTAAGTGTGAAAATTTGTTTTGTTTTGAAAGAGCAAGTACTTAAGAACCATCTACCTACTCGAAAAAGGAATCGTTCTATGCTATCTTCCTTTAGACAATGCTATCCCACTATTGATGAGTAGGTAGCATCGTCGTTGGAGTTTTAAGGGTCAATTCGATTAAGGGGCGTGCGGTCACTAAAGCAATATTGGGACGCCTTAGCGGTAACCCTAATGTCTTAGATCATTTTTCCGAGGCAACCGTTTCGAGGCAACTATGATCTTTGGACAAGAGGGCGACCTCTAAAACTTCCTATACTCAATGACCGTGTTACAAAGGCAACCAAGTGAGGTGTACCCTAAGAGTGCGCATGTGCGAGTGTGTTGTTTTCGGTTAATTTTGTCTTTGTACATATCAATGGTTATCTATGTTGATTTTAGGTTTTAAACGATTAATCTTGTCATGCATTCCCTATTACCAAACATCTAACAGTTTATAAATTGCGGAAATTAAATTGCAGAAATTAAACTAACTATTACAAGGCGTCGGGTATTTACATCGCCAAAAGCAACCCTTGAAATAAAAAATGCGGAAAATAAATAAAGCGGTAAAAATAGTAAAGTCTTATTAAGCTATTACATTCCAGGAAATAGATACAATATTGAATAAAATGGATCGCGTGCGGGAAATTAAATTGGGCGCAAGTTTTTTAGGGTTTTGACCCTTTGATTATTAAAGAAAGATTTTTGCTTGTTTTTTTGAATTAAAAGAAATTAAACTAAATCAATTATTGAATTAATAAATTAATTAATTAATAAAAATATTTTTTGGTTTTTGGTATTTAAAGAAATAAAAATAAATTTGATCAATGTTAATAAAACCTAATTGTCTAAGTTAATTTTAATTATTGCAAAAAGATATTAAAGTTATTCCTAATTAGAACTAAATTAATTAAATTAATATTTATTAACAAAATAAATTACTGAAATTTAATTTAAATAAGAAAATATTTTTTGGTTTTTTAATTTTATTAAGAAAAAAGTTTGATTGGTTAATGATTAAATAAAAAAACAATAAATAAATAATCAAAACAAAAAATATAAATATAGAGATTAGAGAAGAGAGGGTTTGGGCCTGCTTTTGGGGGTCTGATTAGCAATTTTGTGGCCCATTAACATGCAGGCCTGGTGGACTTTTTGGATCCCCTATGTACGCGCTGACTTTTGCCCATGGTAGATCCCCAGGTTAGGCCACCAGATTTGGCCTTTGGCCATCTGGCTGTTGAATAATTGAGAGACCATAGTGGACTGCACGCTTAGAATTACACTGGATCACTTGGATGAAAAATACAACAAATAATATGGGGACCTGGGATTCGAACCCAGGTCCTGTTGATCATTGGATACATGCCTTTGCCACTCAACCATTATGCGTTAGTTGTTAATGTAATGGAAAATAATAATAATAAGAAAAAAACACATAATATGCCAGAACAAAAAAAAACACGCGCCAAGTTTTAACTATCCAACCAGGGGGAGACACGTCTTCATCTTCTTCCTTCAACCCTGTATATTTACCTACGGATTTACATCCGCAGCTAAATTCGCAGGTCGTTCCCAAAATTGATTCTAGGCCATGAAAACCACCCCCAAGACCATGGTTGTGGTCGTTTACCTCCCCTGGTCACGTTTATGTCCATCAATGCCATCAATTTTACCTGTAAAAGAAATACCCATAAAGTAAACTACAAAACCCTAGGTTCGGTTATAGGGTTACAGTCTATATAAATGCAATCAAACAATGCCAAAAGTTCAGAAATTTCACAAGCATCACAAATATATCCATGATTTGTCAAAATGATGCGAAAATAGAGAGTTGCAATTTGGAATGCATGGCCATGAAACAGGATGCTTACAGTGCGTTTGAGGGCGTGTGAGAGCTTGCTTTTGATTGCAGGAGGTTCAGTGATTGTCCAGCAAGCGATTGGTGTTGAGTTTTGCCTTTGAAAACGCCTCCAAGCTCGATTTCAGTTTTGCACTTTTTCCACCTTTTTTCAAGTTTGGTTCTTGATGTTCTTGCAGCCTCTACCCTCAAATTCGTGTGCCTTGGATTGTATATGTATGCTGCAATGTATTAGGTCAACAAATTGGTCTTGAATCCTTGTACATTAATGCCTTGAGATTGGATTTGATCCTCCATTGAAAACTTGCTTAATTTGGAAAAAATCTAATTTTTTTGCACATGGAATGATTGATACGAATTTGATCATGACATTGATGATGATTAGGTCCTGAAAATAGAAAAAGATCACATGTAATCAAGTTTTGAGATTTTATTTGATTTAAATTGATTTAAAATGAAATAATTCAATAAAAAAACAAATAAAATAGAAAAATTTATAAATGGACACAAGGCTGAATCTAGGAGACGTGTGGAATGTGGCAAGCCCAAATCAAGTGGAAACGAATGGGCCCATTTGACAAAATTTGAAGTTTTGGGGATAGTTGACTTTTGGCAATTTTGCAAAAATGCCCAACTTCAATAATGCATAACTTCTTCAATTTTGAACTTTTCGAAGTGTTCTTAGACTTTTTAGAGAGCTTGAGATGTCCTCTAACCAACCCTTTTGGTCTCATGTCATTTTGATATTCCATGCTCAAGTTATAAGCTTTGGAAAAAGAGGTGTTTTTGTTGACTTTCAAAAATGACCTATAATGTCCAAATTTGTAACTTCTTGTGTGTGAATTTTCTGATCTTGGGGTATGAAGATAGATTGTAGTAAATTTCATCCTCTTCAAAATGAGATTTGGATGGGTCATTTCTCATAAAGTATGAGAAAGTTATGCTTGGTCAAAGTTGAGTTGACTTTTCTTGCAAAACCCTAATTTAGCAACTTTTGAGTCTTGATGAATTTTGAGCAATCCTTGATGAATCATTATCAACCCTTGATCAAATGATGAAATATACTTCAAAATGATAATGTTGACAAAAAATCTTGGGTTTGACTGTTTATAGGTCACAGTTGACTTTTGCCCTAGTACAGTCGATTTTTGGACCCTTTGAGCAATTGACTGAGCAAACTTCCTCTGCAAGGCTTGAAATTTGACATGGATGATCTTGAGAGAATATTAGGACATTGGGGAGCACTTGAGGTCATTTGGATTCAAGGATCTTGATGCAACACAAAACTCTAATTTGAGGTTGACTGCCTTAGGAGATGACTTGTCTAACCCACTCTTGAGCAATCTTGATCCACTTGGAGATTTTTCTTGCCATGTTTGGAGAAATATGAGTGGGCAAATTTTGGGGTACAACAGCTGCCCCTGTTCAATCTTCTTAAACCTGAGGATATAGATTGGCTTTCGGGCCTTTCGTGATCCGAAGGTGGAAGATGATTGAACACTAGAGTGCCCAGAAATTTGCACTCGCATAAAGTGGTATCAACCTTGTGATATCGGGAATGGGCTTACAGATTCCATTTGGAGATTGTTGATAGGTGGTCTGAACTTCGGCTGGAATATGAATCAGGGAGATCTTATCGTTGATCTGACTGAACCAGAGAAGGTCTTGGATTAACTTTGGCTGGATACGAATCAGAAAAATCTTAGGGTCGATTTAACTGAACCAGACGAAAGTCTTGGAATATCTTCAACTGGAATACGAATCAGGGAGATCTTAGGGTCGATCTGACTGAACCATAGAAGGTCTTGGATTAACTTTGACTGGATCGGAATCAGAAAAATCTTAGGGTCGATTTAACTGAACCAGACGAAAGTCTTGGAATATCTTCAACTGGAATACGCATCAGGGAGATCTTAGGGTCGATCTGACTGAACCAGAGAAGGTATTGGATTAACTTTGACTGGATCGGAATCAGAAAAATCTTAGGGTCGATTTAACTGAACCAGACGAAAGTCTTGGAATGTCTTCAACTAGAATACGAATCAGGGAGATCTTAGGGTCGATCTGACTGAACTAGAGAAGGTCTTGGATTAACTTTGACTGGATCAGAATCAGAAAAATATTAGGATCGATTTAACTAAACCAGACAAAAGTCTTGGACTATCTTCAACTGGAATACGAATCAGGGAGATCTTAGGGTCGATCTGACTGAACCAGAGAAGGTCTTGGATTAACTTTGACTGGATCAGAATCAGAAAAATCTTAGGATCGATTTAACTGAACTAGACGAAAGTATTGGACTATCTTCAACTGGAATACGAATCAGGGAGATCTTAGGGTCGATCTGACTGAACCAGCGAAGGTCTTGGATTAACTTTGATAGGATAAGAATTAGAAAAATCTTAGGGTCGATTTAACTGAACCAGACGAAATTCTTGGCATATCTTCAATTGGAATACGAATCAGGGAGATCTTAGGGTTGATCTGACTGAACCAGAGAAGGTCTTGGATTAACTTTGACTAGATAAGAATCAAAAAAATCTTAGGGTCGATTTAACTGAACCAGACAAAAGTCTTGGCATATCTTCAACTGGAATACGAATCAGGGAGATCTTAGGGTCGATCTGACTGAACCATAGAAGGTATTTGACATACTTGAGAATTTAACTGCATCTTTCCTGAAAGGTAAAGGTCAGTCATATGCAATGCATGATATGGATCAAGCAATGATGTTCTCAAAATAAATGAGATTGTGTTATATGACGCGTATATGCATGCATCATGATGTATGGAAATGTAATGTTTCTAGTTGGGGAAAATAAACCCCGGGTAGTTGCTGAAGAATAGAGCTAGATTCTTCATTTCCGCTGGGGATGGAGAACGAAGAGAATAAACCTGCAGGAGAGGAGGACTTCGTTGGAGGAATAAACTGATGAGGAGATTACTCTGTGGGGAAGAGATGCTCTGCTGAAGATTCCACTGATAAATTCCGTCGAGATGAATTATCATTGCTGGTGATACTGAATCCGTTGAGGATTGAATTCCTGTTTGTGAAAGGAAAGAACTCCGCTGGGGATGACCTTCGGTTGCAACTTCACTGGGGTTAACCCGTTATACTTTTGTGGGGATAATCCTATGAATTCTGCTGGGAGTGATCCTTTGAACTCGGCTGGGGAGATTTATTTTGTACTCCGCTGGGGATAGACTTCCAGAGTCTACTGGGATGATGCTTCAACTCTGTTGGGGAAGCTCTTTCAGATTGCGCTGGGAAAATTTTAACTCCACTGGGAGTATCTTGTATTCTGCCGGGGAACATTCTTATACTCCTCTAGGGAATATTAAGACTGCCGGGGATATCAAGCCCTTTTTAGTGCTGATGGTAGATCAAATCTGCTTGGGGAGAGCATTGCTGATTCGTTCATAGTTGCAAGTCTCAACTGGGGGAGAGCTACCATTACTGTCTTACTCTGCGGGGAGTGAAGGTATCTTAGCCATATTCTTCAGATGAATTTACCCGGTGCCTGGTGGACCGAGCAACTGTACAGTTCGAACAATTCTTATTGCCCCTGTTTCTGATTTTACCAGTAATCATATTTTTGTTTCGTATGCAAATATTTATGAGCAGCAATTAATGTCAAGTGCATATATCAAAAATGAACATTGGACGTTCTTTGCAAATCAAAACAGATAAAGAAAAAACAGTTTGAAATTTCTTTGAAAATGAATTGTATTGATTTTGAAGTTTGGCCTGTAAATAGGCGTTTTTGTACAAGAGGATGACGTCCTAGTAAGAGAACGCCGCCGAATAATAGAATTTACACAATTCGTGAAAAACTAAACAAAACAGCTATGTGAATCATCCCACTGGGTTCCAACTTTGCTATTGCCTTTATGTCCTCGAGCATATCATCACTTTGCTACTTGGTTGAAGGTAGATCAGATTGATTAGTGTCGTCCGATCTTGATAGTCGATACTGAATTCTAGATGTAAGGTGATCCAATGAGACATAATGTTACGCTTTGATCCCTAATTTTTGCCTGGACCTCCCTTTCAGGTTTTCAGTCCACCAGGATACCCTTTTTTGCCTAAGCCTCCTTTTCAGGTTTTCAACTTGCCGGGTGTACAGATTTTTTCATTTTCATCCCTTATTTTTGCCCGAACCCTTTTGGTTCACCGGGAAGCCCTTATTTTTGCCTAGGCCATTCAACCTAGCGGGTCTTTGATTATGCATAGTATCTTTTCACTATGTCTGCATTGACGGGGTGAGGAAGGTCGTCACCATCCATGGTGGATAGAATCATAGCTCCTCTTGAGAAAATGTTCTTAACCACAAATGGCCCTTCGTAAGTAGGGGTCCATTTTCCCCTGAGATCACCTTGAGGTAGTATGATGCGCTTGATTACCAGATCCCCAACTTGATACTCTTGTCGTCTAACTTTCTTGTTAAATGCCTTGATCATCCGTTTTTGATACGTTTGACCATGAAAAATAGCAGTAAGTCTCTTTTCATCGATTAGGTTCAGCTGATCAAGCCAGGTCTGAATCCAATCATCTTCACTCAAACCTACATCCTTCATGATCCGAAGAGAGGGTATCTGAACTTCAATGGTCAAGACTGCCTCCATGCCATATACCAAGGAATAAGGTGTTGCCCCCGTTGACGTCTGAGTTGAGGTACGGTACCAATAAAGAGAAAATGATAACATCTCGTGCAAGTCTTTGTATGTCACCGTCATCTTCTACACAATCTTTATAATGTTTTTATTATCCGCTTCTACAACCCCATTCATCTTCGGCCGGCAGGGAGAAGAGTTATGATGTTGTATCTTGAATTGCTCGCAAAGCTCAGTGATCATCTTGTTGTTGAGATTGGTACCATTGTCCGTAATGATCCTCTCTAGTACACCATATCGACATATCAGATTATGCCGAATGAATCGTGCCACGACGTTCTTGGTTACGGTAGCAAAGGAAGCTGCTTCAACCCACTTCGTAAAGTAATCAATTGCTACCAAGATGAAACGATGCCCGTTGAATATTGTAGGTCTGATCTCGCTGATCATATCAATTCCCCACATTGCAAAAGGCCACGGAGCCGTCAAGACATTCAGAGGAACTGGAGGTATGTGCACCTTATCAGCATAGACTTGGCACTTGTGACATGTCCGGGAATGCTGATAACAGTCGGCTTCCATGGTGGACCAGTAATATCCCGCCCGAAGGATTTTCTTTGCCATGATATGTCCACTGGAATGAGTTCCGAAAGTACCTTCATGTAAATCTTCCATGATCCTTTCTGCTTCATTCTTATCCACACAACGCAGTAAGGTCGAATAATGGTTACGCTTATAAAGAATGCCATTGCTGATGAAGAATTTCGCTGCAAACCTCCTCAGAAACTTCTTGTCATTAACAGATGCACCCTCGGGGTATTCCTGAGCCTCAAGATACCTTTTTACTTCATGAAACCAGGGTTTATCTGCTACCTCTTCAGTCTCAATGTCACAGCAATGTGCAGGTTCGTCCAATCTTTCAATGATAATCCGGGGAGCTTCGTTGTCCCAATTGACTTTGAACATAGAAGACATCATAGCCAGCGCGTCCGCCAACTGATTCTCCTCTCTAGGGAAGTGTTCAAAGGTTATCTCCTCGAAATGGGGAAGCAATGTCAATACATACTCCTTATAAGGAATAAGATTTAGGTGCTTCGTATCCCACTCGCCTTTGATCTGACTGATCACGAGAGCGGAATCTTCGAAGACACTTAGAAACTTAATCCTTAGGTAAATTGCTGCTCGAAGACCCATGATGCATGCTTCATACTCTGCCATGTTGTTAGTGAAGTTGAAACATAGTCGGGTGGTGAACGGAGTATGAGAGCCTTTAGGAGATATGATCACGGCGCCAATGCCATTACCTAAAGCATTTGAAGCTCAATCAAAGTACATAGACCATCGGGATCCTTCCTTAGGTCCTTCATCTGGTCCAGGTGTCTCATAATCAGTTACCAACATGATATTCTCGTCAGGAAATTCAAAGTTCATAGACTGGTAATCATCAGGCAGTGCCAAATGATCTTCTAACACACTTCCCTTGATTGCCTTTTGGGTCGTGTATTGTATGTCATACTCAGTCAAGATCATCTGCCATCTTGCTATTCTTCTGGACAAGGCAGGATTTTCGAAGATATACTTGATTGGATCCATCTTTGATATCAATAGAGTAGTGTGAGTCAGCATATACTGTCTCAGCCGGTGAGCAGCCCATGCCAAAGCGCAGCAAGTTTTCTCGAGCAATGAGTATCGGGTCTCACAGTCGATAAACTTTTTGCTAAGGTAGTAAATTGCATGCTCTTTTCGGCCAGACTCGTCATGCTGACCCAGCACACACCCCATTGAGTTGTCGAGTACTGTCAAGTATAAGATCAAAGGTCTCCCTTCAACTGGCGGCATCATAATAGGTGGCTCATGGAGATACTCTTTGATCCTTTCGAAAGCGGCCTGAAATTCATCATTCCATTGTACCACTTGATCTTTCTTCAATAACTTGAAGATTGGTTCACAAGTAGCGGTCAGGTGTGAGATGAATCGGGCAATGTAGTTCATTCGTCCCAGGAAGCCTCTGACTTCTTTCTCTGTTTGGGGAGCTGGCATCTCTTGTATGGCCTTCACCTTTGTCGGATCCACTTGAATACCTTTGTCGCTTACGACGAAACCCAGCAGTTTACCAGATCTCACCCCGAAGGTGCACTTGTTCGGGTTTAACCTCAACTTGTACAACTTCAACCTGTCAAGTAATTTCTGAAGGTGGTCAAGATGTTTTTCCTCAGTCTGAGATCTTGCAATCATATCGTTGACGTATACCTCAATCTCATGATGGATCATGTCATGAAACAAAGCAACCATGGCACGCTGATAAGTTGCCCCAGCGTTCTTCAATCCAAAAGGCATGACCTTGTAGCAAAAAGTACCCCAGAGTAACAAAAGGTATCTTCTCCATGTCTTCGAGAGCCATTTTAATCTGATTATAACCGGAGAAACCATCCATAAAGGAGAAGACTTTGTGCTGAGCGGTGTTGTCAACCAGAACATCGATATGAGGTAGAGGGAAGTCATCCTTGGGACTCGCCCTGTTCAGATCCCTATAGTCAACACACATTCGAACCTTACCATCCTTCTTCGGAACAGGAAGCATATTGGCCACCCACTGTGGGTAAGAAGTAACTGCTAGAAAACTGGCGTCAAACTATTTCATGACTTCAGCCTTGATTTTCTCAGACATCTCTGGGCGCATTCGGCGGACCTTCTGTTTCACTGGAGGATAGTCTTCCTTGGTAGGTAGGCGATGAACCACAATATCAGTATCCAACCCAGGCATATCTTCATAAGACCAGGCAAAGATCTCAACATAGTCACGCAGCATCTGAATCAACCGTTGCTTCACACTAGCTTCCTGATTGGCGCCGATCTTAACTTCTTTCTTGTCTACCTCTGTACCCAGATTCGCGGATTCCACCGGCTCTTCGTGTGGCTGAATAGCTCTCTCTTCTTGGAGTAACAGTCTTGCAAGTTCACCAGGAACTTTGCAATCATCTCCACCTTTGTCTTCGATTAAGTTGATCGGACTTTCGAAGTCATAACTGGAAGTAGCAGAGTCGTTACCAGTAGGATCCAGAGTGGACGTAGACCTGTATATGTGAGTGTGTGTAAAATAGATGTTTTGCAATATGTAATAAAAGAAAAACAAGGAGCGCAAAATTTGAAATGCAAGAAATGTACAATGCTTTTATTAATGATATATGTAAATGACACACATAAAGCCCTCACAAATGAAGCCACAATGCTTCGGGTAAGACACCGGGCCATAGAGTTTAAAACATTGTCTGTTACATATTCAAAATAAAAAAGTTTCATTAATGGGTAACAAAAGAAATAGGGATGAAGTCCTTTTCTGTCCAGTTGCTTAGTCCACGGACGGTCGTAGGATAGATCCAGTTGTCGAACTCAGACTCTTCCACGTCGTCTTCAATGGCATTCACTCCCGAGTTGTTGATGAACATGAGAGGTCTTCCGATCCGTGCATTCCGAACAGCCTTTTGAGCTTCTGCAGTGAAACCCAAACCAAACTTGTTAGTCTTCTGTGCAAAATCAAGGAGTTGGCCCCAATTTGCACACCCACCTTTCTCAACAACAGCCCGAGCATCCTTAAAGGAAGCCATCTTCATAGGAGAATCTTCAATAATAGTCTCAGTTGATGCCAGTGTCTGGGGAACCTCTTCAAAATGCTGAAATGGGGTCTCAATGAACTCCCCATCCATCTCTACATATCGAAAAGAATTGAGGTGGCTCACCATGTACTCTTCCTCTCCTTGTACCGTCACAATCTTCCCTTTCACTAGGTACTTCAGCTTCTGGTGGAGCATTGAGGTTACGGCACCAGCTTTGTGGATCCATGGGCGACCCAATAAACAAGAATAAGATGGCCGAATGTCCATCACATAGAATGTAGAGTTGAAAACCTGAGAACCAACCTTAATCGGAATATCCACTTCTCTATGTACCATTCTCTTAGACCCATCAAAGGCCCTGACAACAATGTTGCTTGGTTTCAGCTCCAACCCTTCACAGTCCAACCGGTCTAGAGCTTTCTTAGGCAAGACGTTCAATGAGGAACCAGTATCCACTAATACATGAGCAAGAGTAGTGCCTTTGCATTCAATGGAGACATGCAGGTCATCGTTGTGATTCTTCCCTTTAGCAGTCAAGTCGGCGTCAGAGAAACCCAAACCATTATCAGCAGTTAGACTAGCCACGCAATCTTTAAACTGATCAGCTGATGTCTCTTGTGGTACGTGTGCAGTCTTCAGGAAAGCAATCAGAGCCTTGGCATGGGCCTCTGAGCAAAGCAACAATGACAACATAGAGATTTTGGACGGGGTTTGCCCCAGCTGTTCAACTACATTGTAGTCACTCTTTTTGATGATTTTCAGAATCTCTTCCATCTCTTGTCTAGAAGCTTCAACAATAATTGTCTTTGGTGCCTCCGTCCGGGCAGGCTCATCAGTGGTCCCTTTGCCCCGAGTATTAGATGACTCGGTGATAGGGTAAGAATATGAACTTGAACATGAATAGTAGCGGGTACACTGGCAGGTGTAATAACAACAGGTTTTCGGGCAGTTGGTGGAGAGATATCAGGTGAGAAAAGTCTTCCGCTGCGGGTGACTTTAGTAGGTCCAACAATATTGCTGACATCAGTATCAACATCTAACTCTTGTTTAACTCCATGAAAATAAACATCAACCCCGTAGTGCCAAGGGACAGCTTTATCAGAGGTACAGGGAATAGGCCCAGGAACAGTGATGATCAATGGTGCGATTCTTGGAACAGATGTAATTCTAACAGGCTTTCTCAAGGAATCCTTGGAAGAATTGTTGAAAATGGTAATAATAGCAACTTCTTCAGTATGAACTAAGGGAACAACAGTCTTCTCAAACAAAATTTCTTTACTATCCATCAGGCGTTGGACACCTGATTTCAAAAGTGGGCAACCGGTTGGTAGAGCAGAACACATACGGCAACCTTCTTCACAGCCCGGAAATAAATTGGCTAGTAAAAGGTTCTTCTTCACATTCATCAAAGGGGTAACAATGTCGTTCACAGAAACCACAAACGAGTCTTTATCTATAGCATTTACTCCATGCTTGGGCATAGGAGCAGTCACAACATTAGGTCTTTCGGGCGCCTCGAACTCAATCTCCTTAGCATCAGTTAAGTCATGTATTTTGTTCTTCAAAGCCCAACAATCATCTGTATTATGTCCCGGGCTATCAGAGTTAAAAGCACAGCGGGCATTAGGGTTGTACTTAGGTGATGTAGTGTTGGGATTCTTCGGATCCTCCCTTGGAATCACTAGATTGGTCTTTAATAACTGTGGCAGAATCTGAGACAGAGTCATGTTGAGATGGGTGAATTGCCATCGAGGTCTTTCGGCCTTTTGTTGATTGTTATGTTGAGTAGCACCAGCAGGTCTTGAAATAACAACCGCATTAACAACTTGGCGGTGTTCAGGTCTATTATGGCTTTTCGAACTGTAGACAGCACTGGACTCCTTTTTAAAAGGCTTTTTCTCGGTGCTCGATGAAGCACCCTTTTGTATCTTACCAGCCTTAATACCAGCCTCAATCCTCTCACCAGTCATAATTAGCTCTGTAAACCCAGACGAAGAGCTTCCAATCAGGTGGTTGAAAAATGGACCAGACAAGGTCCCCAGAAACATATCCACAAGCTCCCGATCAGCCAAGAGTGGTTGCACTCTTTCGGCGAGGTCCCTCCACTTCTGAGCATAATCTTTGAAACCTTCGCCCGTTCCCATTGACATACCCTGGAGTTGGGTACGCGTGGGAGCGAGGTCGGAATTGTATTGGTACTGCCTGTAGAAAGCAGTAGTCAAATCGTCCCAACTGCGGATACTGGCTCCGTCCAACTGGTAAAACCATTCAAGCTGAGTCCCTAAGAGACTGTCTTGAAAGAAGTGGATCCATAGGTTCTTATCAGCGGTGTACGGATGAATTTTCCTTACATATGACCGGAGGTGCAGCTTCGGACAAGAAACTCCGTCATACTTAGCAAAGGTTGGTGCTTTGAATTTGTGGGGAATCACTATCCCAGATGATAGACCCAGATCACCAAAGTCCAGACCAGGTACTTTCTGTACTTCCATCGCACTCAACCGGTCTTCTAGTTGTTTGTATCTATCCTCGGCAGGTGGATACTGGTCTTCGTCGAAGTCCGTCTCGTTGTCTGAGACCACAGGGCTAGGAGCCCTTCTTTCCTCTTGACTATCTTTCCCTCCAGATGAGGTGGTCAAATCAACTTCATCCCGTACACGTTTTCTAAACCTATGACCTGTGTTAAACAGGACTGTCCTCTTCTTCTTCTTCTTCTTCTCTTTCAGAATCAGGGTCTTCAGATCTTGCTGACCCTTAGCTAGATTCATGAACAGCTCTTGGAATTGGGCATTCTGGGCCTGTAGGGCCTTGATTGCTTGCTCAGTTGATGGTTCAGCAGACATGATGAGTGTTGAAATAAACAAAGAAGAAGATAAGAGACCTGTAATGGGTACCTGTTATGAAGTGCATGGGATGAAATGCGTATCATATGATTTCAAAGACAATCGAGAGATTCAAATTCGTAAACAAGAAATGAAACACACTTTTATTAGGTAAACTTGAAATTCAAATTGTTCAACAAATTGCCCTTAAGGCGTTACAAGAAAGGAAATACTAAAAAGTAAATAAAAACCGGAAAGGAAATAATCAAAGGACAACCAGTGCTCCCATGGTCGCTTCTTGTCGGTGCGGACATAGTCATTGAGGATCTGCTCGTTCTCCAGCTGCCTAGTCAACTTTTGGATCTTTTGCTCTTGCTCGTTAAACTTTTCTCGGTAAGCATCCCGTTCTTCTCTCAGCTGCATCCAAGACCTTTTCAGTGCCCCAATGTCAGTGGGCATGTAAGGGTGGAGGATGGTAGGAAGAACCCCCTCTTCATTAGCAACTTCAACAATGATAGGCAGGACGGCTTCATAAGGCATACCCAGCTTTTGGGAACGAATACGAACCCATCTGAGATATGGCTCCATTGGAAGAGAAGTCTTTGAACCCAGCTCATGTGGATCAGATCTGTGAACTCTATCCCAAGCCCTTATGAATCTACGGCGTTGCTCGTCGCAATCCCCTTGAAAATCAAAGATGATACTAGTCATTAGCAGCTCATGAGGTCCTTCTCTTATGGCTCGCCCAAACTGACGTAAGGCCAAGCACGGATTATAAGAAATTCCTCCATAGGTTCTTATCAATGGAACATTGGGGTACTCCCCGCAACGATCAATAATAGCCACCTCGTCCATACCCTTGATAGTCCAGATGATGTCATTATGAGATAGAGACATAACCCTATAGGCCCAACCCATGCCTTCTTTGTTCTTCAACACTGATTTGGGGAGGTGCGAAATAAACCACCTCGCCAATAATGGAGCACAGCACATCAAGGTTCCCCACTTCCGAGCAGTACGGGCATAAATCTGATGAAGAATGTCACCCAAGAGAGTGGGTACAGGATTACGAGAGATGAAGATTTTCACCGCATTCACATCAACAAAGGAGTCAGGGTTCGGAAACAATACCAAGCCATATATCAAAAGAGCCAGAATATCTTCGAATGCCTTGAAGTCTAGACTATCCCAGAAATAATTAGCCTTACCAACCAAGAACTTGGTCAGAAAGCCCTTTGCTCCACTTCTAGTCTCCAAATTAGCCATTACCTCATCCTTTGTCAAATGAAGGGCTGAAGCAATCTCTTCTGGCCTAAGGATCTTCTACTAACCAGTAAACAGGGTCTGCTCCAGAATAGAGATACCGAGCAGATCAGAGAACTCTTCTAAGGTGGGAACCAACTGGTAGTCCTGAAAAGTAAAGCAATGGTACAGTGGATCATAGACTTGGACCAAAACACTCATCATCTGATCGTCCAATTTGGAGGTGACCAAACTGAGAAGATACCCATGTCTTCTGATGAAGGAGGTAGTATCATGCATCTTTGCAATCAATTCTTTAAGCATAGTGGGAACCTGGACAAAGTTGATCCGGATGGTATTCCTACGCATGGGCATCATGACCTACAAAACAGAACAAAGATAAATCCCTCTTGTCTTTGAAATAGGTTAGTCCAATGTAAGATGTATGCAATGTTATAATGTCATGATGTCATGATAGAAATCACACCATAAGTATCCATAAATAGCAAACATGGTAAAGGCACACAAGTCACACAGAGAGCCCTTAGATTTCAGGCCGACAAGAATCTTAGGTACTACCCTCTTTCAGTTCAGTTAGTTCAACCTGTCCTAAAAATAGTAACCGGGTTCTAGAGGATCTCAATATCACTGACTACCCTCAATCGGTCATAATTCCAGTTTAGCAACCTTTTCTTGCAGCCAGAATCGTCGCGAGAGTTTAGTCTCAATGAGTGTAGCATACTGCTACTGTTCTATGGCCAAGTTAGTCAATTCAAAGGTTCTAAGGTCAGTTGGTGCTTAATCACCCCTTAGATGACCCATATTCTCCTCGTTCCAACACAAGGGATATCGGTACAATCTAAAGTGTCACACCAACGTAGCTACTGCTTCAACCGTATCGGTCTATGTTGTACAGTTCCCTCACAGTTTATTGCTACATACCTAAAGGGTATCCCCCAGATCTGGGTTAGGATCTATAGTAACTCCGATTCAAGCCCACAAAGATAAACCATACAAATCAAGCAATTGAAAACATTATGAACTATTCCTAAGGTACACCCCACTTATATCTCCCCAGTAGAGTCGCCAGTTCTGTGATACGGTGGGAAAGAACTGACTGTTTTTTGGAATGCTGGTTTGTATTTTGCGTTTGTTTTCGCAAAATGTCGCGGTAAGAAAGAGTCGCCACCGTCTTTTATTTTATCCAACAAGGAAAGGAAAAAAGCACAGAAAAATTCCTTTTTCGAGATGTTTCTCGGGTCCGTTGGGTAGATTATAGAAAGGGAAGGTATTAGCACCCTTTCTATCTGTGGTTATCCACGGGCTCTTAGGTACTTGCTCAAAGTGTTTTCAAAATTTCTTTTCTTTGTGTTTGTGGGTTTGAAAAAGTTTTTGTTTGAAAAGGGAGTGTAAGTGTGAAAATTTGTTTTGTTTTGAAAGAGCAAGTACTTAAGAACCATCTACCTACTCGAAAAAGGAATCGTTCTATGCTATCTTCCTTTAGACAATGCTATCCCACTATTGATGAGTAGGTAGCATCGTCGTTGGAGTTTTAAGGGTCAATTCGATTAAGGGGCGTGCGGTCACTAAAGCAATGTTAGGACGCCTTAGCGGTAACCCTAATGTCTTAGATCATTTTTGCGAGGCAACCGTTTCGAGGCAACTATGATCTTTGGACAAGAGGGCGACCTCTAAAACTTCCTATATTCAATGACCGTGTTACGAAGGCAACCAAGTGAGGTGTACCCTAAGAGTGTGCATGTGCGAGTGTGTTGTTTTCGGTTAATTTTGTCTTTGTACATATCAATGGTTATCTATGTTGATTTTAGGTTTTAAACGATTAATCTTGTCATGCATTCCCTATTACCAAACATCTAACAGTTTATAAGTTGCAGAAATTAAATTGCAGAAATTAAACTAACTATTACAAGGCATCGGGTATTTACATCGCCAAAAGCAACCCTTGAAATAAAAAATGCGGAAAATAAATAAAGCGGTAAAAATAGTAAAGTCCTATTAAGCTATTACATTCCAGGAAATAGATACAATATTGAATAAAATGGATCGCGTGCGGGAAATTAAATTGGGCGCAAGTTTTTTAGGGTTTTGACCCTTTGATTATTAAAGAAAGATTTTTGTTTGTTTTTTTGAATTAAAAGAAATTAAACTAAATCAATTATTGAATTAATAAATAAATTAATTAATAAAAATATTTTTGGGTTTTTGGTATTTAAAGAAATAAAAATAAATTTGATCAATGTTAATAAAACCTAATTGTCTAAGTTAATTTTAATTATTGCAAAAAGATATTAAAGTTATTCCTAATTAGAACAAAATTAATTAAATTAATATTTATTAACAAAAATAAATTACTGAAATTTAATTTAAATAAGAAAATATTTATTGGTTTTTTAATTTTATTAAGAAAAAAGTTTGATTGGTTAATGATTAAATAAAAAAACAATAAATAAATAATCAAAACAAAAAATATAAATATAGAGATTAGAGAAGAGAGGGTTTGGGCCTGCTTTTGGGGGTCTGATTAGCAATTTTGTGGCCCATTAACATGCAGGCCTGGTGGACCTTTTGAATCCCCTATGTACGTGCTGACTTTTGCCCATGGTAGATCCCAAGGTTATGGTCACCAGATTTGGCCTTTGGCCATCTGGCTGTTGAATAATTGAGAGACCATAGTGGACAGCACGCTTGGAATTACACTGGATCACTTGGCTGAAAAATACAACAAATAATATGGGGACCTGGGATTCGAACCCAGGTCCTATTGATCATTGGATACATACCTTTGCCACTCAACCATTATGCGTTAGTTGTTAATGTAATGGAAAATAATAATAATAATAATAATAAGAAAAAAACACATAATATGCCAGAACAAAAAAAACACGCACCAAGTTTGAACTATCCAACCAGGGGGAGACACGTCTTCGTCTTCTTCCTTCAACCCTGTATATTTACCTGCGGATTTACATCCGCAGATAAATTCGCAGGTCGTTCCCAAAATTGATTCTAGGCCATGAAAACCACCCTCAAGACCATGGTTATGCTCGTCTACCTCCCCTGGTCACGTTTATATCCATCAATGGCATCAATTTTACCTGTAAAAGAAATACCCAAAAAGCAAACTACAAAACCCTAGGTTCAGTTATAGGGTTACAGTCTATATAACTGCAATCGAACAATGCCAAAAGTTCAGAAATTTCATAAGCATCACAAATATATCCATGATTTGTCAAAATGATGCGAAAATAGAGAGTTGCGATTTGGAATGCAGGGCCATGAAATGGGATGCTTACAGTGCATTTGAGGGCGTGTGAGAGCTTGCTTTTGATTGCAGGAGGTTCAGTGATTATCCAGCAAGCGATTGGTGTTGAGTTTTGCCTTTGAAAACGCCTCCAAGCTCGATTTCAGTTTTGCACTTTTCCACCTTTTTTCAAGTTTGGTTCTTGATGTTCTTACAGCCTCTACCCTCAAATTCGTGTGCCTTGGATTGTATATGTATGCTGCAATGTATTAGGTCAAAAAATTGGTCTTGAATCCTTGTACATTAATGCCTTGAGATTGGATTTGATCCTCCATTGAAAACTTGCTTAATTTGCCAAAAATACAATCTTTTTGCACATGGAATGATTGATACGAATTTGATCATGACATTGATGATGATTAGGTCCTAAAAATAGAAAAAGATCACATGTAATCAAGTTTTGAGATTTTATTTGATTTAAATTGATTTAAAATGAAATAATTCAATAAAAAATCAAATAAAATAGAAAAATTGATAAATGGACACAAGGCTGAAGCTAGGACACGTGTGGAATGTGGCAAGCCCAAATCAAGTGGAAACGAATGGGCCCATTTGACAAAATTTGAAGTTTTAGGGATAGTTGACTTTTGGCAATTTTCCAAAAATTCCCAACTTCAAAAATGCATAACTTCTTCAATTTTGAACTTTTGGAAGTATTCTTGGACTTTTTAGAAAGCTTGAGATGTCCTCTAACCAACTCTTTTGGTCTCGTCTCATTTTGATATTCCATGCTTAAGTTATAAGCTTTTGCAAAATAGGTGTTTTTGTTGACTTTCAAAAATGACCTATAATGTCCAAATTTGTAACTTCTTGTGTGTGCATTTTCTAATCTTGGGGTATGAATATAGATTGTAGGAAATTTCATCCTCTTCAAAATGAGCTTTGGATGGGTCATTTCTCATTAAGTATGAGAAAGTTATGCTTGGTCAAAGTTGAGTTTACTTTTCCTACAAAACCCTAATTTAGCAACTTTTGAGTCTTGATGAATTTTGAGCAATCCTTGATGAATCATGATCAACCCTTGATCAAATGATGAAATATCCTTCAAAATGAGAATTTTGACAAAAAATCTTGAGGTTTGACTGTTTATAGGTCACAGTTGACTTTTGCCCTAGTATAGTCGATTTTTGGACCCTTTGAGCAATTGACTGAGCAAACGTCCACTGCAAGGCTTGAAATTCGACATGGATGATCTTGAGAGCATATTAGGACATTGGGGAGAACTTGAGGTCATTTAGATTCAAGGATCTTGATGCAACACAAAACCCTAATTTGAGGTTGACTGCCTTAGGAGATGACTTGTCTAACCCACTCTTGAGCAATCTTGATCCACTTGGAGATTTTTCTTGCCATGTTTAGAGAAATATGCGAGGGAAAATTTTGGGGTACAACACACTACTTCTTCGGTATTGATCTCATGACAGTGCGCAAGTTCGTCCATTCGCTCGATGGTGATTTGGGGAGCCTCATTATCCCAGATGAGTTTAAACATGGAAGACATTGTAGCTAGAGCATCCGCTAGCTGATTTTCTTCTCGCGGAAAGTGCTCGAAGGTAATCTGCTCGAAATGAGGTAACAATGTCAGGACATGTTCTTTGTATGGGATAAGATTAGGATGTTTAGTGTCCCACTCTCCTTTGATTTGACTGATAACCAAAGCTGAGTCCCCAAATACAACCAAAGATTTGATTCCTAAGTCAATTGCAGCCTTGAGACCAAAGATACAAGCTTCATATTCGGCCATGTTGTTGGTGCAGCTGAAGCATGGTCTAGCAGTGAAAGGTGTATGGCAACCTTCTGGAGAAATAAGTACCGTACCGATACCGTATGTATATGTAATATTTATTAAATGAAATAAAAGTATGTATATGTAATATTAATTATATTAAACATGTATAAAAAATGAAATAAAAAAATATACAAAAATAAAAATATATTTAGTATAATACATTATTTAAATATAAATAAAAATATAAAAGTATGATTTTTAATATTTTATTTCTAAGTTTTCATTAAAATAAAATAAAGATATATGTTCATTAAATTACTTTTATGTTTAGAAAAATAAAAATAAAATACAAAATAAAAGTGAAAATTTATAAAAATATTTTTTGAGTATTTTTTATATTTGGAAATAATAAAATAAAATCAGAAATGAAAATAAAAATGCAAAAATATAAAATATCAAGAAATTGGGCCAGGGGGTGCAAAAAGTAAAAGGGGTGTCAATAGTGAGCCAGGACTAAGTCCAGCCCACCACTTCATCTTCAACCTCTGACTTTCAAACAAAACGCGCGCGCCTGTTATCGAACATGGACATCCTGCATACGAGCTCTATTGCAAAAACACATAACATCAAAGTTGTAGAGCTTTTCAAGACGAATCCAACCATATAAAAAACTAATCCTAACTCTCAAAGACCAGAGAGAATTTCTCTGGCCCTAAAATCTAACCTAATTTTTTCAGTATGTTCATGGATCAAATTCTCTTAGCACGCTTAATAAAAATGAAAATTGAGCATATGTACAGCTTCATGGAAATGAATACTACATTTCTTATTCACAAACCTAAGGCTAAATGTTCCTAAATAGAGAGATAGGAAGTTGATAAAAACCTGTTTCATCTAACTTCGTATAGGGCAGTGTGGAGCTTTTTAACAAGGCTTGAGATGTCTGGGAGCTTGCTTGAACTTCACTTGACCTTCTCCAATGCTTTGCTTGCTTTGAATATGCTTGAACAAGCCTATAGAACTCAACCTGCACAAGCTCAAAATGAAAATGGCAAACCCTGTAAATGGAGTTACAGTTGATGTTTAAGGTTTGGGATAGCTTGGATGGATGGAATGGAAGGTGTTTGAACAGGTTTGGGCCAAAACGCACGAGCAAATTGTGCTATGGAAGTCAAGTTGTAGATGCTGTCCTGTTTTTCCAATAGGAGGTGATTTCTTACTATGGGATGTTTGAAGGCTCAAGAGATCGTGTTTCTGGCTCAGAGAGGTTTGAAAAAGATGGTTCAAATGTTTGCACAAGTTAGTTTTGGCTGATGTTCATGTTCTAGTGTTTTGGACAAATTTCTTGTATATGAAGCAAAATGTGAGAAATGATGTGCAGCAGGCCTGCACAGGCTATCCACCACCTTGAACCCTTTGTCCTTGGCCCCTAAAGCTTGTAGATTTCATTTTCTGCACAAGATTTGGACCAATGCTCAAGAAATCAGTTTTGACATAAAGCACATCTTTGGCAAAAATGGAGATGTTGCTTTTTCTACTTAGGGATTAATTTTGTGTGCAATGCCCTAATAACCAAAACAATGCCTTAGAATGATGGATTTGCATTTAATTATTGAGTGTGAAGTGGTTTAGAGGCCTGTAATCTAGTGCAAAGCATGCTGATTTGAATTTGCAACTTGTATGAACATGAACATGCCATGGATGAAAAGTGAGTTTTTGCCAACTTCAAGCCTTCGATTCTCCCTAGCCACAAATGAGTTTTGAGATTTCTTGGACATTTAGGAAAGCTTGCAACATTCCCTACATTCCATCTTTGAAATGAAAATTGATATTCCAAGTGGAACTATGTGAAAAATGGCCAAGAAGATAGGTCAAAATCCTGCCTAAACTAGGGCAAAATTTCTGAGTTAAAAGTTTTAGGGACCCTTGTTCCAAAAATCATAACTTGAGATCCAAGATTATTTTGGGAAAACTTTATGAATCAAAGTTTTAGACTTTGTGGAGGACTACAACTTTCATGTTAGAAGTTTTGTTTGAATCCAAATGCATCATGGTGAAAATGTTGGACAAAGTTAGGAAAAATTAAGAAAATTTCATAACTTCGAAAAATTCTTAAGTTATGAAATTTTTCAACTTTAAACCCTAATTTGCAAAAATGGGTTTCTTGATGAACAAGTTTCATGTTTTGACACATCTTGATGAAAATTTACCCTTGGCACTTGATTTTGATCAAAAAGTCAAAGTTTGACTTTTCAGTGTACAGTCAAAATTTGATCAGTTGACTGAAAAATTCATCTGTCAATCCAATGCAATTGAGATCTTTTGAACCTTGTGAATAGGTCAAGATGATGCCATTTAGTCCTTGAGTCCATGCTTGAACCCAATTTTCCATTGGCTAGGTCAGAAATCAGAAATTGCCCTTGTGTAGTCAAAACCCTAAAAATGACCATTTTGCCCTTTTGGTGATCTGATCAAATTTCTTGTGGAGTTGTGGCCCAAACTTGATAAAATGGTTCATATGAGTCTATAATGTTGATGTGTGTCAAAATTTATGAGGTTTGGCTGTAAATTGGCCACATTTGACTTTTTCCCCAATACAACTGATTTCTAGGTCAATTGTCCAATTGACTGGGCAAAAATTTGATTCAAAGCTTGAAACTTGGTATGGACAAGCTTATGAGTTCAAGATGAAGTATGAAAGTAAATTTGGGCATTGTAAGTCATAAAATCCCTGTGCAAACTCAAACCCTAATTTAGGTCAACAGTACAAGGAGATGTCTTGAGCATAGCAAACCCTAGCTTGGTCTTGAGTTCAAAGAGACTTGTGATGAGAAATGTTGATAAAATGAGAGGGAAAATTTTGGGGTACAACACTAGGCTTCAAGGTCAGGCCTTCGCAGTCCAATCTGTCTAGAGCGTTTTTAGGTAGCACATTCAACGAGGAACCAGTATCTACCAAAATATGGGCTAGAGTCGTGCCCCTGCATTCAACGGAAACACGAAAAGCATTATTATGCTTCCTCCCTTTTGGTGTCAGATCCGCGTCAGAAAAACCCAAACCATTATCAGCAACCAGACTAGCCACACAATCTTCAAACTGATCAACAAATGTCTCTTGTGGCACGTGATCCGTCTTCAGAAACTTAACCAAAGCCTTCGCATGGGCCTCAGAACATAACAACAAAGCCAGCATAGAAATTTTGGGTGGGGTCTACCCCAGCTGCTCGACCACATTGTAGTCGCTCTTCTTTATTATCTTCAAAATTTCTTCCATTTCTTTCTTGGAAGCTTCTGGTATGGTTAATGAATTAGCCCTTGTCAGGACAGGCTCAATTAGTATGTCTTTGCCTCAAGTCTCGGCCGACTTGGTGATGGGAGGGTCAACAAGAGTGATTACTGGAATTTTAGGAGTAGTCTTGGGTGGAACCACAGTAGGAATGATCACGGGACCAGTAGCAACCTTTGGAGGAGAAATCTCAGGGGAGAACACTCTTCCATTTTTTGTTATTTTACTGGCTCCGACAATATTGACGATGTCGGAATCAGTATTTTTAGCAATCTTATCTTCAATGGCTATCATGTCCTGCTTTACGCCGTAGTAATAGAAGTCGTCCCCATAGTTCCAAGGAACAACTTTTTCCGAGGAGTATGGGATTGGCCCTAGCATGGTTATGATCAACGAAGTCACCTTCGGAATTGATGTAATCCTGACGAGTCTCTTAGCGGAGGCCCTGGGAGGATTGGCGGAAATGGTTATGATAGCAATGTCTTCATAGGAAATAGTCGGAACAGGAGTCTTCTCAAACAGAATCTCTTTGCGATCCATCAGGCACTGAACACCTACTTTCAACAAAGGGCAACCAGTCGGTAGGAATGAAAAAAAGTGGCAACCTTCACCACAACCCGGAAATAAATCGGCCTTCAACAAACTCTCTTTGATAGTCATGAGTGGGGTCACCAATTCTTCCACAGAGGTCACAAGCACATCTTCTTCAACGACATTAACACCCCGACCAAGTTTCGGCATAGGAGCAGTGATAACGTTAGGAGTCTCTGGGGGATCAAATTCAATCTCCTTAGCATCAATCAGATCATGTAATTTGTTCTTCAAAGCCCAGCAGTCATTGGTATCATAGCCTGGACTTTTTGAATGGAAGCACAACAAGCATTCGGTTTATAGTAGGGAGAGGTGGTGTTCGGATTCTTTGGAGCTTCCCTCAGAGTAACCAGATTGGTCTTCAGCAATTGAGGTAAAATCTGAGACAGCGTCATGTTGATCCGAGTGAACTGTCTAGCTGGCCTTTCAGCTCTCGGCTGATTATTTCTTTGCTGAGCAGGTGTAGGGTTAGGAATCATAACAGCCCATACCGCCGAACGGCGTTCGGTTCAATTCTGATTCTTTTGGTTATAGACAGATCTGACTTCCTTTTTACCTGCAAACGGCTTCCTTGTAGCACTCAAAGAGGCATCCTTCTGAATTTTTCCACTTTGGATTCCAGCTTCCACTCTTTCTCCCGTTAAGATTAGTTCAGTAAAACCCGTCGATGAACTTCCAATCAGATGGTTGAAGAATGGCCCAGTCAAAGTTCCCAGAAACATATCCATGATCTCCCTGTCAACCAAGGGAGGTTGAACTCTTCCAGCCAAATCTCTCCACTTCTGAGCATAATCCTTGAAACCCTCATTCGAACCCATAGACAGATTTTGGAGTTGTGTACGGGTGGGAGCGAGGCCTGCATTATACTGATATTTCTTATAAAATACAGCAGTAAGGTCTTCCCAGTTACGAACATTGGCTCTTTCCAGCTGATAGAACTAATCCAATTGTGTTCTAGACAGACTATCTTGGAAGAAATGAACCCATAAGTCTTTGTCAGTAGTATGAGGCTGTATCTTCCTCACATAAGAACGGAGATGCATTTTGGGACAAGAGACCCCATCATACTTGGCAAATATCGGTGCCTTGAATTTTGGGGGGATGACAACCCCGGAGACCAGACCCAACTCTTCAAAATCTAGCCCAGGAACCTTATGGATTTCCATAGCGCTCAGATGCTCTTCTAAATGCTTATACCTTTCATCAGCCGGAGGGTACTGCTCCTCATTATAATCAATTTCATTGTTAGACTCTTTAGAACTAAGGTCCTCTTCTCTGGCTTCGACTTCTTGATTCTCTCCCTCTTTAGATGAAGAAGCTAAATCAACAACCTGTCTTGGCGGACCTCTGAACCTTCTGCTCATATGTGCCACACCGACTGTCCTCTTGGTTTTCTTGTTCTTATTAGTAATCAGAGCCTTCAGTTCTTCCTGCCCTTTGGCCAGAGCCACAATCATTTGCTGGAATTGCGTGTTCTGAGTTTGAAGATCTTTCACAGTTTGTTCAAGAGTCATTGCTGAAATAAACAGTGGAGGAGATGAGAAACCTTTTATGAATCCTGTTATGCAATGATATGAATGGGATGCGTATGCAATGATTTCAAAGACTTTGGGAAATTTAAATTTGCAAACCAAAATTAAACAAAGCTTTTATTAGTAGAATTCAAAGTTCAAATGCCTTTTAGGCGTTACAATTAAAAACAAATCTAAAAACTAGGAAAATCAAAATTCCCATGGATGCTTCCTCTTTGTGCTGAGATAGACATTAAGTCCTCTTTCCTCTTGGAGCTGCTTTTTGAGCTCTAAAACCTTCCTCTCCTGAGCATAGAACTGATCCCTGTAGGTATCCCGCTCTTTCTTCAACTGAATCCAAGACCTCTGTAGTTCTCCAAGATCAGTGGGCATATTAGGATGGAGAATCGTGTAAAGAATACCCCCTTCAATATTGGGTTCCACAATCACTGGTAGAACGGCCATATAGGGCATCATAAGTTTTTGGGCGCGAGCTCGTACCCATTGGAGATAAGGTTCCATAGGAATGGAAGCCTTTGGCCCCAAAGCCTTGGCACCAGATATGTTTACCATGCTCCAAGCTCGTATGAACCTCTGGCGATACCCTTGAACATCATCCTCATAGTTGAATATAATGCCCTCAATAAGTAACTCACGAGGACCATCCCTTCGAGCGTAACTAAATTGTCGCAGAGCTAAACAAGGATTGTAGGTTATGCCCCCTCTGATGCCAAGTAATGGGACATTAGTATACTCCCCACAGCAATCAATAATAGTAGTGTCTTCCATAGCTCGGGAACACCAGAGAATATCCGTGTGAGAGAGAGACATTATCCTTTGCGACTAACCCAAACCTTCTTCATTCTTTAGTACGGACTTAGGGAGGTGAGAAATAAACCACCTTGATAGCAATGGCATGCAGCACATAAGAACCCCTCTTCTCTTCATGGTACGAGTATGGAGAGCGTGCAAAATATCTCTGAGCAAGGTAGGAACGGGGTTGCGAGAGAGGAAGATCTTGATAGCATTCACATCTATGAATAAGTATGGATTAGGGAATAGTACTAACCCATATATTAGAAGAGCCAAGACCTCCTCAAAAGCCTGAAAATCCATATCATCCCAAAACAGTTGGGCCTTGTCTATCAGGAACTTGGCTAGAAAACCCTTGACTCCGCTTCTTGTTTCCCAATTGGATACCACGTCGACCCGTTTTAGATGCAAGGTTAAGGCAATGACTTCTGGGTTAGGAACTTCTTCTAGACCTGTGAAAGGCAACTGTTCAAGAATGGGCATATCCAATAACTGAGAAAACTCTTCCATGGTAGGCACCAACTGATAGTCTGGAAAGGTGAAGCAGTGATGCTTGGGATCAAAGAACTGAAAGAGAACACTCATCATCTTATCATTAAAGTTTGAAGTAACCAGGTTGAGAAGTCGACCATGTCTCTTGGTGAACGCAGAAGTTTCAGGGACCTTTGATACTAGCTCCTTGAGTTGGGAAGGTATTTTCACAAAGCTGATTCAGATAGTGTTTCTACGAGCGGAAGTCATGATCTACAAAACATAACAAAGATAAATTCCCCTGGTCCTTGAAATGGTTAGTGCAATAAGAATGGATGCTATGTTATGATGCATGATGTCATGTTTAAACAGGATAAATCACATATAAGCAAAATACACAATAGACCTTAGGTTCAAAGGCTTTCATGAGGTTAAAGGTAAGTACCCTCTTGAAGTTTAGTTTGTTTCAAACCTGTCTTAGAAAAGTAATCGGGTTCTAAAGATTCTCAATATCACTGATCATCCTTTATCGGGCATTGTTTCAGCTCATGCAATCTTTTCTTGCGACCGAAATATCCCGAAAGTCTGATCTCAATGAGTGTAGCATTGAGTATCAACCAATCCTCAGCTTTATACCGAGGCCGGCTACCTCACTACTTTTTAATGGCCAAGTTTGTTCAACTAAGGTTCTAAGGTCCGTTAGTGCTTCACGACACCACACGGCGGCCCCGTATTCTCCTCGTTTCCACGCGAAGGATACCGGTACCAACCAAAGTGTCGCACCAACACAGCCATTCCTTTAACCATATCAGTCTATGCCGTACAGTCTCCATGATCTATTGTTGTTTACCTAAAAAGTGTCCCCAGATCCGAGTGTAGGATATTTAATAATACCCAAACAAAACCCTTGAATTTAAATCAGGCAAGGCAAAACAAGAAAGCAATTTTAAAATGACCTAGATCCTAAGGTTTACCCCACTTATTTATTTCCCCAGCAGAGTCGCCAGTTCTGTGATACGGTGGCAGAACCGACTGTTAATACTGGTTTGCATATTTTGTTCGCAAATGTCGCGGTAAGAAAAGTCACCACCGACTTTTATTTTATCCAATCAGGAAAAGGAAAAAGAACAGAAAAAACCTTTTTGAGAATATTTCTGAGTACGGGGAGTAGGTTATAGAAAGGGAAGGTGTTATCACCCTTTCTATCCATGGTTTTCCACGGGCTCTTAGGTAATTGCTCATTTTGAAATTGCTTATGTGTGCTTGTTTTGAAAAGTTTTGTTTTACTTCGTTTTAACCCTTGTTTATATCCTCAAGAGTGTTACGAAGTTGTTTTTGAAAACAGTTTGAAAAGTGTTTGGTGTAAAAGAGTTTGTTTGTTTGAGCAAGTACCTAGGAACTAATCTACCTACTCGAAAAAGACTATTCGTTTTCCTTTAGACAGCGCTATCCTATTATTAAGGAATAGGTAACACCATCATTGGAGTTTTAAAGGGACGTTCGAAGGGACGAAATGGTCTCTGAAGGCAACAAGTAAGGATACCTTAGAGTTTCGAAGGGACTATAGTCATAAGATCAATTTGTAGGCAACTCGAGGGATGAGTATGGACTATGATGTTTATGACGACTTTGAATCGCGGGTCATTGCTAAGGTATCCCTACGTTCGAGGGACACGACCATTATTTCCGAGGCAACCAAGTGAGGCAAACCCTAGGAGTGAGAATGTGCATGTGTTTGATTTCAGTTATTTAATCTTTGCACAATTAGGGTTTACTACCGTTTTAATTTTCAGTTAGTCTTTCCATACAACCCTATTAACATATATCTAAGCAGTTTATAATTTGCGGAAATTAAAAGCGAGAAAGTAAATCTACGCTATTATAAGGCTTTCGCAGATACATAATTATCTTGACTGTAAATAAAAAGGCGGAAGTTTAAACCCTAATTAAATCTATTCCACCCGAAGCAAATACAATAATAGAAAAAAGAATTAAAATGCACGCGGCGATTTAAATGCGAGAATTAAAGAACCCTAAAAATCTAATTGAAAAATATTTAGGTTATTTTTTTGAGAAAAAAATGAATTAGGTTATGTACAAATTAAAACCCTAATTTCTAATTAATTTAAATTATAAAAAAAGGAATTAAATTTTCCCTAATTTTAATTAAACTAAATACTTTAAAGAAATAAGATATTTTTTATGAAAAAAAAATGATTTTTATGTTTTTGATGATTTTTGATTAAATAATAAAAATGATTTTTGTTATTTTGTAAAAAAAAGAAAATTATTAATGAAATAATAAAAATAAGAAAAATTAAATAGAAAAGTAAAGAATGGGCCTGTTTGTGAAAGCAATCCAGGGAGTGTATGTCTGAATTTGTTAGGCCCATTAGTTGCTGAGCCCAGCCATGGCATGAGATTCAGTGTTGCTTCTTCTTGCTGGTGCACCATGGTCCTCTCTTGCATGGGCGTTGGATTGGTGATGGTGATAATCCATTGGCTGGATTGTTGGAGCGCATGGTGGATGCCTTGGATGATGGTGTACGTAACCTGCAATTAAATATTGAGAAAATTGCAAACCGTTGAGACTTGGGATCGAACCGAGGTCCTCCAACTCAACATACGCGTGCTTAACCACTGGGCCACCTGTTCTTATTTGTTATAATAATGAAAGTAATGAATGATATATAAAACAAAATGGTTGATCTGAACAAAAGAAAAAATGTGTGCCAGATTCAAATAGACCAATAGTTATCAGCCGCGTATCTTCTTCTTCCCCTGTCCGTCACTTTAAGTATGAGACTTATACCTACGGACATCCTCCATGGCTATAGCATTGCAAATTTCAAAAAATCAAAAGTAAGCATGATAAATTACTTCTAAGCACATGGGTAGATTCGTCTTGATGCCATGAGCATCATAGTACCGCTTTCTTGGGCCAATTTAAACTGTATGGAAAAACCCTAAAACAGCCATGAAAACCCTAGCCATGGCAATTATGTATACATGCATCAAAACTTCAATTAAATCGTTCAGTCATGTTGCAAACATAACGACAAGCACAAATATACCATTGAAATATGTTCATGATGCAAGAAACACAGTAATTGAATCTGGAAAAAAATGCAAATCGTGTGACGTCTAGGGGGTGATTCTTGGCGTGGGAATGCGTGCACTGGATTGCAACACGTTCTGGAGATGTCCAGGAGTCTATTGGTAGTCTTAGAATGCTTTGAATCGTCCTCTAAGTTGGAAAATTATCCTTCACTTTTTTTGACAATTTTGCAGTTTTTGTTTGCAGCTTTCACGACCTCTCTCCTTGTTCTTATGCACTGGTTGTGTCCTATATATGTATTAGAACAAGTTAGGTTAACCAAAACGAGTTAAATCTTTGTCAATCATGGCAATTGGATTTGATTTTGTTTTTGTATTATATCTTTCCAAAATAACCAAAATCATTCTATTTTTTCTTCAATCAACCCTTGCACGATTAGGATATTATATGCTAGCTTGATTGGATTTGATTCTTATAAAAAAATCAGATCAAAATCAATCTTTTGTAATTTTTTTCAATTTATTTGATTTAATTTGAATTTTAAATAATAAAAAATCAAAATAAAATAAATAATGAAGAAAATAAAGTGTAGATGCTGATTTGGGTCGTGGACCATGTCACAAGCAAGATGCAATCATGAACAACTAGGCCCATTTGACAAAAAATGCATTTTGAGCACATTTGACTTTTTGGTAATTTTGCAAAAATGGTCAACTTTGACAAGGCATATCTCCTCCAATTTTAACCCTAGAGATCTGTTCTTGGACCTTTTAGAAAGCTTAGTATGTCCCCTAAACAACCCTTTTGGTCTCATATCAATTAGGTCTTCCATGTTCATGTAAGAAGCTTTGACCAAAAAGGTGTTTTTGTTGACTTTTCAAAAGGACCTATAATGTAGAAATTCATATCTTTTGATGAGTGCATATTTTGAACTTGTGGGATGAATATGAGTTGTAGGGAATTGTATCCTCTTAAAAATGAGCCTTGGATGGAAAATTTCTGATAAAGTGTGAAGACGTTATGCTTTGTCAAAGTTTGGTTGACTTTTCCTATGAAACCCTAATTTCGCAACTTTTGGGTTTTTGATGAATTTGGGGCATCCCTTTGGGAATCATGATCAAACCTTGATAAAATGATGAATATCACTTCAAAATGTTGATGTTGACCAAAAATCTTGAAGTTTGACTGTATGTGGGCCACAATTGACTTTTGACCTAATACAGTTAATTTTCAGACATTTGGGCAATTGACTGAGCAAACCTATTGTGTAAGGTATGAAACTTGACATGGATGATGTTGAGAACATATTATGACCATGTAAAGCATTTGAGACCTTTGGACTTCAACCATACTAGTGAAAATGGAAACCCTAGTTTGAGGTACATTGCCT